>OU898285.1:43127569-43746941 GCA_918026665.1 Diabrotica balteata | reverse complement strand
TTCATTAAGAAGTTAGTCAGTAAATAGTACAAGCAGTTCATAGTATATAGTATACAGTGATCAGTATTAGAGTATTAATTATACAGTAAAGTATGTAAATGGTGATTGGAGATTGGAAGAAATTAAAAATTATATTATGTATATGGTGATTGGAGATTAGAAGAAATTAAAATTATAATGGTTATATGGTGATTGGAGACTAGAAGAAATTAAAGTTATAATAGTTATATGGTGATTGGAGATTGGTTTATTAAAAAGAAGAATAAACATAAATACTATTAAGAAGAAAAATATTTTAAATTGGTGGAAGCTGATAATTAAAACATTGTGGTGTATTTGGAAAAAGTAATTTCACAAAAACAAGGATAATCGAGGCTGAAAACGAAGATATTGAGTGATGATTAAACCCTTTATTTTGGAAAACAGTTTCATTTAGGCATTAAGTGACAGAAAGGTACCAAAATTTGTTAATATAATTTAATTATTGTAAGAATTTCAACTTTAAGATAGGTTGTTCTAAATTTATATTATCTGTATTAGATATATATGTGTATTTCATAATAATTATAATAAAGATAATTTAAAAAAGTACTTACAAACTAATTCTTTGGGAACCGCGATGAAAACCCTATACTTATATATGTTATTTTAAAACACTCATTGCTCATACACAAACAAAACACCTATAGCAATATATATATATATATATATATATATATATATATAATTAAATAAAGACTCTAATAAATAAAGTGTAAGAACATTTTATAATAAATAAAGTTAATAAATTATATTAATAAAAATAGTTCATTGGTGTCATTTATGAGCTCACAGTTACGAATTTAAGAAGACATCTCCAGTCTTGTTCGATCAGTCATAGAGAGAACACGTATATATTTACAGGTGCTTAAATAGTGATTAAGACCAGTTTTTTGTGACTTTCAATAATAAACCAATTTCACTCCGGGCAAATAAACCCAGTTTTTGTGTTTATTTAAGTGTTTATTATTGTTTTTGTTTGTGTGTATGTAGTGGTAGTTTACAAAAATGGATGAAAACTCTCCCCCGACAAAGGGGGGACTCAAAATATGGATCAAGTGGAAGAATGCCTACAAATCAAGGAACAGGAAAAAGGAATTAAGCTGTTTAATCTACAAAAAGGTTATCTCTGTATGGATAAGGTATATGTATTTATTGAAAAAATAAATGAAGAAAATATTGGCAAACTGCATCCTATGAAAGTAGATCATATTTTACATAAAAAATTAGCAATCAAGAATATTCTTAGTATTGACAGAGTAGGGAAGAATAGGATAAGAGTACAAGTTAAAAGCCCCAAAGATCAGCCTTTTTTCCGGTAGAAGCTAATTCTCTGTCTTCAAGATGTATTCTTAAATCCGTAACTGTGAGCTCGTAAATCGTAGCCTTGTTCACCAATTTATTTAACGTACCTCACTTCTGCACACCACTATAATGATTTTATTAGTCTTAATTTATTGTTCTTATTTTAATTCTAAAGGTTCAATATTTATAACGCTCACGAATTTATCAAAGTCTTTATTACTGCTTATTTATTTTACACTTAATAATAACAAATAATTTATTTACATTCGATACAATTTACTGCGAGACCGGACTTCTTGTTGACTGGATTCCCCACAATAAAAATCCTGTTTTTATATGAAATGCCGTCGCATGGGATCTTTCGTGAAGTAGACGGAAGTTGACCTGAATAGTCTCGAACTGTTTTTTTTTATAGCGGCCTGTTTCCAGAAAGTTGGACCGCTTTTATATCGAAGGGGAACACATCGTGTTAGGTAGGTTTTACCTGGAATTTCTACCATCAGGTCAAATCTATAACATATAATAATTAAACAACATGTTTACAGGTTTTTTTTGTAAATATGACTAATTTTTACGTAACAATATGTTTACAGTTTTTATGAGTCATAATTATCGTAACATTGTCCCCCTCTTAAAAGATGGTTCCTCCTGGAACCTTGCCGGGACTGGAATTAGAACGGTATGCTGGTATCGGCAACTGGACCCTCTTTTACAACTTCCAGTTGTATAAAAATTACAAGGGACGGTTTTCTCTCCGCATCAGTAACTATGCGGATTGCAACAGACTAACACCTAGACTTCGGTGTCTTTAAAGATCTCCTCCACCATACTTCGGTTCTCTTCTCGTGACGCAATAATTCCGCTCAGGTTTTGAACGAACTTTTCTAAAATATCCAAGAACTCGTTCCTGTCCTCTTTGAATCTGAGACAGCACTCCTTCAATTCCCACATTACTTGCATCTGTATCTAACCTGAACTCTCCTTCTGGCAGTGGATACCCTAAAATTGGTGCTGCTATTAAATGCTTTTTAAAGGTCTCAAAGGCATTTTGGAAGTTTGTATCCCAGCGGAAATCTCTTGCTTCCTCTGTGAGTCGCGTTAATGGCTAATCCAAGAAAACTTCTCACTTGATGTTTGTCAGTTGGTTCTGGCCATTCCTTAATGGAATCGATTTTCCCTTATCCACGGAGACTCCTTCTTTACTGACTATATGACCCAGATAATTGATTTTACTTTGAAATAGCTGGCATTTCTTGTGGTTTAACATCAATTGGGCAGCTTTAAGTCGATTAAAAACGTTTTCTAAATTCTTCAGATGGTCTTCAAATGTCTCCTCCAAGACGATTATGTCATCTAGATAAACTAGGCATGTTTTCCAAGATAACCCTCTCAACACATTTTCCATAAGCCTCTCAAATGTCGCAGGAACATTACAGAGTCCAAATGGCATAACGTTGAATTGCCACAATCCAGATCCTGTGGCTGTGTTCTCTATATCTACTGGGTCCATTTCTAGCTGCCAGTATCCAGACTTCAAATCTAAAGTAGAAAACAATTTACTTTCAGCCAATGTGTCCAACGTGTCGTCGATCCGAGGCAGAGGATAACTATCTTTCTTGGTAACGTTGTTTAACGGTAAACGGTAGTTCTTCCCGTCTTTCATCCTTTCTGTACGAAAATATCATGGTTCCAAGGCTCCATCATAACAGGTGTACCTTAGTCCACAATTCTCTGTAACCGCGCTACTATGAACGTTTCGCTTCTCGCAGGCAGGACTGTATCTTCTTTAACGGCTGCTTGCATAGTGTTGTGATCATGTGGATGAAGAAATACCTCCTCGTTACCAACTTTGATTATCTTATTCTTGAAATCCAATTGGAATCTATGCGTATTCATTACGTCCATTCCTAATATAACATCCTCTTCGATGTCAGCAACTATAACAGTATGGACGACCTTTTCTGCTCCAATTCCTAGTTGTACCTGGATTTCTCCATGAATGTTGGTAATTTCACCTGTAGCGGTCCGAAGTCACAACCTCGTTGGTAACAGTTTCTTACGGCTGTTTATAACGTTCTGGTCGCTCCAGTATCCATCAACAATGTATGCTTTTTATCATTTACTTCTCCATCTACATATACACTATCTTCACGTCATTTCAAAGGAGCTGTTAGTATGAGAGGGTCTTTGGAAAAGTTCTGTCTCGAAGCTGTCCCCCTAAGGCCGACCCGTTCTGGTTTTGTCTTCGATTTTATGGTCTTCGTTTTCTTGTGTGTAATACTTCGATATCGTATTAACGAGCTGGTCAAGATTATCTTCATCTTCCTCTTTTACAGTCCTAACTTTACTGTACCTGCCAGAGGCCTGCGTAGCTGACTCGTATTCGAGGCCGGCGGATCTTGTGACGAGCTAATCGCAGTGTTCTCTGCATTTCATGATCACGAAGACCATCAAAAAACGTTTAAACGGCCAACTTTTCCATCATGTCTTCGGGAGCTGTTGAATAAGCATGTCGTACTAATCTGGCAATATCTACCTCATATTCTTGAAGAGCCTCATCTTTCTTTTGTCTTCGATTTTTAAGCTGCGACTGATAGACATGCTCCAAGTGTTCGTGGCCATATCGCATATTTAACTTAAGTTGTTCGAAATCATCCGTCTCGTCTACGGCTATGGTCTGAAGCACATCTAAGGCATCTTCTCGAAGAGCGATAGTCAGGTTTACAGCCTTTTCTTTTTCAGACCATCCCTTCGCTCTTGCAGCTGATTCGAACTGTTTCATGTAGTTGTTCCATGACGATTTTTCGTCGAAATTCGGGACTTTTACACGAACAGATCCTCCACTTTCTTCAAATTTCGGCCGTGTTTCCAACTTACATTTCGTCTCGTCTTCTTTTGTTGTCTTCTTTTGTCTCTGCTGCAATTGAACTGTTTCCTCTCTCTGCTGTCCCTGTTTCCTTCATCTTCTTTTCCAACTCTTTCATCTTTTCTTCGAAGGCTAACTTATCGGCAGCAACTTGGTTTTTTAACGAAGATATTCTATCGTCGAGGGCAGACTCAGAAGTGACTTTAGAGATGTTAGCAGAAACTTTGTTTTCCAGAGAAGAAATCTCGTTAGAAATTTTGTTTTCTAAAGAAGCGATGTCGCTGGAAACTTTGTTCTCTAATGATGCGATGACACCAGAATTTTTAGCCACATCAGAAGAAACTTTCGAAATATCGTCAGAAACTTTGGTCTCTAATGATGCGATGACACCAGAAACTTTGGAAATCGACGAGATGACAGCAGCATATTTGTCTTCGAATATATAAGTTTCTGGGTCTAGATTCTCTTCTTTCAAAACGTTCTTTAGTAGTTGGACTAAATCAGCATTTTTTCCGGTAGAAGCTAATTCTCTGTCCTCAAGATGTCTTCTTAAATCCGTAACTGTGAGGTCATAGATCGTAGACATTTTCACAATTCACTTCTGACACCACTGTAGTATTTTTATTAATCTAATTTATTGTCTTTATTTATTATCAAAGGTTCTATTTATAACACTTACAAATTTATTAAAATCTTTATTAAAATATTCACTAATTTATTTTTACAATATTTATTTATATTTATTTCCGCGTACAATTATATCTCGATCTAAAAACTCGACTTCATATTCAAAAACTAACTAACAAAATTCCTCTTTAAATATAAAATACAGTTATTCGAGAATCCCTTCGAAATTCGGACGGTGACCTTCTCGACTAGTATGGAAGGAATCCCACAACAGACCGGTTCTTTAAGAAGGGCGGCGAATTCACTAGAACAGAATAGAATTATAAAGAATATGTTTAATTTTAAAGAATATTAAAGTAAATACATAGAGTTTTTATTCTTGACAATAGCAATTTTACAGGTAAGATAAAAAAACTGAACTGAAAGAAAATTTTAAAGGATCTTAATACTGTCAAAATTTCCATCAAATTTGAAATAAGATGCAAGGCAATTGTTTTGTTGATCTACATTTTTTGATTTTGTTAAAATTGATACGTCTGACCTTGCTACTGCAGCATTGTCTTCAACTAAAGGAAAAATAAAGCGGCCTTAAAGTTTACCACTTTTTCTTAAAAATTCCACGTATATATATATATAATATATATATATATATATATATATATATATATATATATATATATATATATATATATAACAAGCGAGTCTCTACAGCTGGCACCGCTTCTCGCATCCTAATTTTCAGCGTTTTCTGTCGAAGCAATCTTCAGTTGTTAGATCTCTGGCGGTCATTGCATCGTCGACATCGTCTCTCCAGGATCGTCTTAGTCTACCTCGTTTTCTTCTAGTTGGCGGAGTCCATTCTTCTATTTTTTTTTGGTCATTTTCCGGCATTCTCTGAAGGTGTCCATACCAGTTAAGTCTTCTGGCTTCGATTGTGTCTATTATGTCTAGATCGATTTCCATTTCTCTCCGAATATCTTCGTTTCTCACCCTATCAAGTCGAGTGAGCTGGCAACATCGTCTCCAGTAGTTCATTTCCATGGCCTTAATTTTTAATTTGTTTCTTTGGTTTATTTCCCAGAGTTCGGCACCGTACAGTCCAATACTTTCTATTATTGTTTTATAAATTCTTCTTTTATTTTCTTTTGTTATTTTTTTGTTCCATAATAGTCCGTGTAGCTGTCTGGTGGCTGATCTTGCTTGGCCAATCCTGGAATGTATTTCTTCGCTACTTCCTGCTTTTGATGTTATTTGGACTCCCAAGTATTTAAAATTGTCTGTTGATTTTATAGTTCCCATTTCGATTTGTAGGTTTCTCTCCTACAACTAAGTACTCAGTTTTTTGTATATTAATTGTGAGGCCCCATTTGGTGTACTCATCTTCCAGTTTTCTAAGCATGTATCCTACATCACTCTCGTCTTCAGCTAGAATGGCTTGGTCGTCAGCGAAGTGTATCGTGTACAATCTATCATCTCCGATTGGGATGCCTATATTACAGCACTTTCTTCTCCACAGTCAGAGTGCCACATTTAGATATATTTTGAAGAGTATAGGTGCTATGCAGCACTTGCTTTAGGCCCTTACTAATAGAAATTTCTCTAGTTAATCTATTTAGTTTTAATGTTTGCCGCCATATTTTTGTAGAGCTTTTGTACTGCTTGTGTATATTTTTTGCTTATTCCTTGTTTTTCCATTGCTACCCAAAGCATTGAAAGTGATACACCATCGTATGCCTTTGTCAGATCTATAAAGACTATATGAGTTGAAAGGTTATGGGCTAATCTTTTCTCAATAAGTTACTTTAGAGAGAATATACTGTCCATACAGGATCTACCTGCACGAAAGCCATTCTGTTCTTCTACATCTGTCATCTCTTTTTCAATTTTATTTTTTATAATTTTTCCATACAGTCTTGAAAGTGAATTTATGACACTTAGCCCCCTGTAGTTTGAGCAATTATTTCTATCTCCTTTTTTGTAGATGTTGTTAATATGTGCTTTTGTCCACTCCGGCGGTAAGTCGTGTCCATTATAGAATAAGGTGAAGACATACGCCAGTAATTCCCGTAATACTTATGGGCTATGTTTTAATAATTCATTTGGTATACCTTGTGGTCTGTATGACTTCCGATTTTTTAGAGTTCGTATTGCATTCTCGACTTCCTGTACTGTTATTTCATCGTCTTCACTGAATTCCAGTTCATATGTTGTTGTACTGATGTTCCTGAATTGAGGTCTTGTTTCAGTCAAAAGTTGTGAGTAGTGTTCGATCCAAGATCTTTCTTCTATTAAATCTATTCTACTCGTTTCTTTCATTAAATTCTCGTTCTCACTTAAAGTGAGAACTTTAGCAACATAAAATACATTGTTTTCAAATTTGACTAGTACAAAACTATCAATGGAAAAATCTGTACGAGCATCAATACCATACTTATCTTCCAACTCTAAATTTTCGCATTCAGTGCCAGAATAATCATCATAACCACTTTTGCTGATTTTTTTTCTGTTTTGGTGTTGAGCTGTTTACTTTATTTAAATTTACCTTAATTCGATTATTCTTCTGATAAGTCGTTTTTTTTGTTGCTGCTTGTAATTTTAGCTGGTCCAAGTCTGGTGTGTCAGTTAAAATTACACTCTTTTTAGTTTTCCTTGTCTTCACACCTTTTCTCTTTTCTGCTTTTGGAATTCCTTTAAACTCTTGAGGATATAAACGAAGTTGAATTCTCAGATGATACTATTGACTTAGAGTTTTGAGAAATTATCGGTTTTTCAGTTTTTCTTGGTGGGGATAATACTTGATTTTCAGGTGTCTTTGAGGATGATATAACTTGATTGGAAACCACAATAGACATTTGTGCAGTTTGTTACTACGATGAGGATGCAGAGTCAGTGTGATTACACAATTATCCTTTGTTAGTTGAACAACGTAAACTGGTACGTGATTCTCGTGATTGTCGTAGATCAGTATGGAAGGGTTTTCAATTGAACTGTTGCTAAACTTAATGAAGTATTTCATAACGTCGGCAAACAGCTCGCTATTCATCCATCCTCTTGAAGTTGCCAAACCCAGTGTCAAAGGTGGAGCTCCTTGTGTCATATGCTCCTTATAATATTTCCTTAGAAAAACTGTGATGGGGGCAGAAACGTACCATTCGCACATACAACTACACATGTAGTAATAAGAATACCCCTTTCACCGCTAGTTAAACTATTCAGCTGTTTTACACCGTTCTCCTCCACTACTTTTTTAGGTTCCTGCTCTGTTGGTGTACTAGTCTCATCATGGTTATATATCCTGATATTAGACACAGCTGATGAATATCTAGAATAAACGACATGTAAATTGTCGAAGAACTTGTTGACACTGTGTGGATTAAATCATGATAAACTGCATCCCTCTGGTGGACGTATACTGACGTTCCCACGCCTATTTAAAAATTAACGGAACCATTGGAGTCCAGGTATTTTATCCTTGATCCAATTTGCTGGAACTTTATAAGCAATATTGTTTTTAATCGTCATATCATATGTTACCTTGCATATTTGAATGGTTGTTAATCCGTAGCTCATTTTGCTACAAGTTTTCATGTAATCACAAAAAGAAATTTCTTGTTCCTCTGAAAACACACGTCGTACAGCGTAAGTGGGTTCCGTTCGATCATTATCTGGAGTAGTACGTTTTTTTGCGACATATCTTTGCCTAAAATTTTACTCCGTTCAACGGCAGCAATTCTCAATGATTTCCGTCCAAAACACCTTGTACGGCACTTGCCATATCATCGGAGCTGAATGTCGCTCGACTCCTTGATTTTTCTTTGTGCAGCATGTCTATAAAAACATAATAAACTTTTATTCTACCCATACAATATACGATTATAGCATACACACTTGGTACAAACTTTAGTAGTACACAATGGTACAGTCTCATTGTATACTATCACCCAGTGTCTCATTTTGTACCAAGTAGCATTGCACCAATAAAGGCAAATAAACATATTGAAGTTTTAATTTTGAGACACAACTATTGTAGATTAGACTATCATTAATATCTTCACTCATTTTGTATATTGTTAGAAGGATAATGTTAAGAAATGTTTTCAGGAGGTAACTCATGAAGCTAACAAGTTTATGTCTTTCGCAGTTGGTCATTTGGCTTCTTATGTTATTCCATCAACTGTAGTTATAAAAAAATTGCATATTTTCTTGAAGGGGATTGTATAAATTAAAATTTGATCTTCAAATCAAGATTATTGAAGAAGAAGGCCAAAGAAGAGTCAAAAACTCTCCAAGACTTCATCCACAATAAGAGATAACAACTTACTTACTTTACTTTATCGTGTCCGGACATGTCATTCATAAAATTTTGGCCCAGTATCGGGCTACGTCGGTTTCATCTTTGTTGGCGAGTCACAAATCTTCAAGGGTACATCGATGAGGACAGCATGTAAGAAGATGTTCCATATTCTGTGTGTCTCCACAGTCACAGTTCACATCATGTTGGTCTATTTTTCCCCATTTTGCCATGTTTGACTTTACTGTAGCGACCGCCGTTCTTATCCTATTCATAGTTTTCCACGTTTTAAAGTCTAGGGACTGGCCGGTCCATTGAACCTGGTGAAGAGGAAGATACAGAGGCGGTTCATTCTGCACTGTTCCAAGGAAGCTTTTCCTAGACTTTAGTCGCTTTCGTGGTGTTCGAGCTTTGTATAGGGCATGCCGCTCGTCCGCGATCTATTTAATTTTCTCTATGAGCTCTACAACGCCTCTGCATGTTGAGGGTTTTGCAAAACCCGCTGCTTTATATAGATTTGAAAATCAACTTGTTTGGTGTTGGCAGATCTGCCCAAATGGGGCACGTATATTCAGCAGTTGAGAAACACAGTGCCTGTACCGTTGTTCTTAAAACACCAGGACGTGCGCTTCATTTACTTCTCTTTAACTTTCTGAGTATGCTGTTTCTAGTTGTTACTTTCCCTCTCGTTTTTATACAATGTTGTCTGTAGGTGAGAGACCGATCCAGAGTTACTCCAAGATATATAGGTCGGTTTGTGTGTTCTAATGTATTACCATTCCACACAATTTGGAGTTTTCGCTTGGCTTCCTTTGCACGAAGGTAAAAAGCGCAGACTTAGGTTTTATAGGTATTGGGACTCAGAGAATTCTGCAGGTAGTACGCTGTCATTGTTTTTAAGACAGTTTCGAGTTTCTCCTTCACTTCTTCAAAACTATTTCCTTGAGCACATATTGCAAGATCGTGAGCATAGAGGAAGTACTTGGTTTCGCTCTCAGAGTAGGTTGGTCGGTTGTGTATATATTGAAGAGCATTGGTGCTAAAATATTTCCCTGTGGGAGGCCGTTTTTTTGAACTCTCTACCTACTTACTTTACCCTCCAGCATAACGAAAAATCGTCTATTTTGCAGTAAGGAATATACAACCTTTTCCAGATGGTGGTCATTGAGAGTGTCATATAATTTGCGGAGCAATGTTTTGTGCCTTATTATTTATCGGGTCTGAATCCTCCTTGTTGAGGGATGAGGTGCTTGTCGACATTTTTTTCTATTCTGGCGAGTATGAGTCTCTCGTATAGTTTAAAAAAGTGACACAATAGCGAAATAGGTCTGTAGTTACTGCGGTTTTCTGGGTCCTTTCCTGGTTTTAACAAGGTTATTACTTTCGATTTCCTCCATGATTTTGGAATTTTGCAGAGATAACAACGATGAGGCAAAACTGGATAAATTAAGAGACATGATAAACAACTTGACAAGTGACGTTAGAGAAATAAGAAAAACCCAAAACAGAAGTAATAAAGCAATATAAAGACTTACTACCGATAACAAGGCTTTAAGAGATGCAAATAAAGAAAGAAGAAAGAAAATATGGAAATTAAAAAGAAGTTAAATGAACTAAAGGAAACTATTGAATTTGTGGAAAAACAAAGAAAAAACAATATAAGTCATGAGTGGACTAGCCATAATTGATATATATATATATATATATATATATATATATATATATATATATATATAATATATATATATATATATATATATATTATATATATATATATATATATATATATATTATATATATATATATATATATATATATATATATATATATATATATATATATATGATCAAAGAGTTTAATAAGAGGGAATAAAAAACTTCATTAAACATAATTTGGAAATGTTGAAGAAAGAAAAATATACATTAATGGCGATACTACGAATAAAGAGAGAGAAATTCGGAAAACAATTAGAAACTTTGCACAAGAAGAAAAAGATAATGGAAATTATGTAAGAATTGGTATAAATAAAACATGGATTAATTATCGCATGGAAATGGGACAATAGTCAATATGGCATGGGGACAAGAACTAATAAACCATTGTTCCGGAAATACTGTAACGAAACAAGCAATGACAATGGACACAAGCAATTATACATTAAGTAGCAAAGACACAGATAGATACATATAATATAATGAATAAATAAAGAAAAACTGAATGAGAGCACTAGTTTTCTTGTGTTTTTTTTTGTCTCGAATGGTTTGTTTAGTTTTAATGTTAAGTAATCGTAGAGTTTTTAGAACATCACAAAAAACCTACAAACTGTTTTGTAAGTATGAACTCTATTCGTTTGTTCGTTTTTTACCTATAACCTTACATCATTACTTTTTGTAGCGAACTGAGGATGCTTTTAAATAACAATACAAGCGTAATGTATTCTAGTAAACTAATGAAGTAGTTGACGTCTTTCATTTACCAATAATTGACCGATCAAACCTCCGCAATTCACCTGTTGAATATATTTTATATCTTTTATGTTGGATATATTATATATATATATATATATATATATATATATATATATATATATATAAAATTTATAATATATATATATATATATATATATATAATATATATATATATATATATATATATATATATATATATATATATATATATATATAATATTCCGATTTCTTCCCTTTGTCTATTAACTACTCATAATTGTGACCGTTAGTATCGTTTTTTTAGAATTGTTTTCTATCGTTTTTTTCTTCTGTGGCCAAATAGAAATAAGTGCCTTCTTTCATTTTTCTGTCTCTCTTAGTAGAATTAGGGGGTAGTAATTTGGATTCACCCAACTTATTGACCTCTATGTCAGTATATGAAAATAAATAAATATTTTTTTGAAAGGCACAGATATATTCAGCATATTTATAAGTTTCCAGGGGAAAGTAAATATATTTAAAAAAAGTCAGTTGTCCAACTTTTGCTCCACTTTAGGCGTTTCGTGAGGTAGCTGTGTTATGAATTAAAACAGCACATATAACGGAAGGACGTGTATACGAATAGCCTACCTAATGACCGACATTTGGTTCCCCTCCTATCTTCAAGAACTCTTCAATATTTTCACGGTTATTGAACAGTCTTGTGGTGTAGTTTTACTAAGAAGTGTGATTTCACTGGAATAAACTGAGTGGAGTTCTTAGTTTTTTAGTAAGTAAACCATTTAAAATACGTTGTTTTACAAGCTAACACTTTATATTTTTATTTGCTATTTGTATTACTTCACAGCGGAATAACTGTAAGTGGCGCTAATGAATTCCTTCGAGAAAAATTTTGTCTATTTATTTTTGTGTTACGTATTTTTTTTAATAAAATAATTTATCTCTTTTTATATAATTATAAAGTAATTGTTTAACGTCTTGAATTGTTACGGTTATGTCTGATATTTTTGTCGTATTTTAATCTGATATATTTTTCATAATAAATCTTCCTTTAATAACTCCGATGCAGCTTCACAACAGAGTAATCTGTTGTTCCTACTATGTACAACGAAAAGTATAACAGGGTATGTGCGACCGTCTATTAGACTCCTGGTTTTATCCAAGGTACTCTGTTAAGTAAATTTTCTACCGGTTAAGTTACCACGTCGTTCAACACAAAATTTGCTCTTTCGCGGAACTGTGGCTGATCTACACATCTAAAATATTTATAGCTTTCTCTTACTTCCGGTTAAACCGGAAGTTGCTATCAACTGCTTTTTTTGGCCCTAGTGTACTCTTGGCTTTCGTATCAAGATGACATCTAATCCGATTGGGGTCATTGAACCTATTTGGGACAGAGTCCGTCACCGGGATAGTCCTTACGCTTTCCCGCAACACCTTTATCTTTTATTATTCTGGACCATATCTTCTTGTTTCCTATCCATTTTATTCCCTCGAATCGTGATGAAACGCTGTCAGACACGATAGTGCGAGGGCCAAGGCTATAATCCCCCAGAGTTCGTTCAGCATTCTCAACTTATTCACCAACTTTTCCCGTTGGGTCATGCATCTCATGGGTGCAATGGTGTTATAACTTGGAATTAGGGAGTACAATAGAACAAATTTAACCGTGCAATGAGTTAGTGTCTGTATCAGATTGTCTGTCTTGTGTGGTGCATTCGTAAGCTCGAATTCACGCACGGTCTCAGACCAGCACGGTTTTTATTTCTAGAATACTCAAAATATTATTATATTTATAGATTTTGCGTGAAATTCTGAATTTTGTAAAAGGTATCACATACTAAAACCTTATATTTCTTGAGTTATTCATTTTTTTAATATTTTGACAGACGCAGAATTTCAAACATTATATTGATAACTTATCTATTTACAAACACAATATGATCAAAGTTTTTACCCACAAAAAATACACTTTAGTGTACACCTACATTGGAACCGTATTTCTCCCGATCCGATATCGGGCGACGTCGGCCGACGTCGCCAGATATCGGATCGGGAGAAATACGGTTCCAATGTAGTTGTACACTTACTTATTATCGAACTCAGAAATAAGTTACCATAGAAAAAAATACGCATTTGCTAACTGTCCAACTTGTATCGCTGTCACTCGTATTATTCGTATTATTGTTTGCTTATTTATGTCAAGATAAATTATGTTTACGCCCATTTTATCTTAAGATAAAAACTATTATAGTAAATACCCAATTGTTGTTCGAATTCGAAACAACTGACAAGCAGCAATGTTTATCATATATTCTTTTGTAGTGGAACTGTAGCATACACTGTTTTTATAAGTCCACATTTAACAGATCGAGGGACGTTAAGTCGAGGAAGCGAGGTGGCCATCTATAGGTACCGTAACGAGAAATCTAATTTACTGAACAACTGTTTTTATGAAACGGCATACATCACTGGCCGGCAGCTCATTGTGCTGATATCAGCAGATCTTTCGAATTCCTCGTTCAGAATGTCAAATACATTTAAAGATTCATAATTAATTAAAACACCTAAAATGAGATTTCTTTAATTGCATAGTATACGTTAAAGAACCAGAAATCTTGATGTCGCATTTGTGCAGTAACACGAGTTTTTTTAAGAAGATCGCACACGTCTTATGTATAGTGTAATTTCACTCAAATGCATTAAAATTTACATGGATAGATTCGTCTCGAAATTACAATAATTTCATATCATTGCGACAACTCTGAATTTTAATCAATAACGCCGTAAGTTGATATAAATAAATCTAAAATCAAATGGATATATGTACCTGAATTGGGATTAGAGAGATTTTGTTAATCGTCAATTCATAAATCTTGTTGCAGGTATTACGGCAAAGTATCATTACCAAAATGCACAAAGCCATATTAAGATAACAGGATCATAACAACAATGCGATGCCCTGAGTTTGATTTCGGTTAGCAAACCACGCTGGAGTTCTATTACCCAGGACTCCCACATTAAGAAGCATTTGGCTGATAGTTGTGCCCCTATCACCCATCAGAGTGCTATAGGGGGGAAAGGGATGGTCTGGAGCATTGGAGTGGCGGTGGAGTGGCTCCTGTTTTTACTCGAGTTAATACACCTTGCTCCAATGAATTGTTACACCCGAACGTAATTCTTATGGGTGAACATGTCTCACAGGTTGGGTTTAATTAAATTGCTTGTTGCTTGTCAAAGTACATAGTTCCTCTAATCGGGTTAGCTTACGCTGGGTTAAGCTGTTTTTAATAGCGACTAGACTAATAGTATTGACGAATAACAGTTTTATAGACTTCAAAAAAATGTGATTTCCATAAACTTTAACTATAATTTACGCTTTTATTAATCAAAATTCAGAGTTGGCGAAATGATATGAAATTTCAAATGATATAATTTCGAGACGAATCTATGTAAATTTTATTGCATTTGAGTGACATTACATTTTCCATAAGATATATTATAAGATCTCCTTTGTCTTCATTAGACCACACATTCGTTTTTTAAAATAAGCTTCATCTTCCTGCGACTGCAAAGGAAGAAACTCAGTAAACTTTCGTTTTAAAAAATGGCCATTTTCTTTCAAACTGTATAACAAACGGTTTTTGAAAGACTTTTGATTGCTCTGGGTCCTGGAGATTTTTGCAATCTCCCCCATTACCTATCTCTTCTAATTGTTCTATTATTAGCTCTACCTTCATGTTACTTACACCTGTTTGTTTTTTGGTAGAAATATATTTGTTAGAAATAAAGGCCTCCATGGTTATCTAAATAAATTAAAACCGAAAAGACCAAATTAATTACTATTAGACTGGGAATAAGCCACAATTAAAGATAAAAATACGTTTATTGACGTTTCAATTTCCACTACGGAAATCGTTCTCAAAATTTAAATTTAAATCAATTTACTGTTTGTATTTTGAGAACGATTTCCGAAGTGGAAATTGAAACGTCAATAAACGTATTTTTATCTTTAATTGTGGCTTATTCCCAGTTTAATAGTAATTAATTTACAATGCCACAAGAAAATAGCTTCAGAACAATATTAAGACCAAATTAAGTCATGTTTGGTTTTATTAATTTATAGGATATGCAGAAAGATCTTACGTTATATCATGAATTAGAAAAAAATATATGCAATAGACAAAACTAGATGGAAGCGAATAATCCGTCATTTATTTTCCGTATAAACTCTAAAATGTCTAACAGTTACAAAAGTAAACCAAAGTGAAGGCAGAACTGAGCTGAGTGAAAATCAGCAGGCTGATATTTTTATGTTAAATTACTGACTATTTATCTCAAATTTAACTATTAGTTAATTTACAACATCCAATAATATCTACATAATACGTTATTCACGTTCTTCTCATAAGAGTGACTTTCTTACCGACACTGTCTCGCTTTCTCTGACCCAAAATCCTTGACAATCCTGACGTATAATCGACGATTATTTTATAATAAAATTTGTAATCTTCGGTACCACTCGTAAACATTTGGTATTTTAAAGTCTTTTTTAAAATAACTTATACTTATTCTTAAAAAAAACCAGCTCTGTTGTTTTTATTGAATATCTGAAATCAAAACGAATTTACGATTTGACTAATAGAAAAGTGTATTAGTTCTTATGCAACAAATCTTTTTTTTATAGGTATTTCATTCAAAAATTAAACGATGAAGTTATCGTTTATATTCGAACTGTTGCTGATATTTATATTGGTAGCATTTGCTGCATCTGCAGCAGTAGGTAAATAGTGTTTTTATTTATTTTGTCTTTAAACTAATATTTCTTCTTTGAAACTTTTATAACACTCAAACACTCTTAGGTTATGCATCTTCACTGCACTCATTTTGTTATTCTAATTTTATATATATCTTTTATTTCCTATTCTTCTATTCTATTTTTTTTTTCACTCGTAACATTGTGTACCAACATTCTTATTTATAATTAAGAATTTTTCGATTGTTTTTTTTTTCAATCTTTACTTTCTTGTGATTCTTCTCTTCTTACTTTGTTTCTTTTAGTAATCTGATTATATATATATATATATATATATATATATATATATATATATATATATATATATATATTACAGTTATTAAAGAATTATTATACTTTTAGATAATAAATCCATAAAATCAAAAAAGAAAGTGGTAAGCTATCGAACAAAAGTTACTCGACCTAGACAAAACCAAAATGTAACTCAAACTGTAGCTCAGCCTCAACCGCCGGCACAACAAAGTCCACCAAACAGATTTTGTACTTGTGCCAAACAAATGTGTAACTGTTGCAGAGATTTTAATCTCAAATTGCTTAATCTTAAAGGTCCAGGATGTGCTGTACTTCAGTACTTGCAAGGAGATCAACTTGCAATTTCCATGAGCTTTAATGATCGAGTTTTAACAAATACCACCATCAAGGGTAAGTTTTAGTATTTAAAATACTTTGTTATATTAGTACTTGAACTTTTGGTCATACTTAATGTTAACGTGGTTAGCGTGTACTAATATTTGAATATGAGTGTTGTTCCGAATTATTACTGCTGATGAAACTGATGAAAGATGATAAAAAGAATCGCACAGTCTTAAAATTTGTACGGTAATAGTAGACCCCTAGGACAAAGAAAACACTAGGTATCTATACTGCGTTGCAAACTTTAGATTCAGTGTGGTTTTAAATTGCAAGCGGGTTTGTCATATTTTACCTATTCTGTGAACTATAAATCTTTATGTCTATCTTTATCTATTTTTATTTAAACTATTTTTTTTTCTTTATTTTTTTATATGATAAATGAATGCTCCTTTTGTATTCAACAGTAGTTAACAGTGGTAATCCTCTACAAGTACCTGCCTAATACTTTCATTTGCTACTTTTTCTCAGCGGCCATCAAACAATTAATAATTATTTCGTATCTCCACATGTCTGTTTCTTCTCCTGTTACGTGTTTTATATAATTTTTCCATTTTTCTTGGGTAACTTGTGAGTACGCTTCCGTAATTAAATTCCTAACTTCTTCTTCTTTAAAAGTTTTCTTGTGTGCGGCAATATATCTTTTTACTTCGTTCTGTATGTGGTTGAGCTTTCAGTGATAGCGCAGGAGGAGAATTTTCAAATTATGTTGTTGTTGTGCAATATGTTCAATTACATATCGATCGTCTTCTTTTGGTGCCTATTCGTTTCGAATATTTGCAATCATTCTGGCTATAATTATTTTATTAACTGATGGTTTAAATAGATTAGTTGTTGTTGTGGAGAACCATTTCCTCAGGTTTTTTAACCATGATATTCTTCTTCTCCCAATTCCTTACTTTTCGAATCCTTTGCCTTGAAGGATTATTTTCAGTAATCTGTATTTAGTGCCATTTCTTATTATATGTCCTAGATATTCTAACTTTTTCCTTTTAATGGTATACACCACAGTGGCGGCTCGTGACATCTGCTATAGGGTGTGCTGCATGAACCACGGTCAATATAAAATAATAGAAATAGAATAACATACGAAAACAAAAACAATAAAATTAGCTTTAATACTAATTAATAGTAACTAATAACGACATGCTATAAAAATCTGATTAACTTACATTTATTGCATTTTTCTAAATTGGAAATTAATACGCCGGTCCTTTTTTGTCGCAAACTTTTCGATTACTTTATCGTTAAAGTTCGGTATTGAAGCGATGAACTTTTTTTCTATCGAGAGTGTGGAAAGGGCTGTTAATCTGTCTTCGCACATTGAATTTCTTAAAATGTTTTGATCCGTTTTAAAGTTGAAAAACTACGTTCAGCTTCTGCTGTGGTCATTGGCGTAGTCACCAGAATTTGTATCAACTTTTTGGTTTCTGTTAATGTGTCCTCTAAATTATTAGAAATTATAAATTTTAGTAAAGGCACTGCACCTTTTAATGTTCTACACTCGATATTGGAATACAAAACTGACAGTTCTGTTCGCAAACGGTTTTTATCAAAGAAGTTATAAGCTGTACAAGTTAAATCCAATTCATTTTCAGGAAACTTATTATTATATTTTTCGAAATGTTCTGAAGATAAAAGTGTTGCGGCAACTAGATGATTTGTATATGCAAACCGTTCTTTTGCATTGTTTATAATAACATCACAAACTTCTAGACAGGCAATACGGTGATCCTGTTGGCTGTTATTTGGGCGTTTCCTTTTTTGGACACTAGGCGCCGCATTTAAATTTGAAGCTTGATGTATGATAGGGTCTATTTTATTTCGGACATTGTTAATACTTTGCTCAAAAACATGTATAGCTTTCTGTGCTTCGGTTGGGTCCATGTTCTTTTTTTGAAGATTATTGTACAAAACGTCAACATGTGGCATAATATAATGAAAAACAGTCAGCCAGAAAGTAAAATTTTGATCTTCCAGAATACGTCTAAGTCCTCTTGCTTCCTTGGAAGTAATAGCATTTGACTCTTCTTCTAGTTGCTCCATACACTCAATAATAAAGTCTCTATATTCGTAAACGACATTTACTGTACGAATATTGAAATTCCAGCGTGTAGGGATTGAACGAGGAATATTTTTTCCAACTATTTGATTTAAGACAGCTATTCTTTGAGGTGAATGACTAAAAAATCCAGGTATATCATGTAAATCTCCAAAAAATACGCGTACTTGGGAATTAATAGAACATGCTCTTGACATTATTAGATTCAATTGATGGGCGTAACAGTGCACAAAATGAGCAGTTTCATATTTTCTCTTAATTATTGTTTGCACTCCGCCATGTATCCCACTCATAACAGCTGCTCCGTCATAACTTTGTGCAATGAGCTTATTTTTGTTATTCTTTAATATTGGGTCTAAAACATTCAAAATTGTGTTAGCTAAGGTTTCAGCATCATGTTTTTCTGGAAGCAAAAAAGTCCAAAACCTTTCAACTGGAGCACCGTTTTTTACATAACGAAAAACAATGACCATTTGAAATTTCATAGAAACATCCGTTGTCTCATCAGCTATCACTGCTAAAAATGGGGCTTCATTGATTTCGTTTAAAATCTCCTCAGCGTATACTTCTAGCATGCAATCCAAAATATCATTTTGTATTGTTTTTGAGGTACCTTTGAAAATTGTCGCATTTGTAAGGTGTTCACTAAGTGTTTTATCAAGTTCAGCAGAAAAATTCACTAAACCACGAAAAATTCCAGGGTTATCTGATGTTTCAGATTCATCGTGTCCTCGTAAGGCGAGCTCAAAAGCCCCACAGAATTTTATACAGTCAATTATTTTTGACAAAACATACCTGTTTTTCGTCACCTCTTCATTGTGTTTTTGTATATTTATCCAATAAGCAGAGTCAAGTTGGGCCTGTATATTAAGTTTCCCAAATAATGCAAATCGCATTTCATTGTTCATATGAGTTTGTCATACGTGTTTTCATGCTTCTTTATTTTTTCACTTAAATGCACTAGATCCCGCACTCCTGTCTCGCGCCACAATTTTTCCTCTTTATCTGCGCCGAATAATGCACACGGAAAACAGAAAAAAGCATTTTTTTCGGAACATCCACAAATCCACTGATTTCGTAGATACATGTCTTTATTAAATTTACGCGTATATGTTTTTCCACGGCTTTTACCGGACACTTCAATATTAAGATCAGGCATAGGACGGCCACGTTCTTTTATAATCAACTGTTGTTGATAGTGAAGTTTTTGAAATTTATTTACACCTAATTTAAATTGAAACTCCATTGTTTTAAACACGCTCGAACAAAACAAATTAAACAAAATTGTAACCTAAGAATTTCTAAACACGGCACAGATGCAACGGTCACGAATAACTGTCGTGAATTGCAGCTCGCAAACACATTTCCGAGGCCGTTAATCAGCCGATTGCCGAAGCACATCGGCTAAGATCGCCGTTTGCCTAATAAATGCATTTTACCGCTGCCAGTGTTTCGGTTGTTATCGACGCGGCTTCACTGGAGCAGCAAATACGTAAAAAGATTGCTTCACTGGAGCACCAAATACGTAAAAAAATTATACGGTTTCACTAGAGTAGTAAATACGTAAAAAAAATAATATTAATCATCGTTGTTGGTGAATTATTATTAACAGTTTATGTTTAATATGATAATATGGCAGATTTGAAATAAAACTATATTAATTATTCTTTAATAATTAAGATTTGCTATGGTTGTTTGGTAGTTCTGCAGCTCAGCAGCACATAAAGAAAAGCCGCCACTGATACACCACCTCTCTTTCTTTCGCCATTCTTCGTAGTACAGTCTCGTTGGTTATCTTGTCTGTCCATGATATCCTTAGGATTCCTCTATATAGCCACATCTCGAAGGCTTCAAGTTTTTTTGTCGATCGGTTCAGAGAGTGTACAGGATTCAACTCCGTTGTATAATATCTAGAAGATATAACATCGTAGGAGCCTTACTTTTATCTCCAGATTAAGGTTGTGGCTTTTAAAGAGTTTGGCCATGTTGTTGAATGCATTCCTAGCCTTCTCCATTCTACATTTTACTTCTTGTGAGTGATCCCATTGTTCGTTCCAAGATAGGTAAGCTGTTTTACATGGTCCACTGGTGTATTCTTAATAAGCAGTCGGACGTCTCTAATTTGATTTTTGCTGATTACTATAAATTTAGTTTTTGATGTTTACTTGTAGTATAAATCTTTCACTTACTTCATTAACTTTGTTTATTAGTTGCTGTAACCTGTTTAAAAAATAACGATGTCATCTGCATAGCGGATGTTGTTTAGGCGTTCTCTATTTAAAAGGACACTATGTTCGCAATTTTCCAAGACTTCACTAAATATTTCCTCTGAATATAGGTTGAATAGTATAGGTGAAAGTATTCATCCTTGTCTAACGCCTCGCAGAATCTGGATCGCTTCCGTCGGTTTATCTCCAAGATTTGTTCTTATTGTGGCTGATGTCGCCCTATATATTCGATCGATATAATATTCGCCCTATATATAATCCATCGAGCAAAAAGACAAAAGAGGGAATGTAAAGGTAGTGGGGGCAAAATATTGTTAGACAGGAAGTGGCGATAGAGGCCACATTAAACAAGGAAAGAGAGTCTCTCTCTCCTTTTTGACATCAAATTTAGTTGGGTTATGTTATTGTTTGTCCCAAATGTCACATGAAATCTTATTTATATTGAAGTTTCTCAATATTGAAGTTTCAATTGTGTCGCATTTTACTATTATCGTTAATAATTAATTAAAACTTTCTCGTCTAAGACACATTCTGAAAAATATTATATAGCTACTGTTAATAAGTGTCGGAAAATTTAAATTTGGCGCATTCGCATTTCCGGATATGTCCGCCATCAGAGGCCACTTTTTTGGTCTCCTTTTTATAAGGATTAGATTCCCTCTTTTGTCTTTTTGCTCGATGATATAATCCCTGATGATCCGGATACAAATAAATACCTAGATAAAATTAAAATGCATTTCCACAACAGTACACAACTCAGGTCAAAATACTTCAACTAATAATATTTTCTACACACTACGCCTACACTTATTCACAACTGACCGATTGATAAACGTAATTGATATTATCGAAATCTTTTTACAAAACAAATATACCTAATAGAATAGGAATAATAGAGGTGTGCTTAGTGCTATGCCAAAGACTCAGTTAAACATTTTCAGAAGATGCATTAATTCCAAAATCAACGAAAAATGAGCGATGACTTCAAGTAAAGTGGAAATTGTTTATTTTTACTATAAAAGCCAAGGAAGCATGGTACATTCCTCAAATATTACTTTTTTGAAATTATATTTATTTAGCTGATTGACCTCTGAAAAATTTACATAAAAGAGGATTCACGAGAGCTTTTATGCATTAATTGACTTTCCCATTTTTTGTCTTACACCTTCAACATCACTTGGAATAAATTCGTGTGGGTTAACAAGGTGAAGGTCATTTCTTTAACTTGTTTTGTGGTTAATCGTCGAGTGCATCTACCTGTAATATCTGTGTTATAGTAATGGGCGTGAATTTGTGTTTATCTCAGTACGTTATCAGTACAGAGGCGTATCTTCATCGGAATCATTGTTTTCTTAAATAATAAAACTCTAAAATTATGTTTTTAAATGGGTTTATTCTAATTCTGAGTCATAAATTGTATGTTTAGAAAGTCAAAAATAATATTTTTATTGACAATAAGGTGTCTGATATCACTCCTTTTTGAAATACAGAGTTAATATGTAAAATTAGAATTAATTTCTGTTCATTAATCAGCTTTTTGTTTAATATCATTTTGTATCAATAACTCTACGTGTGAAATTGCTTGGCAGAGTCACATATCAGATCAATTTACGGTTGCAAAAGGTTTGAGAGAGAGAGAGAGAGATCCTTTATCCACTACATTATTCAACTTAGTGTTAGAAACTGTAATATGAAAATGCAGCATGAAGGTGGAAGAAACGATCATGAAAAATGAGCACCAGTGCTTGGCATTTGCTGACGATCTAACGATCCTAGCAAAAACCGAGAAAGAATTATTAAGAGTTGTGAAGAAAATCATCGAAGAAGCACAGAAATTCGGATTGGAACTAAATAAAGACAAAACCAAATATATGATCATATAACAGAAGGGAAAAAAGAAGACTTTAGTGTAAGGTCAGTAAGTGGTAAAAGCTATAATTTTAAAAGGGTGGACAAATTTGAATACCTGAGTGTAGTTTTCGATGAAAATGGAAAAGAGAAATGGGAGCTCGAAGCGAGAATAGCAAAAGGGAATAAAAAATTTCTGCAATTATATCAAATTTTTTCTCATTACTCACTGTTGGTCAAACAGATCTTTTGTCATCTTAAACACTACATGATTCTTTAAACTTTCGAAGAAGCTCCGTCAAATAAGTCCTTGATATAGGGCGATCGTGGTACCTCTCACTAAAAAGGCGTTCCGCTGCATGGCAATTGTGTCTACATTCACCGGTTATTAAGACAGCTCCTACTTTGTCACAAGGTGGAGAACATCAAGCGCTGGGTAAGAAATAGTAGAGTAGAACGGAACGATCAGATAAGTCGAATGACAATAAAGAGAATAGTAAACCCCAATAGGAAGACGATCAGTAGGAAGGCCACGGAAACGATGAAATGACAACATTATGGAGGCACATTGAAAAACGCACAAAGACATGTCTACATAAAAAGAAGAAAAAGAAAATGAGCTTAAACCCAAACAATATTAGTATGATTGAATAGATATATTAAATACATCATACATACACAGTGGCTCTGTAACATCATCTACTCGTAATCATCATCACATAATAGGTGACGTAATTACTATTACCTCACCTATTATGACTAGTTGAGGAGGATACGTCCATTTATTTTTCCCTCCAAATTACTATTATAAGTATACATGTTCAAAAGATACGATTGGGGCAGGGGACTTTTGGCTAGCACTGTAGAATACATCTGTTTGGTATCTGAGTTAGTTAGCATAAATAATTTATCTAAACTTGATAGAATCCAATTTAAATCTTTGAAAATTGTGTTAGGGTTAATGAAAAGCACTCTAAATAAAGCCACACTAGTTCTAGCCTCTGAAAACCCACTCTCATTACGCAGAGAATATCTGGCAAACAAAATTTCCTAAGCCATAATTTTTGATTCGTGTATAACACAAAAATAATTAATCAATTAAATACAGCTGATTTGACATAATATTTCTTAAAAAAGAATTCTCCACCATTTGGAAAAGCATTTGTAACTTGCGCTGAACTTAAGTTAATTAATTCTCCTTATATGGGAATCCTAATCCTCTCGTAAGATTTTTATGCGAATAATAAGGTATCTTGAGGTTGGTTCAAAAACGGGTGTATGTATATTTTGTTGATTATAGAAAGGCATTCGACCGCATCAAACACGGAAAATTGATTAAGGTGCTAAAAGAAGTAGGGCTGAACAGACACGACATAGCTATTATAAGTAATACATATTGGAACCACACAGGATGCATTCGAACAGAGAACGGAAACACCAAGTACATCAACCTAGAACGAGGAGTGCGTCAAGGGTGCATTTTGCCCCCCCCCCTATTATTTAATATATATGCCGAACATATAATTAGAGCTTCTCTTGAAGATCGTCCTGAAGGTGCTAGAGTCAATAGAATCATCATTAACAATATAAGATATGCTGATGGCACCGTAGTATTAGCAGAAACAGAAGACCAACTAAAAATATTGATGAACATATTATCAGAAGAAAGTCACATTCTGGGCTTGGACTTAACTTTTTTTCCAAAACCAAAATTCTGGTATTCCACGAAAACCCCCATGAACAAGTTACACCTAACATATGTACAAATAAATGGTATCACCCTTCAGAGTTCCCAAAGCTTCATATACCTAGGCAGAGATCTAAATAGTCAACTAGACCACTCAAAAGAAATTAGAAGACGCACTGAAATAGCAAGATTTGGTTTCATGAATATGCGTAAAATGCTCTGTAACCCCAAGCTATCAGTCTCAATAAGATTGAGAACACTAAAGTGTTATGTGTAGTCTGTATTACTATATAGCTGTGAGACCTGGACATTAAAACAGTATGATGTCAACAAATTAAATTCATTTGAACTGTGGATGTACCGCCGAATGTTAAGAATAAGCTGGACAAGCAGAACTACGAATTTAGAAGTACTGAGAGTAATGAACACATACGTTATATCTAGGACACATAATGTGACATAGGGAATTTGAGCAGCTCCAAGTAATATTGGAAGGTAAGATTGAAAGTAAGTAAAAGGGGCATAGGACGAAAGAAAAAATCTTGGAAAAAAATGAAGATTAAAAAGCATTTACTCTGATAATCATGAAAATAAAACAAATTGAAGTACAACTCAAAATGAGAGATATAAATGGAAAGGAAATAGAACTGGGGAAAAAATTAGAGATAAGAACATTGAAATAATAGCTATAACCGAGACAAAGAAAAATGGAAGAGGATCAATAATATTAGAAAACGGAATGTTACTAATATACAGTGGAGTGGAAGAAACCCAGAGAGCTCAAGCAGGAGTAGCGTGCATGATAAAGAAGAATAGTATCAACAAAATAAAAAATTGGATATATTACAACAAACGTATACTAAGAGTAGACATAGATATGGATACAGAGGAAACCAATACAAACCTAATCATATGCTAAATTGTGATCACAGGAGATATGAACAGTAGAGTGGAAAAAGAAGCAGAAAAATGGAACCATGTCATCGGACCTTATGGGGAAGCAAAAATAAACAAAAATGGAAAATTACTATATATAAATACGAATTATGTCTAGACAATAACCTGGTGATTATGAACACACACTTCCAACATAAAAAGATACACAAGATCACAAGAGAAGTCGAATCGAGACGAACAATCAATTATAGCCTATACTATAGTGCAAAAAACAGAGAAGAACTGGATAAGAGACGTAAGGGTGAAAAGGAGTTATGAAATTGGTAGTGACTACTATCTACTAGAAACCACATTCAAAAGCAAAAGAAAAGAAATAAAATTAACTGAAAACATAATCAAAAAACACAAAGAAATAATAAAAATTTATAAACTAAGGGAAGAAACAACGAAGATAAGATACCAAGAAGGGCTAGAGAAAGAGATGGACAATGAACATAAAATAACAGAAACAATAGAAGAAGAATGGGGAAAATTTAAAAATGCGATGATAAAAACAGCTAAATCAATATGTGGAACTACAAGAAATAACAACAGAGGGAAACGTACATCTTAGTGGAACGAAGAAGTGAAAAGAGAAATAAAAGAAAAGAAGGAATTATGGAAAGAATACAGACAAGACAAAACACAACCAAAATATGAAAATTATAAGAGACAAAGAACAAAAGTTAAAGAGATAGTTAAGAACGAGAAAAAGAGTTGGGAAAAATTCGGAGAAAAAATGGAAGAAAACAGCACAAAAAACGTAAAATTGTTTTATAGAACACTGAAAACCCTAAGAAGCAACAAAGAAATGAAACTAAAACAAATAATGAACAAGGAAGGAACAATAATAAACGACGATAAGACAAAGATGGAGAGAACATTTCCAGCTGAAACTAAATGGAAATCAAGCGAATACAATGGAGGAAGAAAGCCACACCAAGAGAGTATCCATGAGAAACACGGAAAATCCAGAAACTATAGAAAAAGAAGAACTGGAAGAAGCAATAAGAAAGATAAAGATTGGAAAAGCACCAGGAAGCGATAAAGTAGAACCAGAAATGATGGAATATATAGGAGTAAAAGCAAAAGATTATGGTAATTGATTACCATATCGAACCTATTCCGTTAATAAGTCCGCGTTTCTCTCGGAATGTGTATTATTTCGTATCAGCCATTATTTCTGTATATTTGAGATTAACAGAACTAGAAATTTATTTGAGAAGACTTATGTGAGTTTGGACTTCGGATTTAAATGCCAGCATTCGAGGTACATCTTCTTCAATGGTATCCAATAAATTTTCTAAGATTTTGCCATTTTTTTCGATAACGTCTCTGATTGGTTGCATGTCTTTATATACAAGGAGGGTCCATTTGTCGTTCGAAATTTTGAGATTGGTTTCTTCATGTAACAAACAAGCGTTTACCTAGAAATTCTCAGCGGTCGTCCCGACACAGGAGCGCGTGTTCCAAAACCATTTGCAATTTTAAACCTCGACAATTTGTCGACAATCTTCTTCAGTCAGACGTTGCTTGCTAGCCTTGCTAGTTGCTACGCTACATATTCAATATTGGCCGTGTATCAATGCCTGGCAAAGTAAAAGGGCTATAAGTAAGTGTCAGTTTGCTCAAGCGTTTCTTTTTCCATGTGCAACAGCAAAAGACGACATCGACATGGTAAGTTTGTTTTAATTATGTCCTTAACTCATTCGTATTTATATCTTTAGCTGCCTTGGGTTTAAAAGAAAACCTGTAGTTTTGATGTACCGTAGGCTATAGAGAATTATTCACAGGCTTACCGCTTAGGCGATTAACTCACAAACAAACGTAACATTTTAAGAATACTGAGTGCCTTTTGAGGGTACCGAGTACAACGTATTATGTACAGCCTATCAAATTTACCTTTTAGATCATGTTAGATTGTACTTATAGTTTTTATCTTAAAAAAATATGTATATTATTTAATAATTTAGGTTGTTTTAATAGGTATGATCAATACAATAGTTTTGAACTTATTGTCTCCATAACATCATTTGTATGTCTTTATTCACGAATAATAACTTGTTAACAATAATGTAATAACTGATTCTACTATTACAGCCCTAGTAATTCATCTTTCAAATGTATTTTTGAATAACAGTATTTGATAATTTTATGCTATTATTTTCATAATTTTTAGCTCAATTAAATTGTATTAAATCAAGCACTAAAATAAGAATACGTTAACAATTTAATTTTTTTCGAATGTCGTTGATGATATTTTATTTGCTTTGATGTACACCACTTAACACATTCACTGCGTCAAGTGCATATGGGATCTTTGAATAAACATGGGAACGTATGCAATTTTCATGTTTTAACAGGTCGATCGCAGTGAATGCGTTAATTGCATTGAGCTATTTAATGTGTTCTATTTCAGGAGAGCTAGAACAAATTGAAGCTGAAGACTGCACCCGATATAACAACCCGAAAAAGGAAAATTGTCGACTTTTTCCCAAGAAATACTACAATGAAAAGCTCTGCCAAGAGTCCGAGCGTTGAAAAGAAAAGCAAAGAGGAAGCTCCAGAACCGGTTTTATGTGAAAAAAATGAATTTCCATCTACCTCTACATCATCAACAATTAATAAGGATTGTCATAAAATGCCAAGCTCCGACTTTAAAGGCAAGATTACTAGCAGTACCGGTACAAATAAAACTGACATTTCCAACTATATTGGAAAACAACCTGATGATCATACCATATCTAAATTTCTGGGATCAGACAGTATACCCCCTAAAGGGTATTCCTATCCATTTTCTGAACACATGAAAAACGGGAAATTAGAAAAACGATTTCTTAATAGATCGTATTTAACCGATGATCGGTATAAAGGCTGGTTGACCTATTCAGAGACTAAGAAAGGACTATATTGCAAATATTGTCCCTTTTTGCGTTTCAGGGTGGAGTTCACAAGAGCACACCACTCCATAAATTTGTCTCAAAACCAGTGACAAACTTCGCTAAACTTTTAGGTAAAGATGGTGACTTAGAATCCCATGGGAGTGCCGAGTACCACAAGGAAGCGGTTATGAAGGGTCTCAACTTTTTGAAGTCATACCACAATCCTTCCCTTGAAGTAACAAATCAGATTTCTTCGTATAGACTTCAAAAAGTACAAGAAAACAGACAAAGACTATCCCCTATAATTGAATCAATTATCTTTCTTGGAAGGCAAAATATTCCCCTTCGCGGTCATAGGGATCATGGTAAAATTAATTTAGACACCAGTGCAATTTCCAACGAGGGAAATTTTCGAGAACTTCTTAGATTTCGGGTTCAATCTGGAGATAAGGTATTGGAAGACGATCTAAGAACAGCATCGTCAAGAGCTACGTACATCAGTAAAAAAACCCAAAATGATCTTATTTTTCTTTGTGGTCAAGAAATTCTAGAAGTTATCAAGAGGAGAATTCACGATGCACCATACTACAGCATCATGTTCGACGAAACAACAGATATGTCACATACATCTCAAATGGCATTGACTCTGCGATATGTGAACAAAGGAAAAGTAAGAGAAGATTTTGTTAAATTTATTGATGTAAGGGCTTCTCTAATAGAAGAAAGCAATACAGAAACCGTAGATGAAGAACCAGAGATATATGAAGAAATGAATAAAAACATTGACCCAATGATGGAGGAAATTGTTTTATCAGGGGAAACATTGGGTAGACTGGTGCTAAAAACAATGAAAGAGCTGTCATTAGACATAAAAAAGTGTGTCGGAATATGCACGGATGGTTGTAGTGTAATGATATCAGAATCTAAAGATGCTGTGCAAGAAATCAAACAGGAAGCCAAATTTGCCGTTAAAGCTCCTTGTTTCAATCACAGTTTAAATCTATCACTGTCCAAATCATCTCAAGTTCAGGCTTTTAGAAATGCAACGGGTACCATACAACAAACAGTTTCGTTCTTCACGTCTTCCTCAAAGAGAAATCAAGTTTTGAAACACTATGTAGGTGGCAAGCTACCTGGATTGTGTGAAACACGTTGGGTGGAAAGGCAAACATCGTTTTTACAATTCAGACTTAAGTTCTCTGAAATCATTCAAGCCCTGGAATCAGTAGCTTCATGGCAAGATTTAAAAGCTGCATCCAAGGCGAGAACCTTGATTTGTGCCTTACTGAACAGTACTTTCCTTATCACTGTAGTGTGTATGTGCAACATATTTTCACTTACACTGCCTTTTAGCAAGCTACTTCAAAAACCTGATATTGACTTGAAATGTGCATTGAAACATTTTACGGACATGACCAAAGCACTTGCCAATCAACGGAACACAGCGATTGTTTGCTTTAAAGATTTGTTCCAAGAAGCAAAGGACATCGCCGAGAAGACAAATTTTGATATTAGTATTCCAAGAATATCACAAGTGCAGAAGAATCGAGCCAACCACGCAATTAAAGACCCAGAGACATACTTTAGAGTATCAGTGTTGCTTCGCATTCTAAACTCTGTAATAGAAGACACAAAGTCTCGTTTTCCTGAAGAAACATTGGAGTTGTACAATCTTCACGTATGCATGCCTGAATACCTGATAACCAACTCTGTTCAAGACATGTTTAAAAAAACTGAGTGTTTAGTAGGAGGTACAGTGAACTTTTTGATATGTCTCAAGCTGAAATGAAATGCTTATTGAAAGGTGAACTACAGCTTTGGGAAATGCAATGGAAAGACACGGACGAATATCCAAAAACAGCGCTGGACGCGTTAGACAGTTGTAATAGAGATTTGTTCCCTACAGTCAGCAAGCTACTTCTAGTCTTAGCAACACTTTCCATCAGCAATGCTTCTGCAGAGCGTAGCTTTCAATCTCTAAAGAGAATAAAGTCATGGCTAAGAACACGGATGCGTCAAGACAGGTTGACTGGACTTGCTCTAATCCATGCCCATTGAGACATCCCTGTAGACCCAACGAAAGTTTTAGAACGATTCGCCAAAAGTGGCCATCGAAGACTTGAATTCGATTTGTAATTACATTCTTTTTAAAACCTTATAACTTGATATTTTATTACTTATAACCTAATAAAACTATTACAATGAATAATGTGAACCTCCTTTTTTCCATTCTAATAGACTAATTTGTATTGTATATTTATTGTAAATTTTAACATTTTAAAAGGTAAAATGTGTTTTGAGCTCTTTCAGTTCAAACGTAAAACTAACATTGTCAGACCAAACCTCTGAAGTTTGACGTTTGTTCGTGATAACGTAGAACCACCTAAATCGTCAAAGGTTTAGAAAGATGAGACTTGCTTCAGAGGCTTGCAATTGAAAAATACTATCACCCACAAACCTTTTCTATTAGACTTTGAGTTGTTTTCAATAGTTCTGAATTGGTTTTTGATACAATCACAAGAATACAAAATATATTTTGAATATTTTATTTGTAAGTTAGCCAAACAATATTTACAACAAGCTTTAGAGGCTAGCTTTTTTATTTTTTATTATAGTGTAAAACTGTTTCCACTGATACTAATTGTAATAATAATAAGTGATTTTCCTTTTTCTCCGTTCGTCACAACCACTAAGTGACAGTCAGTCCATATTCGGTCCATCAACTGTTCAAATGAATAAAATGCCTTTAACACTCTCAAAATCTTGCCATATTTTTACAAATTTCCGGACCCCCTTTCCGGATAGGGGGCTGCACCCCCCAGACCCCCCTGCAACAGACCATCGCCCTTCCCAAAATCTTACTCTGAGACCGCCACTGACTGGGAGAGGATAACTGGGATCAGTCCGAGGAATCTGAAAGAAAATTACTCATGATAGGGTTTTAATCTATCAAAATATACTTTCATTGTTCTTATTTAATAAAGTAGCAGAATTTACGTGAATTTCTTGGATTTCAAAAGGGCCATTAAATTTATTTGGGGATTTATCTTTAATTTGCGATTCCTTGACGTAAACTTTATCGCCTATTTTATATTTTGGAGGGTTTGATGTCACGTGTTGATCGAATCTTTCTTTAGCCTTTTCTTTTTATCTTTCCGTCTTGGCTCGTGCCACTTTATAGAAGTATTGCATACGATTACTTAAGTCTCTAACGTATTTTGATATAAGGATTTTTTCATTGTAAAGTATTTCGGGTGGTCTAAAAGAAGTATGTCCAAAAATGAGTTCGTATGGTGTAAATCCGTGGGTTTTGTTTTTATGTTATTGTAGCAAATAACTGCATAAGGCAGAACATTGAACGGATGTTCATCGGGATTTTCAGCTTGATTAGCTCGTATCATTTCGCTTAAGGTTGCGTGAAATCTTTCGATAGAACCGTTAGATTGTGGATGGCCCACACTTGAGAAGGTTAGTTTTATGTCGTATAATTCACAAAGATCTTTCATCAAAGCATTGTCGAATTCACGTCCATAGTCACAGTGTATGCGTAATGGTGTGCCATAGTATTGGAAAAAGATAATAAGATAATTGACGGCTGATTTAGCTGTTTTGTCTTCAAGAGGTAGCTTTCCGTCTTGGCTCGTGCCACTTTATAGAAGTATTGCATACGATTACTTAAGTCTCTAACGTATTTTGATATAAGGATTTTTTCATTGTAAAGTATTTCGGGTGGTCTAAAAGAAGTATGTCCAAAAATGAGTTCGTATGGTGTAAATCCGTGGATTTTGTTTTTTATGTTATTGTAGCAAATAACTGCATAAGGCAGAACATTGAACGGATGTTCATCGGGATTTTCAGCTTGATTAGCTCGTATCATTTCGCTTAAGGTTGCGTGAAATCTTTCGATAGAACCGTTAGATTGTGGATAGCCCTCACTTGACAAGGTTAGTTTTATGTCGTATAATTCACAAAGATCTTTCATAAAAGCATTGTCGAATTCACGTCCATAGTCACAGTGTATGCGTAATGGTGTGCCATAGTATTGGAAAAAGATAATAAGATAATTGACGACTGATTTAGTTGTTTTGTCTTCAAGAGGTAGGGTATTCGAAAAGATCTATGTTAATTCTTTCGAACGGTGTTTTAGGTGTTTCGGTGATGACTAACGGGTTACTTAAGTTTTTTTTACAGATCTTTACTTTTTGACAGATTTCGCAATTTTTTATAAAATTTTCTACATCCTTTGTGATGCCTTGCCAATTATACTTTTCTTTTATTCTTCGTATATTTTCATTTATACCCCGATGGAGATTGCTTTTACCTCGGTGATAATGATCTAGTATTTGGGGTATTTCGTCCTGTTCCGGAGTTTTAATGACATCTTGACAGATTCTCAGTTTTATTTCTTTATCGGCAAAGATGAATGAAAATATTTCTAGGATTGGTAATTCGAGTTGGTTTTCGACGTAATGGATTTGCGATAGGTCAAATTCATTTTGTGCGAAATAAACGATATAGAATAGGTATTGTACTACTGTTTCGGAATCAAAAGGAAGGGGAATGATAAAATATTTCCGATTTTTGACAGTTTTACTACCGAATATATTATTCTTTGATAAATTAAAATCTATATTGTTTTCATCGAAGACGTCGTCTAATATTTTGTGATGTATTTCTTCCATTTTATTTTGTCTAAGAAAGGTGATGATGTTCTTATGCGATTTGTCTAATAATCGATCATTAGATATTTTAATTTTAGAATAATCAATGAGTGATTTAGTTTTATACAGTTCGAAAAATCTATTAAAATGTTCAGTGATTTCTTCTTCATTGATTTCATTTGACTCTTCGTCAGATTCCGTATCATTCGAAGCTAATATTGATATTTTCTTATAAAAATTCGCACATTCTTTAATATTATTGATTTTAATTCGAGAAAGGGTGTCCGCATTTTTGTTGGTTTTTCCCGGTTTATGAATAAGTTTATAATTGTATTCCTCAAGCTTGAGACGCCATCTAGCAAGTCTGCTTCCAGGGTCTTTTATAGAAAATAACCAGGTGAGTGGACGGTGATCAGTTACTAGGGTGAATTTTCTACCGAACAGATAGGGTCGGAAATGTTTTACAGCCCATACGATGGCAAGGAGCTCTCGCTCAGTGGTCGAATATCGTGTTTCAGCATTACATAGGGTACGTGAAGCATATACTATAGGAAGATCTTTTCCAATGGGGCCTTGGGATAATATAGCGCCGATGGCGAATGCACTTGCATCTGTTGTGAGGACGAATGGTTCCTCAAAGTTTGGATAGGTCAGAATTGGGTCAGAAATTAAAGCGTTTTTTAAATCTTCAAAAGCTTGCTTGCAATCTGGGTCAAAATTAAAAGCAACGTCTTTTTGGAGTAGTCTAGTGAAAGGTTTAGAGAGTTTGGCAAAATTGGGAATAAAACGACGATAGTAACCGGCTAGACCTAGGAAAGATTTTATTTTCTTTGGTGTTTTCGGTTCAGGAAATCGTTGTATACAATCGATTTTAGAAGGGTTAGGCTTGACGCCATCTTGGGTAATGAGGTGTCCGAGATACGCCACCTCTTTCCTGAGAAATTCACATTTATCAGGCTGGATTTTAAGATTAGCCTTCCGAAGACGTTTAAAGACTTCGGTAACATGGGAAATGTGCTCGTGAATGGTAGGAGAGTATACTATAATGTCGTCTATGTAGACAAGACATCGTTCGTTTAAAATACCTAAAAGAATATTGTCCATGACACGCTGAAATGTGGACGGTGCATTTTTAAGTCCAAAAGGCATACGAGTAAATTCATAGTGTCCGTTTTCGACAGAGAAGGCTGTTTTAGGAATATCTTTGGGATCGATTTCAATCTGATGAAATCCGGAGGCAAGATCGAGAGTTGTGAAATATTGGCATTTTCCAAGCTGGTCTAAGATATCGGAGATATTAGGAAGAGGGCATTTATCGTCAATGGTACATTCATTGAGTTTGCGGTAGTCTATTACTACTCGCCATTTTTGTTCTCCAGAAGAGTTCATTTTTGTGGGAACAAGCCAAACAGGAGATGACCAAGGAGAAGTAGAGGGCCGGATGATAACTTCGTTGATCATCTTATTTACTTGAGATTTAACTTCCTCTTTGTGGACCTGAGGATATCTGTATGATTTCGTAAAAATGGGTTTGGCGTTATTAGTTTCGATTAGATGTTTAATCTCACTGGTGAAAGTGAGATTGTCTCCTTCTAAGTAAAATATGTCTTCGTAATTTAAGCAAAGATTTGTTATTAGTTCTTGTTCTTCCTCATTAAGATGTTTTGTTCGAAGTCGAGATTTGATTTTGTTTGTACGGTCAATTTTATCAGGGCAATAATTTTCCAAGTTATCGTTTGACTGGAAATTTAGGATAGGGTAATTCGAATAGGGTTCAATTACTATATCGGAAGTCGATAATTTTGGGAATTGCATTTGCATTTACTACGGATGTCAGAAATTCTCCTTTTTCATTTACGTGTACTAATGCGTTGGGATATGGACTTTTTCTTTTCTGTGCAAAATTGCATCTGTATTCGACAGATCACATTTTAACTTGAATATTTGTTCGGATCTGGGATCTATTTTAATTTGATTAGGGGTTTCATTGTTAAGCGAATTAGTTTCTACTTTGTGGAGAGGTAATGTTTTAAAGTTTGTGATTAGTTGTTTGTTTTTGAAGTCTATCGTACACTCGAAATGTTCTAAGAAATCGAGGCCTAAGATTCCATCGAAATCAATATCTAAATTGTAAATGAAAATTTTATGAGGGTTTCCCACTTGAAACGCGACTAAAGTTGATTCAGTGACAAAAATTTTTTGGTCTGTAATACCCTGTATAGTAATTTGTTCGGGAAAACGTGGTTTGAAAATTTTCACGGTATTTTCTTTAAAGATAGAGATACCAGCACCGGTATCGATAAGTAATTTAAACGTATTTGATGCGTCTTTTATATAGTACAGGTTTTTAGAGTTTACAGCAAAAAGAGGGCTTAAAGAAAAGTCTGTTCTGGAAAGTTCAGAGATGGGTTCATGTCGTCCAAATTCAGAGTTTGTATCTGATTTTGTATTTGAGACAAAGATTCGTTCATTGAACTGGTATTATTATTGTTTGGTGGGTGGTTCTGATTCGGGACTGTGAGAAAATTCTGATAGTCTTGGCTATCAATTAAATCGGTTGATTTAATATATACATTTACTATATAAAACAATTTACATATTATGAAGAATAGTAATTTGCTTTTATTAGAACTGATATAGTATAAATTTTGACCGAAGATTTCTTGTTGAGTATATCAACATGTCAACAGTACTGTATGTATATATACCAACATACCGAATATCTGAATAAGTCATTACGTTTTCGTAAAAAGATGTATTACGTCTGGATGTAAACTGATTTTGTTTACAACCCTGTAATTTTCAAAATAGTATATTTCCGCTTGTTTAGTAACTTTACTCCACCCAGTATGCCAAGACGCCTTATTCATTTCAATACCTCACCAATAATCTCTAACGGTACTCGGACCCTGTGAACAATTACCTAGTACCCGATATCGGCGACCGATGGTCGAAGAAAGATAAAGCCCGTTTCTCTGTTAGTAATCCCCGAGGAAAAAGCATGGTGCTTTAATACTCAAATTTGTGATTTTGTTAGTTGCGATTCTCAGAGCGTGTGTCTATCTCATCAAGTGGTTAGCAATAAGAAAAGTTGTCTCCGCGATTGTGAAACATAACAACTTTGTGTAACCACGTATATTGTATATTGTACCCTTTGTATATTGTGTTTGTGTTAAGTATAATACGTAGAGAAATAAATGTTAGTTACAAGTTACTCGTATTCTTTACGTACAATAGACATTCAAAATAATACAGTCCACTCAAAAACCCTCAGAGAATACCGGCGGTATAAGTTCGTAGCAAATTAAAAGCACTTGGAATCACAAATAATTCCACCCCAAACGCCGGCATTTTCTCCAACGTCTTTAAGATACTCTTACCACTAGGCTCGGTCGCCCTAATATGGCAACAGATTTTCATCCCAATTTGTGAGAACAATTTGCCTATAAGATTATAACAAAAAGAGATCGCTCAAAAGACTGCTAATACATGGCCATCTCTTCTAAAAAACACAATAGGAATGATCAGGAGACGAATCCAATCGTGAATTCTTATTTTGTTCCAAATACTAGCCAGAAGGTGTTTAAAGTTAAATATATACTGGCACATTTTTTTTATTTCTAATTAACGTGTCTTGACATGTTTGGTCATTGACACGGGAGCAAAGGTTTACAATAGTACCCACAGAGTTATGATACAGAGTTTACAATAGTAAATAATAACAATATGATGTAAATTATATTTTGTTAAACAACTGTGTAGTCTTTAAGAAGTCTATTAGGCTCTTTAGTCGCCTTGAATAGTTCAGAAGTTCTTTTAAACTGTGGGTTATATTGTTGGCAATGTGAGTTGCCTTGTAGTGTTGACATTCTGTGAGGATGTGCTTAACGGTAATAGAAATATCGTTGCAGTGGAAGCATAACTGTGAGTCAATCTTCGTATTGCTATCTTCTCTTTTCTGTTCAGGGATGCTAGGGATAACTAGTTGTTAACATTAGGTTGTATTTCTCTGAGCTTTGTGTCTTTGGTGATCCAAAGTTCATGCCACTTGCCTTGGATATTCCTTTTGAATATTGATTTTATATCTTCTTGGAGCTGTATGTTGTAAATGGGTAAGTTGGATGTATATGCTTCTGTCAGCCATCTCATTTCCTTTGATGCCGATATGAGAAGGTACCCATGTTATTGTTATTGAAGTCGACGATAACGAATAAATTGCGGATAGGAAATTGGTGCACAGAGCTACACTTTGATGATTGTCAAAAGGGACTATCCAACATACGTTGGATATTCGGTATTGTCCTAATACAGTATTAACTGTAGTGACAGAACAGCCAACTCCATCTGCGTTTCGGGATGTATCGGTGTAAAGCACCTTATCCTAGTGGGATGTATTCACAGTATATACTGGCATATATTTACCTAAAAAAATCATTTATATCGTTTATCTGTACGCTGTGCCTCTTAAAGTTATATTTAGAACTTAAAAACAATTTCTTTAAGGGCCGATTGTTCGAACGCTAATCAAAACTTGATTGTAATCAAATATTTAATTACAATCAAATACGTCACGGCAGCTGTCAACATTAATAAAAATTGCTTATTATTATTATTGATTTGTAAATAAAAACATTAAATTAACATCAGAAAGAGTTTAATTATGGTTTACTTTAAGTTATAAAGCAAAATAATAAAATTGAATAAAATAAATCAGTCTATAAATAACCCCAATAAAATGTGGCATATTTGATTTTAATTAAATATTTGATTACAATCAAGTTTTGATTAGCGTTCGAACAATTGGCCCTAAATGTATATATATATATATATAATATATATATATATATATATATATATATATATATACACGATATATGTACCTACATTAAACTAATGCAAAATATAACAAACTTAACTTGTTTAACTAAACGGTGGAGTTCTATTTGATATAAAGTTACTATTATTTATCAAGTAATTATATCGTACGAATACGAGTGCGCTTTTATATTTTTTCGAATTTCGTACATTTTTCTTGTAAATTTATATATTTTTATTGATTTATGCATAGATAATAGAAGATACTCTTTACTTTTTAGGAAGAAAACCTCCTCCTATTTGTATGCCTTTACCAGGCGGCATTTCAAAATTCTGTGGTAGGGTTTATAACATCGGTCGCCAAGGAGAGGAATTCAATGCTTGCTTAGGCCTGGAACTTCGAGCCCTTAATGATATCGAAGCAGCAATAAGAGTTTCTTGCTTTCGATTTGGACCAAATGGTTTAAGGTTGGAACCACCTCAACCATTACCTCCAGTTGATAATGAGAATGATGACGATGATGACGACGATGATGATGACGATGATGATGATGATGACGATGACGATGATGACTTTGGATTTGACGGAGATGACGATGATGACAGTGATGGTGATTCAATAGATTACAGTGTTTTTGATGATGATTTTATTGGTGAATACTTCCAAGGGGAAGATGATTCATCAAGTTCCAGTAATAAAAATAAAGGTTCCACCACCACTCAAAAACCTTTAAGGAGGAATACAAGAAAACCTATACATAAACCTATTGAAAAAAAACCGATACGAAGAAAAACAAAACCTCAGCTACAACAAACCGTCACAACACCCAAAAGTGGAATTACGAAAAAACCTGTAGGACCCGTTAAAAAAGTCACAAAAATCCCACATCATAGAAGAACAACCAAACCTGTTACGGAATCTTCTAAACCGATTACTAAAGCACCGATGCCACAAAACCAACCCTCTACAGAACGTCAACCAGTAATTATTACCGAAACAAATGTAAATGTTTCTGTAAATCCGATTATATCTACCAGTCTACCACCTGATACTCCTATTTCAACGACAGAAGAACAAAAAACTGAAGCTACTAGTCCAAAAATAAGAATTGACATTACTGATTATAATAAAATGACCCAGATAGTTGTTCCAGTTACTAAAGTTGAGCAATTTTCTTCGGAAGAAACTGAAGATCCTATTGCTGATATGGTCCAAGATGCTATAGAAGATGAAATATCTGACTCAACAGAAAATACAACCACTCAAACGAAGAAAGTTACGATTAACTCGTCACCACAAACTAAAGAGTCAACAGAAGTATTTGATGAAGTTGTAGATGGTGTTGTTGACACTTTTGCAGGAGAAGAATCGGAAGAAGCAAGACTTTCCTAACGCGTCAATAGAAAACGATAAATATCGATTATGTAATTGGTGGTTTGTATTAACTGTGAGATATACTCCAGCCTTTTTAGTAACTCAATGGACAACTCTAGCATTTACCTCTTCTTTATTTACACCTTTATTTATGTTTTCATAGTTTCATTTAGCTTTAAAGTGTTTATTATATTTGTAATATTTTTATATGGTATAAAATATGATGTACAAAGTCAAAATAAGAAGACTGTCAAATTATATTCTTTTCTAAACTCTAATATGTTTATAATAATTCATCTATTTTAGTTTTAAATAATTTATTTCAAATATTTATTTATTTATTTGTATTTATATTTATTTATGTTAATTTATTTTTGTAATTAATAAGTTTATATAATATAAACAGAAAAGATATATATTTTTTATACTTATATACTTTCTTAATATAAAAAATTCCCAAGACATGTTTCTTCTTTGGTCTAAGCTTCCTAAATATGTGTGATAATTCAGCATTACACAGTCAGCAGTCAATAACACAGGAACGAATAGTACCATTATATAGTTTGATAGACCCCATGTAGTTTGACAGCCACTACCGAGTTTTCTTGAATGGCTCATTACCTGTTATTTCAACAGATGTGTCGCTGGACTATTGAAATTAAACGCTATACAGTGCAGCATAAACATCATTGTAGTCACCAACATCTGATAGCACATAGAAAGAAGTAAACAGCTTCTACAATGACTTCAATGAAACTAAACAAACAAAACATTCAATGAAACTAAAGAAGAAGAAGTAAATTTGATTTTAGGTGACTTCAACTTGAAAGTAGGGAAATGAAGAGATGGAGAAGTAGTAGAAGAACACGGACTGGGGACACGTAATGAAAGAGGTGAAAGACTAGTTCAGTTTTGCAAAGATAACGAACTCATTATCAAAAACACGTGGTATAAACTGCCAAATCGAAGAATATATACATGGAATTCAGCTGGAGATGATGGTGAAATTATAATAAGAAACCAAATAGATTACATAGTAATAAATTAAAGATTCCGAAATGCCATAATATCGGCTAAAGCGTACCCAGAAGCAGATATGACAAGTGACCACAATCTAGTTTTAGAAAACATGAAACTCAAGGTAAAAAAAAAGTTAAAAACAACTGCCAAAACACTGAGAATCAATCTGAGAAAACTCAGAAACTGATATGTATATACCAACAAATCAAAGAACAAGTGCACAAAGAAGTTCAGGAAGTAGAAAAGCAAAAGCAATTGACAGCAACAGATAAATGGAGGAAAGTAGAGGAGATCTTGAGAAATATCAAAAAACAAAAACGTCAAGAAGACACATCATCTAAAAATAAACAAGGATCACACAAGAGATAAAAGTACTGATGACGGAAAGAAGGGCACACAAGAATGAAAACGAACAACAGCACAAAAAAAATTAATAAAATAATCAAACAAAAAATCAAAGAAGCTCAGGAACTGTGGCTATCAGAAAAGTGTGAATAAATAGAAAGATTAGATAAACAACATGACAGTTTTAACATACACCGAAAAATCAAAGAGACAGCTGGTATATACAAGAAGGGTATCGGAAATATCATGGATAAAAATAACAAGATAATAACGGAATGTACAGATAAAATAAACAGATGGGAAGAATACATAAAAGAGTTATTCGAAGACGACGAGAAAATTGAGGTCATTGAACCAAGAGGAAGAAATGGGTCATCAATCACCAAAGACAAAATTGAGTAAGTGCTAAAACGTATAAAAAATGAGAAGGCCATGGGACCAGATGAAATACCTACAGAAATCTTTAGACTATTAACAAAAAATCATATGGGCACACTTATAAAATTATTTATTGACATTTATTATACGGAGGAAATTTCGAAAGAATGATCAATATTCATTCCAATACACAAAAAATCAAACGCAATGAAGTGTGAAGAGCACAGGACAATTAGCTTGATCAACTATATTGTAAAAGTGTTCTTAGGAGTGATACACGAACGTATCTATAAAAAGCTATATGATAGAATAGCTGAGAACCAATTGGGATTCAGAAAAGGCTGTGGCGCCAGAGAAGCATTATTTACTGTACAAACACTAATTGAACGATGTCGAGATGTCTATTGCGACGTATTTATATGTCTAGTCGACTTCGAAATAGCTTTCGACAAAGCACAACACTAAAGAGTGGCAAAAATACTGCAGAACACAGAATTAGATGACGAACACGTGAGAATCATTGCCAATCTATACCGATATCAGAAAGCCATATTACGAATAAACTAACAAAAATCGAAAGGAATACCTATAAATCGTGAAGACAAGGATGTGGGTTTTCCCCTTTACTTTTTAATATGTATTTAGAAGAATTGTTTAAAGAGGCATTAGAAGACGTAAATGAAGGCATATTTATTAACGGAGCACTTCTGAATAATCTTAGATACGCAGATGACAAAATACTCCTTGCGGACAGCAGAGAAGGACTGTAGATCCTGGTTGACCGCATTACTCAATACTGCGAAAGGTATGGAATGGCACTGAATACAAATAAAACAAGAGGAAATAAAATAAGAACAAGATTGAGGAAAACAGTATTTATGCTAAAGGAAAACTTTTAGGCAGGGTGCACAAATATCAGTACTTAGGTTGTGAACTTAATGAAGAATGGGATAGAAGTACGGAAATAAAACGGCGTATTGAGATAGCTAGAAGTGCTTTTAATAAGATGAAAGCAATATTATGCAATGGAAAACTCAACATTGAAATTAGAACTAGAGTATTGAGATGCTACGTGTTCTCTGTTCTGTTGTAAGGAGTTGAGGCCTGGACAGTTAAAGAGGCGACAGAGAAATGAATTATTAACTTTGAACTGTGGTGTTATCAAATAATGTGGAAAATATCTTGGACACAACACATAACAAATGCGGAAACGCTACGAAGAACGAAAAAAGATAAAGAAATACTCAACACTTTAAAGAAAAGAAAAATAAGCTACTTTGGTCACATACTAAGAAACGAGAAATACCAATTGATGCGGCTGGTCATACAAGGGAAGGTGAAAGGCAAAAGAGGACCGGGGAGAAGACGCACGTCCTGGTTGAAGAATCTAAGACGTTGGAGTGGAAAAACGTCAATAGAACTTTTAAGAACGGAGGCAGATAGAGTCAAATTGGCCATGATGATCGCCAATGTCCTTAGGAATAAGCCACGTTAAAAAGAAGAAGTCGCTGGTCTGAACAAGACACCGTCTCTGACACATGCCATTATTTAATAGTTCTAGCCACGTGAATGTGGCCACTGTTATATCAATTACCTCGTTTTGTTGAGAAGTTATACAAATTTGTTTGTTTCCTACGTTTAGTATGTCTAAATCATGTTCCTTGGATTATCTCCTTCATACTTCCTTCACCTATGATCTTCATCTCTACCGTCATAAAATCCCTGGAATATAGATTCATCAACGTCAGTGTTTTGATATGTCTAACCAAAGCATGGAGGCTCATAAGGGTGGCTTTTATACCTAAACCTGGCAAAACCTAACAGGAAAAAGTTAACTCCCTGATGCCGTTAAGTTTAATACCATTAATACTAAAGACTCTAGAAAAAAGACTCGATATGCACATTAGGGATGGTGTATTGGTTGAAAGTCCGATACATTAAGGACAGTATGCGCGTCGAGCAGGAGTCTCTATGGAAACGGTACTGCACATCTATTACAGAGGCTGGAGTACGTTCTGGAAAACCAAGACCCTTTGGGTACATTTTTCGATGTAGAGGGGACATTCGACAACACCTCATACGAAGCAATCACAAGAGCGATTCGTCTAAAGGGAATAAACAGAACAAGCTGCAGATGGATAGACTGCATGCTGAGTAGCCGTGTGATATATTCAAGTTTATTAGGGGATACAGTTTCAACACAAGTATTAAGAGACTATCCACAGGAGGTGTCTTATCTCCTCTCTTGTGAAATCTGACCATGGATGGATTGATGGCTAGACTCAATAACTACAGGTATTATGTAACGGGCTACGCGAATGACCTGGTCACCTAAGCCCATGGCAAATTTAATGGAACAGTTAGGTATATATGGCAACAGACTCTGACGGCAATGAAAGGCCTGATAAACTTACAAGAAGAGCATCAGCAACAAAAAACATTAATCCAGTGCCAAAAAACTATTTTTTCTTTTTGTGTTATAGGTGATTCCACACGACTGATTACACACCCCTAAGTATAGGCAACAAACAGAACGTCACATAAACTTATTCTTGAAACAATCTAATTGTCTTGTTTACTAAAGATAAGTAATCGAATGTTTGATTACATTCTGTCTTTTTAATATTATGATTATCCTCACATACAATGAGTAGCCAATTTAACTTATGCCTGGTTGCACCAACATATCTTTAAAGGTCGATTCAGACACATCAGTCACGTCTCGTCACAGTGATTGCGCCGAACCGAACAATCCGTCATACAAAATATTCTTTAATACAAATATGTTGCCGGCATTCACACTCATCAGTTGACAAACAGTTTCCCAACTGTCAGATAGTTGATAGTTCTGTGACCAAACAGGACGGGTTCGGCGCCGAGACTATGACGGGACTGATGTGTCTGAATCGACCTTTTTTAGACGTGCCTTAGGCACCGACTTAGGTAGGCCAGGCCCTAGGTAGCCAACCCTACAGTTTTAACTGTAGATCTACAGTTTTCTGTAAACTCTCTCAGTTTTTAGTTTAGGTATCGAAATCTACAGTTTTTTATTTAAGATGCTAGCGTCATCTATTTTATTTGCTAGGTAGTCCGTACTCTGAAGTAAAACGTACTCCTATCGAACCGGAAGTAACGGTCAATAAATTTAATGGATGGCGTTAGTGCCGACACTAATACATTATTTAAATTTAGGTTCAAAATAGGGAGAGATTTTCTTAATTTTCCTTTGAATATGAAATTAGATTCCCAAGACGTGTTAGCCATAATTAAGAATAAAATTAAAAACAAATTCAAAAATACTTGGAAAAATTTAATTAGTAAAAAATTGGTATCAAGATTATACTGAGTACAAAATATTTACAATATTTTCCCTAATAACACATGGTTTCAAAACTGCTGATATAAAGATAGGAGACACATTACAACTATTATAGTTGCAAAATGTGTCTCCGGCCATTGTTTAACAAGTCAACATCTTTTCAACCTGAATTTGGTGAAAACCTTTACTGTGAACGTGCCCTAATAGAGAACCTAAATCATATATTTTTTGAATGCCTCATAAGGATCATTCTGGGATTTGGCCTCTACACACAATTCATTGATATGGATTAATTCACCAATTACTATAAATTCAATTTTAAATAAACTTACTGAAGAATCAGTCAGCATTTTCATAATATTCCTTTTAATTAATAAATTAAATTTATAATCGACAATGCTCAATACTTTTTGTAGTATTTACTACTATTCTATTAATTATAAATGGATTTTTTTTACAAAATTATTTGGCACAAGTAAGTGGCCTCGAATTGGTTTAGAGCCAGACATTTTTGTGGATCACCATGACGTGAAGCCATAGAAATAAAAGAAGAAGAAGAATTAGGTTAATTAATAATTATAATAACGTGTGATAACGTGTTAATATAACCTGTTAAGTTCCTTATTGTGTGATTTATTTAATTGAGTAAAAAGTTATGAATATGCTGAGGTTCAATAGTGGTAGTGAGTGAGATCTTGATAGATCCCCACCAAGAAAGAAGAAAGTAGTGAGATACGAGCAAAAGTGTATTGACTCATGGCTCAACGACGAAAAGTTTAGTGGATGGCTCGCAAAAAGTAAAAAAGGCAATACATATTTTTACTGCTTTGCTTGTGACTGTGATCGTAAATGCGGAATTCAAGAATTGCTGCGACACAAAAACTCCTCAAAGCACGAAGCAAATTGTAAAAAAATACAGAAGCAACCCAAACTAACATCCTTGTTCGCATCAACATCAAAATCACAGGAACCGCAGCAAATGATAAAAGCCGGCGAAATTAAAATAGCATGTTTTATTGCGGAACACAACCTTCCATTTAATGTTGCTTCACACTTGACTAAGTTAATAAAATCTGTGTGTCCAGATTCAAAAATAACTGAAAATTTGTCTATGAGTCGAACGAAAGCAAGGGCTCTTGTAATCAATGTGACAGGAAAAACAGCTGAAGAAAAATTAATAAAAAAATTAAGGGAAAACGAGTTTTCATTGCTGGTAGATGAAAGCACTGACAAGTCGACAATCAAGCATTTAGCTTTAATAGCCAGGCAAGTCAATTCAAATTATGAAGTAGAAGATAAATTTCTAACTGTAATACCGATTACCGATGGTACAGCTAAAATTTTAAATAAAAAAAACTGTCGAATATTTTAATGAAAAAGAAATTCCATATAAAAAAAATTTGTTAGGATTTGCGTCTGATGGTGCCAATGTCATGTTCGGGGCGAATAATTCGATGGTCACTCATTTTAAGAATGACATACCGAATCTTTTCACCATAAAATGTATATGCCATTCATTCGCGCTTTGTGCATCTCATGCATGCGAAAAATTACCGAGGGGCCTTGAAGATTTTTGCCGGGAGGTTTTCAATCACATCCAAAATTCACCTAAACGCATCGGTGATTATAGAACGTTTCAAATGTTTACAAATATAAAACCACATAAATTATTGCATCCTGCACAAACTAGATGGCTATCATTGAATGATGTAGTGAAAAGATTGTTGGAATAACTTCCAGCAATAAAATTATATTTCCAATCAGCAGTGCTTACAGATCGTCTTCTTTCTGCCCAAAGCATTTTAACAAAAGCCATGGAACCAACAACTGAATTATACTTGGAATTCTTACGATTTGCTTTACCAATATTCACAGATTTGAATAAATAAATGCAGGCAGAAAACCCAAAGTTGTACTTATTATATGATCAAATATATACATCATATGTGACAATTTTAGAATGCTTTATAAAACCTGCTTATTTAGAATTTACAGAAGAAGAGATATCCAAAGCCAAAGATATCTCAAAGGCCAAAAAAGAAAAAATATTAAATATTGATGTAAATGACTTGCAGATCCATTTGCCATTATTGGAAATATATGTTGGAGGAATGGTTCCAAATTTAATTCGATTGAAAAGAGACCCTCAAGATTTGGTTGACGACAAACTGTTAAATTTTTACAGGAAATGTAGAGTTTTACATTGAGGGAGTAGCTCAAATCAAACGAAGGTTTCCTTTCACTGATAAAGAATGTCAGGTACTTAAGTGCTTACAGATGATGAACCCACAAGCTATTTTAGGTCAACGTTTGAACAAAAACATAACTTCAATTGCTGAATTACTGTATTATTTCCCAAGTATTTGTCCAGAAGATATAACAGAATTAGATAGAGAATGGAGAACTCTTCGCAAAACCAGTTTTAATTTTGATGAGACTGAGGCGCCCAGTGTGGAAAAATTTTGGTGGCATGTTTCCAAATTAAAAAAAGGTGACGGCTCTACAATGTTTCCACTATTATCAACCTTAACCAGAAAGCTTTTATGTTTGCCACACAGTACTGCTACCGTAGAACGTTTATTTACTAGCATTAATGTTATGAAGACAAAACTAAGAAATAAACTTTCTACACCTACAATAAAAGGTACGTTGCAAACAAAGTCAGAAATTACAAATTGTGTTGAGTTTAATGTGACAACTGACCATTTGAATAAATTCAATAAAAATAGGTATGACTTTAATAAAAATACAGATGAAATGGAAAATCAAGAAGATTTAGAAATTGAAAATGAGATAGAAGCTAGTGATAATATCTAATACTGATAGCTAGATCAGGTGTATATACAATAGTGTATATACACTTATTTTTATATATTACTAATTTTATTTTAAAAATTATTTAATTGTGTTTTGGCAGTGCCTACAACTTAGTTATAATAGAGTTAGAATAGTTTTTTAAATTGTATATAACTTTATTTTTAGTTAAATAAAACTTGTTTTCTTTTATTTACCAATTTCTAATTACGAGAGGATATATGTACAGTAAAACCTCGTTGAACAGAAATAATTGTGGCAGAGACTGTCTCAGATAACAAGAACTGTTGTGTTTTGGCAGTACCTAGAACTTCCTTATAATAGAGTTAGAATAGTTTTTTAAATTGTATATAACTTTATTTTTAGTTAAATACAACTTGTTTTCTTTTATTTACCAATTTCTAATTAGAGAGGATATATGTATAGTAAAACCTTGTTTAACAGAAATAATTGTGGGGTAGGCTGTTTCAGATAGCAAGAACTTTGGTTAAAAATGTATATTGTTCAATATTTTTTTGCCTAGAACTATAGTTGTTTTTTCCATTTTTGTAGACCTTCACTTTTATTAAATAGAACTTGTTTTATAGTTTATTCGTCTTCCGGGTTTGGACCGTGTCATTTGTGAGTGACCCAAAAGTGGGTTCATCTCGACGTTTCGCTACAATTATATGTAGCTTCTTCAGGAGAACAAAGAAAAAGAAAACAAAAGACAGGAAGATGGGTAGTTAGAAACGGTAACTCAGTTACTCAACGCAACCAGAGGCGAATACTAACTACCAAGATGGGCATTTGGTCACAGTAACTCAACTACTTAACGCAGCCAGAGGTGAAAACCAAATGCCAGGACAGGGATTCACGTCCAACAGCTCAGAACACTAACGCGTCGAGAGGCGGGGAATGAATCCACGCCTCTCGGCATATAGTATGGCCTCAGCAGCCAGAGATTATCTCTGGCCTCAGCTCAGACTGAATGACCGACCACGACCAACCGTCCGACGGCGATCAACCAAATTTTGTATTTTTATTTTTAAGAATATAAAGAATATTTTAGAATCGAAAATTTGGTGCAACGTAAGTGAGAGTTAAGGCAACCCTAGCTATAAGCAGAGCTGGGCTAAGCTGGAGCTAAGATCTATTGGTGCAACCAGGCATTAATGACGTATAGTGCAGTCTGCAGTCCAACACAAAACTTCACATCGAAGTGTCAAAATGTCTGGAGGGCAAACAATGGATTGAATAGCATTGCGATTTGCCGTAAAAGATAAATTTTGAATTGTAGTTATCCAAATATAATTAGTAGATGACCTAATAATTGATAAAAAGCAATTTTCTTTAATATAATTCGTATTCAAATTGATTACATGAAGATAATTATAATATAATGAGGTAAGTTGAAAAGTTCATAATAGTTTAGTTAAGTCTTTTAACAACCACAATTATTATCAATATATTCTTATAATGATTGATAAAAATTTACTTTTATATATTAGCATATTCGGCATATCGCTAATATTTCTAAGTTATAGATTTAGCTTTATTTAAGCATTTTAGTGTTAACACAAAATAAGCTGGTGAAATTAAAATAACATATTTTTATCAATAAAATTTTAACATTTTTGAACTAAGTGCGACTCAAAATATTTTTTATAATATAGTAAAGACATTCACACCTTTTTAATTGATAAGAAACCTAACTGTTTATTAATTTGATGAATGTTAGTTTCAGAAATGGATCGAAGTCATTACTTCAATAACTTGAAATTATGATGTAGCAAGCAGATCTCTAAAGAAATTAAAACTAATCAACAACATAGATCCATATACTATTTCGGAAATTGAATTAAGTTACAATCCAAATGATTTTCCCCCAACAAGTAGCATAGATGTAGTGCACTATTTAGTGTTGATCACCAGCTTTTAAGGCCCGTTTTCCCGCTACGTCTTATTGTACGTTTTGTTGGTCATATAAAACATACGACAAAACGTACATTTTGTCCAGTGTATACACACTATGTGTTTCCTTCCGACAAGACGTACGTTTTGCTGTTTACATGCCACGTTTTATTGTATAGGATTTGTCCTATCCAACAAAACGTACAATAAGACGTAGCGTGAAAACGGGCCTTTACACACAACAGCAAATTAAAGCCTACAAAAGCCTGCAAGAATACAAATACTTTGAAGCAGGTTTTGTGAGTCATTGTTGGTCAAACGTTGTAAATGACAAGTGACATTAGGGAAAGTGAGTATAGCATTTGAGGAGCAAATGTTTTATGCTAGTTGTTACAATATATTAACTTGTTCTTTTATTGTTACATATTAAACATTCACAAAAAATGAACGAGCTACCACTACAAGCATGGGTTGTGTGTAACCCATGTACCCAAGATGGAAGTGTAGAAACAGGACATTGTACATGAATGGCAGGTGCAGAAGTGTGTAGCCACGTTGGTGCGATATCGTATGCACTATAATATATAGCTGCATTAAAAGATACTATATCATGTATAGATGTGAGGTCCCTCTGAAATGTGCCTAAAATTGCAAAGGTTAAATGTAAACCAATTAGAGGTATTGATTTTGGCAAAATTTTTTCTGGATCATGAATTACCTCAGAAGTGCCTTACATGAGTGATGACCATACAGTTTTAGACTGACATCGAAGAAGCTATAAGTTCATCTGTTTTAAGCAAAGTAATAGAACCATTTGCTGAACGAATGGCTGAGTCATTATGAAGAATGTCGATATCACCAATTAACCCATTTTCTTTGTTATATAATTTTATACACATACATTCAGTTAATTAAAGTTGTTGATAACTTAGTTATAAGGATGAAAGTGAGTGTATAACCATTGATAAGAGTACATGAGACCAAAGTAAGTCAGAACAATGGTTTCATCAATGAAGAATAACAGTATCGAATTTTAAAGCAGCTGCCAATTCTCGCATCAAAAAACTGCCATTATCCCTAATTAAAACTATGTTATCCAGTACAATGTTTGTTCAAAACCAGTGCAACAGAGTGGGGGAAAAATAATAAAAAAATGCAATAGAAGCTTTCCGAAAATATTCATATAGTACCCATGAAAATCTAGTCATAAACATGCTGGATTTTTCATTAAGCCTGAATTTCCACAACTTGGTGCAACTCCTAATGCAGTGGTTTTTTGCAAATGTTGAAGTAACGGTGCTTAGAAGTAAAATGTTCTTATTTATTAAAAGATATGTCAATAGCAGAGTTCATAAACTTACCTTCATTATGTCTTATTAGAAATCCTGATGGAGAAGTTCGATTAAATAGACAACATAAATATCACAATCAAATTCAAATGGCTCTCTCCAAGTTTACTATTGCCATTTTGTAATATGGTCTCCAACTGAATTATATCATAAAAAAATTAGGTGTACCGAAGAATTTTGAAAATTTTACATGGAAAAAGCGAGTTTTTCTCATAAAAACTGATAATTCCCAAGTTACTTTGCAATATTTTAGCAAACTTAACATGGTGTACATGTAAAGGCATTGATGATGGCCAACCAATGATAAAAATGAAAACTGCAGCATTTCTTGGTTTCACTTTAAATGTGTGAATCTCTTAGAGGTACCTACTTACGAGGTACTTTATGATTTTGTGAAGCTTGTTCTCCTTAGATATGGAGTCTTTAATTTTTACTGTGTCAAGTAAATTTTTTCTTTGTGTTCAATCACAAATTAACCCCTTAATTTTTAATCTCACATTATTCTTAACTTCTTAATCTTTTATAGTTTCACCGTGTATAAGTTTGCATTATACATATTGCAAAACCATATCGTATGATAATTTAATAATTAGTTCATTTACCTGCAACTAAATAAATTGCCGAATAACAATATTTTCTAATTGAACTTCCTAAGTGTCGCAATTAAGGCGTAGATTAAATTGTATTATAAGCAAAAGTTAGGTGGTGTAATATGAACGAAGCAATGACCTAAGGTGCTTATGTATCTATTATGTGTGAGATTATAAATTGGGGATTTGAGTTCAAATGAACACAGTCAATATTGAGTAGTTACCGAACGAACACCATATTGTGTAATTACGAGTTGCTGTCAATAAATCATCACTTTTACTCCGCAACTTCAACCTTTTATTATACCTATCAGCATCGATCGACGAGAAGCGGACAAAGGGGCATTACGAACCGAACCGAACTTCAATACTAAGTTCGATATTTTTCCATTGGTCCTTCGTCAAAACATCATCAAAAGGGCGTTAATTGGTTTGGAGCTTCGAAGGAGACGACCCTTAGTGACCTAAATAGCGGTTTCCCAGTTCCGTACAAGATCGACGATCGAATTCGAAGTGTAGAGAAAAGAAAAAAGAAATAAAAAAGACCAGAAAGCACCAAAATAAGGGGTAGGAGCCTTACGAGAGCCTTTGATCACCAGAGAACCTTAATAGCAGTCCTTAAGTCTACTATTCCAGCAGTTTGGAGGTCCATTTTCCAGCAGAAAAATCTAGTAGCATCCAGAGATCCAGCTCACCAGTTCCAGTTGCAGTTCTAAGAAGGAAGCAGGAACATACAAGTGAACGTCGGGATAAAACTGTAAGTTTTTGAATATTTATTATCATTTAGAGCAGTGCATTAATTTAATACATTAAAAAGATTATTAAAGAAACTTAAGATTCAAATTGAATAATACTTATTTAAAATATTTTATTCTGCATACTTTTTTACTTAAAATAGTAATAGTTTGTCTACAGCTAATTCAAATCTAATAGCTTAATTATCTTAATTTTAATTATATTCGATAATTTGATTCTTATAATTTAAAATTCTTAAAACATTTGAATTTCATAATACAGTGAATTATCGTGACAATTGGTTATTTTTATACACATTAAGAGTTCATTCTTCCAAAATGGTATTTGTAGTAGTTGCATTTTTATATAAAGAATTTCTTTTCTCTCTGGTTACAAGTGATAATATTACATTCTTTAATTGTACTATATAGCCGTGTCACAAAGGTTAGACAAGAGGTCATTTTGCGTTATTGTCAAAGGTAATCTTGCTGACACTAGTTTAAAAGTTGAAATTAGGTCAAACGTATATTCGTTTAAAATGGAACGATTATATTTAGATCAGGAAAAGCTAGGTCAAGAAATTACGAAGCTTTTAAATAATTTGCGAAAACTACGGAAAGAAAACCGAACGAGAGAATATTTAAACATTAAAAGACAGACAGTTCGCTGGAGACACTTTGTGGAAGCCCTATGTTCCTCTTAGGAATCTTGGGACTATATATATATATATATATATATATATATATATATATATATATATATATATATATATATATAAAAGACAGACACTTGATGAATTGTGGAACGACTTTGAAGATCAAAACACAGAAATTGAAGAGAAAGGTTCGAGAGTTGATAAATATTTTACATCTAACTTTTACGATCAAGTACAAAAAAGATATGAAGAAACGAAAAAGATTTTAGAGGAATTTATTAAAAGTTCGTACAAGTCTTCGACAAAAATTAGAGAAATAGAAATTAGGATGGGGAAACTTCATCATTTATTGGAAGACGACGAAACCGATGAAGATTTGGAAGAGGATTTAAAAGAAGAGGTACAAAAAATAGATACATTAATAATGGAAATAACTGTGGACAATGAACAGGATGCACGAGAAGAAGGTGAAATAGAAAGATTTTATACAATGAAAAGAAGGGTGCGGTCGATCATAAAAGAAAATAAGAGATTAGAGGCGGAAGGATGCAAGAAAGACAAAATAATATTACCCCAAGTGAAGTTACCCTGTTTTGAAGGAAGGTATGAATCCTGGGTAACATTCTATGATATTTTTAAACGTTTGATACATGAGAATAATCAACTATCAAATGTGGAAAAAATGCAGTATCTGAAGACAAGCCTCCGAGGAGAAGCAAGTAGAATAATACAACATTTAAACACAACAGAAGCAAACTACAGTGCTGCCTGGAAAATGTTGCAAGATCGATACGAAAATCCAAGGATGAATCTATTTATATTAATAGACAAGATACTTCAGGCTGCGGAGATAAAAGAAACGTCAGCAAAGGCGCTGAAATCATTACATGATACTCTCCACGAATGCTTAGAAGCCATTAGTGGACTAGGTGTAATGAGAGAATCCTGGAGCCCTCTTATAGCAAGGATAAGTATGTTAAAGTGGGACACAGAAACCAGGAGATTATATGAAACGTCAATTCAAGACAGTAGGGACATTCCGACATATAAGTCAACACAGGAATTCCTATAAGAATATAAAAGAAGATTCCAGACATTGGAGATGTTGGAAACAGAAAGGAAAGAAACAGATCATAGACAACAGGTAAAGAAGAAAATAACCTGTGTGGTGTGTCATGAAGAACATAAACTGTTGAAATGTACAACGTTTCTACGTCAACAAGTTAGTGAAAGAAACAAAATCGTAAAGGAAAAGCAATGGTGCGGTAGATGCCTACTACAAAAAAGGAAAGTACCATGTTATTCCTCTCATAGATGTGCAGAATGTGGTGGGCAGCACCATTCACTACTACACATGTCAGAAGGTCAGATCATGATAACAGAAGGAATTCTGAAAACAGAAGGCCACAGAATAGACCAAATTCTAGTGGGTGCCAATATGACAACAGAAGGAATTCTGAAAACAGAAGGCCACAAAATAGACCCAATTCTAGTGGGAACAGAGGTGACAACAATTACGACGGATCGTCAAGGAGACAAGAGAATGTCGTGAGCTGTTTAAGTCATCAGAATGAAGAAGTGTTACTTGCAACGGCATTAGTACGAGTAAGAGACTCAAAAGGAAGCTCACAATTGATAAGAGCATTGATTGACCAAGGCTCGCAGTCATCCTTCACTACGGAGCAGGCCGCTACAAGTCTCGGAATAAAAAGAAAAGCTGTCCACGCTCAGATATCTGGAATTGGCAATGAAGACCAAAGCACGTCGAAATGGAGCGTAACATTAAACTTACAGGCACATTTCAAAAATGAATTTGAAATGAAGACCGAAGCAATTGTACTATGAAAAATAACAAAAAATCTACCGGAGAAAGAGATACAAATGAAAGAAAGGAACCATAGGAACTTAGTCCTGGCGGATCCAAATTTTAATGAAACAGGTTCAATAGATATTCTATTAGGAGCCAAAGAATATAGTTTGATATTACTGGACGGAGTAGATCGAACAAAGAATGGTTTGCTGGCCCAAAATACAAAATTGGGTTGGATAATGTCAGGGATAGCAGAGCAAGACAATATCCCTAATATACAAGTGCTTAGCATGCTATCTAGACGACAAATGGATGAAGATAGAAAACAATACTAGAAGTTAGAAGAAGTAGATCAAAGCAATACTCTTTCAGTAGAAGAAAAAAAGGGTAAAGGATATTATAAAAGAACAGTAAAAAGGAACAACGAAGGAAGATTTGAAGTTAAAATACCCTTTAATTCTAATACAAGCCAATTAGGGGACTCAAAACAGCAAGCATATGCGAGACTGCTGCAATTAGAGAAAAAATTTCAAAGAGACAGAAATCTAGAAAAAGAGTACAGGAAATTTATGCAGGAATATGAAGACTTCAGAAGAGATACATAAAACGCTAGGAATCCACTGGTTACCAGTTGAAGATGTAATTACATTTAAAATAACTATAACCGAACATACAAAAATAACAAAGAGGTTGGTGTTATCGGAAATAGCAAAAAAATATGACCCATTAGGATGGATTGCGCCAGTGATAATGCAATCAAAAATATTTATACAAGATTTGTGGACAAAAAGGATAAGTTGGGACAAAGAATTGGATAAGTCTGATCAAAGACGATGGATTGAGTATTACTCACAGCTAAAACACCTCGAAGAGATAGTAATACCTAGGTGGAATAATCTTACCAATTCAGGGAAAATAGAATTGCACGGATTTGCTGATGCGTCTACGAAAGGATATATAGCAGTATTTGTATGTCTAGCCACAAAAGCTGTACATCTCGAAGTAGTAAGCGATATGACAACGGATGCATTTGTAGCTGCATTTAAGAGATTTACTTCAAGAAGGGGACAGTGCAGTCATATCTACAGTGACAATGGAACAAACTTTGTAGGAGCAGCAAACCTGTTATTCCAAAATAGTGAGAAAATGAAGGCATCATTAACAGACTCCTTAACAACATTAGGAATACATTGGCACTTTACACCAGCCTATGGGCCACATTTTGGAGGTTTATGGGAAAGTGCTGTTAAAATTATGAAATATCACTTGAAGAGAGTAATTGGGGATAGTTCGTTAACATACGAAGAGCTAAGCACAGTGCTAGCTCAAATAGAGGCATGCATGAATTCCCGACCTTTATGCGCTGATACGGAAGATACGGAGAACAGAATAATAATAACCCCAGGACACTTTTTAATTGGGAGAGAACTAATTTCGCCAAATAGGGAGGAAGAGTTGAGCACATACACGAATATGCCACAAAGGTGGAGGCAGCTAGAAAAGTAAAAAGAGATTTTTGGAACAGTTGGAGACATGACTACTTGTCAAATTTACAACAGCGATATAAGTGGCAAAAACCCGTTACAAACCTAGAAAAAGAAGAAGTGGTGATTATAAAGGAGGATGACACCTCGCCGGGAAAATGGCCACTAGCGAAGATAGTCGAAACACATCCCGGAGCTGAAGGTTTAACAAGAGTCGCAACAGTTCAAAAGGCGAACGGAAAAGTAACTACTCGTCCTATACACAAGTTAATACCAATAGTACGAGAGCCAACGTCACGAAAGACAAATAGAGCACGTAGTATGTGGAGAAAATTTATGTTTTGCATCCTATTTTTAGTATTTTTAAAGCCATCAAATGCAGATTTGTACAAAATTTATACCCCGTCCCCCGGATTATATTCAGAGCATCTAAGCGATGTATACATAGATCGAGAGATATTTAGAATAAAAACTTATCTAGAAAAGAAAAAAATTTTAGATGGTGAACAAACGGTAGATTCAATGGTAAAAACGCTGGAAGATATGTGTAAGACAAGCAATATAATAAATTGTGATTCACTATCGAGCCAGCTAAAAGAGGAACAAGAACGAGCAAAAATGATAAGTCGAGCTTTAGATCTGGAAGTCAAAAGAAGGCCGAAGAGGGATTTTCTAGGAACAGTCCTCACATCAGTATTTGGGGTAAATTATGAAGTATACAGGGATATAGATTCCTTGGACGAAAATCAGAAGGATCTAATAAAAAATTCAAAACATCAGACGAAGCTGATGTTACAAACAATAGCCTCGATTAACTCTACAGAAAAAAGAATAAACGGACATCTAAATAGGTTCCGAGAAGCACTGATAAACGGAACTAGGGAAATGTCTAAGGGGCTAAGTGATGTCTCATATAGAGCTGATACATTAGAGAAGGAGTACATACGACTTAAAGTGGAAACGACTTATAACCGTGCAATGGAATATGCAAAAGAATATTCGAACACATACGAAAAAATATTAAATCTTCATTACAATCATGGACTCTTCATAGACATTATAAAACCTGGACAAATAGAGTCAATCATTTCGAATGCTACAAGGTTCCTTCCACAAGGAGTAGATATAAGAAGGCAACCAATAATAGATACGGTCGTACAAAATGAAAAAGGAGACATCGTCATTATTGGCTATTTCCTAATAATTGACAACACTAGATACAACCTACTGAGAGTCACAGCTCTTCCGTTGTCGGTGAGAGGTGGTGTTGTGCGCTCGTTGTTGGTCTCAAGGAATCTACTTGCAGTAGATTACAATAACTTACATTATTTTGAAGTGACATATGAAGAAAAAGGAAGGTGTATAGAATTAAACAAAGGAGAGTTGGCATGTTCACCAATGGGAATCATTAATATGGATACTCAGCCAAACTGTATCTTAAATGAATTATATGATAGAACGACCAATACCACTTGCAACATAATAGAATACACGATAAAGGAAGCCAGTTGGTTGAAAATGAGCACACCGAATCTGTGGTTAGTCATTCCACCATACGCTATAAATTTAGCTATAATGTGCGATGGTTCTCGATCTGAACACATAATCGATCAAACGAGTTTTATAAAACTGTCACCAAAATGCGTTGCTCAGACTCGAAACATAACGTTACTCACATCCAGTAACGGATTGGAAACAGCAATTGGAAGCTACTTAAAGATTCCAGTCAGTCCCATTGCAGAGCTTATGCAGAGGCCAATCATAAGGCAGAACAACATTCCCAAACATAATATAGATATTCGGGGAGATGAGTTGCCAAATATTATACTTGAGGCAGAGCAGTTTGACCAAGATATATCAGAACACACGTGGAAAACCATTGCTAACCATCAATGGATTCCTCATTTAACCACGGGACTAGTCATTTTATTCATTGTTATGTTGATTGCCATTACGTGGAAAGTAGTCAGATATTTTCGAAACTCTAAGAGAGCCAGAAAACAAAGGCATCAAGGTTCTTATGTTGCCGAGAGGGGGCATTTGGGCCTGTAGGACCCATCGTCGGCTCTTCGGACTTCTTCCTGTCCCCGGAATTTGATCGGGTGTTGACCATCTTTGCTTGTCGCTGGTAAAACGTGTTAATACTGCTACTGGTATAAAATAACAGTTACCGTGACAAGTATCTGTTATAGGTAACAGTTCCAAGGAACAGTTACAAAATAGCAGATCAAAATAGAAAACAGAACAGGTAAAATAATCTAAGTATTCTTTGACTTACGAAAGAAATAACTTAGTAAACAAGGAAATAAAATGGTATATAAAAATACAATGCACAGAAAATGTTTCTAATTGTTTCTTGACTTACGGAAGAGACAACTTAGAATGAAAAGTAAAATACACAAGACTAAAAGAACAGAAAAGTGCAGAAATATTCCTAAGTGTTTCTTGACTTACGGAAGAAACAACTTAAGACAGAAATATATATGTAAATATGATAAATGAAATATGTAAATATGAAACAATGTATGGAAATATTTCTAAGTGTTTCTTAGAACAGAAAACAAACAAGAGAATCAAATATAGTAAAATAAGAATACAAATATTTGTAAGTGTTTCTTGACTTACGGAAGAAACAACTTATAATAGAAAATAAGAAAATCAAATACAGAAAAGATATGGAAATATTGCTAAGTGTTTCTTGACTTACAGAAGAAACAACTCAGCATGAAATGGTAAAATAAAAGAGACAAATATATTAAGAAAATATCTTAGATAAATATCGGAAATAATAATGCAATAATGATTATGAAAATATTTCTAAGTGTTCTCTTGACTTACCGGAAAAGAATGACTTAGGCACACAATAAAATTAACAAGTCAAATATCAGAGAAATATTTCTAAGAGTTCTTTGACTTACCGGAAAGAACTACTTAGACACAAAGTACAAAATCAAATTTATAAAATAGAAAAAAGTAAGGTAAATATTTCTAAGTGTTCTTAACTTACGGAAAAACAACTTAGATACAAAATACAAGAAAAATAAACAATCAAAATAATCAAATAAAATATCAAATAATCAGTATATGAACAAATATAAGTCAAAGTAATATTCTAACCTGAAAAGGTCTGGATATACAATAATAAAATATAAATGATTATCAGGAAATAAGAAATAAAACAATAGCTTAGTCGGAACAATAATAGCACCGACTAGGTCTACAGAAGAAGAGGCAAGCTCGACTGACCGATGAGAGAAATTCCGTCTGCTTTTATATAAAACAAATCCTTTGTTTTACGTAGCAAAAGTGGAATTTCCCTGCATCGAGTCAATTAGAAATTCGGATTTGCCCAAACTTGGAATTTCCAAGTATTTCTCCGAATTTCTAAATGCGTCCGGCACGGCTGTCAGCTTCTGCCTGACACGCCTCCCGAGACATCCCCCCCCCCTCTGAAAGACCTAACGGTGCTAAAAGAAAATTTATTGATAAAACAAAATCAAAATACATACAATAAGAAATCCTTAACCTAAGAAAAAAAAATACAATACAAATTCAATTCAAACTTAAGATATATCATACTTAAAATTATAGTGGTCCAGGTAGTCCAGATGGTCCGGATGGTCCAGGTGGTCTAGGTGGGTCGTCTGCTTCCGTTAGGGCTACTTTATTCACCCTGAGGAGGTCCTACGACGTCGTGAAGATATAAGGCTACTCAATTCACCTTGATATCTCCACGTGTCGTAATGGGACCTTATCCTTGGTCGTCTCTGGTGGTCGGCTGCGCTGTAGTTCCTTTGCTGCTCGCGTCTCAGAAGTCGTTTCTTTCTCTTGCGTGTCCGGTGACTTCTCCGGATTTCCTCTCGAAGTGGTATGTCGACCGGACCGTCGAGGATGGGGTCGGTGGCCTCCTCCTCGTCGCCATGCTCCATTGTCTCTATCAATAGAAGGCATTCGGCGTCTGGCATGTCATCTGCTGTTAGGCTAGGTTCTTCCTCCTCGTCGACGTCCTCCATCGTCTCTAGTAGTGGAATGCCGTAGGCTTCTTCTTCTTCTTCGGGTGTGCCTGTACTGATGTCCGCTGTTGCGGTTTCTTCAGTGGTCGGCTGACGTGGACGGTTGTCTAATACTTCATTGTCCTCTTGGGTTGACTGCTCTGCTTGTTGGGATGGGGTTTGATGGAATTCCAGCTGTTGTGGTTTGGCTTGCCTTTCTGCTGGGGTCGCCCAGTAGATGGTGGTTCGGCAGGCAGTACCAGCGTGTAGACATTTTCGGGGTATGTCTACATTGGCCTCTTCCTGCTCCAACCAAGGCATCCCTAACACAACGTCGTGGTTCAAATCCTCCATAACCATGCAGTTTACAGTCGTGTCCAGAGTATCAATGTTCATATTGACTGCAGCAGTCCCTAGGGTGCGGGATGTGCTGCCCGTGCATGCCAGCTGAACCAGTCCTGGTCCTCGTTGCAGGTCCCGTCTCCGGATCAACCTCTGGTGAACGAAGTTCCCGGAGGCGCCGGTGTCCACCAAAATCTTCACTTGTAGCCCGTTGATCCTTCCATAGAGTTGGGGGAGGCCTGCTGTCGAGGGCTGTACCTGAATAGGATTCAGTTGGGGCACCATCTTCACAACAGGGTTTAGTTGGCGCCCCTGTTGGCGTTTCCCTGGTTCTAAGGTAGTGGAGGTGGTGGTTGGCTCATTGGTGGCATCCTGAACTGTCTGTTGGGATTCCTCCATTCCTCGATCGCTTCAGGGTGGCGTGGTGTGTTGTTGTGACGTGGGGGGCGGTATTGCTGTCGCTGTTGGGATTGCTGCTGCGGTTGCTGCTGTTGGGGTTTGCTGCTAGCGACGGTGTTCCGGCGGGTGTCAGCTTCCATTCCCTGGGCTATCGTCAGAAGGTCCTCTTCGGTCTTGGGGATGTTCACTCGTAGGCAGATCGCGATGTCGGGTCTCAGTTGGTTTACGATGGTGATACACCTCTGATCCTCAGGGGTGTATGGTGCGAGACGTCTGAATAAGGCTGCTTTACCGTTGATAAAGTCCTCCGTGGGTTCATCCTTCCGTTGATGCTCTCCATGAAGTTTTGACGTCAAGGCTGAAATCACGGCAGGGTCACGGCAAATTTAGGTAGTACTTTTAAGAAAGCCCCTCCTAGATCAATTTCACTTAATGAGCTTAGATTTGAATTAGATAGTTTAGCTGAAACATGAATTCTAAATAATCAAATTATAGGTAGCACTGCTCGGGTGAGATAATAATTCAAAAACCGAGTGAATTAGTGTTATGATTATTGTTATTATTATTTTATATTTTACTTATATGTGTTTAAAAATTTTCTATTGGTCGTCTGTTTGTTTTTTATATAGTGGCCAATATGTTCAATCACAAATTAACCCCTTAATTTGTAATCTCACATTATTCTTAACTTCTTAATCTTTTATAGTTTCACCGTGTATAAGTTTGCATTATACATATTGCAAAACCATATCGTATGATAATTTAATAATTAGTTCATTTACCTACAACTAAATAAATTGCCGAATAACAATATTTTCTAATTGAACTTCCTAAGTGTCGCAATTAAGGCGTAGATTAAATTGTATTATAAGCAAAAGTTAGGTGGTGTGATATGAACGAAGCAATGACCTAAGGTGCTTATGTATCTATTATGTGTGAGATTATAAATTGGGGATTTGAGTTCAAATGAACACAGTCAATATTGAGTAGTTACCGAACGAACACCATATTGTGTAATTACGAGTTGCTGTCAATAAATCATCACTTTAAAGCTGGATTTATAGTTTGACGCACTGTAGACGTAGACGCACTGGAGACGTAACAAACGGACTGTAAATATAATTTCAATTTATAAATCGACGGAGTGGAATTTTTGCGCATGAGTAGAAACAGCGGCTAGAGTTGGTGACCACGATATTATAATATCATTTTATCATTTATTATTATTATTTTATAAATTCTTAACCTCCATTGTAACAAATAATCAACAAAATAAAAATTCGAATATGTTGATAAGCAACTTTACAAAATTGTGGGCGTGCCAGATAGTTCATTTTGGTTGACAGCATAAAATTCTTCCTTTTGATTGACCAGACGCAAGTAACGCACTGTAAAAGATGAAAGTTGACCAACTCTTCCGTTACAGTGCGTTTCGCTTACGTCCCGTCTTGCGTTTACGTTCATTTATAAATAAGAGTACACAAAAGTCTATGTTGATCTTTTTCCAGTGCGTCTGCGTCTACAGTCCGTCAAACTATAAATCCAGCTTTACTCCGCAACTTCAACGCTTTATTATCCCTATCAGCATCGATCGACGAGAAGCGGACAAAGGGGCATTACGAACCGAACTGCACTACTAAGTTCGATATTTTTCCACTTTGTAAATATTAAATTAATAATTTTTAAAATAAATAATTAAATTATCAATAAAACGTAAATATAGTAAATTTGTTTCTCAATTTATTATTTTAATGTTGGGGTTATCTTTATTTTGTAGCATTTTGTATTCGAACATAATAAGGTATATAGTTGTGAATAAAACAAATTCAAAATAAATGTTTTTTTATTAGAAATGTATCAAAATTATATCCCAGACAGCACAGGACATCCCTGGGACGTCCATTTTATGTCGTTTTAAGGTCCAAACGTCCCGGGACTTCTTTTGGACGTCCGAGGGACGTCCAAGGGATATTTCTAGTCGGACATACCAGAGACGTCCCATAAGGTCGTCCAAGGGACGTCCCATTAGGGATGTATTAGGGACGTTTTCTAGGTGTTAACTGTGTCATTTTTTTACTTAAGCATATTTTTTACAAAATATAATCTTCTTACTAAACTTTATTTTAAAAAGTTATATTTAGTTTTAAATATCATTAATTTATACGAAAACAGACAGAGGCTCCTTTTAGAGAAAAATCTTTATCCTATAGCAGAGCTGTATCTCTAAAATTTTGTTCTGTAGTGGAACTGAAATTTAAAAATTAGGAGATAAAAGAAGAATGTGGTTATGTTTTAACGACGCTTCTATTTATCTCGTTTATTTCTCGAATTATAATCATTGTGGTTGTGGTTGTAATTAGAATTAGTTTATTGCTTTCGATACTAGTTTATAGTTTGGTAATTTATTATTATAGACATTAAGTAGGTATATAGGACTTTTATAGGTAATTTTTGTGGTTGTGGTGTGTTGCTACATTTGTAAAGTAAGTAGGAGAGTAATGTGCTTAAAAAATACTATAAATTTAAATACATATGTTAATATAAGTACACAATAAAAATCCAATTTATTTTTGCTTTTCATTTTATTAATTTTAAGTTCTCTTTAGGTCCTGTATACATTCTCATTTAGGTCCTATATTAGTCCATGTGGACGTACAATAGATGTCCCCAATACATCCTTCTTAGGTCCTATATAAGTCCGTATTAAGTTCTGTATATGTACTATGTACGTCCCCATGAACATCCCTGGGACGTCCAGGGGACGTACTTTTTGGTAACATTTAGGTCTTATTGGACGTCCCGGGGACGTCCAAATTATGTAAACGGATGTCCGGACATTTAATGAGGTACATCCTTTGGACGTCCATGGGACGTACTTGTGCTGTTTGGGATGTCATAGAAATTGAATAATATCATTTGTTAAGCAATAATAACAATATAATAATGGTGCAACTGTTTCCATTCAGTGAGTGTCTTAAAAAAGGTTTCAAATTTTAGAGCAAAATGCTTCTTTATTCATGAATTACAAATTCCAAAATAATAAAAGTACAATTTATTATGATATTAGAATCAAATTATATTAACAGAACTGAATGTACAAAGTTGAGAGTATAACTAATAATGGCAAACTAAAAGCATATATTAAGGAAAGGAATAATTGTAGGACATATATTTATAAGTACACAACACAAGAATACTATTTGGTCTAGTAAAGATTGTTCTTCGCCTACCAATTATTAATGTCATAGGAATAATTTGCATAAGGAGTTATTCTAAATTTATTTCGGATCATTCCAATAATGCTTTCTACATGAATTCTGAGATATTCGATCGATTTGGTTTCTTCCAAGTCAACTGGATGCATTTGGGTTTTTTTTTCCTAAATTCAGGGAATTTTTACTGACGCATGAACTAATTTCACAAATTCTTTGTTTAGGAATCTTCTGTCAGCCATAATCACATTCCCTGTGGCAGCAAATTGTTCCAAAATCAGATTGAATTTAATTTAAAGAATATGTAAACAAACCTAATTTTTACAGTTTCACAACAGAAGTTTCAAGTTTTTTTGAAAAAGCCGGACGATTTTCACATTTGGTCCCACTGAAGATAGCCTCAAATTAGCTGTCAATTAAGTTTCACAGAACGAAATATTGCGTTGGCAGTGTTGCCATGTTCTTATAATGTATATGGTATATGCTTCAAATACAAAGAGATAAAGCTTTTAAAAGGTACATTTTTATCATATTATTTTATGGATTCTGCAATTTTATACCTTATATAAAATATTAATGAAGTAATATTTGTTTCGTTTGATATTAGTTGTAATAAATTATCAGAAAATTTTTTTGGCAATTGCCCTTTGATAGGTTAACGAATAGATTTGGCAATAGAGTCAGAACCCTCAAACCACCAGCTGCCAGATTGCAACAGATGCCTTTTAAATTTTATTATTTATACTGACATTTTACTATTTACTGTTAAACACTATTTTAAAACTATTTACTTTTTCTTTTTTTCGTAATTGTTACATATTAGTTTTTAAATATCTTATTGCTTTTAATTGCGTATGTTTCATGTGTAATGTAAATTTCAACACTGCGAAACACCAATATTTCATTCTGTCAAACCCATTTGAAGCTAACTTCAATGGGACCAAATGTGAAAATCGTCCAAAAAGGGACTCTTAAGCTTAAACATTTTGATCCGTTTTCCAATCACTGAACTGATAATTTAACTCACAATTTATATAATTAATCAAAAACACTATTAGTTTGTTTGCCCTCCAGACACCATATTGGATTTAATTTGACAGCTCGTTGGAGGACTGCTGCCCCATTACCTTAACTTGTGTCTCGGGCGACCAAAAAAAGATAGTGGCGAGGCTTACGATTGGTCAAAAACTTCAGGCTTGCGATTGGTCAGACAGCTTATGTCAATGTCATAACCTAAGAATTCAAAATTTCAAAATCATAATATGTTGTTATGTTATGATATTATCACATTATTAATACAGGTGGAAAGTGATCTTTGTTTACATTCTTTTCCAGTATTAGTGTAATTAGAATAACTACTTACCTCTTTTATAATTATATTTTTTTGTTAGAATGGATTCCAAGGACTTAAAAAAAGGATGGAAAAAGTGTGAAATATGTAACAAAACTTTTGTAAACATATCAAACTTTAGAGCTCACATTAAATTAAAGCACCCAGGTACATTTGATTCTTTAAATTAGTTAATCCTTTAATTAAACTATATGGATTTACTATTTTAGATGATGCAGAAAAAATAGATGCAGGAGCAAAACCAACTGCAAAATGTAATGTTTGCAATAAAGCCATAGATAAAAGGTATTTGACCAGACATCTAAAATTCAAACATCCAGGTAAGTTGATATTTTTAGCAATACAAACACAGACGGCATAATTAATTTACTTATTTATTTTTAGAGGTAGAAGAGGCTTCCTCTAGTAAAAAGATGTATGACTGTACACTGTGTCACAAAAAGTTTGACACATTACATGCATCTTTAAAACAAAATCATAAATGTTTAAAAATGTTGAGATGCAGTCTATGTGAATATGAAAATACGTCACAAGAAGAAGTTATATCACATATGAAAACACTGCATAGTATTGCTATAAACAGTCAAAACTTGACATTTGATTCCATAGAAAAATTTGAACAGTGGAAAACAGAATTAGAAAAAGACACTGTATCAAAATATAATATTTCACATGGTTCATATGGAACAAAAAAATATAAAAGATCCCAATATTATTGCCAAAGATCAGGTTATTACATAGCAAGGGGCAAACAACTGAGACATTTAAAATCTCAGGGCAGTAAGAAAATTAACGGTTTTTGCCCATCTAAAATAGATTGCAGACAAGAGGGTGAAAAATGTAGTGTTACATTCATTTCAACTCATGTCGGCCATGCTGCAGATTTAGGACATTTATTTCTTGCATCTACTGAGAGGCAAGAACTTGCTATAAAAGTAGCACAAAAAATTCCTTTTCAATTTATATTAGATGAGATTAGAGAATCTGTATATGATGACAATTTAGAAAGAATACATTTATTAAAAAAGAAAGATCTGTACAATATTGAAAGGGATTTTCAACTAAATAATGATTCATGTAGACACACAAATGATGCCATAAGTGTAGAAACTTGGGTCAACCAGATGAGACCAACAGGATGTGTACTCTTTTATAAGCCACAAGGGTCTCCTTGTAGTAGTAGTTCTGAACTTAATTCAGAAGATTTTGTCATAGTAATAATGACCCAAGGCCAGCAAGAACTATTAAATAAATTTGGAGAAGATTGTGTGTGCATAGATGGTACACATGGAGTTAATGGCTATGGTTTTGAACTACATACATTGCTAGTGTTGGATGATTTAAGAGAAGGATATCCAACTGCGTTTTTAATATCTAGTCGTGTTGATGAACATGTGATGACATTATTTTTCTCCTGTGTAAAAGATAAACTAGGGAAAAGCATCAAACCCTCTGTTTTTATGTCAGATATGGCAGATACTTACTACAATGCATGGTTAAATGTGATGCAACCAGCTAAGCATAGGTATGTTTTGTTTACATGAAATTGTCATTTTGTTTTACCTTATGTTTTTGTTTTTCTTTCTAGGCTGTATTGTACATGGCACATTGATCGTGCTTGGAGAAAAAATCTAAGTAAAGTTTCTTCACAAGAAAAGAGGGTAAAATGAACTTTACTTTTGTTTATGTTTAATTTTTAAAAATCAATTTTTTAGGTTGTTATTTACAAAATTGTTCGAACTTTGCTGCAAGAAAGGGATGTTGAAGCCTTTTCCATAATGATACAACAGTTTTTAGATTATTGCAGTAAGGATAGTGACACTGCAGGTTTTGGTACTTACTTTAAAAATTATTATCTACCAAAAGTAAAAAATTGGGCATATTGTTATAGATTAAATGCAGGATTAAATACCAATATGCATATTGAGAGAATGCATAGAACAATAAAATATCTTTATTTAAATGGTAAATATAACAAACGTATGGACAAAGCTATAATGGCTATAATGAAGTTTGTTAGAGACAAAATTTTTGAACGCATTATTGCCATTCATAAAGGCAAAATATGCTCAAAATTGTGCCATATACGAGCTCGCCACAATGCAAGCAAACAATTAAATATTGCAAAAGTTATTGAAAAAGAATGTGGCTGGGAAGTACCTTCTGATAGTACCAATGAAATATATATGGTAGATGAAATTAAATCTAATTGTGTTTGCCAATTAGCATGTGATGAATGCAAAAGTTGTTTACACCAGTATTCATGTAACTGCCTCGATTCATCAATCAAATGGAATATGTGCAAACATATACACTTGGTTTGCACATATCGAAAGCAGAAGTCAAATGTTTTATCTGGAGTAGTTTCAGAAATAGGTTTGTATTTGTTTAAAATATATTTGTTTAACCACATATGGTGTTTATTGAGCATCCAGTCACATTGACTTGATAGAGAATTTGGATAAAAAAAATGAAATGTTCAATTATATCCTTCATTTTAATTCAGTTTTTCTCATGGAAATCATACTTGTAACTTTACTTATTTTATCAAATATGCAGAACATGTGAAACCTTTTTGAAATTTACAAATGCTGTATTATTGGTTCTTGCCAATATATTAAACAATGTGAAATTAAGTTTTACTTATTTTTTAGATCGTGTAGACAACAGTTTGATAATGCATACTGATGCAAAAGAAGATGAGGCTCTACAACTTGTACAAGCTATATCTAATAATTATAATCCGTCTATGCAAGAAAGAAATTTTTTTGAAAGAAAATCAAAACTAATAAAAGATATTAGTGATATACTTGAAATTGTCACTAATCTAAATGATGTATCTGATAATAGTACTCTGGAAACTATTTCGAAGTTTATAACACCTGTTAAACCAACATTGGAAGCCTCCAGTCGACATAAGGAAACTTTAAAGGAACTGAAGGTGATTTCAACTAATAAAAATATTAGTAAGCAGAGCAGATTTTTTGCAGTCAAAAAATCTTTAAAAGCAGGTGCTAAAAGAAAAATATTACCAGTGCCTTCACCAGATGAAGCAAATTCACTTGCTTTGCAACTAATTTTAAATAAAAAATTGTCAACATGATATATATATATATATATATATATATATATATATATATATATATATATATATATATATATATATATATATCAGAAGTCCTTCTGGAAGAAGTAGAACCAACACTTACAAAAATGAAAAACTGTAAAGCAGCTGGAATAGATGGTATATCAGGGGAACTGCTTCAATACGCTGGCAAAAATACCTGGAAAATCTTAGCAGGCATATTTACGAACTGTCTAAGATCAAGATGCATACCAGACCACTGGAATACAGCAAACATAATTCTCATTCATAACAAAGGTAACAAAGAGGATATTAAAAACTACAGACCTATAAGTCTACTACCAATTATATACAAGATATTCACAAAGATCATCTACAAATGCAATAACCTTCATAGATTTCAAAAAGGCTTTCGATTCTGTATATCCCAAGGCAGTAATAGAAGCTTTGACCAACCAAGGCATTGACAAACCGTACATAGAAAATTTAGCAAATATATACAGACAAGCAAAAGTTAAGGTAAAAATTTATGAAGACACTCCAGAATTTCCCACTACCAGAGTATACAATGAATGCATAAATCTGGCTCATTACTCCCAGAAATCAACAGAAGAATGAAACTGGCTTGGGCATTTTTTGGTAAAAATGCAGTTATATTCAAATCCAGGATGCCACTCCACCTGAAGAAAAAAGCATTTGATCAGTGTATACTACCAGTCATGGCATATGACTGCGAAACTTGGACACTAAAGAAACATATAATAGCGAAACTCAAAGATCAATGGAGCGATGCATGTTAGGTATAACCAAGAGAGATTGAAAAAAAATCGGATGGATCAGACAGAAAACCAAGGTCACTGATGTAATCCACAGAATAAAATCTTTAAAATCGCAGTGGGTGGGACATTTAGCAAGAAGAACTGGCAATAGATGGTCCACTAGAATTACTCTGTGGTATCCAAGAGGCGTCAAGAGACCAAGAAGACATCCAAATTTAAGATGGGACTATGACACAAGGAAACAAGCTGGTACAACATGGCATAGAAAAGCGAATATTAGATAGTCATAGGTACAAATGAAGAATGACTACTTAAGGGAGGCAGCATATGCTGAGAATGATGATGATTTATATATATATGAATGTATATATATATATATATATATATATATATATATATATATATATATATATATATATATATATATATATATATATATATATATATATATATATATATATATATCCTTCCTCAGCCACAAAGGAAGTGTAGTGGTTGTAGTTATATCATGTATTGTCCTTCTCCAAAGATCTCTGTCTCTGTTCATTTCTTTTAACTAATGCATACATCTTTTGTATATTTCTGTAATTTAGTTAATCCATCTTGTTGGGGATCTTCGGATCTTCCTGGTGATCTTCAGCCTTCTACTTTTCCTTGGATAATAATAATATTTATTTCAAAATTGTGTTATAACTACAGCATACAAAGAGTAATTACTAACACAGAATGAAATGATCTCTAATATCTACAAAATAAATACTTGTGTATACGTATAGTTGGATATTGAATCCCTACATTTTTCTATTATTTGTCTTATATTCAACAGCTGTTCTCAAGTAGTTCTACTATTGGTAAATCCAGTTTGCTCTTGTGCTGTTTCTCTTTACAGGAAAGTTATTCAGTGTCTCAATGATTATGTGTAGCAGTATCTTGCTGACATGTGATATAACGGAAATAGTTTTATAATTATTGCATTTTGTTGCATGTATTATTAATATTTTAGATTTTGTCCAGTCATCAGAAATTGACATTGTTTGGTATGTTTACAGAGCACATGAAGCAATTTTACTGTACTAGAAAGGTTTATTCTGCGGCTTTGAGCATTTCTACTGTTTGTCATCATATCTAGACCTGGTGCTTTGTTATACTTGAGTTTACTCTACTCTGACTTTTACTCTAGTTTATATCTAGTCTTACTTCATTTTCCAGTATATTAGGTTTTTCTTCTGTTTTGTCAGGGGTTTGGTGTACAAGTTATAATTTAAGTTAGGTGAAGTGTTCCTTTAAGTATATGCACCAATAAAATTGTTCTGAGCCTCAACAAACTTATACTTTATTCCTTCTCAACTACAGAACATTATAAAACTTTACATGAACTTGACTGACAATCTATTTTATATTTTTTCTTGGCATTACTACCGAATTTTCTATACTGTCAATACATAATGAACCACCATAGGACAACATCCACTTTTAATGTTGTATATTCTAACACAAATTCCTGCCTTTAATTATCTTTATATAGCTTCCTGCTGTATTTTCTTTGTTTGTTCTCAGTGTTCCTGTGAGATCTTTAATGAATATGCTTTTCAATCCTCTACCTATTTCATGTAATATTTAAAATATAATTGGGATGTACCTGTAAATTTTGTAAAATAAAATAAATTATGTTTGTTTTCACATTTGTGCATTTATTTCATAAAATTTATACATAAAATAATATTTTTAACTTTGGAAAAAAGTGCTTTTATACACATATATCTAAAAGCTACAAGCTACAGAAAAACCCTGATCATATATTATTTTGATATCTTATTAGTTGGAAATTATATTTATTCAAATCATGAGAACTGTCATCATTTCTGTATGCATAAAATACAGCAATAGCTGCCAAATATACAAACTGAAATGGTGCAACAAGTATACAAGAAGCATTAAATTCAATGGAAAACTGGTTAATACAGTTCAATATAGCTGTCAACCCTAACAAACCTCAAGCAGTTTGGTTCAAGAAAAAAAGAAACATGTTGGAAGAACAACCTGTAATATTCAATGAATCTTATATTGAATGGTTTGCCTTACTATATATTCAAGAGGAAATATCTGCATCTCTAGTTAAAATAATCTTATGGTTACAACATTAGCCTAGTTTTTGATGAACTTTCTTCTCCTATTCAGTGATCTTTTATTCATTGTCTTCCTATAAATAATATACCTAATTAAAGAGTAGAAAATTAAAATTTCTATATTTACAGAAAACAAAATTTGTATATGACTATATTTAAACAATTATTACTTTTTAATATGATAGGCTTTATGGACACTGTCAATATCTCTAAAATATTTTATTACTTACCAGTAAACATTTTTAAATCAATGCCCTCAGTTTCATTTTGTTTGGTTTTCAGACATGCTGCTCTTTAGTTCTCAACTAAATATTTTACACACATCCTTCTACATCACATATTTAGGAAATTCTACATTTTAGTTGTGTTTGTTTTTGTTAATTTTGGATGAAGATGAAACAGAAACACTTGTCAAAATTCGAGGTTATGTCAATATTATAATCCAAGTCAGTTTTCTAACCAATCGCAAGCCTGAAATTTTTGACCAATCGTAAGCCTGGCCACTATCTTTTTATGGTTGCCCGAGACCCAAGTATTACCTTAGAACTTAGAATCTCTAATAGAAAATGGCGAACCGTGAAAAATTCCGTGTTTTGTGTTTCATGTCAACTTCGTTCGATTAACATCAGTCAATGTTTGTTATTGATGTCTAATTTTGTTTGAAAAGCTAAAGTTTTGTTTTTAAAATGAAACAATTGGAACAATTCCAACCCCATACCAATTAAGAAATTTGATTAAACAAACCATTTCTTATACGTGTTTCTAAATTTGTAACAGAATAATTCAAATCTTCATTAAAGAAAATCATTAATACATCCAATAGAGTAATACAATACCTACTATCATAGTTGTTTACTAAAATTCAAGAAACATCTGTGTATTATCTGGTTCTTATGAAAAAATGGTATATTAAATGCGTACAGAAACATTATTTGAATGTTATTAAATGCATATTTATTGAAATCAAGATGAGTTTTCCTAAAGACAATGATACTACCCCAAGTAGCAGTTGTCAAAGTGAGGAGGAGGTTAGAAGTTGTAGATTTAAAAAAAGATTAAATTACCCCACTTACTGTCCTGTCTGCAGTGTGACTATACGAGATTCAGAAGCAAATTTACACTTAAATTCTGAAATTGAAAAACTAAATAAATTGCAGGTTTCCAAAGTTAAATTATTAAATGGAAAAAACACCCCAAGCTCTTCAAATGATTCAGTAGAAAAGAATTCTGATAAAAATTGGGAAACATTCCAAAAAATCCGATTAAATAGACAAAGTAGGCAAAGGACAAAGACCAGGAAAAGAAAAGCTGAAGAAACTTGTCCTGTGTGTAATCAAGAGGTACAAGAAGATTTAACTTTACATGTTGAATTGTGTCTTAGAAGATCTGAAGCAAATAGTAGTGAAAGTGATGAAAATATTGATGTGGAAGCCTTTGAAGAGTATGATTGGGCTGGACAGTCTCGTATTCGTGCAACTAGTTTATTAGAAGGAGGGGTTTCTAGCTTAGGAACAACAATAAATATGGTTGACGATGATGAAGAATTAAATGTTGATGTTGATGATCATCAAATGTATGGATCTCCTGAGTATTCTGAAACAGATGTGATACTACCTTGTGAAAATTCTGAAAACCAAGCTCTTCGCACAGCTGTAACTGGAGTTGAACCAAAAAAGTGTGCCCCACATAGAACTCATCTGGAAATTGCAGAAACCAATGGAGATCCTATTTTAAAAGTTTTGAAAAATAGAATTGCAGAATTGGAGAGTAGAGTGTCAAATAAAGAAGAAGTGTTTAAGTGTTTAATTTGTATGGAAAGGTATAGAACACCAGTGATTTCGGTATGTTGCTGGCATGTGCATTGTGAGGAATGTTGGTTACAAACATTAGGAGTCAAAAAATTGTGCCCTCAGTGTAATATGATTACTTCTCCAACAGATTTAAGAAAGATTTACATGTAAATAAGTAATGTATACATTTTATTATCTTTATCTGGTAATATTTACTTAGATACTAGAACTTACATTGTTAAAATGATTCATAAAATAAATATTTTTTTATGCAAAAAAAGTTTTTCTGAAAAGTTTTGCTAAATACATTTGAAATATGTTAAAGTACATCATAGAAACATTTAAAATTATAGTATTAAGTAGGAGTTACATTATACTATTTATAAAATTTAAAACATACTAGGAAAGTTTGTATTTGGTTATTTTCTCATGAAATAATTGATGCAATTAAATTATTTAAAGAAATATGTGAGCATTGGACAATATTCATTGTAGTTACAGTATGTTCATTGATTTACATCATTTAACTGTGTCAAAATTAGAAAGAATCTATTTTTTTAACTCTAATAATATTTATAGATTATATATCACAAGTATTAAGATATCTGTTATTGATTAGCTTATTCTAATAAAGATGTTTGAATACAATTTCTATAACAAAATCTTTGGCTCAACAATTCTTTGTGGATCCTGGTCTGCTCCAAGATTTTTTGCCATTCTATTTGGTTTTTAATACTCCTATGTCAGTCTTATTTCCATCCAACCACCTAATTCGTGGCCAGCCTTTGCTTCTTCCTACAGGTGTACCTATGATTAGCTATTTAGCGATTCTGTTGTCTGGTATTCATATTAAGGGGTTATTGAAGAGGGTTTTATATCATCCTGTAATAAAAGCACCTTTATTTTGACATATACACATGCCCAGTTTTGTGTCCTTTATTTTTGTCCTTTACTAAAATACAGGACCTCTGTATTTATTAAGTTGTATACATGCCAGAGAACTTTTATTTAAAGATCCCTTATTTTGATGTATCCTGTCAAATTGCTAGTAGAAGGGAGAAAGATGTGTAACTTCACTTATATTTATATGGATATTTGATAAAATTTGTTGTATCATGTTCTGTTTTATTTAGTAAATCTTGTTTTTAGTGTTATTATTATTCTCAATTAGTAAATCTTCATGATTAATGTTTTACATTATACTTATAACATTCATAGTAGTGATGTAACGAATATTCGCATTCGCGAATATTCGTATATTTTTGCATATTCGCATTTGCATTCGCATTCGCAAAATTTGTGCGAATGTTTTGCGAATATTACACGGCTTGCATTTAGCTCGTTCAGTACCGAAAAGTGGTGAAAAATAAGTCCATATTTCACTATAATTTGATTTACTCATAGTAATAAATCGCTAATCACACTTTAACTAAAAATTCACTTGTATTTGTGTACGAGCAGAGCAGGGCAAGTGGAGTGACTTGTGTCCCGTGAAATTTTTATTGGAACTATAACCAGAGAACTTAGTTCTCTGCTATAACTTTCTCTCTATAACAAGTCAAATTTGATTATAAAAAGAGAAAATAAGATCGAAAAACGTGCTTTCTACGTTTTTGGCCCGGCCGTGACTATAAATATAAATAAAAACCTTTTAAATGACCCCTCAATAAACTTAACCGCCTACAATAAACTTCTTTACAATAAATACAACTGTTTCACATCTTTACTTTAGCAAATATGATAGAATGATACTGGACAATTTAAAGCAGTTAAAAATGACAGACTTTTTCCAATTGCCTACACACCTCGCGCAAATGAGACTGCCGGCAGTGCCGGAGACAATTAAAATTGCCAAATTAAAAAAAAACTGAATATTCGCATTCGCGAATGTCGGTGGCATATATTCGCATTCGCGAATGTTTAAAAAAATGACATTTGTTACATCACTAATTCATAGGTAACAGCTCTATCTGTTCATTATTTGCCCCAGCTAAACTAGCTATATCAAATTGAATGGTTCTTATTTTAACTTTTAATCTAGGTTTAGCTGTATAAATAACAAATAGGATCTAATAGGCATTTATAGGTTATTTATATTATACAAAAATATTTAATGTCATTTGTCAAAATAAAAGATTTTTTTAACATGTTAGCAGTAACTCTCTTTTAGGCATGAAGTATTTTTTACTTTATTAAAGGATCCTGTAATAAAAGCAGCTGTCATCTTATGGTTTCAATAACTCTCTATTTTGTGTCCAGCCCATTGGAGTTACTTTGTTTTAATGAATGTCACAACATCTGGCATTTGTATAATGTGTCCAGTCCATCTGAATTGATGTGTTTTAATGAAAATTATGACGTCTGGTTCATTAAAGAGTTTGTAGTATTTGAAGTTTTACTTTTATGTCACTGCCCTTGGTAGTTTAGAGCTTCATATATTATTACATATATTAAAAGAGGTCATACAAGTAGATACAAACTTAAAAAATAATACCCAATTTGGCAATTAACTAAATAAAAGATAATAATAAATAATAAATGTACTTTCTGATATCACATACTGTTTCTTTCAGTTTGCTATATGATATGTTAGTCAATGCATGAATTTGTATTGAGGTTGTCCAATATTCTTACCATTGGCACATCTTTAGCATAAATTGTATTGTGAAAGGTAGTGTAGAATGTATTTGTATTTCTGTTACCTGGAAGGTACACACAGATTAACAGCATGTAAAAGATCAGGACAGATAAATTGACCTCGAATTAATTTGAATATAAAACATGCATCATGCATTAATGTCTTCATAGTTTTTTACCCCCTCCCCCACATGTTCCTAGATGTTCATTATTTTTCTTCTTTTTGTTCAGCATAATATTTTCCTGATTTTTGTTCATAACCCATGTTTCGTGTCTACAGTACCGTGGGTTGAATCACTGTTTGGTATAGCTAAGTCCTTACTGTTTAGCCTTCGTTTCAGAGAGTGAAAATCCTCAGCAGTTCTCCTTTAGTTCTTGCCATTAACACCACATCATCCGCAAAGGCCAAGACCTGGCTTCTGTTGTCATAAATCATACTTTTCATTTGTATTCCACTCTCTCTCTCATTGAAGAGTATTGTGGGCAGTACTTCAAATTTTCCTGACAAGCTTCCTTATATCCTTACTCTATTGTCTTCATTAAGGTCATTTTCACTAGTCTGATCATTTTTTCTGGAATTCCAAGTACTCTTAGGGCATGGTTCAGACGCCTTCTTATCACAGAACCATAAACTTGCTTGAAATCTATAAAGAGTTTGTTTAGCTTTAACTGTTGCTTGTATGTACTGCTCTGAATTATTTTTAACAGGAATATTTGATCTATGGTGGATGTGCCCTTTTTGAATCCTCCCTGGTATTCACCAACCTGCCTGTTTAATTGCCTTTCCAGTCTACTTCTTATGGCTCTGACGAGTCCCTTATATGTTACCTCGCGCACCACTTTATCTCTATTCTCCCTTCTTATGAATGGGATATACTATTGCCTTTCTCCATATTTCCGGCTTTTCAGGAATACCATTTCTGTCTGCACTTTTATCGTTTTTCATGCTATATATGATTTCTCTTATTTCTAGACCTTGGAAACCTTCGTTGTTTCTGCATTGTCGCTGACTTCCCCTAAATTTACAGTTGCTCATCATTTTCCATCCTGTTCTTCATTAAGCAGCTTTCTGGAATACTCTTGCCATCTATCCAGTTTCCCCTTCTTATCTCCTAGTAAAAGCCCTTTTTCACTCTTGTAGTTCTGTTTTCTTGCGCCTTGGTCACAGCTCCCTTCGCCTCCTGGTAGAAGTTTCTCACATTTTTATTGTTATGTTCTTTAATCTCTTGAGCTTTTTATCCATATATTCCCTTTTTTTTCCTCCTATACACTTTTTTCGCGTCTCTTCTCTATGCTTCATATTCATTACTATTTTCGTCACTTGATATGTCCATATACCTCGTTTCATTTGTTAAGGCTTTTCTTGCAATCAACATCAAACCATTCTTTATCCCTCCCTTTCTTTACTTGACGTAACTGATTTTGAGCTGCTTCCTTCATAGCTTCTATTATTCCCAACTCCATTTCTTTGTTATCTTTATTTTCGCTTTGTAGTAATTTTGCTCTCAGGTCTGCCTGGAAGTTGTCAGCGGTGCCTTTGTTCCTTAGTTTGGCGACGTTATATTTTTTATACGATATTCTCTGTTCTCTGACCTTTGGGATAGTTTCTCTTAAGGTTAAATTCCGAAAGTGGCTGCAGACCGCAAACCGCAGACTGCAGTGACAGTGTCGTCTGCGGTCAGACCAATTCCGAGCAGAACTGCACTGCATCTACAAAACAGCGACAACAGCATTACACGATGGGAATTTATAATAGTATGTAATATATATAATAGTATATAATTTTGCATTATAAAAGAAAAAGGAAACCGACTAGGTCTCTATTTAAAAATAGACAATTTGAAGGAAGTTATTCAATACTCATTAAAAATCATCGAATGGCTAACGAAGATATATTCAGAAACAGCAAAAATACGTGTTGTCACTCTGCGGTCGGCGACACTACTGGTTCTGGTGCAGTCAGCAGTCCTGCGGTTTGCGGTGGCGACAGTGCCGCTCTACTCGACATACAGCTCATAAGAAACCATATGAACCAGTAGGTCTGTCGCTGCGGTCTGCAGTTTGCGGTCGTGTTCGGAATCGTACCTTTAACCCGGCGATTGTGGTGAAATTTTCTGACAGGAGCTGTGTGTTGGGGTAATTATCACCCCATAAGTTAAATCATTTTAAAAATTTCCGTTAAAAATTCAACGATTCAAAAAATATACTAAAATTTAGTTTATATTTAAACCACTACTTACCACAATTTTCGTTACCAAATTTTTATTAGAGATATAGAATAAAAAAAAAATACAAATTTTATAAAAAGTAACTATGAACTTTTGTATAAACGGCATAATTAACAATTATTTGCACGTTTAGAATAAAAATATACACAATGTTCACGACAAAGAAAAATGCCACATTTCACATATTTCCTTTGGCACTTTCTGTCCTTTCCATGGAGACACACTCCACATCTGGATGTTGTTCATTGTTTCTTGTTTGGAGGTCCTTGAGAGTCCTCTCCGCTGCCATTCCTCTTTTGTTTCGCTCTTATCCTTTACCTCTTTGTTCAATATATGGCTTAATTAGTGCAAACCAAGTTCTTTTAAAAAAATCTGCGTTTTAGTTTTTCAGTTGGCTTGTTATGCTGATAAATACAATAACTATTTATTTCTGCATTATTAACCAGTGAAAAAAATTGTTAGAGGCTATCGCTTGCTATTACGAGACACATATAACGCAGACATTTCGTCAACCATATCCACGCCACCTTTTGTGTGATTATAAAAGTCTATAATGTCAGGTTTATTTGATTTGTGGTTTTATTCTGTATCATGATGAAGTGAAGAAGCTACTAACACTATTTTATTTTTCTTCGGGACAAAGGACACAAAAGAAATGTCTTTTTTATATCCGAAAATTGCGTGGTTTTCAGCTCTGTTTTTGAAATTCAAAAAAATTGTCGGTATTTCCCTCTTATTTTACGAATAGTTCCAACAGATGTCGGGAAGAAGGCTAACCTGCTGTCTTTTATTTTCAGATTCGCTTTCTGATCTTAACTCTGATCCAGTTAATTCATCCTGCCAAAGCTTCAAGAGAGCTTCTTGTTTTTTCTCCCAGCTACACATATTTCCATATGTCAATTAAGGATATCTAATCAATTTTCAATATTCCTACCAATTAAAAATTTCAAGTTAAAAAAATCTTCTGTTAAAAAAGTTTATGTTAAAAAAAATCAAGAAAGATTGTGCTAGTATAAGAAATTACCTGTTAATAATTAATCGGTGTTGTGGGGTTAAAATTACCCAAAAGCTAAATAATACTGCACTTCAACTGTGTGGTGGGGTTAAAATCACCCACAAGTCCAAAGAATGCGACACCACTCATTTAAATGTTATTTATGAAGCAATACAAGGTCTGTTATATTATGGGAAGGTACTCGTGGCGACAGATGAAACTGTCGATGTTGCCACTACTTTAACAAGCGCTAATGAACGACGTGGGTAATTTTTACCCCACAACACAATTGCTGGGTTAATTTCGTGATCATTAGTATGTGATCGGAATCCGCGTCTGCCCATCTATAACTTCTAACATCTGTTATTAATTTCGCGTGCTTGCTTTCCACTAGAACCTGGTCGATTTGGTTATGTGTTCTACCATCTGGAGCGTTCTACTTTCATGTCTTTGTGGATTTTCTTGTGATCGAAGTAAGTACTCATAATTCTCAAGTTATTTTCTTGCGTAAAGCCTACCAACAACTGCCCATTTTCGTTGCTTTCGTCATGTTTGCTTTTACCTCCCGCAGTTTTTCGGTCCATCTCTTGATTCCCCTCCTTGGCATTTAAATCGCCTCTATTACAATTTTAATATCATATTTCGGAATTTGATTATATATATATATATATATATATATATATATATATATATATATATATAGATCAATCTTACTACAGAATTCCTGCTTTATGTTCTGTTGTCTATTCTCTGAAGGGGCATGCACATTTATTAAACTTAATTTTATAGTTTTAGCTCTTAGTCTCAACCTACAAATCCGTTCAGATATTAATTTCAGAAGTCTAACCAGGGCAAAAACAGAGAATATATCCATGATATCTAGGAATATCCAGGATAAACCAGGAATATATCATAGGGTACACCAACAGACTGCAACTGTTGAACTGGACGCTGGACCTTATGTTGTGACACTTCTGGTATTTTAACTACCGTTGGGTCCCATAGTACTAGACCGCATGCCTTGAAAACTGTTTTGGATTGTTATTGGTACAAGTTTAACTAATATTTGATTTAAAATAGTCGAGAAATTATGTTTTTCTACTTGACTTCCTTCATGTGCCATGCGTCACTCAGCAACTTTCTGCCTCCATCTGAGCTTAAGGTTAATGGAAAACAGCCACGTTCATGGGTTGGAGTATATGAGTGGCATTTGGTAAAATGGTGATATCATTTCAATTTTATTGGCTGCACAAAAGGTAGCTAATGACATCGAAATATATGAGGTGTGGCCATCCATGAAAAATAAAACTTGTCGTTCGATATTGTTCGATATTCGTAGAATGTCTCATCGTCATCCATCCGTTTTCCGATCTACCAATGGGCCATTCGGGGGGCATGGCTGAAACGATGACTTGTGGTAATCTTGTATACCTATACACAACCATCGGTGGCGCAAGTTTTCCAGAGCCGTTGACTGTAAGGAGTATAGTTAAATTTAATTTTTAATCGCCTCCCGATGCTGTATATACAGATATACAGCCCTTTTCTGCCAGAACATTTTCAGGCTCCGGATTGAAAAAAAGGCAGTTTCGTCACAGTTAAAAACTCTTTTGGGATCCTCCAATGCACTTCTTAAATTATTGCCAGTTACATATTTTAGCACCTCCTGAAACCTTGTTTTCTAATTCTTTTTGAGTCATTGCTCGCCTCTGAACTGTTAAGTTTTGGCTGGTGGTTGGTGCAGGGTCACTCCTTCCATCTCCAAAAGTGCTTTTCAATTCTTTTGCGGTCTAAACAGCAATGTATCTTTTATCACTTGTAATCCTTTTTTAGCCATCTCTTTAATCCATTGAACAAAAACTAGCTCCTGATCGGGGAAAAACAGTGGGGGACCCATACGTGTTGCACAAAACTATCTGTTTTTAATCTTCGTTGAAGTGAATTTTGTTGATTTTTTTGGAACTTCCTTTCCTTACTTCTTATACGGCTAATTTAATGACATCTGAGTACTTCTTGTACGACATAGTGATGCTAAAATAAAATAGAAAAAAGTTAATTGGGTAAGGCGGACAAATCACAAGACAAAATAAAAATGTGATTTGGAGTTCTTATGGGCACTGGCAATGATTCTATATTAGGCATGGGTACCCATTATTGGAACCAGTTTTTATATGACGCTGCCGGCCGTACCTCTATATTTTATATCCAGTTTTTACACACAAGCACAATGCCACCTTATACCACATTCCTCAAGTTGGGCACCATTACTGATACATTGATAACATTCCCGTTCCTAATTTGGGCACCCATGTTCAAAATCAAAAGGATATATTTTTTATATATTTGGAATTTTGTTTAATAATTATATACATTAAATACCTATACAAACAAAGCCGATACCACAATAAAAAAAAAACTTAATAAAAAATAAGTATTCAAAAAACTTACTTCTTAGTAAATCCACTAATTTGAGGTTAGTTTGGCGCGTGAATCCACAATAGCTTACAATAAACCACACAAGGCACAATTCACAGTCAAACTGAGGGTGGAATTTAGATGATCGGCAAGCCAAGAGTCAAGAACACCTCCACTACTATTTTTTTACAACTAAGAGCACGGTCACGTTATTTTATTAATATATTCCCAAGGTGTCCATGTTTCAGATTTTGCAAGTTTAGGTTCAACTAGTTTTAGTAATTCTTGAAACTTTTAGTGAGATAACCTTATAAAATTCCTATAAGAATGGAGATCTTCAACTGCTATCTCCTTTAACAGTCGTCTTGACCCAGATTTCTACACCTTATGCAATTTCTAATGCAAACTTGATTTTTCCTGTTTTTCTTGCATTGTAACATAACTATTAAACCATTTGCAATTTCACTTGCCAAAACATTGACAGCAGCACGCACTGCGGCACTTGGAGCCATTTTCTTTTATATAGACAGAATTTATGAAAATATGTAGACGGAAAACCACAAGCAAGTTTAGTGACTGCAGGTACTTTCAGTCAGTAAACTTGACAAGTGTAAATGAAACTTAAGTTAAAACATAACACTTATTATTTCAGTATTAGTAAAGGGTAGCCCATGACTGTCAAAGGTTTGGTAGTTAGAACGTTAATTGGACGTAGTTATGCAAAAACCTACCAAACCACAGATGTTTTGTTTTGAGAAAATCAATAATAATGGTTTAAAATACTTTTTGTTTTAATTTTGTTTTTTATAAGTTTAAATTCATTCTGTGGCCGCTAAAATAAATTGAACTATATTTAAATCGAATTTCTAATACGTAGTTACTGATTTGTATTTTTTTAAAATATTTTTGTGGATTGGTAGGTTTCTATATATTAAGAAATAGGTTTTTTACACTGAAGTAAATAAAAAACATAATAATAAAAATCAACATAACTTTTAATTTTGAACATCATTATTATGATTAACTTCAAAGTCAAGATTGGCAACATTAAACCCTTCAACATCGTCTACTATATTGCCGTCGGCTTCTAAATTTTAGAATTGTGCTCGACAGTAATGCGACTTATATTTTGGAATTTTTTTTAATCTAATCTACAACAGTTTGTGTTTTCTGCTCGCTTAGTTCATTGTGCCCTCCTTGCTTTATCCCTCTTTCATCTGTAATAGGTGCCTTGCATCTAAACTTTTTAAGAGCAGTATTTATCCTAAAAGATGTAATACCAAAGGTTTTTACATACATCTCCCTACAAACAACTACATCTTGTATTTTATATTTTCTGCTAAATTCCCTTTTTTTTTTAATCTCTTCCCTTTTTGGGAATTGTTGAACTCCTGCTGCAATGAAGTTAACTTGACAATCATACGATTTTAAAAAATAAAATCTCTCAAATTCACTTTTGCGTATATCAGTAGAAATCTTGTCATTACATTTTAAAGTACATTGGCAGTATCAGTAGAAATCTTGTCATTACATTTTAAAGTACATTGGCAGTCATAGTCACTAAACTCTTGCGGTTCAATTTTTTTCCATCGAAATTATAGTATGATGTGATTATTTTATCTAATTAAAACTTTATTGAGTAAAGGAATCACTCCGGAGATGATACACCTGCCGCTTTGTAAACGTAAACAAACAAATAAATATTCTCATAATCTCTATGTGGTAGTTTCTGATTCTGCAGAATCCTACCAACCTAAAAAATTCATACAATTTTTAAAACAAATCATTGTAGAAAGCTACCAACCCACTTGGTTGGCTAAAAACTCTGTGATTTACCAACCAAGTGGGCTAGTAGCCTTTTGCAAAATGGACATATAGACATATTTGAATGTGCAAAGTAAATAAAGAGGGTTGATAGGTATATACAGAATATAAATTGTTTACTGCTAGATCGATTACTTGGTAGCTTAGGGATTATAAGACAACAGAAAGCTATTTTGGGATAGTAGGTTCTTGCAAATCATAGTATTAACACAGAATAATAAACAATCAGAAAGACACTCTCAGATGCCGTCTTTGAAGTTTTTCAGCACGCGATCGCCATGTTTTAGAAGGAAACAAAGAACACAGACTCGGATTGAGAACCACATTTGGTGTAATGTGACTTTATCGACATATGATTTGTGAGGTTATGTAATTGTTTATATTTATGTTTAATTATGTTATATTTATGTTATTATATTTAACAATTTAAACCAAGTTAATTTTTCTATGCACACCACATAAATTTTCATTAAACAACACTGGTTCCCTTTAAAACATGGCGGAACGTCTGCGCGAACGAGATGCGCGTACTTAATTTTCCATGGAGAGTGCGCATTCTGATTGTTTATTATTCTGTGGTATTGACGATAAAATTCATTTTATGAGGGTTATTCAAAAATTTCAATTTTGTTTATTGGTAGGTTTTTGCATAACTACGTCCATTTATTTATATGTATTGTTTTGGCAGTTTTCTTTACCAGTTTATACTAATTTCATAGTAAACAATGGCAAATATGTGAAATTTAGGATTTAACAATGACGATATATTAAATCGTATTACGGAGAATGTAATAGAATTGTTAAACGGATTTGCCGTGTTTTTACCTAAGGGGATCAAAACTTAACAAGTTGTATTGTCTGATAAAGCAAAATTTAGTATTACTGGATTATTCAATTGAAATAATTCCTATTTTTGGTGTAATGAAATCCACATATTAGAAGAGAGCGTTATGTCCAAGATATTTCCAAGATACTTGCAGTTTTAATATTTTTTGTGCACTAAAAGACGATAAAATTTTAGCATTAAAATTAACAAACTAAAAAAGCAGCCATTCAACTTGCGTTAGATAGTTTTAAACAATGAAAAGGCAGTTTCAACTTGGTATCAGCAAGATGGAGCACCTCCTCATAACTTTCGGATTGTTGCTCACCATCTTTACATGTTTGATAATAGCTGGATTGCCAATCAGGACCAGTTTCGTTGGCTAACGCACTCCCCTGACTTGGCTCCTTCAGATTTTGGCATTTGGGGTTACATTAAAAATCAGTTAGATATTTTCCAAACCTGTTACGTCAAAGAAAAATGTGATTACAGAGAGTCTTACTTGCTTTTAATTTTGTAACACCCGACCATATTCCCACAATTGCAAGACATAACTTAATGAAAAGGATTCATGCATGTTTAGAAGTAGATGGAGCTAATTTTGAACACACGTATTATAAAACTTATAACAGCCACCTGTGTATTAACCTGTAATCCCTCGTACTATGTACCCACTAATCTCCCTTACTATAATCTCAGTGGCTGTGCCGACTGCTCGAACCGACACGAAGCCCCCTGAGAGAGGCAGTTGAAAGAACAAGCCAACGAAGAAACATCCCCACGCTATGACTTTTATTTTTTGTCAACTTTAATGTTTTTAACAGACTTTAAACTCAATATAATTTACAGTCACAAGTGTTTAACGTGTATTTTGTGTACCTACCCCAAAATTCCCCTTATATTGGCACCCCAACGAGTGGCACGGAATAAATAAACGTTATAACTTTGTGTATTGAAGTTTTAGCGGGATTTTAGTTCCCACTGTGTGACGTCCTCTCGTAGGAGTCACTATCCGGGTAGCTTTTGGACAGTCAGAGACAGAGTTCAAAATAAAAATAAAACTTTATTGTCTTCCTTAAATTAAATTGACAAAAATCTTATGTACATATTTACAATTTAGTTTAGTCTTCTCAGTACCTGGCCTATTTATTCAAATTAAGTTTGACCTTGTCGTATGAAATTAGTGTTATCGGCAATCAAGTGTGTTTTCGGAATTTTACGTGAACGATGTGTCGATTTAATAACAGCGGACGATAGGTACAAAAGAAAGAAAGAAACTCAACACGTCCCTCAAGTGATTCGGGTTAATAGGACACTCCTCGACAGTCTCAACACGACTGCTTCGGAGTACGGGTAATGGAGAGCTCAACACGCTCTCCGGCTGGCGGTATGGAACGGAAACAACTTGTGAACTCAACACGTCCACAAGCCGGGGTAGGGGAGAAGAGAACCTTCAGTCAACACCTGACGATTCTGCCTCTATGAGGAAATAATGCGGTTTATATAGCAAAGTTTTGCCCTTTCTACTGTCATACACTCCTACTTCATGGGTTGGTTCGCGCGCACGCTGGTTTAACGGTGATGGCTTGGACTCATCGTTACAACTGTTATATAGGACTTTTCTGCTATCGCAACCTATCTGTGGACTATATGTTATGTGTTTCTCGTGTGAGCTATCACCGGAAAAAATAAATCGTTCGCGGAACAATTATTAAAGTTACAAGATAAAACGTTTGGCGCTTAATTCTGCCGGTAACGCATATCCCTGCGTAGAGGCTAATTGTGTATACAGACTGTTCCAAAAATTGGCGCGTAAATTACGTTCCTGGGTACATTCGACATGAAATACTTTTGGAAATAGTTTACATCAGGTTTACCAGTGACAGAACAGGACTTTGTTTATGGAATCTAGGAAAAACAGTAAGCTAAACTGTTTCAAACTGTAAGGTTTTCTTTTAATATTTTTACTTGTTTCCTGCTGCAATCTGGACGTAAACCATTCGTACAATCTTAGATCGAAATATAAGATGGCTAATACTGCTCCAGTGACGCTTTCGCAAGAACAATTTCAAGAACTTTTAACTCGCATTGCTGGTGTTAATCTTCAACACAATATTCCTTCAGTAAATGTTCAAAGCGGTAACTTTGCAAAGTGCAATTCGCGATTTAACGGTAGTTCGAAGACTGATGTCAATGCTTTTATTGATGCTATTGTAGTATACAAAAACTGTACGGGTATTTCTGATGAGAACGCTCTCATGGGACTTCCTATGTTGCTTGATGGGTTCGCTACGACGTGGTACCGTGGAGTCAGAACTACTCTAACTGACTGGAACTCAGCTATTGACGTATTACGTTCAACTTTTGGTCCGATTAAACCTCCTCATCGCGTATATCGTGAATTATTTAGTAATGAACAAGACACTAAAGTCAAAACCGACGCTTTTATACGTAAGGCTAGGTCAATTTTAGCGCAGCTGCCTGCCGGTACGTTGACAGAGGCTATACAACTTGACATGGTGTATGGACTTTTAAATCGCAGAATTCGGGAAAAGGTTCCTCGCGATAAAATACAAACTTTTGGTGAACTTCTCACTCGTGCGCGATTAGTCGAAGAAACATTCGATAATACACCGGAAAACAAAGTTTTTAGCGAACAAAAACTTCCGTCTCAGAAAAAACTTAGATGCGCATTGTGTAAATATACAGGACATTCTATCGAAGAGTGTCGTAAGCTAGCAAACAGTAGAAATAAACCTACTAGCGCTGCCCCTTTGGCTAAAACGGACTTTGTTGTTAAAAAGGAGCCTGCTTGTAATAATAATTTTACGTCTTCCAGTATAACATGTTATGGCTGTGGTAAACTTGGCTATATTAAAAGCAATTGTCCAGATGGTAGATCTAAAACAGCTGACGCTTGTGCTGCAGCCTTTATACAATACTTTTGATGAACATTTAACCATGGTCAGACCGTTACTTTCGATTGATATTTTTAATTATAATGGTTACGCTTATATAGACACCGGGGCTAAAACCAGTGTTGCCGGATCTTCTCTTGCTAAACTATTATTGCAGGATAACGTACCCCATACTGAAGATATCATGTTAATGACATTAGCAGATGGTCTACAACGTCGTGTAAACGTAAATATTTTTGAAGTAGATGTTAAGTTACAACATAAAACTATTCTTACACGTTTTATATCTGTACCAGACCATGAAAACAGTCGAACCTTGCTCGGGTGCGACTTTATTCAACAAGCAAACATAATTTTAGACTTACCTAGCAATCAGTATTATTTTGGTGAATATCCACAGCTCACTTTTATTTTTGACACTGATCTAGATCCTTTATGTTCTGTTAATAATGTAAAATTTGAAAATATCAAACTACGAGATGATGAGGCACTTGTTCTTAAACACGAACAAAAAAGTACGCTTAATGATCTTTTGCATGAGTTTAGCAAGGTTTTTGAGCCAAATGATGAACCTACACCTTATGCAGAACATTCCATCGTACTATTAGATGAATCTCCAATAGCATCACCTCCCTATAGGATGTCAGAGACCAAGAAAAATCAACTTAAGGAAGAACTAGACAAACTACTAGCGAATGGCTACATTGAAGAGTGTGAGTCTCCTTACGCTGCTCCAGTCGTACTCGTTCCGAAGAAAAACAATAGTGTTCGTCTCACCGTTGACTACAGAGCCTTAAATGCAGTCACACGGGCAGACCGGTATCCCATTCCAAGAATAGATGATCTTTTACATGCCGCCAAGAAAACAGGATGTATGACAACTCTTGATCTTCGTAGTGGATATCATTTGGTTAGCGTCAAAGAGAGTGATAGAGACAAAACTGCTTTCGTGACACCTTTTGGTACATTTAGGTACACACGCATGCCTTTTGGACTCCGTAATGCGCCAACTACTTTTCAGCGTCTGATTGACCGCTTCAGATCAGGCCTGCAAGATGTCTTTATACTAGCCTATCTTGATGACCTAACAGTTATTTCGTCCAGTGTTGAAGAACACCTAGGAGACCTGAAGAAGGTATTCGAAAGGCTGATCTTATAAAACTCACACTAAATCGGGAGAAATGTTCGTTTGTATGTGAAATAGTGCACTACTTAGGCCACATTATTACCCTCGAAGGAATTTCGCCGAATAACGAAATGCCGCCTCCTAATAACGTGAAACAACTCTTAAGTTTCTTACAAACTTGCTCATGGTACAGGCGTTTCATAGAAAACTTCGCTGAGATTTCAAAGCTGTTAAGCACTCTGACGAAGAAGAACTTTAAATGGACCTGGGGCCACAAGCAACACGAAGCGTTTGAAGCACTTAAAACTCTACTGTGTTCGCCTCCAATTTTAAGACAAGCGGACAGCAGACTACCGCATATTACGCACAGATGCTAGTGTGTGTGTGTGGTTGGAATATTGACTGCGAAACCTATGGTTTCATTCGCCTCAGATGCTAGTGGTTATGCAATCGGTGCATGTTTACTCCAGGGGGAGAACGACGATGAATGACCAGTGGAATATGCATCTAGACTCTTGACTTCTGCAGAGCAGAACTACAGCACAACGGAACGGGAAGCTCTCGCTGTCGTGTGGGCTGTAAAGAAATTCAGAGGTTACTTGGAAGATGCTACCACCACTGTTGTTCAAAGCGGCCATCAGCCCCTCAAATGGCTGATGTCTATTAAATCACCAACCGGACGCCTCGCCAGATGGGCTCTAGAATTAATGCCTTATGATTTGCGCATAGAATATATTGTTGGCAAGAAAAATGTGGTTGCCGATACACTTTCGCGGCCACCACGCAATGAAACTGAGGAAGTAGAAGTAGAAACAATAGAAGTAACCTATGTTGTAGCCGATTTTCCTACACTTAGCGCTGCCGATATTCGACAAGAGCAGGTTTCTGACCCTGATATCGAGAAAATCATAAAAGGGCTTGAAGACCCTAACGAGACTTCTGTTGAATACAAAAAGTGGGTGGAGAGAGGATATGTGATGTCATATGGACTTTTGTACCGCTACACCCCAGACATTGATGAAGACGAGCCACAACTTGTAGTAGCTAGTGCTCGTATTCCAAAAATTTTAAAACAATACCATGATGCTGATACAGCAGATCATTGTGGTGTCGAACGCACATATCAGCACATTGCTAAAAGATATTTTTGGCTTGGTATGCGCAGGACAATCGCTGACTACTTACGTAATTGTATAGACTGTCAGAAATTTAAGCCTACTAACTTAAAACCTGCAGGCCTACTACAAACGCCTATACAGTCCCAACGCTTCGAAGTACTTAGGATAGACTTGTTTGGACCATTACCAGAGACTGCAGATGGTTACTGCTGGGTATTCATAGTTGAAGATGTCGCAAGTCGATGGGTGGAACTATCCGCTAAAAACTGCAACCGCTGCCGCATGTGCCAAGTGTTTAATCGACGAGGTCATACTGAGGTACGGATTGCCTCGACGGGTAATAAGTGACAATGGCGTACAATTCGCTGGATTCGTAATGAAAACGGTCGCAGAGTGTTTCGATTTTAAACAATCACTGATTCCTGTGTATCACCCCGCATCGAACCCTGTTGAGCGCAAAAATCGCGACATGAAAACCCAATTAGCTATCTTATCTAAAGATGATCATACGGTCCAAACATGGATGACCAAACATCATTTGGTCAGATAAACTTTCCGCCGTACGTTTCCCAATGAACTCTGCCAAGTGTGAATCCACAGGTTTTTCACCGGCGTATCGTAACATTCGGACGCGAGTTACGCACCCCGGATGATGCCAATCGAGACTTTCGTGCGATAGTGCAGACTGAGAATTTTGTGCCGCAAATTACTCCGTATTTGCTTACTCTTAGTGATACGTTACGCGCCGCGCGCGAAAAGCATGAACTAACCCAGGACCGAAGAAACTCTTATCAGGACTCTCATCATCGTGACGTCGCTTTTAATGTGGGTGATCAAGTTCTCGTGGACACTCACGTCCTAAGTAATGCAAGTAAGATGCGTACATCTAAATTTGTACCGCGTCGTGATGGACCGTATCGCATAGCGACTCCTACAACCTACGAAATCGCTTCTGTCAGCAACCCGGATGCACCTGTTGGAAAATACCACGTATCTGGGCTGACGCCCTATCGTGCAGAACCTGGAGAAGCCCCTCCAGAGCCCATTAGGCCTATCCGTAAAAGAGGACGCCCTAAGAAGAATACCTCAAGATAGATTCTTGCCCCACATTCGAGACGATTATGTGGTGCAAAGGGGGAGACTATAACAGCCATCTGTGTATTAGGCCCGGCGCAAATTAAGCACAGCCCACGCACATCCCACGCGCAGCCCACGTATGGTCCAACCTAGTCCAAGTACACGTTTTTCAATACTAACGCATATTGAACACAGCCCACGCCCATGTCAAATATTTGTGTAGAATATATTCTATCCATAAAATTAGGAAAAACACAATTTACGAGTGTGCTGATTGTGACGAAAAAGCTGGACTATGCATAGGAGATTGTTTTCGCAAAAATACCATTCAACGAAAAGATAGACTGTCTTCGGTATATTAGTTTAAATAAAGATTTTATTTTCTAAAGACCTTTTAATTTTTACCTAATATCCCACTAACAATTTCTAATCTGAAAATATAAATATCTTGAAAACTTTCACAAATGCTAAGGGTAAAAAATTGAAATCCTTCAACAAAAGACTGTAACAGGTAGATACCCATAATTTGAATAAGCTGGTTTTGCCGATATTGACTTTCTAATTACTAATTAGCATACCAGGCAGATTTTACAGAGTATTGTTGAAATAAGTGAAATAACGTAATAAACAACAGAAGAGCTAAAAAAAAAAACAAAAATTCCAGATCGTATTTTGTTTTCGAGATAAATTTAAATTTGAGAATTTTTTATTATTTTTCTACTTTCTTCATGTTCTTTTTAAATTTAATTTCAGTGTATAAAAGCCATTACAATATGAGCATCACGAAAAAGTACCATCAAATTTTATTTTGAAGTTTTCATCTTAGGTGTTCATAAACATTTTGCTAGGAAATGAAAATTTGTTTTTTTTTTCCTTAGTTCTTGATTTGTTATATTTTTCATTTGATTTAATAAAAAAATAATTTAAATTAATTTTTTTGAATAATTATAACGGCGACTTACATCCAAGTCGCTTAGCACAAATAAAGAAAATATTAGTTTTGTTCTCATGTAATCTTCATTAATAGTATCATACAAGACACTAAAGCTTCGAACAATTTCAATAAACTTTTACATTTTCACTGAATAACAAAAAATTGGTCACACAAAATAAAATAACTAAGGTTAGGTAAAGACCCACGACCCACGAAACTGTGTTGCTAGCACAACTCTATCCACGCCAACCAAGTCTGGCAGTAGCCTGACCGTGGTTTGGGTTTAATATGCGTCGCTCCGTCTAAAACCACGTTTTACAAAATAACCCACGCGTGGGCTGTGCTCAATTTGCGCCGGGCCTTAACCTGTAATCACTCGTACTATGTACCTACTAATCTCCCTTACTATAATCTCAGTGGCTGTGCCGACTGCTCGAGCCGACACGAAGCCCCCCGAGAGAGGCAGTTGAAAGAACAAGCCAACGAAGAAACATCCCCGCGCTATGACTTTTATTTTTTGTCAACTTTAATGTTTTAACAGACTTTAATCTCAATATAATTTACAGTCATAAGTGTTTAACGTGTATTTCGTGTACCTACCCCAAAATTCCCCTTATAAACTTTATTTGTTTAATATTACAATTAGTTATTTTAATTTGTAAGTTATCTAATTAAATTAATACGAAATACCTAGTCAACAGTTTTAATGATATTCACAATTAATAATCCTTTCATTCTATTGGTTACTTTTGAGAATTAAAAAGTTATGAAACAATACTAAAATATCCACCTTAAATTAAATATTATGTTTTTTATGGGATTAACCCACATATTGGTTGTGATTTTGATGAAAATCACATTTTTAATTAACTAATATTTGTCGTTTCGACTTCCACTTCGGAAATTGTTCTCAAAAAAGGTTTGTTTGTACACATTATGTAAAGATGTGTATAACCAAAGATTAAAAAAAAGTACTACTATCAGCCAATTATCTTGTGGTTGCATGCATTCAGTGCAAGTAAAAATTTCGCAAAAACTATTCAACCGATCTGGACCATCTTTTGTACACAATTCAAACGCAATAAGTCTCTTAAGTTTAGATATATTTAAACAAATTTTTAATAAATAATAAAAAAGTTATTAACAATATTCAAAAACTGCGATTTTATTGTTCATTTTTCAATAACTCTTTTGTTTATCATCCGATTTTAATTTAATATAATATCTCATTTTGTATATCGTTTTGTTCTGAAAAAGTTATCCGTTGACATCAAATCTCTAAATGGACAAATTTTTAAGTTATGATTAAAATAATGAGTTGGCGTTTTGATTGTTTATTTAAATATCATTATCATCATCAGTAGCTCGACAACCCTTTCTGGGTCCTGGCTTGTTCTAGGATTTTCCGCCATTCTGTTCTGTTCCTTGCTTTGTTTTTCCAATTGGTAATCTAAGTGTCTTCAGATCTTGTTCCACTTGTTCCATGTATCCAAGTTTGGGTTGTCCCTTTGACCTTCTCCCTACTGGTGTTTTTCTCATTATGTTTTGGTGTTTCAGTCTCCAACATCCGTTCAACATGGCCCATCCAGCGCAGACGTCCGATCTTTATGGATATTATTACCTCGGGTTCGTTGTGTGCTGTGTATAGTTCAAATCAAAAGTATATCTTCTGCGCCATATGTCATTTTCTTTTTCTTTCAACCGCTTATATATGTGTCTAAGGATTTTTCGTTCAAACGTACTGTAATGTCTTTATTAATTCTAATTTATTGTTCTTTTTAATTTTTAATTTACTAAAGGTTCAATATTTATAACACTTACAAACTTAATTTATTTAAAGTTTATTTATAATAATTTATCTTACAATAATAATTTGGATCCCAAAAAAGGAATCCCATGGATGTTGACCTGCATTGCCTCGAATGAACTGGAACCTAGACTGTTTTTTTTTACTTGGAATTTCTGCAGGTAGTCGAAGAGTCGTAGAATCTAGAACATATTAGTGAATAAACAACATGTTTACAGGTTTTTTTAATATTACTAATTTTTACGTAACAGTACCTAATAGGTTCTGATTACTCTCACTCGCTTTTCGACAGTGTCCATATCTCTGATCCATATGCAAGGACCGGTTTTATCAGGGTTTTGTATATTTTACATTTGGTTTTTCTTATGATGTTGTTAGATCTTAGATGTCTAATTAGTCCATTATAAGTTTTATTATCGATATGTATTCTTCTCTTAACTTCTTCACTGACATTGTTATCTGCGGTAACTAGTGAACATAGATATGTAAAATGTTTCACACTTTCGATGTTATAGTCTCCTATTGTCAGATTCTGTAGGTTTCTTTGGCCTGTCGATTTGCTGGCCTTCATATATTTGGTTTTTATTTCATTATTGTTTAGGCCACTGTTTTGTGTCGCTCTTTCTATCGCATTAAATGCTTCTATCATCTCTCTTTCGCTTCTAGCTATGATATCAACATCATCTGCAAATGCCAATATTTGTACACTTTTTGATATTATTGTTCCTCTGGTGTTGACTTTTGACTCTCTAATTATTTTCTCTAATGTGATGTTGGATAGAATACAGGATAGGGCATCTCCCTTTCGTATGCCCGTTCTCACATGGATTTGATCTGTTAGTGCGTTTTGAATTCGAATTTTGCTTTGTACTTTGTGTGTTTCTTTTGCTATATCAATGAGTTGAGTTGGAATATGAAACTCTTTGCTATCATAGGCACTCTCAAAATTAATGAAAAGATGATGTGTGTCTATATTAAATTCACTAGTCTTTTCCAAGATTTGCCTCAAGACAAAGATCTGATCTATTGTATAGCGTTTTATACTAAATGTCTATATAATAATATAAATTCTGTTTTAAATTTTGAAGTACGTCTCTGAGTTGTTTATCTTGTCAGTACGCATAAAAATTACCAAGAAATCTGTGTTTGTATTTTACAAAGAAATTTTAAAACGATCGATAATATAGCAAGTTTTTTTTATATTTTGGCGGAGAAGTTAAATGTATGTTGTAAATATTGATATTCGAACTAGAATATTTCAAGTTTTTTTTGACGAGATAAGGCAAAAATATAGATGTTTCTGTTTCTGTTACATTGTCAGGTAGAAAATTATTCCGGTTAAAATAATCAATATAATACGTGTATTTCTACCGATTCAAAAGTAAATATAGATGTTTTTGTCTGTACTTACATTCAAATCTCCAACTTTCTGTTAAATTGTCAGGTAAAAATAAAGATGTTTTGTGGTAGTTCGTAGGGACGAGCGAGGGGTAATATTGTTTGTTTAGGTTCCGGAGACGTGAAGGTAAATTTGAATTGCGTTTGGTTTGGAGTCTAAGGAAAGATAACACAGTCAAGCTAGAGCAGTTAGAGGAGAAGGATGTTTGGGCGATTTTGAATCAAAAGTAGATTTATTTTTTTGTGTTATGTCTTGAGACCGCTAAGATGATAATACTCTTTGCATAATAGCAGTTTAGACAGAGTAATCATCGAAAGATTTATGCAGTGTACCGGAAACTATTGGAAATTTTGAAGGTTAGTATATAGGATGTCCCCACCAGCCTTTTTTGTTTGCCTGCTTGATTCGACCCCATTCACGTCTTAAATCGTTGTTTCTGAATATAGAAATGGTTTCCTGTGTTCCAGTTTGAGAATTTGTCCAAGTAGCTTCCCCAGAGATGTAGCATGTAAAAAGTTAAGTGGGGAAATATGTGAAAATAAGGTAACAATTCAATATATTAATTTTTTCAAGTAATATAGACATTTTTTAATAATTGCTTTCATTAAGATTTAAAGAATTTGTAATAATTAAAGTTTTATATTATGTTAGACTCGTAGCTAAAAAATGTCATAATTTATTCTGTCTTAAAATGTTATGTTTAGGAGAATAAGAAAATAAGTAAGTTTTTTTGTTTTTTTTTAATACTAATTGAATATTCGACTAAATAAATTTTTAAAACAACCTATCTAAAATTTTAAATTCTTACAATTATTAAATTATATTAACAAAATTTGGTACCTTTAAAATTCTTGTAATTTCCATGTAATATACCAACTCCAACTGTATCTGACTTAATGAATTCTTCCAAGATAATCCTTTCTTCTTATTTTCTTGATAAATCTAATTTAATGACTTAATTGTACCTGACTGACTGACTTCTTCACACTTAATCCTTTTTTCTATCTTAATTTAACTTTATCACTTCATGAATTCTTCTCACTTAATCAATTGTAACTTAATTTCTGACTTCTTCTAAATAACTCACTTAATAATTGACTGTAACTGAATAATTGACTGTAACTTAATGATTTCCTGTAACTTAATGCCTTCTTCTAACTTTACTAACGTCACGAATCAACTGTAACTTACTTAATAATCCCCTGTAACTGACTTAATAATCCCCCCTTGCTTCAAATTACATCGTTTATATATCTTTTCAGGGTTCCAGAATTATCGGGAAAGAAATCATGTTCTAAACTTTTCATTTCATCCATAGATGAAAGTTCTGGAATCATTTACTATGCAAATAGGATTAACTGTCTTATGTATTGACGTTTTCCAGAAAATTCTAGTGAGAATTCTATAGACATTTAGAATAAGTTTAAAAGTGCTATCCTGTAAAGTTATGAAAATGGACATTGTAGTGTTGTATTTCTCACAGGTATTACCGATATTTAATACCACGAAATGAGAAGTAAGGATTTATTAATTTATGGTTATAGTACATCCGGACAGGCATCTACTGTCCTTTAGACAGTTAGACCTCCCAAGACGGGTCCATTGTATTATAAAATTTTGTTTATTCATATTTCACCATTTGGCCTAAGCCAAGAGTTTCTGAATTTGAATTCAGTTGTATCTAGCCTTCATTGAAAAAATGTCACGGAAACAATTTACTATTGAGGAAGTTTGGAATAATTTGCCGAATCGATTCCGGTGATTCCGCGAGTTCGATTGCCCGGGAATTTAAAACGTCACGTTCGACAATTGCTGGAATAATGAAAAGGCGAGAGAAAATTATTAAGCAATTTAATAAGTGTGAAAAAGGAAAACGCGTTCGGTCATCAAATTACAGTGATATTGAAAGTGCTTTGCTCGATTGGTTTAAACAACAACGCGCAAACAATGTACCCGTGAGTGGGCCGATGCTTCAGGTAAAGGCTGATGCTTTCGCTGTGATTTTGAAGAAGAATTTTAAGTGTAATGCTTCCTGGGTTCAACGTTTTCGAGCTCGCCACAATATTGTCCATGGAAAAATTTCAGGTGAGTCAGCAGTTGTTGACAGATCAATTATAAATGACTGGGTTGAAAATGTGTGGCCTACACTCAGGTCCGGCTATAGCGATGATGAAATTTTTAATGCTGACGAGATGGGGTTATTTTTTAGACTGACACCTGATCACACGTTAAAGTTTAAAGGCTAGAAATGTTCCGGTGGTAAACTCTCAAAAGAGCGTGTTACAGTTCTTGTTGCAGCCAACATGTCCGGTTCCATAAAAAGGAAGCTTTTGGTGATAGGAAAAAGTAAAATGCCGCGCTGTTTTAAAAACGTGAAAAATCTCCCTGTTGATTATTATTTCAATAAAAAAGCCTGGATGACGTCAGCTATTTTTAAAAAGACTTTACTAAAATGGGACAGTGAACTTTTACAACAAAAGAAACACATAATTTTAATTGTCGACAACTGTCCGCCCCACCCCCCAGTTGACAGGTTAAAACAAATTAAACTCGTTTTTCTGCCTCCAAATTGTACGTCTGTACTGCAGCCCATGGACCAAGGAGTTATCAGAAGTCTTAAAGCATGCTTTCGGAAAGAATTGGTGTACAAAATCATCGAAAAGAGAGAGAATAACGACGATACGAAAGTCAGTATTCTTGACGCTGTACTAATGATATCAAAGGCATGGGAATCTGTGCGGAAGGAAACGATCGTCAACTGTTTTCGTTTTTCCGGCCTAACTAAAGACTTACAACCATCAGGAATCGCATACAACGATATTGCACAAACGCATTTGCAGGATGCCATTTCCCTTTTCAGTTCTGACTGCTCTGCAGATGACTATGTACGAGTGGATGACGAAATAAGTACGAGCGAAGAACTCTCAGATATTGACATCGTACTGAGTCACCAAACTAGTGACAAACAAAGTACTGATGAGGCTGATGAAGAATTGGAAGATTTCGGCAAAATCCCTACTGTTGCTGAAGCGTATGCTGCTTGTTTCACCATACGAGCATTTATTCAGACTGCTGAAACTTCCCAGAGTGTAAAAGAATCATTATCGATTGTTTCCACATCAATTGAAAATATGTTTTTTTCAGAAGTTCAAGGAAGGCGACAAACAAAAATTACAGACATTTTTCGTTAAATATTCAGGTAAAATGTGTTTACATATTTTGTAATACATATATGTATGTATTTTTTTTGTTTTTTTAAAATAAATAGTATATGTATGCCTACATTTTTATAATACGAAGATTTGGAGAGGCCGTTATATTATGTGTATACTTTATTCACTACTTATACTTATTTCAATACATATTATACATATGTATGTACATATTTAGATTTGCTTAAGTACAATAAACACATATGTTAAATGTTATGTATATGTTATTATAACATATTATAAGTATAGTTAAAGTAACACATTTTTGCGTCATAACCCTAGGTACAACGAACTAACTGTCCCTATTAAGGTGCCCACTCACTCAAAAGGAAGCGCGAAGGATTGAATGTGCATGGCACGGGGTACAGTTAAAAGTGTGTGTGTATGGCGAAAAATGTGGAATGTGCAATCAAGCCTCTCAAAATCAGGATGGTCTTGATTTTTAGCGTGTGCAATTATCATCGCGCGGGGAAGAACGAGAGTGTATGGGCAACAAGTCTCTGCATGTTTCATTTTCAATCAGTGCTGTACGACTGTTCGTTGGATGTTGCATATTATAAAGCATTTTATAATTTTATGAGAAAACAAACACTTAATTAAAAACCATGAGTGATATAAGGTGCATGTCGAGAGAGTTTATTACGGAATTCGTAGACCTATACAGAAGTTATCCCTGTTTATGGCAGTGATCGTCAGAAAAAAATAAAGCCTACGAAGAACTAATTAAGAAAATGAGGGAAGTCAAACCCGATGCATCGAAAGAAAGTGTAGTGAGAAAAATCAATACAATGGGAGGAAGCTTCCGCAAAGAATGGAAAAAAGTAAATAAAAAAATATCCGGTATGGGCTCGAAAGAGGTATTATATACCTAAATTGTGGTATTACAATTTACTGCTATTTGTTTAAGATCAAGATGCACATCGTACTACCTTGTCAAATATGACTTAAGAAAACAACGTTTCTATAGATGTAAGTAAATTTTATTTTCTTTATAAGTACCTAATTATTAACATATTATTAGATGGAACGATGGTGATTTATAAATCAATGATAACTACTGTACTGTGGTTCCTGACTAACTTCGATAACGGTGATCAATGACCAGATATTTATATCAGTATCAGATATCAATTTCACTGTTGCTGTCTCACAAAACGTGTTTATATAATAAATATTACGATATTCTCGGTAATTGAGATTTGAGGAACAGCTACCATTCTCATCTGGGATTTACAGTGAATATTACGAGCTGTGAAATATGTACGAGATATATTATTGCAAACGTATTGAATATTTTTTTCTTTCATAAAAACATTCTTAAAAGTATATTATATAAAAAATTTACTTGAAATTTTAGAGATATTTTTCCTTTTGTAATACACGACATATTGCTTCATATGTTTCCGGAATAATTCAACCTAATGTCTGAGCTGAAATTATTGTTGAAAATTTTAAATCCTCATAGCTCCTTCTCGTTGCCAAAAATCTTAATGTTGCAGTTAGCCTTTCATGTGCCGTTATAGCCTGTCGCATTCGCGTGTCCTGTTGTATCAAAGGAGTTACTAAAGATAATAGTTCAAAATATGTATTTTGACCCATTCTCAAGTAATTATGCCAAACTGATGAATCCAGTCGCAATTCTTCCAGTAAACTGACATGAGAGTACGTAGCTCGTTTTTGTAACCAAGTCTTTGTCCATTGCGACCTTGGTTTTCTTTTAATACGACACCTTTCTTTAATACAAACACACGCCACTGACATTAATAAAAGATCGTTTTTTGACGTCATTAATATGTCCGTACTTGAGAATAGTGGATTTATTTAAGACTTTTTAAATAAAAACATGTTTGGATGTAATCCTTTATTTCTGACCTTTTTCCACAATGACATTTTATCTATCCCTCAACGATACCTAACGTCTAAGCGTTTTCCTTAGCAAACTAAAGAATACAATATGTTCGGAACACAATTACACAATACATCACACTTTTCTCCCCTTAATTTCTTTTTCTTATACTTATAAATTTAACCTTTCTGGAGGTTTAATAGACCTGGAAGATCTCCGCAAGCAAGGCTCTGGTGGCGTAGTCAAGCATGCAGGTTCTGGTTCCACATTTGAAAATGTACTAGTAGGCTGCTCTATTGAGGGCTCTGCTGTTGCATCTAACTTAGTTTTTACTTCCCCAGCTAATACTTCACTTTTCATTTTCTCTACCTCTGCTTCCGAATTCCATTCAGTGTCTTCTTCTAACCTAAACTTTACCTCATTTTCCTTGCCACCCAACTTAGATGGTTTTAATGAATCGGCATGTAGGAATTTTATATTTCCATTTACCCAAACTAAATATGTTACCCTACTAAGAGATCTCACAATCCTTCCAGTAGTCCACTGTTTCTCGTGACTTAGGTAAACTAATACATCTTCTTCCACATAACATCTCAAAGGTCTTCTTCCTGTCTCCCTCTCTACTCCTTTTTGTACTCGTTCTCTAGTTTTACTTTCTGCTGCTATCTTTGGTTTTAGCAGTGTTAATTTAGTCCTAGGTGGTTGGCGGAGTAATTCTTCACTTGGGCACTTTTTAGTAGTCGTTGTGGGTGTATTTCGGTAACTAAAAAGAAAATTTGACAGTCGATGCTCCAAACTTAGTTTAATCCCCAATTTTCGTTCCTCTAATACCAACTTCTTTAGCGCTGACTTAACAGTTCCCACTGCCCTCTCTGCACTTCCGTTTGATGTGGGATGATATGGTGGAGAATGAATCAGCTTGATACCATTAGAAGCACAAAATAATTCAACTTCTCTGCTTGAAAAGGGGGGCCCATTATCAGCCACCAATGACTCCGGTAGACCAAACGTAGCAAAAACCTGTCTCAGTTTTTGCAAAATTTTACTCGCATTTGTGCCATTTGTCATAGGAAAGATTTCCAGCCATCTTGATGATGAATCGATTAATATAAAAAAGTATATCTGATTAATCTGGTAAAAGTCCATATGCACTCTTTGCCAGTGTCTAGTAGCGGGCCTCCAGGGTGTTAATTCAACCTCTTGAGGTCTCCTGGCACTTAATTGACAAGCTTCACACCTACCCACCTTTTCCTCAATATCTGTGTCAATACCAGGCCACCAAACTGTACTCCTAGCCAGCATTTTCATTCTAACTATTCCAGGATGCTGATCATGTAGAACTTCTAGCACTTCTTCTCTCATAGATCTAGGAATTACAACTCGATTACCCCATGTTAAACAGCCCTCCTCTATACTTAATTCATATCTTTTTCTAAAGTATGGTAATAACAGTTCGTCCTTCATATGTGTAGGCCAACCAAACTTAGTTAGCTCCAAAACTTTAACTAAACTCATATCCTTACCAGTTTCCTTTGCAATGTCCTCTGCTGTAAGAGGTACTTCTGGATCTAACGTAAATGCATAAACCTCTTCCTCGTCCATACTGGCTTCACTTAAAGGAAGCCTTGATAACCCATCAGCATTTGCAATATCCTTACCCTTTTTGTGCTTTATTGTATACTGATATGCGGAAAGAATTAACGCATATCTTTGAAGTCTTGAATGAGCAAGTGTTGGTATCCCTGATTTTGGACCTAAAATTGATTTAAGAGATTCATGATCTGAAATTAATGTGAACTTTCTTCCATAAATAAACTTATGGAATTTTTTTACAGCAAATATGATTGCCAGTGCTTCTTTTTGAACTTGGGCATAGTTTTGTTGATGTTTGTTTAGTGTACATGAAACAAATAGAACTGGCCTCTCTACATCATTTACTATTATGCTTAATACTGCTCCCAATCCATACTGAGACGAATCACATGTGACAACCAACTCATTTGTTGGATCATAAATAGCTAAAGCCTTGCTATTCAGTAAAAGTGTCTTACTTTTTTCAAAAGCCCTTTGTTGTTCTTCACCCCATTCAAATTTTTGATTTTTCTGTAACAATTTATATAAGGAATATAGTTCTGTAGATAACATGGGTATAAATTTAGAATAATAATTTAGCAATCCCAAATAAGCTCTTAATTCAGTTAAATTTTTGGGCGCAGGAGCTTTCTGAATAGCTTCTATTTTCTTTTGCATTGATTTAACACCTTCTTTATCTAATACATGTCCCAAGTATTCGACAGACTCACGAAAGAAGCATGATTTATTTTGATTAATTCTAATATTATATTTATTCAGTCTTTCAAAAACTTTTAGCATATTATTCTTACAATCAGTAACATCTTCCCCAGCAATAATGACATCATCCAGGTAAACACCTGTCATATCTATACCAGACAAAACTTGTTCCATCAACATCTGAAAAATTGCTGGAGCGCTAGACACACTGTACGGTAATCGTGTAAATTTATATAACCCACAGTGCGTATTTATTGTTAACAAATTTTTAGAAGTTTCATTGACTTTTAACTGCAAATAGGCATTTGACAAATCTAAAATTGTAAAAACTTTACCTCCGACTAATTTATGAAAAATATCTTGCAGGTTTGGGAGGGGGTAATGATCCTGTTTCAAAATAGAATTCAAGGTTTTTTTAAAATCTCCACATATCCTAATTCCTCCATTGCTCTTTTTTACTATGACTATTGGACTTGCTATTTCTGCTTGTGTGGTTCGTACTAAGATACCTGACTTTTCCATTTGACTAAGTTCCTTACTTACTTGTTCTCGAAGAGCATAAGGTACATCATATGCTTTGTGAAATATCATTTGAGCATCTTCTTTAATAACTAAATTGGCTTGACACCCTTCTATGGCTTGACTATTGTCCTGACTAAAAACTTTTGGGAAGAGTGCCCTAAAATGTTCCAACTCTGCAAACTTGACCGCATTTACCTCACCTTGACTATTATTTACCTTAAAAATTTCCCTCCAGTTCGGCTTTATTACATCAAGCCAAGACCTACCTAACAAGGGAGTAAATTTCTCCTTACTACCTACTATAAATAAAGATAACTTATAAACATTATTGTTTGATTTTACGTTAACATTAACCTTACCTATTACAGTCAATATACTTCCTGAAACAGTTTTTAACTTACTACTAGTTTTATTTACTGTCAAATACAAAAATTTTTCCTTAAATTCAATAAAAGACATAAGACTTACAGTAGCTCCACTATCAACTTCCATAGTTACTTCCTTATTTTCCACTTTAACGTTTATTAAGGCTGGAATAGACTTAATATTGTTGATTTCAATTATCTGGTTTGCTTCTCCCACTTCTGACTCGACATTACCTTCTTCTTGTACAATGCTATTAAATTCATATACATTTTCTTGTTGGTTTTCTTCTTCTTCTTCTTTTGTGAAGTTTACATTTCTATATCTACACACAGTAGATGTGTGACCCTGCTTCTGACAGACAAAACATTTCCATTCTTTAGCAGGACAGATATCTGCATTGTGAAATCTAGAACATCTCCAACAATTTCTATACCTGCTTCTAGACTGACTTGAAGGATTATTTGGGTGACTTCCATTACTTTGACCATTTTTATTACTTTGGTGACTAACAATACTTGGACTAGATTTAGTATTTGTTTTTAATTTTTGTGGGTTAACTTTTTCATAGACTTTATGAACACTATCTGGTTCGTGCTGAATTTCTTTGCTTTCCAGGTATATGATTTCTTGGGCAAGTGCAATGTTACAAGCTTTAACAAATGTGAGATCTTTTTCTGACAAAAGCCGATCTTGAATTCTTTTTTCAGATATTCCACAGACAAATTTATCTCTTAACGCCCTGTCAAGATAATCATTGACCATTTCAAATTCGCATAAAGATGCTTGTTCTTTTAGATTTGCAATATACTGAGCAATAGTACTGGTACCTTGGTTTAATTTGTAAAACTTGTAACTTTCATATATGACAGACTTTTTTGGTGCCATTCTATCTTCTAGTAGTTTCTTTAATTCTGCATAACTCTTAGAAGACACTGTTGCTGGCTTTGTTAAGTTTTTCAACATTTTATATGCCTCACCTCCAATTAAGGTTACAAAAAGATCCACTTTTTCTTCATCTTCCACCTTATTACACTTGAAAAGGTGATCCATTCTTTCTAGATATGTCTCAATCTCTGTTTTGTCTATTTGGATGGCTTCTATATTCCCAATTAAAGCCTTTTTTTTTCTTTGTTCTACTGGAGCAACGTACCTACTTTCAGACTTCTCGACTTTTATTAGCTTTCATTGACTTCTTATACTTATACTTTTGACCTCTTGTGGACCCGTTTTATCCTCGTCGCCAATTAATATGTCCGTACTTGAGAATAGTGGATTTATTTAAGACTTTTTAAATAAAAACATGTTTGGATGTAATCCTTTATTTCTGACCTTTTTCCACAATGACATTTTATCTTTTATCTATCCCTTAACAGAGATATGTAAGAGAGATATGTAACTCTCTTACATATCTCTGTCCCTTAACGATACCTAACCTCTAAGCGTGTTCCGTAGCAAACTAAAGGAAGTAAAGGTGGCTGTGAAAGAATACAATATGTTCGGAACACAATTACACAATACATCACAGTCATGTTCACTTTAACCGTACTGTGGTACTTCTAAACTGAAGGCAAAAGTGCTGGTGTATGCCGGCGTGGAGCGTACGGCTTTACCTTACAGCAATTGCGCATTCTTCCTTCTTGGTGAGTGGGCGCCTTTAGTGTAATATCGTTTATAGCAACCTGTTCATTATAACCGATAGAACTGCTTACAGAGAACACTGGCTACAACGTACAAAAAGCACCAGTCCCCTGAAGTTCGTTATAAACGATTTTGACTGTAATAAATAACCCCACTTCCCATCTAAATGTCAAAGAACACAGTGTATGTTTGGTTGCCTATGCACAAGGCTCACTTAAATATATTTATTTATAGAATAGAATAAAATAAAAAACTTTTAAAATTTAATCCTATGCTAAATTTTCAAAAATACCCTCATATAATTATTTTTTAATAATATTCGCTAATATATAACTTATAAATTATTTCTTTAACCACTATTTAAGTAAGTTTATTAATTAAATATCATAATATTACTATGCTAATTTCTTGTATATCTAATTATTGGCGTCTAGCGAATATAGCGTCTATATTCTTTGGATATACTGTGCCACAATACCTCAATTGTCATTTTAAAAAACATGAAACTCGCCAGTTTTTAAATTGCGAACCACCCACCAACCAATCACGCGAAAGTTAGGCCGTGAATTATAGTGTAGTCTCTACCACATAGAGGTAGGTTGTAGGTTCTATTCACTAACAATTTTTAACAATAAATGTCACCCTCGCCGTATTATGATGAGTACTTTAATAATTATTGTATTAAGAAGATGTAGAATACTTCCGTTCTGAAATTTGTGCAGATTCCTTTATCAAATAGGTGCTGACCTCTCGTAATGAAACGGTACACGTAATAGCCCAGACGTGTATCTACTACAGTAAAAATGCAATAGGTTGTAGTAATCGTACTTTACAAAATATTTGTGGTAGTACCACTAATAAATGGTAGTACCTTAAGTTAAGTGTAAACTGTGACAATAACAAAAGAAAACATGCCATAAGGATCATTTATTACTGAGTTACAATGAAATAATGAAGAACTATTTATGCTGAACCATCTGTATTGAAGACATTTTAGGTTAAGGTATGTCGACGACCTTTCACAATTATTACATTTGCCAATCTAGGTAGTATATGTGTATATTGTATATATATATATATATATATATATATATATATATATATATATATATATATATATATATATATATATATATTTAGACCTATATAATTTAAGGTGTGGACACCTTTTAATTACACTGAATAGTATGAAATTTCTCACAAAATATACAAAGAAAACATGTAGGTACAGCACAAAGTCGTATGACCTGTTTTACCTTAACTATTGTTCGATTCGATCAGATATATCAACTTTTAGATGTTCATATTTAGTCAAATGTGAAATAAGCATTCTAAAAATCATTTTATTTAATAGGTATATTTTTCAACATATTTCTTGTGCGTAAATTTATAACATTTTATTTAAAAAGAGATGAAGAACTCACTTAAAATCTTTTAATATGAATATTATTATTAGTGGTAATAAATTGTATTTTATATTATATATTATTAAAACTAGTCTAAAACCAAATACTAATTCTGTTGCACTGTGATTACACTTAAAAAAAAAACATAAAAAGTAAAGAGTACGCAATAGTGACAATTTCTTCAACTACTCCCATAAGTTCTGTGCTCTGTTTTTATCCAAATCACGTACATTAGGTCTTGAGATTTTATTGTTTTCAGTAGGTATTCCTTATGTTATAGCTCTAAAACGTCATTGTTGTTCTGGAGATATAAACTGTATAATGCAATTTTATTTCACACGTTGTGCTGCATAATACTGCCCTCCTAAGGAAAACCACAGCATCTGCAGTACTTATAATAATGAGTAAATGGACTTCAAAGAATCTGCAACTTTAAAAATGGACTAAAATTGTTACAACAATGCGATTAGAAATAATTTTACTTTATATCGATAACATTGTAAAACTATGTTTTTTAAAAAAAAAGCAGTAGTAATAAGTTTTTCAATAATTTATTGAACCTACATATTTAATAAAAAAAATCACATTTATTAGACCAGTTAAACCTTAACCACAGTATAAAGAGGTTCCTCTTTATACTGTGCGTTAACAAACAAAATTTAATAAAAATAATAAAAAATAAATATAAAAAGATATTATCTTATTAATCCTTTTCTCCCTCAAGGTTTTTCCAAAATTGTAATCTATTTAAAGGTATTATGGTTTTGAGATTTTTAATAAGGGTTTCTTTTTATTTTTTGATACTCCACATGGATATGTAAATGTCGGAGGGCTGGGGAGTTTTTTATTTAAACTTTTTTTTGAAGAATATTCATCTCAAACATATTATCGGAGTTATTTGTTAATTTGTACTTTAGAGAAAATGATCCCCTATAGGCACCAATTTTTGTTATTTTCGCCAAGTAAAAAAAGGACGAAGTCTAAGACGGAACGAAGTAAAAAAAAAGAAAAAAGTATAAGGACGAAGCTCTATTTTTTTAATTTTTGCTAAAGACGCGAAATCTTGCCACTTAAAAAATCTGTATACTTACTGCTTTGTTCTTATTGTAACCTTTTTTTAATTTTCATTTCCAACAGCTGTCACAAAATGGTTAAACTCGAAGGTTTTTTTTTGTTTTTTTTTTAAAGATAGTTCCACCTGATGGTGAAAGCTATCAGCGGACATGAAGATGTGTCCTGCGTCGAAATACTTAATACAAATATCTTGAGCAGATATAGCGTCAGAATTTTCAATATATACAAGGAAAGATAAAAAACTCCAATTTTTATTTTGACTTAAGCAGTTATCAACCCAAAGGACAAAATTTTCAATATTCCTGTAATGTAAAAAGAAAGTATTATATGAGCTAATTATTTCTTCTTTCCCCGTCCAGCAATTCCGTCATGCTATAGGCACCCAAAAGTTTTTTGTTTTTTTCCTTTACTCAGGGGTACAAAGGTTTCATTGAACGTCAATATTCTTTAGGTAAATATTGCTTTCTTAAACATATCGATCCTTGTTAACATTATGACTGTTTGTAAGTCAGAGACTTTAAGGGACGTTGATGTATCTCGTTCATTTGTATCCAAACGGTATAATTCTCTTGAATCGTTGGCATGTTGAATGTCTTCTTTCCAGCTATCACATTTACTACATGCTGGATTTAAGTTCTCAGAATTATGCTCTTTATTGTGTAGTTGAAATGTTTCACGCTGTTCGCACTCTTCATGGCCCGGGTTTGTAAAAGATATATTTTTATTTTTAAGATGCTTTCGATAAATCTCATAGGAGCATTGATTATGAGGCTAGGTTGCTAAATAATCCTTGTGCGTTACCTGTATGGTTAAATCACTATGCATGTATCTACGATACGGAACGTGTTCACATCTGTAATGAGATATACTGGGATTAAAACTTTCTATATGCGTATCAACGTTTATTGTAGATATTTTGCTTTGAGAAGCCACTTTCCCATGTCCATCTTTTTTAGAGCAGATGGGAGTAGACGATTGAAACACATTTTGTTTGGCAAATGCTTGGATTGGCCAATCGTTTTTCTGGTGATAACCAAATGTTGCAAAAAAAAACATTTCCATACCAAAAATTTTTCTCCCGTCTTGTTTGTTAGAAAGTATTTGAACGTGTTTTTCCTTTGGGAAGATTCAGCTTCTGTTGTTCTTCTTTTGATGTCTTTTCGTGACAAGTAATTAAGGATAGATGTTTTTTCTCCATCCCATTTAGTTGCCAATACGTATTATTAATAGCACTTCGTCTTTCTTCTGATATTTTTTGTAAACATTTTAATGTACACTTTTGTATGTTGCAAGGTGGTTTTACTAAATACTTTTTTGCGTTTCTTTTTTCTTGCTTTCTTTTTTTTTAAACTATTCTCAATTTTTCGCAGTTTTCTTTCTTGTTTTTTTGTGTACCCTTTGGATAAGCCTAGAAAAGTTAAATGTTTACTTTGAATATGATGGTAATATGATTTCTAATATATAAAATAATTTATACTTTATTACCGTGCTTACAGACTTAACAACATACCTTCCCTATGTATGGACTCGACTTGTCTTCTATTAGAACATCCTATGTTTTGGATGTATTATTTAAAATTGAATTTACTTCTTGTGGTTCTAGACTAATATATGTTATTTCAATGTTATTGCTCGAATTTTTTTTTCGCCTTAATGATAAAACTCTGGTCTAATCTAAGAAATTTCTCATCATTACCATTTTTTAGAGATTCTAGATCATTTCTCGTATTCAAACCAATTGTTGCTTAAGATAACAGAACATCTTGAAATATTTGAACACATGGTTTCCTATCCTCTTTATTATAATCTTGCAGCTCTATTATATCTTCTGTAAAAATAGGATGCTCTTTAAGTGGATCATTACTGAAGTTTTTAAATTTATTAGTTATATATACATGCAGATTTTAAATACCATAATGGTGAATTAAAGTATCATGTTGTTTTACAAAAATAAGCATAAATTCAATGAATATGTCTAAACATCATTAATTTTTTAGCTTATGTACAACAAACTGGCAGGACGGCAGAATATAGGGAAGATCCTTGTACTGTAGGACACGTTTCTTTAATCCCACACAACTTGTGTTTGAATTAACTTGAAGTATTGATTTTTCATATTGCAATTCTTCAGAGTAATATTAATAAACGGTCTCATACATAGAATTACTAAAAAATAACTTTTTGGGTATATCAAAAATGAGAGCTGAGTTCGTTAAGGTACAATCAAGTCTTGTACTTTGGAACAGTGAAGTTTGTACCTTGGTACGAAATATGTTTATCCAAAAACTTTATATTTTTTACTTTGTTTTAGAATAAAGGAGTGATAATTACAAAATTAAAAATATGTTTGATAAATATTAGTGATAATACTGATAATATACTCTCGCAGATACGATATAGTAATATTATAGTTTTAGGAACACTCAATAATCTTCGGAACACATCTTTAGTTTCAGTCGTTTTTGAACTTTCTGACAAAACTTTCATAGCTAGTGCAATCTTCATAAACCCAAAAGCGACAATTTATAGATTGAATCCGTCTTCTTTCCTTATTGTAGTGTAATAATTTTTGCCGCATATTACACAATTATATTCCTCTTGTATATCGGCATATGTATTGTCATCGCTCTCTAACGTTAGATTAATGTCTTGCTTAGAACTAGTCTTGTAATTTTTTTCTTACAAAATCGCATTTTGCTTCATCATCATCAATCTGTATGTGTCCACTGCTGGACCTAGGTCTCCCTCAGCTCTTTCCATCTGTCCTGTCTTGCATCCAGTTATTGCTAACACGCGTCAGGTCGTCAGTCCATCTAGTTGGTAGGTCCTCTGCTCCTTATTGCTTTTTGTCTTAGTGTAAACTCGACAATGAGTTTTGTCCATCGGTTGTCTGATAATCTGATGTGTCCTGCCCAATTCCATTTTAGCGTCGTGTCCTGCTCAATTCCATTTTAGCGACGCGATTTTTTCGATGACGTCTGTTGTTTTTGTTCTACGACGTATTTCTTCGTTTGGGATTCGGTCTCTCAGAGAAACACCCAACATCTGACGCTCCATAGCCCTTTGAGTCACGCAAATCTTAGTCATTACCTTTTTTGTAAGTGTTAATGTTTCCGCTTCATAAGTGAGTACAGGTAACACACATTGGTCAAAGATTTTCTTTTTAAGGCATATGGGTAGATCCGATTTAAATACATAGTTTAATTTATCAAACGCTGCCCAGGCTAATCCTGTGTGACGTGGGAGGTCACATATCTGGTTATCTCTGCCCAATCGAATTTCATGTCTTAAGTACTTATACGATGTAGTCTGTACAATATCCCTTCCATCAACAGCAATATTTCGATTTAGCACTAGATTAGTCATTATTTGCTTCTTGTTCATATTAATCTTTAGTCCGACCTCCAAGGAAGCGTGATATAATTTTTCAAACATTATTATTACATCATATTCATGATTGGCTATACGGACTATGTCACCTGCAAATCTCAATTGACTGAGCTTCTTCCATTTATGTTGATACAATGCACCAGATGTGCCTTCTTACAACAAGTATGTCCTAAAAGCGTCGTGAATAGCTTTGGAGAGACGGTGTCTCCTTGCCGTACTCCTCGCTGTATAGAGAACTTATTTGTTTCTTGTTCAGATAGTCTTACGCTAGCTATGACATTTTGGTAAATATATTTCATTATGTTAGTGTAGCGATGGTCTATTAAATCTAGCTTGTTTTCTGGGCTGATAGAAGTCTAATTTAGCGTCCAGTCTTTTTTAAAAATGAAAAGTGAAAAGTTTATATATGTGTAAAAGCAAAATGATAGGACGGTAGTTTTTTAGATCTTTTATGTCTCCTTGTTTGTATAATAAAATGGACGGCCTCAGTGCAAAAGGTAACAAGTCATTTTTCATATTTTTTTTTCTCATGGGATAGTAATTGGTTTACCAATGTCTAACACTGTGCAAAAAGAAACAAATCTACTACCACTGAAAGGCTACATTTTTTTACGTGTAGAACGTAATAAGTTAAATAATATGAAAAACTTCATTGGTGCAAAAGGAAATAAGTGGACTTGTTACCTCCTTTACAGTATTTGAATTCAGCAAACACTGCCTGGATGTCATGTTTCCAGTTAGTAACAGTACTTTTTGGTTTGGTTTGGTATCTTTTGTCCGTCCTTGTTTAAGACACTACTACTCTGGCAACCCTGTCCTCAATGACATGTGCATAGATTAATTCAACCTTGGTGGGAGTGTGCTATGGACATATGCTTGGTACAATGCAAAAGTTACGTCTTGTTGGAGGTTACTTTTGTGCTTAAGTCTTACTTCATCAGATCGTCAATGATGTAATAAATGTAGAGGAAAATCAACCCCAAGAAAAAGTTAAAAAGAGAGGCTCAAAAAGTGATACTGGAGAAGAAAGAAAAAAAGGAAGTTATCCCGAAATCAAGGATTATCGTATTTTACGGGGCAAGGTATGAACGTTGCTGTGCCGAATTTAGCTACCACTGCCTTCTTGCAGAAAAAGTGCAGTGGGAAAATTTCACTTGAAAATAAAAAAAAAATATTTTTACTGCCTATTGGAATTTAAAGACACGTTACCGAGGGGCAGCCTATCTGTGCGATCTCTTAAGTAAAGATGATAATCTGAACCAGGGTTGAAGGACGCGACAAAATACGCCTAAAAACCAGAAGAAAAAAACAGCTTTAGTTCATTACAATATTCCGATTCAGGGCCAAAGGATCGATTTCTGTAATACAGGTCACAATATTTGGCGAGACAGTAAAGTTTGTATGGACCATTGTCCAACAAAAAAAGGCTTTCCATGCTTCAACAACCACCCCAGATGAACGAGGCAAGCACATCCTTGGAAATAAAATGTCCACAGACAGAATGGCTTTGGTGCATTACCACCTTGCATCTTTTCCAGCATATGAGAGTCATTACTGTCGTAAAGAGACTACTAAAAAATATTTGCCACCTCACTACATGCCGGAGGAAGTTTACAGTAAATATAAACAAGAAGTAGATGACCCAGTCAGTTTAACTATTTATGGCAACGCCTTTCGTAACTCCGGAATAAAAATAAAAATCCTAAAAGGGTACTTCTCATACACGTGACGAAATTAAAATAAGATTTTTATACGCTCAAGCTATCGAGAAGGAATTGTTACTGGAAAGTAGGAAGAATCATCATATGAAAGCTTTATTAACTTATGCAATGAAGTTGGCAGACAAGCAGCAGAGTCAGAATAACCCAAACTTTACTTCAATTGCATTTGATTTACAAGTGTGCTTGGGGAACTTCACTTGTGCAAACATCAGGGGCCTTCTGTAAACGACAATTATGAACATTTAATCTGACCATGCACAATATGAAACAGGAGTCGCTTCATGTTTTCTGTGGTATGAGAATATGACAAAAAGAGGAGGAAACGAGATTGCTTCTTGTGTGTTCCATGGACTCCACCAAATAGAAAAAATATTTCACATGTCATTTTGTACAGCGACTCATGCACACAGCAAAAACCTGTTGAAAACAGAATTATCATTTACAAAAAAAAACAGGTTTACCAACAACCACTGCCACTATCATTGGAAAAAAAGAGACATTTTGTCAGTATTTCTGTACCTCTCGCCGGTGTATCATAAATTTTATCAAGATCTACCAGCCCAAAGTGTTTTGCTCGATCCTTTAATAAGTGACGAAGATGACTAGCATTTTTTAATTACAATTTTTTATAATAATACATACACGTTAGATATACTTTTTTTATTAATAAAGTTTTTGTAATAAATTTAATGTATTTTGTGCCTTGAAGCTGCTAAAAAAAAGAAATAGTACCTGAGTAAGTCTGTGTAATTGGTAACAAGTAAGGAAAATATTGTGCATTTGTAACAAGTCAAGAAATTTGACTAAATTGAAAGTTTAGCTATAAATTTTTCTAAAGTTCAATAATAACCACTATTTTGTATCGTTTTCTAAAAAAATATGAAAAAAAATATTCGAAAAAAACCCAAGAATCGTTTTTTTCGTTTCCTCAAAACCAAGTAATTTGACATGTTACCTTTTACACTGAGGCCGTCCAAATAATGACATCATTGTTCCATTGAGAAGGAGTTTTTCCTTGGTAGATAATTTTATTTCCACCGTGTTTGATCGCTTCGATCACTAATCCGACATGGCCAGGGGATTTGTTATTTTTCATTTCTAAAAGTGCCGTTTTGATTTCGTATAGAGTTATTTCTGGCATTAATTTTGATTCGTAATTTGTGATTTTGTGCAAGGGCTGATCTTGCCTTTCGTCGGTACTCTCATCCATTTCGCGTTGAGGGATTCGACAACCTCAAGAATTTTGGTTCTATAAGTAGTAATGTTACCATCTTTGTTTTTATTTTGTACATATTTTTGGTGCCTATGTTGTTCGTATTTCGCCTTGAAACTTTTAAATTTTTGTTTTATTGAATTATGTTAGTTATTTCTCTTGTATTGTTTTCTCCTACGTTTTTTCAGATTGACCGGTGGATATCTTTATTTAATTTCTTCATTGTTGTGTAGTTGGAAACGTATTTTTCTGTCAGCTGTCTTCTTTTACCTATTAGCCAATCGTTGGAAGCATTTCTGTAGTATTTCTTCAGTGGGCCAAAAACAGCTTGTGGCTTGTAGGAGGAGCGAACGTAAACATAACTACGCCGTTTTCTTTGGCCAAATTTATAATTCTAATAAACAAGTGACTCGTGATTGTCCATGACTAGGAGCACCTTGTTTTCTACATTGGGTAGGACATGTTGTATGAAATGGCTTAAAAAATCTTCAAACTTTTCAACGTTGGACCACCCATTTCAATGTTTCTGGGGGTGCGCCATTAATCATGTGGGGCTTAAAATGCACTCTTGGAAATGTACCAAATTTCCTAGCGCAGTCACATAAGCAATAATAGCGACGTTGCTACCCCTTTGGCCTGATGTCACGTTACCCACTTGTTTTGTACAGTAGACAGCCCAACCTCGTCTACGGTGTATATATTTTCAGAAGTAAAACTGTGTTTGAGCAACAAGTCCCTGTATTTTTGAAAAACCTCAGAAACGTTAGCCTGATGAAAAACTGTAGCACGAGACAAGCTTGTTTGTGGCTTCTGGTTTTCACAGGCTTATATCTTGAAGAACTTTTTTTTTATTTTCCAAGTAAAGATTTGCAATCTGTCCTGTTTGGACAATAATCGAATTTGATTATTCAACTAAAGAGAAATTAACATGAGCGAAGATTACCTGCCAGTGCTGGTACCTTCCTAATAAAATTTAACTATTATTAATATTTGAAAAAAATTTCTTATATTCTAAACAATTTACTTATGAAATATATCTGGTAAATCCAAAGGTTGGTGATGCTTAAGCCTTCTCTCTTCCCTGCTGTTCTCCAGTAGGTTTACCGAATTAGAATTTGGATGAATATCTAACCGCTTTAAATGCATATCGCTAAATATTTTTATTTCTTCGCGCACAACACTCACTGAGATATCACGATGTATGACTTCATTAGGGACGTAGTTTGGTGCATTAACAATCCGCCTAAGGACCTTCGATTGGAACCTCTGCAGAATATCAATATTGGATTCACTTGGACACCCCCACAGTTGAATGCCATACGTCCAGATGGGTTTTAAATTACTTTATATACTATACACTAATAATTTATTTTCTAGTGATAGTTCAGATCTTCTTCCAAGTAGGCAGTAAACTTGTTTTAATTTTAATCCAAGTTGTTTTCATTTATTGAAGATGTGCCTTCTCCAAGTATATTATTCCAACTTTCTTCTCTTGATGGTAATCAACAGCTCCCGTTATTTGTTTATTCTTCGAAGAACTACAATATTTGTTATTTTGTCTGTCTAAGGTATTTTCAAAATTCTTCTATATATCCACATTTCGAAGGCCTCTAGTTTATCGGTATTGCTGTTGTTTAAAGTCCATCTACTTCGTACAGCAGTATCGAAAAGATACTGGTTTCACTTACTTTCATTAACCTTGATTCGCCGTTTTCTTAACAACATCTGAATGGTGTGTAACCCATTTTCTACCAGAATATCAATAAATATATTTTTTCATAAATATAACTGCAGATGACAATGGAATGAAACTAAATAAACGTAAAAATATGTTTTTATTAATTTTTTGTTATAAACATAAGAAAAAAACTAAATTACATTTTTTACATTGTGTACGTATCACAGCAGAACATCCTTATCCTGCACACCTACGTCTTTTACCGTTAGGAACTGGAACAACAAGATGGTCAATTTTGTCATATCGTAGATTGTCGGGCACTCTATTCATAGACAGACTATTCTTGCTGACTGAAGGCTTACCAGGACGTCTAGGCGGTACTCCATATTTCCGCATATACATCTGTGCAATTTCTCGGCGGAAAACTATATTTGGTGTTTTTTTTTTCTTTCCTTTGAGGACTTCTTATAAAGCACCCACGCGTTATGTAGGCATACGTCAACAAGCCAAGTAAAAAGAGCCCAATACCACTTTTTACTTCTGATGCCAATTATGTATTGCGCCATATCTTCATCCATTCTATCCGTGCCACCCATGAATGTATTATATTTTGCAATAATCAAAGGCCTTTGTACTTTAATAATTTTCTTCTGTTTCTAGAGTATCCCTTGACTCAACTTTGAGGATTGATACCGTAGCAAGTTGATGCAGCCGTAACTACAGCATTATCCATCCACTTGACCAATATAAATCCGTCATTTTTAGATATAACATAATCAACAGAACCTCTAGTTTTAGTAGCCATTACTTTGTTATCCGGCAAAGGGTAACACTTAGGAACTCTATTTTGTCTTATTGTTCCAGTACAGTCATATTCCCTTAGTTTTAATTCTGCAAGCAAATTGAAACTCGTAAATAGATTATCGGTATAAATATGGTAATTTGGCATCTTATTTGGTAGATCGTCAAGCATTTGAAGTAAAGGAGCTGTTGCACTTCCAAATTTTTCTACATAACTGTTATCAGTTGAAATCTGTTTACCTTGATATAACTGAAAATAAATCAAATAACTGTCTTCAGAATTCAAACACCAAGCTTTATAGCCAAAGCGTATTTACTTACCTTTGATAAATTGTTTACAGCTATGTTTCCCAAAATACTTGATCATTGATTCATCATAATTCATGTGCTGGGTTGGTTGAAAGTACTTAAGACATTTCATTTGCACCTTTTCTATAATGGGGCGTAGTTTCCACATTTTATCAGTCTTTCCAATTTTGCTGTTATCGGCAAAATGAATACATTTCATGATTTGATCAAATCTATTCCTGCGCATAGAATTTTTCACCATGTGTACTGCCGTGTCATCCTGTTGATCCCAATAATATGTTCTGCCCGGTAAGGGATGGTAGCCGGATAAAATTAAAATTCCGAAAAAACATTTTAATTCATCAATGGACAGATTTGGATCTGGAAAATTCTTGAACGCAGCATATTTTTTTGTTTCTTGTAAAATATGTTCAAACATATCGTTGTCAAAAAATAGTTCGAATAGTTGTAATGGACTCATGTCATAAAATTCATAACTTTCAGATTTATTCTCGTTTTTAAATTTTTTATTATGTATCAAATCTCCCTCTATCCACTGCTTGATCTCAGTTTTTTTAGAAATTCTACATTTTTTATTTTTTCCCTCGTTTATCTGACTCACCTGTTCATCAGATTTTGTTGTCTTTATTTCATCCACAGTCTTCCTCTCCTTGTTCCATATTTTCGTTACGATTTATTCGAATTTCAGCTGGCGCTAATAACTGTCTATGAGACAAATTGTCAACTAAACCACCATCGTCTTCGTCCCCGGAATCTTCATCCGTATCCTTATGAACATCTGGAGGACAAATAAACACCGATGTTTTATCATTTTCTATATTTTTGTCATCATATAACATGGTCAATGCTTCTTGTAATGTAAAATCACGTCTAAAAAGAAAAAACCTAATCCCTGTGTGACGTTATGGTCACAAACAAATATTAGAAGCTCTACCGCATTTGATACAATACTTTTGTGATAAATTATATAAACATGTCTTAAACACATGTCTCTAGATCCTATTTGTTCAAAAATATTTTTGTTTTCTTTAAAAATAAGATTAAAAAATATTACTTACTCAAAGCGAACGTCCATTTTGATGCTTTCTCGTTGTAACACCAACAAACATCAACTATAACACGACTTTGCCAGCGAATTGATCAGGTACCGGGTATGTCATTCGTTACATAGATATCTCTAGTCCACGTGGTCGTATTACTAGTTGCATATATCGCTGTATGTGTTAAATATTGTACGTTTAAAAGGGCCATTTAGTGTGACCATACGGTTACGCTAGCAGAAAACGGGTTAAGTGGACGTTTTAACCTTCTAGATGCTTCGATCGAATTTGAGTCCGACGAGAGGATGGCGGTGTCATCAACAAACGTTGCCAAGGAACACTGATCAGAAGTGAATAGGTGGGCCGAGTATAATAGATATAAGAGTGGACCAAGCACTCTATCTTAAGGTACGCCGTTTATAGGTCTCAATGATGTTACTACCGTAACGTATTTTATCTGGAAATATCTCTCTGTTAAGTAGGATTTGAATATTTTATAGTATTCAGATGGTATTTGTTGTGTACTGATATTAACAACTCTGTGAACTTGGTCAACTGCAGCGTGTCTTGTCGAAAACCAAATTGGTAGTCAGGAACTAAGCAGTTTTCTTCTAGGAAAGAAGTCAATTTCTTTATTATTAGTTTCTCAATAATTTTAGTAAGATTTAGTAATAAACTAATAGGTATATATGAAGTTACGGATTATTATGATTTACCTTTTTTGTGGATAAAAATAACTTGAGCTACTTTTCATTGTGAAGGACCTTCCTAATAACGAGTTGTAAATTTGTGTTAATAAGAGGAACGCATTTTGTGGTAATTGACATAAGACGAATCCAGTAATCAGCTTAAAATCAGGAGCTTTCTTTTTATTAGTATTAAGTATGGCGTCAATAATTTCGGTTTTTCTAAAAGGTTTAATAAGCAGAGACATCTGGTATGGACAGTGCAAACATCTATGAATATTTTCGTCTTCCTCTGGCTGTAATTCACAGGAAATGGAATAAAGGTAGTTTCCAAGTGTTCGAGAAATATATTTTCATTTTCGTCATCAGTTCGTGCCCAATGTCCGTTACTCGTTTTGATAGGTGGTATAATTATATTGTTGTGGTCGTAACGATTTTCTGGTAGCCTTTCAGATGGTGTAATATGTGGCTTTTAATGGTGACAGCTCTCTCAGGTATTTTGCAGTTGATGTATTAGATCACTTAGCATTTTTCAGGTCTTTTACTGCTGTGCCGAGTCTTCAGTCCAATTGGTTTTTGATGAATAAAGCGTAGGAGGTCTTGATAAATAAATTATTTCAGAAGATAGGGTGAGAAATACTGTCGAGTGATCGGATGTTAAGTCGAAGCATGATTTAGTTGTTAGGTGAGTATCTGCTATACCTTTGGTAATACAGAATTCAAGATCTGGAAGTTTTCTTCACGGTAGGACCCTTGATCCAAGTGATTTAAAAAATTCAGAAAATTGATTTTAGTTGCCTTTGGTTAGTAATGTTTTATATTGGTTTTGATAATTACAGTATCATCAGGTTGATTTGTGGTATATAATTGGTATATAATTTGGCATTTTCCAGCAACTTTAACCTGTAAAGTGCGTTTCGGAAATAAGCATTATATTAATTTTATTTGCAATACTAGCCATTTAAATGATTCTGAGGCGGCTTGATAAATCGTCTTAATATATCTGCTAATTTAGTAATAATGTTTTCTAGTTTATTTGTAATTGTGTACATATCAGATTGGTTATTTTGCTAAATCTGCATGTTGTGTATTGTGGATTGTTGAGATGCTGGCATTCTCTGAGTTACCTGCGGGTATGTTAAATCAGAGGAATAATTTTTTAGTTGCTGCTTGTAATTTTAACTGATCCAAGTCAGGTGTGCTACTTAAAATTGCACTCTTTGTAGTTTTGCTTGTCTTCACACCTTTTCTCTTTTCTGCTTTTGGAAATCCTTTAAACTCGTGAGGAGATGAATGAAAGCTCAAGACATAAATAGGTGGAAAATTTTACGGGAGGTCTACGTTCAGTAGCGGACAAACATAGGCTAATTGATGATGACTATTGACTTTGAGTTTTAAGACATTATCCGTCTTTCAGTTTGGTGGGAATACTACGAGATTTTCAGGTGTCTTCGATGAGGATGATATAACTTAATTGGAAACCACAATAGATATTTCTGTCGACTCTGGTTGTAGATTTGGCTTTTAAGTTTCATTTGGTCTATCAGTCACAGAACTTCCAATGAAGTCAGCTTCAGAAAAAATATCTCTATTATGGGGACAAATTTCCGTTTTATTAAAACATTACAAAATAGTAGTAGGTGTTAATGCTTTCATAATGTACCTATCCTACACATTGTGCTATCTGGCTTATTTAAATAGATTTACCAGGATGGCTCAGCAACCATGAGTTTATAGTGGCATTGTAATACGCTTTAAAGGGAGCGAAGATTGAAACATCAAAGGGTTGCAGTTTGTTACTACAATGAGAATGCAGAGTGATTATAATTACACAATAATTATCCTTTGCCAGTTGAACAACGTGAAACGTTACGTGACTATCGTGATTATTGCAGATCAATATGGGAGGATTTTCAATTGAACTGATGCTAAACTTAATCAAGTGTTTCAGATGGAACTTCTTGTTCATATGCTCCTTATAATATTTCCTTGGAAAAACATAGAACACATACAACGACACATGTGGTAATAAGATATCCCTTTCACCGCTTGACAAGTATTCAGCTGTTTTCCACCTTTCTCCGCCACGACTTTCTTAGGTTTCTGCACTGTTGTTGTACTAGTTTCATCAAGGTTATATATCCTGATATTAGACACAGGTGATGGATATCTAGAAAAAACGGCATGTACATTGTGAATTAAATTATGTTCATCTTGATAATCTGAAGCCCTCTGGTTGACGAATACTGAGGTTCCCACGCCTATTTAAAAATGGATGGAACCATTGTTCCAGGTATTTTATCCTTGATCCAATTCGCTGGAAGTGGAATATTATTATTAATCGCCATACCATATGCTACATTTCGTGCTTTAATGGTTCTTAATCTGTAACTCATTTTGCTACAAGTTTTGATGTAATCACACAAGAAATTTCCTGTTCCTCTAAAAACATACGTCGTACAACATAATTAGGTTCCATTCGATCATTATTTAGATCAGTACGTTTTTTTGCGATATATCTCAGTAATGCCTGAAATTTTGCTCCGTGTTCAATGGTAGCAAGTCTCAATGATTTCCTTTCCAAAACATCTTGTACGGCACTTGCCATATCATTGGAGCTGAATGTCGCTCGACTCCTTGGTTTTTCTTTGCACACTATGTCTTTAATAAACGTAATAAACTTTTATTCTACTTATACCACATTATAGAATACGCAGTTAGTAGAAACTTTAGGAGTCCACAATGGGACAGTCTCATTATGTACTATCACCCAGTGTCTCATTGTGTTCTCATTGAGTTCATTAGCATTATTGTAAACAAATGCAAATAATAGTATTTTAGTTTATTTTTAGACACGACTCTTGGTTAGACTGACTTAACTCTGGTATTTCACGCATGCACTTGCAAAGTGGCACAAATCAACAATTATGTAGTTTCAATAATAAATCAACAAAACTAAAAAGTAATTTCTTACCTTAATTAAACAGTTTATCACTGCAGCTTTCACGAGGTCACGAATGAAATGATGGTATTTTGACTGGCGCTTTAAAAAATGACATTTCTGTGATAATGTTTGTTGCAGAATTGAATCTTGGCAGTTAAAAAATTATTAAATTGTCTTACTATGTATTGTTTAAGTCTTAACATACCACCAATAATCCCTCATTATTTTGTTACAATTATTAATAAAACACTAAAATATTTTCCAATTATTTTCATATATCTCAACTCAAATAAAACGAGTTTTTGGTCTCGTCCGCCCGCTTTCCATTAAAATAAGTTGCTTCTTTTGGTATCCAAACACACTTCGATCTTATTTTACCGCCAATTCTCCTCTTCTCGATATAAAACATTATCATTTTTACGACCACAACTGGTCATCTATGTTTTTTACTCTTAACAACCGCTTCTCTAATTTGTTACAAAAAACAAGTTTTTTGTCTACCTAAAACTGGGTCAACAATATTCATTCGTTCTCGGAATCCTAAAATGGAAATAAATCTTTCAGTTTTATTGTTTTATGTTTCTTCGTAAATGTATAAAAAAGTGGCTTTTTAAAACTCACCTCATGGGACGTTAATATTCGTTACAACCGTTAAAAGTCGGCGGTTGTTTTTCCCTATAAAAGGTTGAATCAAAGCGGCATTCGGAGGCTTCTGCCGGACAGTAGCTACACATCAGACTCCTCTCTCAGACTTCACCACCGGTCCTCGTGCCGGACAGTTCACATTCAAGACTTCTCTCTCGCACCAGACTCTCAAACTTGATGTAAAATACACGCCCTCTACGTAAACCTTCGTACACAGCAGAAAAGTAAATAGTTTATTGTTACTCAAATACTTTTGTAAAAATAAAAACCGAAGTGCAACATAAAATAAAGTGCTCTTAAATTCAACCAGCATTATTATTACCAGTTCGACTTGGAAATTGTTTCGACGAAGGATAAGTCTATATACTTAGCCGGTTCCAACGTCTGGCCCGCTTCTTGTGTTGTAGAAAGGAGACAATTCACAATAGTGTCTCATATCCCATTGTGTAGGCATGTAAAAATAATTCTAAAAGTAGAGTTTCCATGTATAAATAAAAGAATAACAAAAAGCAAAAATATCTTTAGTCATTAAACTATACTTTTTACATTCTCACTCTCTGGAATGGTGAAGGAATTGACCAGGACAAGAAGGCGAAACAGTTAATTACAGAACACTCGCCAAAATTTACGGCAGACCTAATAAGCAAAGGCAAGCAAACAGTCAAAACCATAGTAGGTCTGATAACAGCATGTACGTATACATTTCATTGTGTTCTTTTAGGTTCCTATGAGAAATGAATCTGTGTCCAGAAAGTATAGAAATATTATCTATACGTCCCGTTGTTTGTCCCTTGGTGAGATTAGGTCAGAAATCTAGTGCGGCTAATACAGAAAAGACGTCAGAAAATAATCAAATTTTTGCTGCAAAAGAGACTAGTTTACAACCGTTATATATCGACACATACAGACAGAACACAAGTCCAAGTTACCAATACAAGCAGCCTCCGGTCAATCCATCACAAAAATTAGATTATTTGGTAAGTTAATATTATTATTGGTACTTTTGTCATTCCAGATTTAATCAATAAATATCAGTTTGTATTTTCGTATTTAGTTTATATGTAGAAGCGATTTCTCCAGCTCCGGTTGCAATGCTCACAGTGGCTTTTGAACATTCACCATTTCGCTATCCCTTTGATAGATTTTGGCATACCTATTGGGTATGGTTATATAAATAAGTTTGTAGTTCCTTCTCTAGCCAGTTGATTGGAAGCTTTGTATCCATGAATTATTTGTTTTATTGGATGTATAGTGCTACTTATTCCTTCTTATCTTATTATTTTTCCCAATTTATACAGAGTCTTCCAATAGGAACTTCCGAACTTTAAGAGTTGCTAGCGGCCATATTGTTGAAGCTACATTTGTTAAAGTTTACATTTTACGGTCGCCATAATCGAACTATCGAGAGGACTATTTTCAGTGTAATGGATAAATTTGAGCTCACTGGTTTAGTAAACAATAATCCAATACCCGTACATCGACTAAACGCAAAATCTGCCGAAATCAGCGCCGCTCTTTATGAGAGTGTGCCGGAGAATCCGAGGCAGTCAATTTAACGTCGCTCACAAGAACTCAACCTTTTACAGACTACACCTTGGCGGATTTTACGTCTTGACTTGGGTCTGCAACTGTACAAGATTCAACTGACCCAGGAGCTGAAAGTAAATGACGATAGACAACTATGTGTGTTCGCTGAATTTGAAAACTGGTCCTAATTTTCATCTAAAAGTCATATTCAACGATAAGCCCCAGTTTTGCATGAATGGGTAGGTCAACAAACATAATTGTCGAATTTTAAACCATACCAATCCAAAGAACGTCCAATGCATCCCGAGAAAATCACTGTTTGGTTTAAATTTGGAACTAACGGCGTCATCGGTGCATATTTCTTTGAAAACGATGTTGGTCAAGGCACCACAATCAACAGCGAGTGCTATAGATCGATGATTACCAACTTATTTTGGCTTGAGTTGGATGATATAGACCCCAACAAAATGTCGGCATGTTCAACAGGACCGCTCTACGTGCCACACAACTCATGCTACATTCTGCAGGAGCGATTTGGGGTCATGTTCATCTCACATGGAGGGGATGTGAACTAACCACTGAGATAGTACGATTTAGCCCCATTAGACTCTTTCTTGTGGAATTTTCTTAAGTTATAACCCATGTCATCGATCAAATTCAGTTTTATTTAGGGCCATGGAAAATTTGACATTAATTCATTTTAATAATATGTTTCGTACATTTTATTTATACTTGTTTATTTTTAGTTCATCTCCCATCTTTTATTCCCGTGTCGGTAATCTCAAAAGGTTGAATATTTCCGTATTTTGTATTATGTTATAAAACTTCCATTTTACTTTTTTGTTTCTCTGGAAGTAGTCCCTTTTACACGACAGGACGTACTGCAGCCAATTAGCATGTTGTAAATCTTCCATGATCTGATATACAAATCCTCGGGACTTCGGTAGACCTACTATATTATACAGGAGAACGAAAAAGTATGGACACACAATAATTTCTCTGAAACCAATGAATATATATTTATGAAATTCTAGGATCATGAATGAAATGATATTTTGCATTTTCTAGAGAGTATGTCTTATGTGGCGTTAGTCTTTAGTGTGTCGCCGGCATCTTGATTTTTTTAAATGGCAGTATTTTTCGAATGTGAATAGAAAAGCTTATTTTTTTCCTCTTTTAAGCACTACCAAAACCAACAAAAAAAAGTACCATAGTACTAATGTAATGCACCATTCCACTAATATAATACAAGAAAAATTTCCAAAGACATAATACATGTAATTGTTGAACAGTTTTGAAAAGTAACAACTAAAAAAAATGCGCTGTTAGAAAAGATGCTCAAAGTGTTGGTCGTCTGTTTCTTGGCAAAAATACAATCTATCTTGGAAGTTTCGAATAGAATCGTTTATCATTTCTGGAAGAACTGCCTGCATTTCAAGACGTATTCGATCCTTTAAATCATTTAAATTAGTTGCTCTATTTACATAGACCCGGCCCTCAATATAGTTCCATAAAAAATCAAGTGGAGTCAAGTCGGGAGATCTTGCCGGCCATTCTATTGCGCCTCTTCGTCCAATCCATATCTGGAGGAAAACGGTATTCAAATATTGCCTACCAATTTTATGATAATGTGCAGGTGCGCCATCCTGTTGAAACCACACTGTCATATTTGGAAATAAATTGATTATTTCAGGAATAATTTGATGCTGAAGAAAATCGAGGTATTTTACACCGGTAAGTGCGCCATCAATAAAAAACGAATCTATCAAACGGTGTTTTACTAAACCAGCCCACACATTAACTTTTTGTGAATATTGTGTGTGAGTCTCATCCATCCAGTGTGGATTAGAATCTGACTAGAATCGTCACTTCATCATTAAATACAAGGGAATCTAAAAAATCGTTTTGTCTATAAATTTTCTCTAAAACGGTTTCACAAAACTCTAATCTCCGATCAAAATCATCTTCTGTTGATTCTTAGTGGTTTTTAATGAATTTTATAAGACTCGAACTTATTTTTATGTAAAATGTTTTGTACTGTCTTCCTGCTAATACTATGATTTCTAGATATTTCAAACGTAGATGTTTTAGGATTATCTTGAACATCTAGAAGGACAACTACCTACAGTCATATCTTCATTAGTTGCAGTTTTTGGTCTGTCAGATTTTGGGCGATCCCCTACATTACCGTTTTCATTAAATTTATTAAAAATTTTAGAAACCGTTGATCTATTTATAGGAGGTCTTTCAAGATTTAAATTGTTTAAAGAGTTGACTTACTTCTTCATAAGTATGTTTTCTATAACCATAACCAATTAACATTAGCATCTCGATTCGTTCTCTTTCTGATAATTTTGGCATTATTCTGAAATTACTTTTAAACACTGCAGATATCAAATAGAAGTAAGACTAATTTAAAACATTTTAAGACATTTTTTTTAATGCATGTTACTGGTTTTAGTTTTAGATTATCTATCTATCAGTGGTGTACCAAAAATAGTGAAAAATAAAAATGGAATAATAAAATTGTATTGTAGTAGAATTTTTCATAAGTAATATAGTACTTAGTATTTCTGAAAAGAGGCAAAAATAACCTTTTCTATGATATATCACTCGATTTAGATTGCTGCTAGTATTTAAAAAAATCAAGATGGCACCGATACGCTAAACGTTGACGTCACATAAATTTGAAATGTTCTCTAGAAAATGCAGAATAACAGTTCATTTATGATCCTAGAATTTCATAAAGATATATTAACTGGTTTTAGAGAAATTACCGTGTTTTCACAAAACATTCTTAAAAAACTGTATTCAGTACCATACAAATTGGTTTGCAGACTTCTAATCTGTATATATTTTTCTGTAATCACAGCGCCATCTATCATATATAAAAAATTCAGATAAAACTTGTTTACTTTTTGTGGTTTGTGTGCTATGCGGTTTTTCATTTAATATTTTAAAGTTGCCCTTCGCCCACCCCAGGGAGTGCGTGTGCGGGGTCGTGTTTGATGCCATTTGATAGATTTTTGAAAAGTATTTAACACCTGTTTCAGTTTTTGGATCCCATGTTTAATTCGCGAAATATTCGCCCGTCCCGCTTCTTTTAACAACTCAGTATGTATTTTGTATTTGTGTATGTGTGTGCGCGTGTGTATGATTGTGAGTTATGTACAAATCAACAAGGTAACATCTGTCCTATATTCCCATAGGACGTTCCTTATTAGCCATTGGGATGCGTCCTGTCAGGAATGAAAACTTTCTATTTCAGTCTGTCCTGCATGGAGTACTGGCTAGGTCAAATTAGCCAGTACGTACTGATTTCTGTGCATTCAAAAATATAAATAAAAACCCTCATGAAAATCCTTTCCTTATTAAGATCGGACTGCCTGGATATTGTATCCAGAATAATTTCTTCTCACATAATAGACGATACCTGAAATTTTAAATATACATGTACAGCTGGTTCTTAAAAAAACTGATACGACTCTTAAAGGGTATTTTGTAGAAAATTGAGCAGTGTATTTTGAAGGATAAATACTTATTATTTACACAGTGTCACTGTCACTGCCAAATCTTAAAATTTGTCAGATAACTTATTCTGTTCAAGCTTAAAAAATGGCTCCACATGCTAGCAAAGAACTAAAAGCAAGAATTGTAACGAAATCAGAAGATAATTGGTCACTATCTGCCGTAGCGAACTATTTTAACGTAAGCAGAACAACAGTTTTTAATATTAAAATAAAAGATGGAGGGAACAAGAAACTCTCGAAAGAAAGCTGCAAGAATTATGTCACAGTTTCTGGGAAGAAAGACAACAACTTGGCGCAAAATTAAAGCATCGCTTCTTTGGTACCGTACTGCAGCAAAGAAACAAGCTGTTGCATCATAACAGAAGCAATCAAGACTTATATTTGCTTTAAACCATCAGCTAAAAAATCAATATTTTTGGGATAGGGTAATATTTACAGATGAGAAAAATTTTCCATTTTCTAATAAGGGCAAAATTCTCTAATATCTTCTATATGTTGATAGATATCGAGGTTTTAGCGCCAATGTAGGCGGATGGATTTCATCTAGAGGAATGGGAATGGTATGGCGTATTGATGTCAGGTTTGTTGGGTAGACTTATCTGAATATTCTAGAAAACATGTTTCCCAATGTAGAACAAGTGTATCCAGAAAATAATTTTATCCTCCAACAAGATAATTGTCCTGTTCACACTGAAATATACTGAACCAGTGGCTCCAGAATAACAACATCGAAACCTTACCATGGCCCAGCTACAGTCCAGATTTAAACCCAATCGAGAATGTGTAGGGGATTATTATAAAACGATTGTATCAGCTTAACACTTTGACTGCCATGAGAAGCATGCCGTGATGCACGGCCAATTTGATTCTGTTGCCACGAGAATCAGCTTTTGATTCTCGCTTGTATGTTATTTATATGGGATAGAAATATGTCCGACTGGAAGGACCCTCTTTTTTTTCACTATGGCGGCAGTCTAAGTGTTAATTTTATACCTCAAAATGCTGAAGAGCTGTGGCACGGTATACAACAGGTTTGGAAAGAGCTCTCTGGAGAAGACAATTTCATAGTTCCTTTCACGCAGATGTATCAATGCTGATGGAGATATAACAAACTATTAATTTTAAATAATATTTTTATACCTAGATTTAGTATAGTTTTGGTCTTCCAGACTCTTGCTTTCATTCGAGAGTTTCTTATTTCCATCATTTTTTATTATTAGAAAAACTGTGGTTCTGTTTTTAAAATGTTTTGCTGCCTCTTATAGTGGTCAGTTATCTTTTAATTTGGTTACAATTCTTACTTTAATATATTGTTGCGTTAAGTTGTTTGTTCTATTCCTTAATAATAATAAAAATAATAACAACACTATTTTATGTAAAAACTAACATTTATATCGTCATATCCCAGCGAGAAGTCACTAACTAACATTTTGATGTTATGGAGATATTTGAAGTTAAAGAAAAAGTCTTCACTATAAATCAGGTTTTTAAAATTTTCTATAACAAACTTTTTTAAGGTGTATTTACTGCTCTTAGATTGATTAATCTGAAGTTACTAATACTTTGAAGATACTATATTATGTATTTTGTGCAATAGTATCAGTTAGTGATTTTTTGCACAAAACAACAATAATGAGTTTTAGTAATAATTATTTATTACGTATAATATAATAAATGCATATTATTATATTTATTACATAATACATTGTAATAAGTTATAATAAAAAAAATATTAAAAAAGTTCCTCTTATTCGTCATCCTCAACGGCTTTTGTTACTAATAGGCAGTAGTTGATTATAAGCTCTTTTTATTTCATTCGCACAATTTTTCCGACCTCTTCCTCGTACGTTCAGTTCAATATAGGGCTCTGTGTAACTGTACCGAAATTTTATTATGCCTGGATTTGATTTTTCATATCGTCAAGATTTGATTTCAAATCATCTGACTGTGTTACCATTCTCATCTTTCAGACGATTTTTAATTGTGCATTTTGAGAGATCTTTAAGATCCAACATATCGGAAAAATGCAGCTGTTTGACATGGTAGGGATTAGCGGAGCTTCTGTTTCTGTTTGATCTGGCTCTTTTCATTATGCATAACACACATGCCTTTTTTCCCTTTCAATGGCACTATGCGTGCTGTCAACTTCCATGAAAGAATGTCCGGATTCTAGGTATTTCTGCTCTATGATTTCAATAGGAGTAGTTTGGGTCAAATAGAGCAGAAGCACGGAAATGTGCTGATTGCGATTTTGACCCCCACAAGTGTCTGAAAACAATGAAATCTCTCTAATATTCTTTGGAAGTCCATTAATCCATTGCATTAAAGCTGTACCAATTTCATTGCTGCATCTTCTACCATTCACCTCAGACCACAGCATGCAATATGCTTCATTTGGAAACCGTGACTCGTAAACAGTGAAATTATAAAGGCAAAGTTTACGACAGTAATATAACAGAGACTCTTCACCAGACGGTAATTGAAAAACACTTTGTAAGTCAAGCGTTGCAGACATAAATGTGGGGTCATTTTCAGATCTGATCTTATCTTCTTCTTTAGCAATTGTGGCCTGCCATTTTCTTTCCAAGTGGGCGTTGTATTTTTGTTCTAATTCAGGTGTTACAGAATCTATTCGTTTTGCATCCCTAAATTTATTACAGAGGGTGTATCGATCCTTTTTTGGCACGAAAAATGATAATTAATTACTATTAAACTGGGAATAAGCCACTATTTTACTAAATTTTATTAAACCAGTTTAATAGTAATTAATTTACAATGCCACAAGAAAATAGCTTCAGAACAATATTGAAAAATGATAAATTGTAACACTCACAAAAATTTTTTCTGTATTTTGAGTGACTCACCGGAACTCGATTTTTCTCGTTACAACGAACGGTATACAAGGATAACATTTTTCTAATAGACAATTTTTCATTTAAGTAACATCTGTGAGTATTTTTTCTACAATAATGAGACTACTCTATTGTAGGAAACATCTCGATGTGTTGTTTCACAAAAGCCACATCTTCTGGTTTAATTTTATTATGAGGGGATTTTTTACCTCATCTATCTTCTTCCGTAAAAACACCATCGTTAGAACCCTTAAAGGCTTTATTAATAGGACCGTTATTAATATTAAGAGTTTTTTGAAAGAAATGCTGACAGACTCGATATTTCTTGTGATTGCTTATAAGAAAGTATGCTCTGCTGCACTTTCTCTTTTTATTAATTGAAACATTTGCCAAAGGTCTCGCCGGTTCTTTTGTTTAAACCATTTTTAAAATGAAATCTTTCTGTCTTTTATAATGAGAAAGAGACCAGTACTTTTTACAAATGCCGATCGTATCCACTTCCGAAAAATGTTGACCACATTTAAATTTACAAGATTGAAAATTTGCTGGTTGTGGAATCCTTGCTGGCTTTATACCTTTTTTTGTTTTATAGGGCAAACAGTTAAACTTATTTTTCTTCTCAATATTTTTTGACCATTTAGAGGGATCAGATTTTCTACATCGAGAAGAAACTTTCTTTAGATGTGTATTCTCATCATTATTCCCAACAGAATTGTTCTTTTATGTTAGTTAATTCTGCATACTGCATACTTCATTACTACTTTCTGAGATATCAGTATGAACCCAGTCCTTATCTTTAACGGAGTCGTCTTCTGATCCATCCTACAAATAAGTATTTATTACTTATTGTTTTTGAAACTAAATTAACAGCAGAAATGATATTCCAAATAATAGATTTCACTTAAGTCAGTGAAAACCTTAATAACCCAGTAAATGGACATGAAATACGGCAATACCGTGTAATAATAAGCTATTGTAATGTTTTTATTAATTCTAATTTATTGTTCTTATTTTAATTTACTAAAGGTTCAATATTTATAACACTTACAAACTTAATTTATTTAAATTTTATTTATAAGAATTTATCTTACAATAATAATTTATTATATCCGTCGCGAATTTTCTTTTCTGACTGCCTGTTTTCTCCAAAAAGGTCCCGTTAAATATCCAATACAGTTAGACTAGAAAAGTCGATCGCCTTCTCGTCTGGTATAGAATATAAACATGTTTTTTTCCTAGGGTCGGGCCGCACGCTGCATTCTTGTTACCTGAAGTTTTTATTCGAATCCTTCTGGAGAGTTCGGTAGTATATGACCTACAAAATACGTGAACGAATAAAATATTAGTAATAAATATGTTTACGGTTTTGGGGCAGAGTTTATCGTAACATTGCCCCCCTCTTAAAAGATGGTTCCTCCTGGAACCTCGTCGGGACTGGAACTGAAACGACATGCTGGTATCGGCAACTGGACCCTCTTTTACAACTTCCAGTTGTATAAAAATGACAAGGGGCGGTTTTATCTCCGCACCAGTAACTATGCGGATTGCAACAGACTAATACCTGGACTTCGGTGTCTTTAAAGATCTCCTCCACCATATTTCGGATAACCCTCCAATCTAATTGGCGGCACTCCAACTTTGGCATGGCTAACTTTTGCACGTCGGACTCTAGTACGTGTTCTCTCAATTGAAGTAAGGCTTCCCATACATCTCGGTAGGTAGGTAGGTTGGTTACGGGCAGTGTCTTTTGTTACCAGGTAGAAAAGGTAACGTGATGCATCTTGGTATTTCAAGGTTTTACCGGAAGCTGGAACTTGGCATTGAAGTTCTGCAACTCGACCAAACTTCCTTAGAAAGACGGATGCCAACCCTGGTGCGTCTTTGATACTGGCCGGGATGGTGAGGGTCAGTGAGTAGTCATCGGGAAGCGCGAGTAGATCCTGCCTTTCTTCAGTGGTAACACCATGTCTTGCTTTACCGGTACCTCCATAGGTACCCATGAATTCCTCAAACGTGAGGTTAGACACATCTTGGACTAGGTTTACTTCCACTTCTTCATCTACGTCGTGGTCACCTTCGAAAGATGCCAGCCGGTTATGGTGTACTATCATCGGCTTTCCCCTAGGAATCTTGTTTATTCGGTAAATGACATCAGTGATCTTTTCTATAATTAGGTATGGACCTTCCCAAAACTGCTGCAACTTGGAAGAACAACCTTTCGCCTTTTGGGGTTAAAGAGCCAGACTTTGCCGTCCTTCTTAAAACACCCCTTTTCGGCTTGCGTATCGTACCGTTTCTTCATTCGGTCACTAGCGATCTGAAGATGGGAACGGACCAACTCGTGTACATCGTCCATTTAGGTCATTGTGAAGAACGGAAGATATTTCTCCCAGTCTCGCTGATGATCGGACATCATCTTTGTCAAATACTTGCCAACTGTCCTATTCATCCATTCTACCATACCATCCGATTGCGGATTATATGCTGTAGTTCTTGTTTTCTTCATGCCTAGTGTATCACATATTCCTTGAAATAGATCGCTTTCGAAGTTGGTCACTATGGATCTCCAAAGGCACTCCAAATCGGCTGATATATTCTTGGATCAACTTATTGATGTGTATTTAATATTGTAAGTTTCTGTGTTACTTGGCAATGTTGCGTTGGGCTGTCAACGACGACAGTTGACAAGTAACCAAGGAAATGGAGGCTAGCTCAGGAGCGCCTAAAAGGAGGACTTCGCAGATTGTGCCATGACGTCACACTTGACAGATATGAAGATGGAGTGACGTCACCAATCATGTTGTATTAAATATAATAAAATCGTCGCTATGATACGGGAAGTTTCTTTACCTCCGATTAAGTATTTATCTGGCAGATGAAAAAGGTAGCCTTTCAGTTTCGAATAAACTTACCGATAGATAAAATGTCATATATTTATTTGTCAAATAAAGTACGGAATAAGTTATATGTAACTTAAAAAAATTTTACAAAATAAAGTGGAACTGGGCAGGTCATGTAGCAAGATCAGTTGATAACCGGTGGACAAAAAGAATTTTGGAATGGAGACCCCGAATACAAGCTTACAGAAATAGAGGTCGACCCCCAACGAGATGGACAGATGACATAAAAAGAGTGACTACAAATTGGATTCAGATGGCGCAAGATCGGACTAAGTGGAAAAGCATGCGAGAGGCCTATGTTCAGCAGTGGACGTTAGAGGCTAGTTGATGATGATGATGAACTTATATAACTATAAGGCAGTGGTTCTCAACCGAACCGTTCTCATTTGGACTGGGGAAGAAGACTGTCCAATTCCCAAGTGTATTGTTTGTGGGCAGACACTCGCAAATAGCGCAATGGCTCCGGCTAAATTAAAACGCCATTTTACTACCAAATTCGCTAGTGTAGCTTCAAAAGATAAAGATTATTTCAAGCGACTTTTGGAGACACAAGCTAAACAAGCGAAACAATTTGAAAGGTCGCTAACAATTTCCGATAAAGCACAAATAGCTTCATATAAGGTCGCCGAATTAATTGCTTTGAAACAGAAACCACACACTGTTGCAGAATCTCTTATATTACCAGCATGTTGTGAGATGGTCAAAATTATGTTTGGCAACGATGCACAAAACGAAATACGGAAAATTCCTATGTCGGATGATACAATAAGAAGGAGGATTGTTGATTTACCTGCAGATATTGAGGAAAAAGTTACAAATAAACTTTACAAAAAAAACTTCGCATTGCAGGTGGACGAATCCACTGATATTAGTGGCAAAGCTCATTTATTAGGATTTATTCGATTTGTCGACGAAGGTGAAATAGTCAATCAGTTTTTATGTTGCAGAGAACTTACAGCACGTACAACAGGTCAGGATGTATTTGATTCCATAACGTCATATTTAGAGAAAAAAATATATCATGGGACTTTTGCGTAGGAATTTGTACGAATGGTGCCCCTTCGTATTAGACCAAGTGGTTAATGTCGTGAATTACATCAAATCAAGACCACTAAAAACCCGTCTTTTTAAACAACTCTGCATCTCAATGGAATCAAAGTATGAATGTTTGTTGCTGCACACCGAAGTTAGATGGTTGTCAAGGGGCAAAGTATTATGTCGATTTTATGAACTTAGAACGGAGCTGTTAACTTTTTTCCAAGAAGAAGGTAATGACACATTTACCACATATTTTGAAAATGATGCATGGTGCACTAAAGTGGCATATTTGGCCGATATTTTTAATTATTTAAATGGCGTTAACTCAAGTATGCAAAGCAAAAATGAAAATATTTTAACATCCACGGACAAGCTGTCAGCTTTCCAGAAAAAAATTGTCATTTTGGAAGAAGCGCATTTTAGAGACAAATAAAATGGATATGTTTCCACTGCTTCAGAATGAAGGTGGTGAAGATGAAGAACAAGAAATCACGCATATAGTTACAGAACACTTATTACTATTAGAGGAGACAATTGCCAGGTATTTTCCATCTCTGAACGTAGAAAAATATGACTGGATAAGAAGTCCTTTTAGCACAAGTAATACAGCCAATTTACAGTTTTCTCTGAACCAAGAAGAAGAATTTATTTCGTTGTCATCTGATCGTACTCTGAAAATTAAGTTTTCAGAAGTGAATGTTCAGGAATTTTGGATCTTGGTCCAAGAGGAATATCCACTTCTTGCCAAAAAAGCGATTAGTATTTTAATACAGTTTTCAACGTCCTATTTATGTGAATTTGGGTTCTCATCTTTAACAAACATTAAAAATAAGAAACGGGAAAGGCTGCTAAACTTAGAACAAGAAATGAGAGTAGCTCTTTCCCACATCAGGCCTGATATTGAGCAAATTTGCAAACAACACCAGGCACAAGTGTCTCACTAATTTGAAGTATTTACTCATATAATGTATTTTGAGAATTACGCTTTTGTTAATTTTAAAAATGTTTTTTGTTTTCATATTTTAAGTAAAATTTTACAAATTTGAGTACGTATAATAAAGTTTATTACAGAATTTATGTGCTAATTCTAATTTGTTTATCAATATATGCATGTTATTGCTTTGGTGTTCCGCAATTTTTTTCGGTAATTAAAAGTGTTCCGTCGCCACAAAAAGGTTGAGAACCACTGCTATAAGGTATAATATTTGAGAGAGGATCGACAATAATTGTAATTGGTGTAATGAAGAGTTTTTAACAGGTTTGGATTAAGTAAACCAACAGTGATCAGCAAATATATTGTACACAGTTGTTAATAAAAGATTAAGACTTGATTGGGTCTGAAACATCTTATTACACTCAAGACAAAACACTCCCATTTTCTTTTATTTTTGAAGAAAGAAATCTACAATTAAAATACCAACGAATTTACAGTCAAAAAATAATTTCTTAGGTATACCAAAAATCAAGTGTTTGTGGTGACATCAATTTATTTACGTTTAGAAACTGATTGGTGACGTCACGGCACGATTTGCGAAGTCCTCCTTTTAGGCGCTCCTGCAAGCTCTTTCTCATCTCTGTAATGTATATTTGCTAATAAAGTAACCTAAGTATAATATAGTATTTATCACGGGCTCAAACATAACATTTTGGCGACGAGATAAAAAAAAGTTCCTATTTACGATAGAGTTTATACAGAGAGGTGGTTTATATTAGTTATTGTAGCCAGCAACATGGCGTTGATAGGTAATTTAAAGCTTTTACCGGTGTTCCAAAAGAATTTGAATCCTACATAGAAAGATTAGAACATTTGTTCACTGTTAATAAGGTTGAAGAAAATGTGAAGGTTTCAATGTTAATTTCACTAGGAGGTACGAGTCTTTTTCAGGTGTTGAAAAACTTAGTGGCCCCGAAAAAACCAACGGACTTTACGTTCCAAGAAGTGAAAGGGAAATTGATTAAACATTTTTCTCCAGTTGTGTCGGAAATCTACGAACGTTTTGTTTTCAATCGGTGTTGAACAAAAAGCTGATCAATCTATCTCTGATTACAGTGTAGAGTTAAGGAAGTTAGCAAATTCTTGTAATTTTGGACAGTTTCTAGAAGAGGCTCTAAGGGATAGGTTTGTTTGTGGGATTAGAGATGAAGGAACACAAAGGAAGTTGTTGGGTGAGCTAGATTTAACATTTCAGAATGCTTGTCAGTTAGCTTTGGCATCAGAAGTAGCACAGAAACAAGTTAAGTTGTTATCCAAGGGAGGTAATATAAATGCATTAAATAGAGGCAAGCATAGAAATCCAAGGTTTAGATCAACTCTCAGTGCAGATCAAAGTTGTAAACATTGTGGGAGAAGTCATTATAGAGGTAAATGTCCAGCTGAAAAATGGAGATGTTTTAATTGTGCAAAGTTGGGCCATGTCAAGAATTTGTGTCCAGATATTTGACCACAACCTATGAATGTAGTACAAGAAGAAGAGTATAACATTGAGAGTGATGAGGTAAATAATGACATATTTAATCTTCATACAGTGAGTAATGTGTCAAATTCTGCATATCATGTAACCCTAAAGATAAACAATAATAATTTAACCTTTGAGGTAGATACTGGTGCATGTACAACAATAATATCTGCATCAAAATTTAAAGATGTACTAAATCTAGCTTTAGCACCTGTAAATTACAAACTTACTGCTGTTTCAGGTCAACCTATTAAAGCTGTAGGTGAATGTATAGTGAATTTACATTATGGGAGTAACACATGTGAGTTGCCATTGGCAGTTATAGAGTCAGGTAAGGAATTCACACCACTGCTTGGAAGGAATTGGCTCAATATCTTGTTTCCTGATTGGAAAGCTATATTTTGTATAGATGGGCAAATCAGCCATATAAATGAACAAGATTACCTAATCTAGTCTATTAAAAATAAATATAAATTATTATTTGATGGCAATATGTGTAGTCCAATCAAACATTTTGAAGTAAAATTTAACATAAAAGATAATGTGATTCCTATTTTTAAAAAGGCATACTCAATGCCATATGCTATTAACCCGTAACCGGTGACGTGGACTCTGAGAGACTCTTGCGAAATTAAAAACCGGTTTAAAATATTGAAGCGGACGACTCTGGATGGCCTGCGGCTAAGTACCTTTCTAAAAATAGTTCATAAACCAAGCGTTTTTGTTTGATTAGTTTACGTTTAGCCGTTTGCGAGAACAGACGTTATTAAAGTCAGCGAGACTCAACGTCACCGTTAGTTACTTTTTATCGAGTGTTTTATATTTCTTCGTATAAACTATAATGGATCATCTACCAAGTACGTCACGATCGGTTAGTGTTACAGATCCGAAATTTGAAGAGAAAGTGTTAAATTGGTTTAATGATTTGGACTCTGAATATAGTGATATTGACGATGATGATATTGACAGTGATGCGGTAATAGAAAGCAGTCATGAGTCGGCATCTGAGCAGTCTGATAGTGAATCTGATCCAGAAGACAATATTCCAGAAACTTTAAACCAAGACTCGTCCAGTGATGATGAAAATAATATATTGGCGTCAAGATCTTCAAACTACTTTTATGGTAAAAACAGATTTAAGTGGTCAGCTAGTGCACCAAAAGTATTCGTACTCAAAAGCATAATATTATTGTACATTTACCGGGGCTGCAAGGAAAGGCTCGGTCTCTTGGTCTTTCGGCACCTCCAAAGGAAATTTGGAACTGTTTATTTACAAATCAAATGTTAAATGTTGTAGTCGAATGGACAAATGTAAAATTGGCGAGTGTTAGGGTCAAATACAAAAATGAAAAGAGGCCGGAATTAAAAAATGTCGACCAGGTCGAAATGGAAGCATTTTTAGGCTTACTAATTTACACCTCAGTATTGAAGTCCAATGATGAAGACATAGAATGTCTATTTGCTACAGATGGAACGGGCAGAGAAATTTTTCGGTCCGTAATGAGTGCCAAGAGATTTGCAGTTTTATTGACTTGTTTACGTTTTGATGACCCTTCCAAGAGAGAACAACGAAAAGCGGTAAATCCACTAGCACCAATTCAAGAACTATTTGAATCTTTTATTCAAAACTGTCAAACGGAGTTTTCTGTTGGTGAATATGTATGCATTGATGAAATATTAGTTGGTTTCCGGGGTAGATCACGCTTTAGAATGTATATTCCAAACAAACCACGAAAATATGGACTTAAAATTATGATATTAACAGATGCAAGAAACAACTATGTGTACAATGCGTATGTATATACAGGCCAAGATTCCGACGGAATGGGCCTTTCAGTAACTGAGAAAAAGCTTGCTAAACCTACTCAATCTGTGTTACGGCTTTCTAAGCCATTATTTGGCAGTAATCGTAATGTGACAGCTGACAATTGGTTCACGTCTATAGAACTAGTTCAGTTGTTGAAATCTAATGGCCTAACATATGCGGGAACTATGAAAAAGGTTAAAAGACTTATTCCTCCTGAGTTTCTTTTTCAAAGGCATGGAGAGATTGGTTCAGTTAGATACGGTTTTACAAAAGACATTACCCTTCTTTCGTATGTTCCTAAAAAAAAAACAAAGCCGTCATACTATTATCCTCCATGCATCATAGTATAGCCATAGATGAAAAAACACAAAAACCAGAAATAATTAGTCTGTATAATATGACGAAAGGCGGCGTTGATGCTTTGGATGAAAAATGTACGGTTTACAGTTCGTCCAAAAGAACGCAACGTTGCAACGTACTATATACGTATAGTATATTTTACAAAATACTAGATATGAGTACAGTTAACGCTTTTGTTATGTATCAGTGTTATAGAGAATCCAAACCCTTAGACAGGAAAGATTTTATGAAGGTACTGGCTAAAAGCTTAATTGAAGCACACATGAAACAACGAATGTATAACAGCAGAATCCCGACAGAAATAAGAGAAAACATAAAGCGAATACTGTGCGTGGTTGAACCTCCTTCTATTCAAGAAGATCGGTAGCAGTTCGCAAGTATTGCTACATTTGCCATCAAAACTTCATAGGAAGACATCTTATTTATGCGTCTGTTGTAAAAAACCAATTTGCTTGATTTGTTCTCATAAAATATGCAGAAACTGTAACGTTCAAAAAGAATAAAAAAAATAATCCCATTTTTTTGTCCTTATTTACCCCCTGCACGTTCCGTTACGTTTAGACTACTGATGATAATTTTTATTACCATAGATTATTCAATATTTGTTATACCTAATATTAAAACCATTTGTACATACCAAATTTAGAAATATTAAAAAAAAATTAAGTTTTCCGACGTAACACCGTACTTTATTTATTTGTAACTTTTGACAAAAATGTTAATAATAAGAATAGTCAGTAACAGAAAGAACTAAAAAGGCAATAGGATATTGCAAAAATGCCTAAAGAACAGATTATTATAAACAATGTGATAAAATAATTATTTAAATTTGAATGAGACCAGCATATTTATGATGAGTCCCGGAGACTCCACGTCACCGGTTATGTTCCTAAAATCGGACGTCACCGGTTACGGGTTAAGCCATTAGTTGAAAGAAAATTAGATCAGATGGTTCAAGTTGGTATTTTAAAACCTGTCAAACATAGTGAATGGGCTTCACCCATTGTAGTTGTAGCTAAGAAAAACACTGAGGATATTAGAATTTGCACTGATTTTCAAGTTACTGTAAATAAAGTTTTAAGTGTAGAGCAATACCCATTACCACTACCTGAGAATATTTTTGCAAGTTTAGCTGGAGGTAAAATATTTTGTTGTATAGATTTATCAGGTGCATATCAAGAACTTAAAGTAAATGAGGCCTTCCAAAAATATTTAACTATAAATACACATATTGGTTTATTTAGGTTTACTAGGTTAACATATGGTATAGCAAGTGCACCAGCAATTTTTCAATCAGTAATGGATCAGATCTTGGCAGGTATACCAAATGTTCATTGCTATTTAGATGATATCCTTATTTTGGGTACTTTAATAAAACATGTCAGTAGATTACTGGAAATAGTTTTTAACAGATTAAGTAGTTATAATATCAAGGTAATGCTCAAAAATGTTCATTTTTTAAAGATCAGGTTGAATATCTTGGTCACCGTATAGACAAAGATGGTATTCATCCTACTAGTGATAAATTAAGAGCTATTAAAGAGGCACCTGAACCTAAAGATATAACACAACTCCGATCTTACTTAGGATTAATTAATTACTATAGTAAATTTATCCCTATGTTATCAGTCCGCTTAAAACCGTTATATAAATTATTGGAAAAGAATGTAAAATTTAATTTTAATGCAGAATGTCTGCTTTTTCCTTAAGTAAGGAGTTAATTGAGGCAAATCAAGTTCTGGCACATTATGATCCTAATAAGCAAATTGTTGTTTCATGTGATGCTAGGTGTTCTTAGTCATCGGTACTCTGATGGCAGAGAAAAGCCTATACATTTTGTATCTGGAACTCTTGGTAAGGCTGAGCAGAATTATTCCCAAATTGAACGTGAAGCTCTAGCCATTATATTTTGTATTAAAAAGTTTCATAAATATTTATATGGTAGACAGTTTATTTTAGTTTCAGATCATAAACCACTTAAAGTAATATTTAATCCAGATCGTAATATTTCAGTTACGTCGGCATCTAGAATAATATGCTGGAATGTTATACTATCAGCCTATGATTATAAAGTAGAGTATCGAAAAGGGTCACAAAAGTATGAAGCAGATATGTTATCAAGGTTACCACTGTGATCCTACGGAGGTTGATGGTTACATAAATTCGTTTAATTTAACAGAGGAACTACCCCTCACCTTTGAGGATGTAGCTAAAGTAACAAAGACAGATATGGTTTTAGTTAAGGTATTAGATTTTGTAAAGACAGGATGGCCTAGTAAAATTACTGATCCAGTTATGAAGCCATATTTTTTAAAACGACATGAGATGTCTGTGGAAGAAAATTGTCTACTTGTGGGTTCAAGAGTAATAGTCCCTACTGTTTTGAAAAATAAAATTCTAGAATTAATTCATGAGAACCACAATGGTATTGTAAGATCCAAAATGCTTGCTAGGTCAATAGTTTGGTGGCCAGGTCTACAACAAGATATTGAGCAAATGATCTCCAGTTGTGAAATATGTCAATTATCACAAAACAATAGTGAAAAATCTTTAATGCCATGGCCTAGAACTGCTAATGTTTTTGAACATGTTCATATTGATTTCTTTTTTTTTTTTAATAATGTCTCTTATCTGTTATTAGTCGACAGTAAATCTAAATGGATTGATGTACATGTCATGGTTAGAGGTACTAATGTAACAAATACTATAGAAAAATTGAAACCACTTCTGGTCTGGGAGTGCGTAAATCTCGACCCACTTAGTGAAGTAATCCATTACTACCAACATGTACTTGCCTCCATTTTCACTTTCTGGAAATGGCCCAGCAATGTCCAAAGCTATTCTTTCAAACGGGCTTCCAACATTATATTGTCTAATAGGAGCTCTCCTTTTTCGATAAGGCCCGTTACTCGTAGCACAAATAGTACATTTCTTACACCAGTCTTTTACATCTTCGGAACTGTTCATCCAATAAAACCGTTCCCGAATTCGCTGAAGGGTCTTCTTTACACCAAAATGCCCTCCTGATGGACTGTCGTGTAACTGACGAAGTACTTCGGCTATTCTGCTCTTTGGGTTCACCAAGCCATCTTCCATGATAGATGAGTCCGACTGGGCCCAATACGTCTTGACTACTGAGCATAGGTTTGATATTTCTTGTCAAGATGGTCGAAGGTTTTCCTCTTTCCATTTTCGAATTTTATGTACAACTGGATCTCTCTCTTGTTTTTCCCTTATCTTGGTAGGCGTCCAGTCGTCGTTGACCATCGTCGTTCTTAGCACTGCTGCTTCCTTGGATTCCGTTTTGTTGCAGTGGGAACACTCTGCTGGGCATGGCCTTCTGGAAAGAGAATCAGCGTTTCTGTGGCTAACTCCTGCCCGGTGCTCAAATCTTAAAGTCGTTCGATCCACCTGGCTATCTGAGCCTCTGGATTTTTAAACTGCATCAACCACTTAAGGACGGCATGGTCGGTTCGGATTAAAAACTTCCTTCCATAGAGGTATTGATTGAAGTGCTCTACTGATTTCACTACTGCCAGAAGTTCTCTTCTCGTGACGCAATAATTCCGCTCAGGTTTTGAGAGAACTTTACTAAAATATCCAAGGACTCTTTCCTGTCCTCCTTGAATCTGAGACAGCACTCCTCCAATTCCCACATTACTTGCATCTGTATCTAAAATGAACTCTCCTTCTGGCAGTGGATACCCTAAAATTGGTGCTGTGATTAAATGCTTTTTTAATTTGTCACCGGAAATTTTCGAAATATCGCCAGCAAAAGTTTATTTATAATAATCTATCTTACAATAATAATTTATTATTACGATCGTTACATTTAAATACCCGTCGCGAATTTCTTTCCTGACTGCCTGTTTTCTCCAAAAAGATCCCTTTAAATACCCAATACCGTTAGACTAGAAAAGTCGATCGCCTTCTCGTCTGGTATAGAATATAAACATGTTTTTTTCTTAGGATCGGGCCGCCGGCTGCATTGTTGTTACCTGAAGTTGTTATTCGAATCCTTCTGGAGAGTTCGGTAGTATATGACCTACAAAATACGTGAATGAATAGAATATTAGAAATAAATATGTTTACGATTTTGGGTCAGAATTTACCGTAACACTATATTTTTGCTAAGAATATTTTTTTCGATAATATGCTTACTTTTTGATTTACTTGCGAAAAACCGCCTAAAAACGAGTTTTTTTTTGTTGAAAAATAAACATTTTCACTCACAAATAACTCGAAAAATGACAGTTAAAAAACTCTATAGAGCAAAAGTTACTTAGAATTGTCAATTTACCACGACTATTTTAAACGTATATTTTTCACTCCCGAGAAGGGGTGACTTTCACCCTCCATGTAAAAGCAACCAACAGTACACGTCCAATAATGAAATAATCAAAATTAAATCATAATCCAAATTTTCACGCAAATCCGTCGTGACGCTGAAAATTACACTCCAAAACATTTACTGGGCTATAATATGAAGTTTACCAAATTTTTAAACTAGATAATAAATCATTTAAATACACTTACATAACTATCAAATGCGTCAGTCTTACTGTAATTCATACAGACTTCCTTTTCCGTAACTTGCTCTGTCTGCAAAATCTTGCTGTATGTCAACATATTATGATTACTTCTTGTCAAATCCTTAAAATTAATAGAGTTGGTAAATACATAAGTACATACAAATTAATATCAACAAACTTACCAAGTTGCATACATCCGTTTCATTTAAAATCATGGATGTATTGTCATGTAAAACTATATCAGATTGCACCATTTTGCTAGTACAAGGAGATTCATAGTCCCTTTTTGATTTCTAAAATTGATACACGTAATAAATACCTTTTTCCGTTATGGCTAATTCCAAGTGTTATGTCAAAAGTGAGGTTATAAATAATATTGTACTTACATCATTCAAGGCAAGTTCTACCAGTTTTAAAGATCGGGAACTCATATTTTTAACTATTAATTAAACTTCAAGAATCAGTTGGTATAACAATATCTAACAAGAAACGTCACCAAGGAATATTTTTCTAGCGAAATAATACGTGTTCACTCACTAACTGCATATCAATAACTGAGAAATAGAAGTGTAAAATCAAACACAGCAGTGATTTATTATTCTGGAAAAAGTCACTAAGTGCCATTAATGAGTTTTAACGCATATTTCCAGAATTTGTTCGTATGTAAAAAGTTATTAATGCCTGGTTGCACCAATAGATCTTAAGCTCCAGCTTAGCCCAGCTCTGCTTATAGTTAGGGCTGCCTTAACTCTCACTTACGTTGCACCATAATTTTCGATTCTAAAATATTCTTTATATTCTTAAATATAAAAATACAAAATTTGGTTGATCGCCGTCGGACGGTTGGTCGTGGTCGGTCGATCAGTCTGAGCTGAGGCCTACCTAAGGCACGTCTTAAGCTTAAGATATGTTGGTGCAACCAGGCATAAGTCACTTATGTATTTTTGGCTGCTTAATATTTTCTGTATTAAGGGGTTAGTGATTTTTTAACACACAAAAATAGCCATTTAGAACCACATTTAGCAAGTAGTGACTTTTATAATAGAAAGATATAATGAATTTCATGCGGTCGGCGAAGTTAATGAGTTTTTCACAAAATGTCAGTTAGTGGCTTTTCGCCGGGATATGACGATAGACTCTTAATAAAATGCAGGAATTCAAAATAATATCAAAATTTAAACCTTAATAATTATTATAATTTATGAATTAACATACATATGTATTCAATTGTTTGTTGTTTGTTTGTTTATTTTATTATTTGCCTGTCATAATTAATATAATATAATGTCAGACCAATCAAATACACTGCTCAAAATGATCAAATCTTACTAAGAGTCGTATCAGTTTTTTTAGGAACCAGCTGTACCATAGAATTAATTTTTTTAAAATATAATTTTTAGCAAAACTACTACGATGAAGACTGTTACACTGATCAGGGAAACAATAATTTATCTTATTCAAATAAAAACACACTTCAACTATCATCTTTCTCACAAGAGCAAAACTATTGGAAATACAATAAAATCAATAATACTGACACAGAAAATCAAAATGTTTTCGATAGTCACGAAACACAGCAAAGTAATTGTCTCCTTGACAACTTCACCAGGTTAGGAAAATCCAGTCCCAGTCTTGACCAAGGCTATCACACATTAGTAACCCATAATCCAAGTTTGATTACTCCTAATTTTTGGGATACAAATTTGTACAAGGGCAAAAAGTATCAAACGAAAAACAATTCCTTCGATAAATTACCCGATGAGTTAGTTGTAAAAATATTTTCATACTTAACTAGTGTAGACATTAGCTTTTGTGCTCAGGTATGCAGAAGATTTGATATTCTAGCCTGGACACCATCATTATGGAGGGTTATCGTAATTGAGAATGATAATATAAGTGGTGACAAGGCTATCAAAGGTGTTTTGAGGCAATTGTGTGGACAAGGAAAAACCGGAGCTTGTCCTAGTGTAGAAAGAATCCATATTACTAATGGTGCTAAAATATCGGATAAAAGTTTGTTGTTGCTAGCTAGACGATGTCCAGAATTAACTCATTTACAGTTACAAGGATGCAGTAATCTAACTAATAGTGTAGTATTTGAAATTGCTACCAAATGCAATAACTTACAGCATCTAGATATTACAGGTTAGTTTTATTCACCCATTTATAAATATGGGATTTGATTTGATTTTTGTATTATTTCAGGTTGCTCTAAAATATCGTGTATAAATGTAAATAATGGGTTAGAACCACCGAGAAAATTGCAACTTCAATATTTAGATTTAAGTGATTGTATCGCTGTGCAAGACAGTGGATTGTTAATAATTGTAAGGAATGCTCCACAGTTAGCTTATTTATATTTAAGGAGATGTGTTCAAATTACTGGTGAGTATGCTATGTATATTTAAAAATATCTAATTCGTTCGAAATTAGTATCCTAACCTAACCAATAACACACGAAGAATATAAAAAAAGTAACTAAATTTTTCCCAACAATGTTGAGTAGCTATAATACTTCTTCTTCATTTTATTTCAATGTTCTGTGAATTGTTCCACGTAATACTGAAATGCTGTTTCGTGGACTTAACAAGCCATTTGACAGGGTCAAATTAAAGAAAGTTATCCACTTATTGTACGCAAGGGAGATACCTCTAGGAATAGTAAAAGTAGAAGAAGTACTAATTGACCCTGTTGAAGCTGACAATGGGATAAGACCAGGAGAGTCCTCTCTTGTTCAACCTGATCATGGATGAAATAATAAAAAAAGTCGGAATTATACTTTATTTGTTTGTAACTTGACAGCTTATTACAAATGCAAATCTTCACTAATATGCTAACAGCAGGTAAAGTGGTCAAACTGAAATCACTCACAAATAATATCCCCTCCTGTTGAAATGTAGTTTTACATATTATTTTCAAAGAACCCACCTTGTTCACATTGAAACTTTAAAATAATACAAACCCATGAATAACCTAACCTAACAGGTATGAAAATAATGAATCATTGTTTTAGAATCAAAAAGGGAGAGATTTAAATGTTAAATAAAATTAATGTTAAAACATATGCACACATTTAAGCAATGTGCATAAATTAAAAACTTACTGATTTACTAATAAATTATGGATTTCCATCTCTTCCTCTTCTTCTATGTAAGATTCATTATCCGGTCCGATTGGAATTATAGATTGACAAAAATTCTTCAATGTTATTATTAACAGTCCACAATCGTTCTTTCTCTTTTTTTACGTTGTTTACGGCATTGGTCCAGTTACCTTTCTTTGCGTTTTTTATGGAATTTAATAAAAGTTGTTTGACATCATTAAATTTAAAAGTTATATTTGATCTGGCTACTTCCCCTTTTACTTAAGCCCATATTAACTATTTGTAGTGTCGTAAGCTTAGACAGTGTAAACCCGACCTTAGGGTGTTAGCTGACGGCTGTCTGGCAACCGTCAGCTGTCAACCTAAAAAAGCACACTTGTAAAATTGATGTAAAAATATAAACATTTGTGTTCACTCTTTTAGCGGGTATTTTAGTAAAATAAAACTATTTACCGTAATTGTCGTATTATTACAAGGATACTACAATTATTTGGCGACGAGAAAAGTTGTGGAAGTTTGGGTGAAGCACAAAATATTGTATTTTTTTACGGAAAGTTGAATTTGGAATTTGCAAGTCATGTCCTTGAACCAGGGTAATTCAGAAAACGTGGTTTTGCCAGTCCAACCGACTGTTACAGTGGTTAATACTGGGAACATTTCGGCATTAGCAGTTTCAAGCAAGGTAATGATTTTGAAGTATTTGAAGAACGGCTAGACCAATTGTTTATGGCAAATATAATAGAGGGTACACGAAAGGTTGCTGTTTTACTTACCTTGTTAAGTGAAGAGGTATACAAGATTTTGAGAGACCTATGTAGCCCTGAGAAGCCGAATGGTAAAGACTTTGATACTTTAATACAGTTATTAAGACTACATTTTAAACCAAGAGTGTCTGTATATCGCAGAAGGATTGTTTTCGATTCATTAAGACAGGGCCAAGAGTCTATTAATGATTGGTATTTAAGGGTTAAAAATGCAGCTACACAATGTGATTTTGTGGACAAACTGATATATAGAGTCCAAGATAAATTTGTAACAGGCATGAGGCCAGGTCATATATTGGACCGTTTGTGTGAGGAGAGTCCGTCCAAAAGTTTTCAAGAACTGTTAGAGATAGCTTTGAACAAAGAAGCAGCCTTGAGAGAACAGTCCAGAAATAATGCTGAAGTGAATAAGCTACAAGAAGTTGGACAAAAAGCAAGTAGTACTTCTAGTAGTAATATTTCCAGAAATGGTGAGAAAATAGTGGAGAGACATAGTGATAAAGAGAGACATAGTGATCCAGAAGACTTAAGGTGTAATTTCTGTAACAAAACCAAGCATAATTTTAGTAAATGTAAGTACCGAACATTTATTTGTAAAAAATGTGGCAAAAAGGGTCATATTATGGCAGCATGCAAATTAGAGCAGAATCATTTGGTGGAAGAGGAAGAAAATGAGAAGATACTTTCATTGTACAACTTAACAGACATTCAACAAGTTAATTTTATAAAGCCACTGTATATTCCAGTTGTAGTAGATGATAAGGTGTCCACACAGATGGAATTGGATACTGGAGCAGGTATTTCTTGCATGCCTCATAAGTTTTATTTAGATAATTTAAGCTACATTCCTTTGAATAAAACAGGTATTAAATTAAAAACCTACTCTGGAGAAATTGTGAATCCAGAAGGGAAAATTACTGTAAAAATTTCTATACAGAATGTTTCAAAAATTTGTAATTTTACAATAGTCAGGAAAGCTACTAAAATGTTGTTAGGTCGCGATATAATTAGTAAATTTTACATGTCTTTAAATTCCAAAATAACAATTAATGACCTAGCTATTCAAAATAAAAACAAAGAATTGGATAAAATATTGTCAAAATATTCAAAGCTCTTTCAAAGGGAGTTGGGTAGGTACAATGGGGAAAAAGTTACTTTAGAAATAGATGAAAATGTAAAACCAGTTTTCCACAAACCTCATCCCTTACCATTTGCTTTTCGGGAAAAGGTGGAGGTGGAACTAAAGCGGTTAGAATCAGAGGGTGCTATTGAACGGGCAGATAATTCTCTGTGGGGAACACCATTAGTACCAGTTATGAAACCCAATGGCAAAGATATTCGTGTTTGCGCTAACTATAAAATCACAGTAAATAAATATTTAAAAGATTTCAACCATCCATTGCCCCGTATTGAGGACATTTTCGCCGCGTTACAAGGAGGACAAAAATATTCAAAACTCGATTTTCTCAATGCTTATAACCAGTTAGTACTAGATGATACAACTAGTGAGTTATTATCTTGGAGCACACCTCTAGGTATATATAGAATAAAGCGGTTACCTTATGGCACGAAGCCAGCCTGTTCTATTTTTCAAAATGTAATTGAAAAGGTTTTGCAGGGGTGTCGGGGTACAGTAAATTTTCTGGATGATGTAGTAGTAACAGGGAAAGACGATAGAGAGCATTTAGAAAACTTGGAGGAGGTGTTAAAGCGACTAGAAAGAGCAGGGTTTAGATTAAACGGAAAAAAATGCGAATTTTTCAAAGAAAACATTTATTATTTGGGACACAAAATATCACAAAATGGGTTGGAAAAAGACGAAGAAAAGGTAAGGGCAATCATAAGTGCTCCTAGACCCAAAAATATTACAGAGGTTAGGGCTTTCGCGGGAATGATAAATTATTATTCTCGTTTTTGTGAAAATTTACAAGGGAAATTAAAACCCTTATATGAGTTAGTAGGGAAAATGAAAAAAATTAAATGGACAAAACAATGTGAAAATGCTTTTCAATATGCAAAGACTGAGTTAGCTTCACAAAAGATTTTAGTACATTATGACCCAGATAAACCAATTCGTTTAGCGTGTGATGCGAGTGATCATGGAATAGGGGGAGTTTTGTCTCATGTTTTACCAGATGGGAGTGAGAGGCCTATATGCTATATCTCGAGGGTATTAAACAAAGCAGAGCGAAATTATTCTCAAATTATGAAGGAGGCTCTGGCTGTCTACTGGTCGGTATCTAAATTGTACCAATATTTGGCGGGACGGAAGTTCGAAATATTAAGTGATCACAAACCATTGAAATCGATCTTTGGTGAATATAAAAGCCTACCGAAAATGGCGGCGGGTCGAATTCAAAGATGGTCTTTATTTCTAGCTGGTTTTGATTACACTTTTAGGTTTATCAGAGGAGTGGATAACTCAAGAGCAGATGCGTTGTCACGATTGCCTTTACAGGATGATTATGAAAATGATGAGCCTGAATATGATTATTTAAACATGGTTGAGAGTTTAATACCTATAGATTCAATAAAACTGAGATCAGAATCAAGAAAAGATCCAATTTTGGGCAAAGTGTTCAATTTTATTAGATATGGATTTCCGAAGCATACAGAAAATGAACTATTGAAACCATTTATAGCTAGGAGGCAGGAGCTTTTTATTGAGCAAGGAATTATAATGTGGGGGTATCGCGCGGTAATTCCTGTTGCACTGAGAGGGCAGTTACTTAAAGAATTACACAGTAATCATGAAGGTATGACGAAGATGAAGTCCAGCGCCCGTTCCTACTTCTGGTGGCCATCGCTAGATAACGAGATTGAGCAGCAGGTCAATAACTGTAAAGTTTGTTGCCAATTGCGGCCAGATCCGCCTAAGGCTAAGCTGATGAAGTCACTGGAGTCTCACTACATTTATGAAAAAATACATGCTGATTTTCTAGGGCCCATTAGGACAAAGACAATTTTAATTATTGTGGACACATACACTAAATGGCCAGAGGTATTCGTGATGAACACACCTGATTCAGAAAATACTATTAGTAGATTTAGGGAATGTTTTTCACGTTTTGGTATACCGCGTATAGTAGAAACGGATAATGGGACCCAATTTACATCCGAAAACTTTATTGATTTTTTGAGTAATAACGGAGTTAAGTTTGTAACATCTCCACCCTCTCATCCCTCAACTAACGGGTTTGCAGAAAACTGTGTTAAATCGGTTAAATTAGGATTAAAAAAAGCTCTTTCAGATGAAAAAAATAAAAATGTGCAACTGGAAACTTTGATTTACAGATATTTATTTTCATATCGAAATTCGATACATGCTACTACTGGTATGTCACCTAGCAGTATGATGTTTAAAACTAAGGTACGTACACGTTTAGATTTATTGTCTCTAAAAGGGGTTTCATCAAAGAAAAAGCTGAAAATCAAATTTTAAATTATAAAGGAAAAAGAGAAGATAGTTTTGTAGAGGGGGATAGAGTTTGGTGCAGGGACTATCGAAATCCAAATAGAAAAATATGGGTAGAGAGTGTAATAGATGAAGTTTTAAATGATAGGATTTATTTGTGTAAACTGATTCATGAGAATTTGATTTGGAAGAGGCATTTGAATCAAATTCGGCGGAATCAATCGGATGTAGTGGAGGATCAGGTTGAAAAAGTTTATAGGGAAGGTCTTGAAAATAAGTGGTCAAGTGGCGAACAGGGGCCTAGTGCTATACATTTGAATGTCCAACCAAAATTGTTATTAAACGAGTCAATAAACGAGCCCTATTCTCAAACGAATGAGACTCTGAGACAGGAAGAAATTAAAATCAATGAAAGTTTAGCTGATCAGCCTTATCCTCAGACTTTTTTTTTTTTTTTTTGGACTGAGGTGGAAACGTTCTAAACGGACTAGGGAAGATGTCCCTAGTACTGTTGGACTCGAGCCGGAAGGGACACATGCTAGCGCACGCTACCCAGTGTAGGGCCTCGTGCCCGCATGCCCCCCTGGCCGGTCGCCTACCAACTAAAACCACCCTTCTTCGACCCAGGATACCCCCGGACGAGTTCCTTAGAGAACGAAACATGGGGGTATCCTGCGCTGTCTGGGCGGAATGTGCTAGGACTATGCCAAAAATGTCGTACTATTTTCCTATGCTGCTATCCTGATAACGGGTAGCAAATAGGGAAGGTTCGGTTTCCTTACAGGCGAGGAAGATGTAATATAATACTTGTCATTATTAGCCGGGAGTAGTGATGGTGTACACAGACTAATGCGAGAGAGAAAAAGAAAAAAGGAAATATAGTAGAGTACGTGCTTAATGGCTCGTAAGGGCCATCACTTTTTTTTTTTAAAACTTTATTATCAATACATAGCCCAGTTTATGCGTTGTCAGGTACTTAGGTACTCAGGTTATTATGTTACGCGGCGGTTTTCGAAGTTTGCGCAGCACGTGCCGATAAGTGTAAGTTGGGGAAGACACCTCCCTCACCTTTCTTGTTCAGCTCTTTCTATCATGGTCTTTCGTTTCATTATCTTTGTGATGTGGTCTATTATGTACTCAAAATTCTGTTTATTAAGCATCGCGATCTGCATTATGTTATTAGGCGTTATCGCTCCTAGCCTGTTCAGCAGCCTATTTTGTTCGGGTGCGAAGACATTACATCGGAAAATGCAATGCTCCGCGTCATCCCTTACGTCGCATGTTGAGCACCTATCATCGTTGGATTTTTTGATAGTATATGTGTAAGACCTGAAAGATCCATGTCCAGTCAAAAACTGTGTAAAGTAGTAGTTCACTCGTTTAAACTTACATTGGTACCACGCCACCACATCAGGGATGAGCGTTTTGGTCCATTGAGCTTTCGTCGTCTGTGCCTCCCATTCCGTTTGCCATTCTGTAAGCATTTGTTCCCTTATGGTAGCTCTAGTCTGTGGGATGTGACCGTTTTGGTTTTCATAGAGCAACTGCCGCTCTCTGGCCAGAAGGTGAATGGGGAGTGTACCCGAGATTGTCTGTAGGGCCATCGTGGACGTGGTTCTGTACGCGCTCGTGACCTTAAGAAGGGGTTTTCTCTGTGCTCTTGTTAACATATCCTTATACTTTTTATATCTAAGGACATCGATCCAGACAGGGGTTCCATATAGGAGGGTCGACTGCACAATGTGTAGATAAAGTCTTCTCTTGTTGCTGCTTGGCCCTCCTAAGTTTGGTATTATTCGCTGGATGGCTGCTGTCTGTGCTTCCGCCTTCTTGGTCACTCTTAAAAGATGGCTTGAGAAACGCAAGCCTCTGTCCAAATCTATACCTAAATATTTAGCACAGTTTGTTGCTTTAAGCTCATTGCTACCTATCCGGAAGATCAATTCCGGTCCATCTCTCGGGGCTTTAAGGATGACTGCTTCGGTCTTTCCACCCGACAATTCTAAGTCATTATTCTTCATCCACCTATTTACTTTATCAAAGCAGTTGTTTACTGCGTCGACAACTTCCAAATAATTGTCACCCGTTGTTAAAATGGCTAGATCGTCAGCATAGGCTATTGCCATGCTATTTCTACTGTAGTCTATGTCCAGTACCCCATTATATAACACATTCCATAACGTCGGGCCTAATACGGATCCTTGTGGTACACCGGCTGTCAGACTGATTTCTACATTTTTTGCCACAATTAGGTGTCTATCACTTAGATATCTTTTTATGATATTTACCAGGTATGCCGACACCTCGGCGATCTCTAGTCTATTAATGATGTGAGCCCAGTTTGCGGAATTAAACGCGTTCTTCACATCAAACATTGTTAAGACAGCCCATCTTCTTCTTGTGTTTTTTACGGTGTCTGTAATATGTTTGACCGCATCTATCGCCGACCTTGATTTCCTAAATCCATACTGTCTATTCGAGATGATGTCTTTTTCACTCAGCTCCTCTTCGAGACGATTTTTAATAATGTGTTCATATAATTTCCCCATGCAGTCTAAGAGACAAATCGGTCGATAAGAGTTGGCTTCGTCCGGATCTTTGCCGGGTTTCGGTATGAGTGTCAGTCTCGCACGTTTGAGGTCTTCGGGAAACTCTTGTCTCACAAGCAGCTGATTAAAAATACCTATTACCGTTTCTGGTTTTAGCATTGTGATTAATTTGATCGCCTCTGGTGGCACACGATCTGGTCCAGGGGATTTACCTATCTTAATGGACTCTGCGGCTCTGGTGAATTCTGCAGTACTAATGCCTGCCGGACAGATCTGTTCATTCTGTATGAAAGGTGTAATCGGTTTTGTGGGAAAGAGGGTACACACAATTTCCCGTCTTTTATCGTAGCACAAATCGTACGGGGTCTCGGATCTCAGCGTTTTTGTGGCTATTTTGTACGCTTGGCCCCATACATCGTTTTCCAGCGCCTCGCATAGGTTCTTCCAACAGGTACGCTTGGCTCTTTTTATCATTTTATTGATTTCTTGTTTAGCGCTTTTGTATTCCTCCTTGGTCTGCTGAGTCCTCTCTCTTTGTGCGATCCGCCTGATTCTCAGGCATTCTGCCCGTTTTAGTTGTATTTCGTCGTTCCACCAGTACGGTACGGTATATGTGACATATTTGCTCTTACTGCTTAGTCTGTGTGCTCTAATGATCGCTTTTCTAAAGGTGGGAAAATCAGTAGCTTCTTCTTGTAAGTTTCTTATATTTTCAGTAAATTTTACTTTATTGAAAACGAGTGTCCTTCTGCCTTTTCCTGGTGTGACCTTAGTGCCAATCTCGAAGGTGATGTATTTGTGAAAAGTGAAAATATTATCCTCTAATACATCCCAGTTGTTTATTTTGTTGGCGTAATGATTTGATGCTAGGGTAACGTCTATATGACTCCGTGATACTCCTCTTTCAAAAGTATGTTTACCATTATTCAACACTACTAAGTCGGCCGTGGAAATCCATTCATTTCATATTTCCCCTTTATTGTCATTCCGTGGGGACCCCCAAAGAATGGATTTGGCGTTTATATCACCAACGATTATAAAGTGTTTCTCTGTAAGTGACGCCTCAATGATATTGTCTACCTTCTCTCGGTATAGTGTAATGTTAATGTTAGGTGAGATATAACAGGCTATTATTGATACGTCGTTCATGTTTACCTTAACGAAACCTTCTTTCTTCGTTATCTTCCTGATTTGCGCACGTTTGTTCATTAAGTAGATGGCAACACCTGACCGTGTATCGGTAACCCAACCAAATTTCTTAACGATATTCACATTTGGTTCGGGGACTATTATAAGATCTGCATTTATTGCTAAGGCTTTAGCGTAAATCAGGTCGTGCGCAACCTTGGCCCTACCGATGTTCACTTGCAGGATCTTAAGTGTCTTCAACCTGTTCGAAGCCATTTTGGAGTTTATACCGCTAGCCGTTTAGGTCACTTGGTGAGGGGGGTTTCTTCAACCTATCCGCACAGGTCAATGACCGCGCTCGCCTGAGGGGTTGGAGAGGTAGGGGCAATTGGGTCCCTATCCGAGGGGGGAGGAGGGAGGGAGTTCGAACGCGAGCGCGAAGAGACCTTAACACGCGTGAGTTCTTCCGCCGTGTCCTCGCATAATGAGTTAAATTCCTCCATTAACGAGGAGAAAGCAGCGCCGTTAAATACATCATCGTCCATTTTTCCCCGCTTATCCTCAGACTGCATCTGAAGTTACAACTGAAAAGGGTCAGGTTAATATAAGTGAACGACCAAAGCGTAATATTAAACCACCCCAGCGCTTGAATTTGTGAGGGGAGGTATTGTAGTGTCGTAAGCTTAGACAGTGTAAACCCGACCTTAGGGTGTTAGCTGACGGCTGTCTGGCAACCGTCAGCTGTCAACCTAAAAAAGGACACTTGTAAAATTGATGTAAAAATATAAACATTTGTGTTCAACCTTTTAGCGGGTATTTTAGTAAAATAAAACTATTTACCGTAATTGTCGTATTATTACAAGGATACTACACTATTTGATTTAGTTTTTTTTTGTTTTTCCATTTCGTCAATGACATATTTTTTATAATACTATTTCTGTTACCTTGTAATTCGTAATAATTTCGTTTTAAGCATAGTCTGATCATACGGTATTGTTTTTCATTGGGGCCAGTCAATTGTATCTCCTTTTACATGAGACCGTTAATAACTTTTCCACTAATTTTGAGTGATAGCTGGCGTTATCTTAATCAACGATAGCATTATTTGATAGAAAATGTTCCTAGAAAAGTAATCCTCTAAAATATTTGTACTGTTTTTACCATTTCTTCGTGGTAATCTTTAGTGGATTTTGAAGCAAACTCAAATAAATCATTATCCACAAAATCATGTTCGCTCCCAATGTGCGTGACTTTTAATCTTCGACCCTTTTCTAAAGGAGCATTTAAACAAGTAGAATATTCTTCTAGACAGGCTTGTCGAGAACTTATATTATTTTTATCTACCCATACTTTTGACACAGTATGATTTTCGTTCAGCCAGGTTTCATCTAAATAGAAAATGCATCTTCTAATCTAAATATTTTTATCGTTCTTAAATATTGCCTTCTCTAACAAACAATCTCTTCTGTATCGTTCAATATAGGTTTTTTTCTTTGATTTTCATAGCAAAAACCGATTTCTTTAAGGAATTTCTACAACTTATCTCGACCAAATTGAGGAAAATTATTATCTCTTTTTTAAAGATCGCTTAATTGTATCATATATCTTTCTCCATGGCCTGTTGATGTGTTTGCCTTAAAATCTTTTTTGCTTCATTTCGAGCTTCGTATTTTTTGAAGTGATTTATATAGTCTATTATTTTTTATTCTTTATCTTCTTCGAATCATAAAAGTCAATAATTTTGATATAACTATAAAATTTTGCATAATACTCGTTGATAATACCAACTTCTTCCGAACTCTTAGAAAAAGCTATTACTTTTTATTTTTCACAAACCTTTTATCTCTGACCCATTTTTGTTAGTTTATAAAGAGAAACCAATCCATCAAAATTTTGTGTTTGAGGGAACAATTTGATAATCACTATAACTGACGTATAAACGAAGTTTTACTTTTATTTCCCAAAGTTTATAACTCTGAAGCTAGTTAGTCAACACAAATAGATAACGTTATCTTGATAATTCAGATATATGTATATGCATTATATTTTGTTAATAAAAGTAAATAAATAAGCATTTTCTGAATACATAAAGTGTTTGAATTTCCTATCTCTTAGAATTTGCAACGCACTATATAGTGACGGTAAAAAACTAAATTGTTACATGTCGCCACTCTTTCTTGATTTTATAAGCCAAACTTCGCTAAGTTCGTTCAAATATGGTATATAATATTATTATTTTTTTCTTTTAGCAGATTAGACCTATTATTTCACGCATATACCAAAAAACAGATTCTTTGACATTGTCGTCATATAAAACTGTCGTCCGCACCATTCAATGTATGGTTTTGATTTTTCCTTGTTTGTGGTGTTATATTTTTGTAGTTCTAATTTATTGTCTTTATTCTAATTTATTAAAACTCACGATAATTTATTATTAATTTATGAAATAACTGTAGAACTATTTATTACGTTCGTACATTTAAATACGCGAGCCCCGAATTTATCTTCTTACTCACCGCTCAATAAAATCCATGGTATTTATTATCCGACAAGTGAGAGCTGGCGAAAATAGAAAAGGAATTATTATAAGAGAGATAGAAGAGGTAATTAATCGCTGGTGTCACAAACGCGTAGTTTCCGTATCAAAAATTTAGATGGGATCTGAAAATTACGTTATAGCCCAGGGAAATAAGCATTTTTTCATTACACTCGTCCGGCCAGGCAAACGACAGTTGTTTTAAGTAGTACGGATCTCTGTAACAAAAACCTATATGTTTCCTGCAGTTGATTTTTTGGACTTAATTAGTTATTAACAAATTAAGGTCAAAAAACGAAAAATTTTTGTTTTTTTCGTCTCTCAGCAAAAAGTGAAGCAATTCATACAAATTTTAGGAGAAGGAAACTTATAATTTATATAAAAACCTTTAAAGTGGCGTTTTCTAAATGTTTCTATCCTTATTTGTTGCTTAGAAAGTTGCAAAATAAGTCAAAAATTTCGGTTTTTTGTAAATGTTAATAACTTTTTTAAAAATAAACTTATAATATTTATATTTCATGGAATGATGTGTCCTGTAGTGCTTAAAATAGGGTTAAAATTTCAAAGTGATCGGTCCAATAGTTTAAAAGTTATTTTATTTGTTTATCCCAAATTAACATTTTTTGCAACAATATAAGTCAGAAATTTATACAGTTTTCGTAATTCAAGGGGTAGTTTTTGATAAAAGAAGACTTGTTTTATTATTTACTTTAAAAAAAAGTAAGAAAATTAATTTTAAATATTGCAAAATAATTTTGCAAAGACATGTCGATTTTTTGCTTATAAACAATTAGAATAACTTTTTAACCATTAACTGTAAAAATATTATTTTTATATATTTAAAAAGCCTGAATTTTTTCACAGATTTAAGTAAAAAAAAGTTTGTCTCAAAATAATTTGGTACAAAGTTAGCCTCTTTTTTTATTTAATTCATAGCACCTTTGTTTATAACACTTAAGAAATCTAATTAGCGTCATTTGAAAGAATATACTTTATAGTTTTAAAGTACTAAATTTTAAAAATATTGCCCTTTCATGGAATCGTCCACAAAGCTTCAAAATGTATGTAAAATAGGTCGGCTTTGAAACTCTCGGGAGCTGAAGGGAGGGGGAAGGCGTTGTTAACTGTATCTCTGTTCCTTTTTTATGTATTTTAATGTTTCTTTTTGAACTTGCATGTACTTTTTGCGTACATTACGAATATGCATTATTTCAATAAATAAATTGTCAAATAAACCACCTAATTTGTTTAAAAACAATTTTTTTATTTTTTTTTAATAGTATTTAAGTTAAGTTTGAATGTAAAACAGTATTTGTCATTTCCTATATTTTGGGGACTAAGCCACAATTTAAGTTTATAATAAGTTTATTTTTGATGTTTCGATTTCTACTTCGGAAATCTTTGTCAGAATGCAGAACATTAATAAATTAATCAAATTTTGTTTTTGGTTACTTGGTAGAAAATTTTTCTGATAACTCTTTTGGGTGATTGATTAGCGTGAAGAAGCTCAGTAGATCTGTTATAGTAAAAATTACAAAAAAAGTTATTGACAAAAATTGTAGACAGCTTTAAACTCCACATTTTAAAATTAGTTACAATCTTACAGGGTGTTCTATAAGATGGTGGCAGACCAAACTTATGTTTTTTAAATGAAACACCCTGTATTTTATTTTAAATTTAAAATCTGCTTCATTTCCACATCACAATAATGTAAAGTTTTATTATGTTATACCGGGTATTTAAAAAGTTATAACCAATATTACCTGAAAATCGTATCAAGTTTAACTCCCTGTATCATTAAAAATGAGTATAGGACCATTGATCTATTGCAACCATAGTTTCTTAATAATTTTTAAAAATTATAAAATATATTCGTTTTCATAATATTCGTTAAATCAAATACAGGGTAAGTCAAAATGCAAGTAGATTATTTTCTTGATAATTTTAAATAGAACACCCTGTATTTTAAGTCACTATCGAAAAGTACTAATATCGTACTTTACATTTTATGGAATACTCCCTATACCTAAAGTTATCAATTTTCTAAGTATTAATTTGGTAGATATTTTCTCAGAAACTGACAGTTTGACATTATTGTTTTTTAATTCAGTAACGAGATAACGACACAGAAAAGAAAACAATTTGTTTCAAATAAAATTTATAAAAAATAACTGACAGAAAATAAAAAAAAATAACAACACATAAAAAAATAAAAAACAACTGTAATTTTAACTAATCATACTTAAGTAAGGCGTTCAAAATGACCTCCCAAAACATCGATGCATACTTGAAAGCGGTCATTGAAAGAGTTACTTACATTACTAAGCATTTGTAAAGAAATATTTAAAAATGCAGTTCGGATTCTATTTTTTATATCCCTTGTTGTTGAAGGTATTTTATATACTTCGTTCTTAATGTAACCCAAATGAGTTCACTTTATTGAATTCTGGTGACATTTCAATTTTCGAAGTGGAAATTGAAACGTCAATAAACGTATTTTTATCTTTAATTGTGGTTTATTCCCAGTTTAATAATAATTAATTTACAATGCCACAAGAAAATAGCTTCAGAACAATACCTAGATTATTGTTGTTAGGTATCGCCACATCGATTAGAGTTGTTTTTCTTGTTAGTTTATTAACTAGTACGAGATCTGATCTATTATGTGCTACAGTTTGGTCTGTGAGCACAGTGCGATCTCAGTATAGCTTGTAGTTGTCATTCTCAAGCATACTCTCAGGAACGTATTGATAATATGGGAGATGGTTTGTTTGTAGAAGTCCCAGTTTAAAAGCTATCTCTTGATGGAGGATCTTCCCTACTGAGTCATGCCGTTCCTTATATTCAGTTGCTGCAAATGCCTGGCAGCCTCCAGTAAGATGTTGGATAGTTTCTTGGGCTTGACATCCATATCGGCATTTGTCGTTTTGGATCTGAGGGTCTTTGACGATATATTTCAGGTAATTTTTGGTTGGTATAACCTGATCCTAATGGCGAGTAATGAACCTTCTGTTTGAGGGAACATCTTTCCTGATGTCAGCCAATAGTTCGACGGTATATTGTCGACATAGTCTTGACTGACCTCATTCGGATGTCGCCCGTGCAGAGGTTTACCCATCCAGATGCGCATTTTTTCGTTCTTAGTAAGATGGTTTATGCGCATTTCTTGTTCCCTCAGGTTGATCGGTGTTGTGTCATCTACTGCGCAAATCGTGCGATGAAGAGTAGATGTCTCTGCCTGTACCTGAAAATAAGTTCTTAAATTATTAATCTGTTTATCTAATTGCTCGCTTATATCAATAAGTCCTCGTCCTCCTAAATACCGCGGTAATGTCGTTCTTTCTACTGCACTTCGAGGATGGTGTTTTTGTGCCTTTGTGAGGTGTGTTCGTACTTTTCGCTAAAGATTTTCTATATCCTTTTTTGTCCACTTAACAATACCAAATGAGCTAAGCGCGGAACATGCGTAGTTGTTTAGTGCCTTAAACAAATTTTTACTGTTAAGGTGTGAACGAAGCAGCTGTCTCTTCGTATAAACTCAGTTGTTATCTCAGTTTTCATTTGCTTATGGTCAATCTTCCGCGCTTGCTTTATTCCGATAATATCATTTTCACCCATGGCATCGATGTTCTGGCCCTTTTGCATATCGAATCCGCCGGGCTGAACCATTCCTTTGAGTATATTTAAGACACGGCACTTGTCAAGACCGAAGTGCATACTAATATCATTTGAGAAATTTTCAACAGTTTTTAACATCTGGTCTAGGTGGTTTCGAGTGGAAGCCATTAATTTCAAATCATCCATATACAACAAATGATTAAGCTTCGCCACAACAGATAATAGCTTCGCCACAAGCTTTGCTTTAGATAATTCGCATAAGCATTTATACAAAAACAGTATTATCGTCAAAATTTTAGAAAATCAACTAAAGCTACTTAAAAGAAATAATTAAGTCTCTTTCCTTTGGGTAAAAGGACATGCTGTTATCTCGGGTAACACCAAAGCAGATTATTTTGCTAAAGAAGCGGCTTCAAAAGGATTAGAAATTAGTTGGCTCAATAGTGATTTATAGGTGATTTAGTCTCGCTGCGTAAACAAGAATTAAAAGAAAACTGGGAAATTGAATGGAATGCTTCTTGTTACATAAGTAACAACCTTTATACAAAAATTCACCCCGTTTTACCTACTGCGGCTTTTGCTGCAAGAAGTCATCCTAATAGAAGAGTATATTCAATGTTTGTTAGATGCTTTGTTAATCATGCAACTGTGAAAGCCTATCTTCATAGTGTAGTATTTTTATTAATCTAATTTATTGTCTTTATTTATTATCAAAGGTTCTATTTATAACACTTACAAATGTATTCAAGCCTTTATTAGTAATTTATTTCACAATATTTATTTATATTTTCGGACTCAAACCAACTCGATATTCAAAACTAACTAACTGCTTTTAACAAAATTCCCTCTTTAAATATAAAATACCGTTAATCGAGAATCCCTTCGAATTTGGACGGTATTTTCTGGAAAAGGATGGAAGGCAGACCGGTTTTATTCAGCTGAGCGGCGAATTGTCTCCAACGCCATGGAACTGGTTTTAGCGTAGGGGTCCCTTAGATATTATCTACTAGAAAAATACTTATTAGAAAAACATGTATCAGTCATAATTATCGTAACATTGCCCCCTCTTTAAAGATGGTTCCTCCTGGAACCTTGTCGGGACTGGAACTGGAACGGTATGCTTGTATCGACAACTGGACCCTCTTTTACAATTTCCAGTTGTGTAAAAATGACAAGGGACTGTTTTCTCTCCGCACCAGTAACTATGCGGATTGAACAGACTAACACCTGAACTTCGGTGTCTTAAAAGATCTCTTCCACCATACTTCGAATAACCCTCCAATCTAATTGGCGGCACTCCAACTTTGGCATGGCTAACTTTTGCACGTCGGACTCTAATACGTGCTCTCTCAATTGAAGTAAGGCTTCCCATACATCTCGGTAGGTAGGTTGATCACGGGCAGTGTCTTTTGTTACCAGGTAGAAAAGGTAACGTTATGCATCTTCGAGTTTCACGGTTTTCCCGGGAGCTGGCACTTGGCATTGCAGTGCTGCAACTCGGCCAAACTTCCTTCGAAAGGCGGATGCCAACCCTGGTTTGTCTTTGATACTGGCCGGGATGGGAGGGGCCAGTGAGTAGTCATTGGGTAGCGCGAGTAGATCTCGCCTTTCTTCAGTGGTAACACCATGTTTTGCTTTACCGGTACCTCCATAGGCACCCATGAATTCCTCAAACGTGAGGTCAGACACATCTTGGAATTGGTTCACTTCCACTTCTTCATCTACGTCGTGGTCACCTTCGAAAGACGCCAGCCGGTTATGGTGTACTATCATCGTCTTTCCCGTCGGAATCTTGCTTATTCGGTAGATGACATCATTGATCTTCTCCATAATGAGGTACGGACCTTCCCAAAACTGCTGCAACTTGGGAGAACAACCTTTTCGCTTCTTGGGATTATAGAGCCAGACTTTGTCGTTCTTCTTAAAACACCCCTTTTCGGCTTGCGTATCGTACCGTTTCTTCATTCGCTCCCTAGCGATCTGAAGATGGGAACGGAATAATTGGATGTTCGGGTGCATATATGCTGCTATTAAGTATCTATTGGAAAATCTGATAAAAGAACAAATACCTCTTCCTCAGTATCAATCTTCTATTTTATATCTCCCGTCATAATATTAGGCTTAACCAAATTTTTTGGGAATGTTTAAAAAGGACTAAAAGAAAAATTTAGGATGGAATGTGTAATGTGAATGTATAAATCTAGCTTTTTTCCATCTGTCTGTCCTGATGTTATATATTTACCTCCTAGCCGTCGCGTCGCCTGTCTTGTGTTGTAATAAAGTCCCTATGAAAGGCAACTTCTCGTGAAAAGTATCCCTATATTATAGGTTTGTTCCAACCATGAATCACAGACAAGTTTCTGACAGTTTGTGGATTGTTCCCACTGCGCATGTCATCAAATATCTGACTTCCTGATTGATTAGTGATAGGTAGTTGGAACAACCGACAATTTGTCAATTGTCTGTTGTTTGTTGTCATATCCATCCTCTCATTTCTGCTTTTATTTTGTGATTGAGCGACTGACTGTTTACATACATTTTACCAAACGACTCAGTGTCAGTAATTTGTACAGATTTTAAATAAATACCCAATATATACCCAAATTATATAATCACGTTATCACTTTAAGTAAAACTCAAATAAAATATTTATATTGGTAAACAAACTTTAACCTAAGCGTTCGGCGTTCCCGACTGGGGTTGGGTTCATAGAACAATATGTAAACAGTAAACAGAACCGTTCCGTTGACAATTGACAAACCAATCGACTATTAAACGGTACTACGCATGCCCCAAATTTCTTGTCCAAAGAAAATCCGCAAACTGTTTTGACTGTCAGCAAACAAGTTGTTGGTGTGGTTGGAACAGAAAACTATTTGCTTGCTGACTGTTTGTAATTTCGGTTGGAACGCTTTTATGTTATTGCGCAGAATCCTGACCTCTGCAACTTGTTTCTGACTCTGGTTGGAACAAACCTTATGTAATCCCTTGTTGGTTCTAAATATTCACTTTCAGTTGGTTAGGGCCTTGAATGGAACGAATGAAAGTATGGTTTCTTGTCAATATACTGATTCTTGTGATACTGATGTTTACATTATATTTTTAATTTACGCTTTAATTTTTAATTTAATTATATTTTAATTTACTTTATTTATGCGAAGTACTATTTTTTAACAAATGCAATAGGTTAATACATCATTAACAAATTCAATAGTCAAATACATTATCGTGGCTGAATGGATCAAGTTATCCAAAGCCATTAATTAAATAAAAAAAACTTACAATTTACGTTTAATATTTATTTGTTTCAGATGCTGGTCTGAAGTACATTCCAAGTTTTTGCTCTGGATTAAGAGAGCTCAGTGTTAGTGATTGTTCAAACATAACCGATTTCGGTTTGTACGAATTAGCAAAATTGGGTGCTACTCTAAGATACCTTTCGGTGGCCAAATGTGATCAAGTTAGCGATGCAGGATTGAAAGTTATTGCGAAAAAATGTTACAAACTGAGGTACTTAAATGCAAGAGGCTGTGAAGCTGTTTCCGACGATGCTATTAATGTTTTGGCCAGATCGTGCATGAGGCTTAGAGCTCTTGATATCGGAAAGTGTGATGTGAGTGATGCAGGATTGAGAGCCCTTGCAGAGAGCTGTCCAAATTTAAAGAAACTCAGTCTTCGGAATTGTGATTTGGTTACTGATAGAGGAGTTCAATGCGTGGCTTATTATTGCAGAGGACTGCAACAGTTGAATATTCAAGATTGTCAGATATCCTTGGAGGGATATAGAGCTGTTAAAAAGTATTGTAAAAGATGCGTGATAGAACATACTAATCCCGGATTTTTTTAATCTGCTATATTCTAAAATATTGTGTTTTTGTATTTATATATAATCTAATAAATATTTTATGTGTTACATTCCTAATTAATATTTTTATATGGTTGATTTACTAAAATATATCTAAAATATACTAATGTTTTATTAATTTTTATTATCCCGTTATGATAAATTGAAGAAAAATCTTGGTGTACAAAAGAATCTATTATTAAATTAATATATTATTAACCATGGGGGACAATATTGAACAAGCAACATTAATACACACAATACAAATATTAAATCATAAATACAGGGTGACAATCGGGACCCGGATGTTTTTAGGACGCATAGTACGAAGCTTGAGGGGAGGAGAGGGGGACAAGCGCGGCGTTACTACGTCTGTAGTAGTGTGCCATTTCAGTAAACATGGAGCACTGGACGGTAAAACATCGCACGTTTACATACGATACGTTTATCCGAAATCAAGAATCCGTGATCATTACGCAACGGCTTTTTCGCATTCACTTTAATATTGGTAGGCGTGGAGCGGTTCCATCTCGCAACACAATCTTAAGATGGATAAAGAATTTTAGAACAACAGGCAGTGTTATGAAAAAAAAGCAACAAGGTCTGAATAGAACAGTAACAACTCCTGTAAACATACAGCGAGTGAGAGATGCCGTCGTCAGAAGCCCTACACGATCCGCCCGAAAACATGCAATTGAGCTAAACATTAATCGGGAAACGTTGAGAAAAATGTTGCATAAGGACCTAAAATTTCACCCCTACAAAATGCAGATTGTCCAGAAATTAATGGAATGAGATGTTGAACAACGTGAGGATTTTGCTACGAGAATGCAAGTTCTTTTGGAGGATAACTTTGGTCAGCATCTTCTAATGAGTGACGAAGCTCATTTCCATTTGGACGGAACCGTTAATAAACAGAACTACAGGTACTGGGCTCCTGAAAACCCACGAAATATTCATGAGCGTCCTTTACATTCTCAAAAAGTCACAGTGTGGTGTGCCATTGGTCCAACTGGCATTATTGGGCCATATTTTTTCGAAGAGGCTGGCCAATCCGTCACCGTTAATTCTATTCGCTACGTTGACATGATCCAAAATTTTTTGGTTCCAGAACTACGCAGAAAAGGGATAAACCCAAGGAATGTGTGGTTTCAGCAGGATGGTGCCACGGCACATACTGCCCATGCTTCAATGAATATTCTCCGCAACCTGTTCCCAGGACAACTCATTTCACGTTTTGGAGATTTACCGTGGCCTCCAAGGTCTCCAGACCTGTCAATTTGTGATTTTTTTCTATGGGGGTATTTGAAGAGTCGTGTATATGCTAGCAAACCTCGTAATTTGATCGAGTTGAAGAACGCAATCCGCCAGGAAATCCGGACTATTGATCGAGCGATGTTAGAGCGTGTTATGGAAGATTTCATAAAGAGGATCGAAAACTGCATCCAACGTGATGGTCACCATCTTGATGACATTATTTTCCATAATTAATTAGATTGTAAATGGCATAATATAAGCTTCATTTTGATGTTAATAAAATAGTATTTTCTTGCAAATTTCTTGTGTATTCATTTAGTTCAAAATCGTCCTATTGCCAATTGTCACCCTGTATAACCACAAAAAATTAAAAAAAGGAAAGGAAACAATAAAATTGTGACATGGAACATAAAATGTAGAAGAACAATTACGGAAGCGGCAAATGATGCCTTAGAACCAAAGGACCCACTCCACGCAACGGTTAGTTTCATGATGAATGTGAAGAAAAATGCGTGCATCGAAGAAAAAAGAGGACTTTGGAAAACTAAATTATGCAAGAGCTTGAATTACTAAAGGTGCAAAGTGAAACTAGAAAGTTTTGTATAACATCCTAAATAACACAAGAAAAAAATTTAAATCACAGCTGATGATGTGTAGGGACAAATATGGACATATAGTTAGTACCTGTGACGCAGTACAAAGCAGTTGTAGTACAAGCAGCACGTAGAACCTCCTTCAATATTGGAAGTGAGAGACGCAATCACACGCCTCAAAAGTGTGTCCTCCAGGAGTTAACTGCATCCCCGCAGAGCACATCAAACATGGAGTTAACAGCATTATACATCAAATTCACAGCTTAATAGTCAAAGTTTGGGAAGAAGAACAAATGCTAGAGGAATGGTGCATTGAAACCGTATGTGCATTACACAAAAAGCAAGATTTGTTGGAATTTAATAAATTATAGGGGTGTCACTCTTTTGAATATACAAAATATTCTCCAAAATCCTGTACAGCCGTTCACGTGCGTACCTAGAAGAACTCATTGGTGAATATCAAAGCGGATTTGAGCCTGGTAGGTCAGCAATTTACCAGATTTTGTGCTACGTCAAATCTTAGAAAAAACAAATGAATTTAATATTGATACGTTTCATCTCTTAAAGTCAGCATATGTACCGTGAATACGATGTAAATTATATGAAGCCATGAATGAACTTAATATTCCCCATAAATTAATAAAAATTGTAAAAACAATTATGAGCAAAGTGGTTTTTAGAGTGCAATATATGCGGAGTTAAAGTAGAGAGTACGCTGGCGTCAGACCAATGCCATGAAATTATGACCACAACCTAGTCGGCACAAGCAAAAATCTGTTATATCGGAAGGGATCAATATTTTCGACAATACTTTTAGAAAAAAAACCCCTAGTAACACACGACGTCCAATATACGTCCAGTTTTGGTCCGGACGTAAAATGGACGTACTTTGGGTGGACTAAAGGTCAATTCAGACACATCAGTCCCGTCATAGTCTCGGCGCCGAACCGGTCCTGTTTGGTCACAGAACTATCAACTATCTGACAGCTGGGAAACTGTTTGTCAACTGATGAGTGTGAATGCCGGCAACATATTTGTATTAAAGAATATTTTGATGTGTATGGCTCAGAAGTATGGCAGTTATCACAAAAACTTAAAGGTAACCTCTTGGCAGTTGAAATGGATTTTTGGAGGAGAGCAGCGGGAAAGTCTCGATTAGAACATGTGAGAAATGAGGACATAAGAAATCAAATGAATGTACAAAGATCAATTATAGAAGACATTGAAAAACAACAACTGACATGGTACGGACATGTTAGACGTATGGGGGAAGAAAGACTACCAAAAAAAATATTAGAATGGGTACCACCAGAGAAAAGAAAACGAGGACGACCACCAACAACATGGATGCAAGGAATTTCAAAAGCCATGTCAGCAAGAAATCTATTTGAAGAAGACTGGCAGAATAGACAGGCTTGGCGAACGGGAACCCAAAGGCGGATTACGCTATAAACGGGATATATATATATATATATAGAATATTTTGTATGACGGATTGTTCGGTTCGTCACAATCACTGTGACGAGACGTGACTTTTGTGTCTGAATTGACCTTAAATATGGACGTCCGTACTCGGACGTTTTCTGGACGGCCGACATTTACCAATTATGGGATCAAATAGCAAATATTTCAATAAAATAAAAAAATATTTCACAGTTTAATCATTATTGCTTTAATAAAAGGACTCGATTTAAGAAGTGTACAGTGCATTGGTTTTTTTGATGCTTGGTTATAGAATATTGTTAAGGGTTTGGTACCATTTTTGTTAGGTTATTTCCGAATTTGGTTTTTATTTTATTACAAAAAGGTAAGTGTAATTTTTCTTAAAACTGGTTATGTTTAAAAGAAAACGATTTGTTTCTAAGCGTCATCAACAGAGGAAGGTTACGAAAAACGTAGAGAATATTGTTGAAAATATTAATTACCCCCATATTCCATCTTCCTCAAATTTTCTTCGGAATCACCAATTGATCATTTTGAGGATAGTTTCAGTTCAAATATGTAGTTCACAGGTTACAATACTTCCGATTTAAACTTTTTATTAACATAAGTACCTAAAATAATCCAAATTACCACGTGGACGACCATTCCGATAATCCTTTACAAAGCTTTTTTTTCAATGAAACTGAAGAAGGGTCTAAATATGGTTGTAACGAGAATTCTGGAGAACCTTATCGAGATGTTTTTAATTTTTCTAATAAGCTTTGCAACTGGACTTTAATACTAGGTGATTTATTTAAAATTCATAAAGAAGTTCCTGATCTTTCTTATTTAAGTTCAGATGCTAGAACCCTACTTGCTTCACCCAGAGAACAAATACTCTGATCCATATTATTCAAATTTCAAAGGTTTCAATTATCTTCACAATAAAACAATGTTACAGAAATGTATGTAAATTTTGATGGAATTCCACTAAAAAAGAGTTTTAATAGTCAGTTTTATCCTAGTTAGTATAATTTGTTGATATATCCTAAAATTGTAAATTTAATAGGCGTTTACCATGGTTATGAGAAACCAAAATTTGCAAATGAATGTTCGATTGATTTTTTAACAGAGCCTGTTTATTTTTATTAGATAGTTTAAGCTAATATAATTAAGCATGGATGATCAAGTTTATGGGGTAGTTAGATTAATGTTACAAATTGATTTATATTTTAGGATAATGAGCTTTCCAAAATTGGTGAGGAGACCATAAACGAATTTGTTAGGAGAAGCCATAAGAAGCTGATCTGCAATTAAATTCAAGGAAAATATAGTTGGCTAGGGAAAAAACAATATAAAGCTTTTGAAGACATATATATATATATATATATATATATATATATATATATATATATATATATATATATATATATATATATATATATATATATATATATATATATATATATATATATATATATATATATATATATATATATATTTATATATATATATATATATATATATATATATATATATAATCTCTGATTTTAACAGGTTTGTAAACATAAATCAATCTAAGGTACATTTAAGAATTTACACTATCACTTAAGTGGCCACATACAGCCAATGAAGCATATCGTTAACTGTGTCTTATATGTAATTTAGATGGCAAATTTTACGATTTCACAAATGTTCAGTCTGGCTATGAGATTGCTTTAAGAACTACAGCTAGCTATATGAGATGAAGGTTTGTTGTTGGCTGTATATTTTATTTATACACTGTAATTTTTGTTTTTTAAGTATCAAAGTGTAATTACTGCTCATTTGGTCATTAGAAATAAATACCAATGGTTGGGTTGGTATTCTTCTAGTTCAAGTGATATTCATTAAAACTACAGCACTTGAAATTCATGTGTATTTTTACGCCTTTGAATGATGATTTATTCACAATAAGCAAAGTATAATGAACTACTTAAATCTGAAATTAGTTTGTTCAATTTATTATATTATATTATAGTACATTAATTTTGTGGCTGGAAAAACTCCAAAACCAGCCTTGCCACGCAGGAGGAAATTGAAACTTAATAATGAAATATCTGAGATCTAAAGAGAAGGCAGGCAAAATTTAATTTGCATGTTGCATTAGCAAATATGATTAATTTTGTAATGATTAAATTGTGTGGTTGGTGCACAGAAAGGAACAGTCAATTTTTGAAACTTTTATTTATTACAAATAGGTACCTAAAAATGTATCTACTGCTGAAATAAAACAGACAAAGTTCCATATTAAGTATTGACCTTTTTCATACTTATGATTTCAACTTTAAAACTCAACAATTGACTTGTCTGATTTTAATTGCCGACCACACACTTGTAAGGTAAATCAGAATGGGAATGGATAAGGAAAGTTTAATGGTTCTATTTTTAGTGAGCCACAGTTTCAACGATTTTGCCAATTTCTTTAGCAGTATTCACAATCCTTCTTTCTCCTGTATAGACAAGTGTAGTCAAAGATCCCATATCACTCACAGCAATATTCACTCTTTAACTATTAAAATTTGTGACATTCTAGCGTGCCACAGTGTCTTAATACCAATAAAGGTCTTGGTCCAGATGGAATATTGTAACTTATTTTTAAGGAATTGTGCATTCTTTTTATGTAGGCCTCTATGGCTTATTTTTTATAAATCTCTGATTGAGGGCCACTTTTTATCACAATTTATTGATTGTATCCATTGATTCATCCATTAACTCATTGATTCCTAATTATCGTTCCATTATAATTCTTTCTACTATTCCTAAAATTTTCGAGGCTTTACTGACTGATTTTTTGACAGTAAATCTGAAGAATCAGCTTCATACAAGTCAGCATGGTTTACTTAGTGTCTAGTTGTTCAACTTCTACTAATTTACACTTATTATGTTATAATTGCATTAAAAAACATTTTTTATGTCGATTAGATTTATACTGACTTGTCTACAAGCATTTACTGTTCTTGTAAATTGTGTACACCATATTCTTATTTTGGTATGATCAATTTCTTGAATCTGGATTCTCTTATCAAAAGTGTTAACTTTTAATCTTTATTTTTAAACTTGTTCATAAAATAGCCAATATCCTGAATCGCTTCAGCTAGTTTGTTTTCATATTCCTCCCCATTCACTGTGTCAGAATTTCCATGTTCCTTACCGCAGAACTAATTATGATTCACACATAGGTATGGTCTGAAACTTTTGTATCAATCAGCGTAACTAATAAACCAAGTATAAAACTTATACTGAGAATAAATCAGGTATAGGCAAAATCTTTACCAATAAACACGGAATAACTTAGATATAGGTTATACTTGATATAAGAATTTATTCCAAGATTATACCGACCCGCACCCTAGTTTATGGTATAACGGTATAACCTATTTTATAAATGTGAAAGTCATGAGTGACAAGAATATATTATTTTTTGTATTATTTTGTGAGTAGCTATTTAATAAAAAAAATGTGTTTAAGAGGTGTTGCGGCTGTCGAGGAAGTTGATAATTTAATTAACATGATGGAAAATACACGAAAAAGAAAAACTTTTAAAGAAATAATAAATCCCTTTTAAAAACACTGATAGAGAATTTAGAATAAAATATCGGTTTTCTAAAGTCAGTGTAAGGTTTTTTGTAATTTTTAAATACTCAAACTCAACATATAAGCAAAGAATATAGTCTATATTCTTTGATATAAGATATTAAATAAAGATATATATGGTGTCAGTTGTCATTGTCAGTTTCAAAGAAAAATCAAAATTGACATATTTCACTCAATATTTCGTTGTTCCATGTATTTATGCAAAAGATTGCGACATTGCCAAACTATTATTTCGGAATAAAGTGGGAATACTTATAACTAACTTATACCGAGTTTATTTGTAACAAATTATTTTAGTATTATATTTACCTTATACTTAGGATAACTATGCTAAGTATAAATACGGAATAACCTTAGAATACGAGTGTTTTATTAGTAAGACAGAATAGCTTTAGGTTCTATTTGAAGTAATAAAATGCAAAATGAAACTTTTTATAAATGATTTATTCATGTATTTTTTATTTTTATCTGGAATTTTGTGTATATTTCTATAATGTTGCATTTTTGTATAATTTGGACATTGGATTTGTCCCGTTTGTTAATAATAAATAAATATAACAATAAATGTAAGTTCCTTTAAACATTTACGTTTTATTTCCCAAAATACATTCTTAATATGCACAGGATGACACCACTTTTAGTACTTTAGTTGTGTTCGGTTTTAGAAAAACGGAGCGGAGCGAGCAGATGCAGATTTGATATCACGTGATCACAGATCTAATTAGATCGAGTGAAAGTTATTTAACGAACGCTCGTTGAAATGTCATTTGTCAACTTGACCTGTTTTTAAATTTTTGGCGTTCTTTTGTTTTCGGTGTGTTGGATCATCAATTATATTTTTCGATAATTTTGAATATTCAGTCTGTAAAAACAGAAGTGAAGAGATATTGGTAATTATTAATGATTCCATTAGAATTATCTGACCCATCCAAGGAATAGCTAGGATAAAAAAATTTAGGGATTATCACAGTTGATTAGTTTTAATTACAAGATTTACCAGTACGGAAATGTAAACTTAAATCAATTTTGTCGAGATTACAAACACTTCTATCTGCGATGAATTTTTGTTTGGTAATTTATCATATAAATATCGTAGAATCAAGATACAAATCGGTTTCTGAAAGTTTGAAGACTCATGTAATGTTTGTTTTAAGGTACCTATTTCTTTGAAATTTTCTTATGAACATGAACATGGCTGCTGAGGAAACCGTTTTAATGTCCATTAAAATGGTTCAGGAATTAATTTTTGATGATAGTGACGATGAAACTGATGATAGTAAAGTTTTGCCAAAAGTTGATAACTTTGCAGAAGAGACTGTTCCTCGTTTTAGTGATGGGCAGTTTAAAATGCATTTTAGGATTAATCCCGATACATTTGAAGATCTTTTGCAGAAGCTTCACGATATTCAGCTTCCTCATAATGAAGAACCTAACACCAGAGGACATCCTTCCATTACTGTAGAAAAACAAACAATGGTTACTATTTGGTGTCTCCCAAATTTAGAATCCTTTAGGTATAAGATAACAAACACCATTGTTACATGTTTATTAAAATTGTATTGTGATTTTCAGATCAGTTGCTGATAGGTTTGGGATAAGCAAAAGTACATGTTGGGATGTATTGTATAGAACCTGTAGGAACTTACTTAAAGTGAATACAGCATACAAAATTATATCCTGGCCTAACAGGAATCGTGCTCGTCAAATCAGTGAACGATTTCAATATATTAATGGTTTTCCAGGTTTGCAAGAAATTCTTCAAAACAAGAATAATTTTTTTTTATTAAATATACTTGTAGGAATTATTGGAGCAATAGATGGTTCCCATATAAGAATATTAAAACTAAAAAATCACCCAAACTCGTACTGTAATAGAAAAAATTATCATTCAGTACTATTACAAGGCGTGTGCGATGATAAAATGTTGTTTTTGGATGTATATGCAGGAGAGGCAGGATCCATGCATGATTGGAGGCTATATACTAAATCGGATTTGAGTCTGAGAATAAATGATGGTTCAGCCGAAATTCCGACCAATATGCATATGATTGGAGATCTCGCATATAAATTGTCCTCCAAAATACTAATAGGTTTCAAAAACATTGGGGGACTGAATATTTATGAAAAAAATTGCAATCTAAAACTGTCACAATGTCGTGTTGTGATTGAACATTCATTTGCGTATTTGAAAGGACGGTTTCGTCGTTTGAAATCGTTAGAGACAATAAAAGTGGATTTAATCGCACTTCTTATTGTCTCAGGTTGCATTTTGCACAATATTTGCATTTTGAGGGGAGATTCACCTGAAGAACTTGTTGCCAGGCATGAATTAGAAGAGGAGAGAGAAAATGTCAATGAAGAGGCAGAAAATATTGTACAGCCAAACAATGAGGGAATACATAAACGAAATTTTATAATGCATTCATTAATTGTAGACCAGAGATTCCTTTAAATAAATAAAAAATAAAATGTCTTTGTTTTATAAATTTATATTTATTCTGTCAAACAAAACCAATCTAGGAAAATAAATAACATACTACTAATAGTTAATCAGTCGGAGCTCCAAAACTATAAAACAAACAGTAAATAAATAATATGTACGTTTTATTCAATCAGGAGATAAACTCCAAATATATAAACTAAAAACAGAAAATAAATTAACAATACTTTTGGTCAAGAAAAAGAAATAATATGTACCTTCCATACTTAATAAGATCAACTGCAAAAAAAAATATTCAAATATAAATAAATAATACTGAAATCAGTGAAAAAAAGTAGCACTACAACTACTAATTAGTTTTGCTTTTGTAAGTATTTACAAAATCCTCGAAACAATTGAGAAATCTATCCTGCCTTTGAATTTTTTCCTTATGGCGACATTCTACTGCATTGTCTGCTAGTTTTCTTTTTTTTGAAAAAGAGGACTCAAAGGTTTCACTCCCTGATGTTGATGGAGTGCTTTCACGTTTTTCCTTACTGGATGGAGGAGATTTCTGGTTTTCCTTGTCTTCATTAATCACAAGGCCAGCATTACTACTGCATGTAGCTGGTGCACAAATTTCCGGTTTATTGAATAAAATGTTGTTCATTTCATTATAAAACTCCCATTTTCTTCTATTTTTCCCCGATGTTGCGTTGTAATCTTTAATATCCTTATACGTTTTTTTAAAGACTTCCATTTGGTGTCGCATTGTTGCCATGTTACACCCACGTTCATTTGCTTGTTCAAAGAACTGGCTATCTTTGCCCAAATATGCTTTTTAATTGATTTTTGGAAATTTTCGTCATTTTCCTCAACCAACTGAATAAATATAAGAGTTGCTTCCCTAGTCCACACTTTTTTATCTATATTATCTAATTGTGTCGCAGAAGCAGATGAGGAAGGTGCAGTATTGGCTTCCGATACCTCTTTGACTGTATATGCAGTAACTGCTTTAAGGGCGTCACTTTCATCTACAAAATAACAAAGGCCAATAAATTTATTTGCGAATTATGGATAAAAATAAAAGAAAATCAAATACACATGGGAATGAAACTTACTTGAAAATGAATGGTTCAAGTTCATGTGATGGATCATCAACTGTGGATCCCCACAGTTATGATCGCACATATTGCATATGTACAAGATACTTCCAACTGCAACTTCGCTCATTTCTGGATTTATTTAAAAAATAACAATTACTTTGAACACTGTAAACAAATGTGACAAATGACAACTGAAAAATCCGTCTAATCTGCTTCTCAACTTCGAGGGAACAGATCGAATCTTTTCGCTCCCTCTGACAATTAACGAACGCGGAGCAGATCAGACGGAGCAGGTAGATGTATTTACCGAACGCTTGCGGAGCCAACAGAGCTAATCGAAATATCAGATATGTATTAACCGAACGCAACTTTTATACAATTGCGTTGACATCTAATTTATATCCTCAGCGCTAAAATAGACGTCCGAGAACATCTCAAAAGTCCGTCAAGTAAAGGTCGATTCAGACACATCAGTCACGTCTCGTCACAGTGATGGCACCGAACCGAACAATCCGTCATAAAAAATATTCTTTAATACAAATATGGCGCCGGCATTCACACTCATCAGTTGACAAACAGTTTGCCAGCTGTCAGATAGTTGATAGTTCGGTGACCAAACAGGACCGGTTCGGTGCCGTGACGATGACGTGACTGATGTGTCTGAATCGACCTTAAGATACAATTAACGTCCGCTCGGGACGTAAAATGGACGTCCATAGGACGTTCGGTGCAGCGACATTCGGACCAATATAGAACGTAAATAGGACCAAAGCGGACGTCCTTAAAGTCCGTGAGGGATGTACGTGTGCTATTAGGGCCATTACCGGAAGGAAACAAAAAATATGTTGATCAGAATAGAGAATGGTTGTCCTTTTGAAATTAAAATACAAAGAAACTTTGCAAGATTTATAATCCGAACAAAAGGAAAGGTAGGCCAGCCCTAACATTGAGTAATATATCTATGTATGAAAATGCTGTGCATAGGCAAGAGACCAGTGAATATTTTGAAAAAACAAGACATGTTTGATCTCTTGTCTTTGATACTACCCGTAGATCGTAAGTCTTTTGGCTTTGGAAGGCATTAAAACCTTACTTTATGTGAGACAAGATTATGAGCTGAATATTTAAGATGATGTTTATTTGATTTAGATAGAATGTGGAAAATGGACAAAATTAATTTGATTTTTTACTACTTATCCAACATTTTAAATATCAGTTTTCTTGTAGTTCACAATTAATTATTTATTTTTGGGCATGACGCTAGTCGACACAAAAATGCAAATTATTTATTTTTTAATTGTAGATTATTATAAATAAATCACTAATTAAAAAAAAACTAATAGAATAGATAGGAAATCGTTTGTAGCTTATTAAACGAATTATTTCTTCGTAGGGTTCATTAAACAAATTACTTATTAAAAAAACACAAATAAATAAACACAAAATTAAATTATTCTGAGTGTGCGCCATCTGATAGCGGAGTGCCAGATTAATTATTATTACTTTCTTTTTTATACTATGTTATTACTCAGTCTCCTCTCTATTTACGAGACAGTAGGTCGGGTCCAAACTCCAAATTCCAATTTTGCCAACATCGAAAAATAAAGACCAAAGTACATAAACCTATTTATTAAGTGTAAAGTTGTTTATATTATAGGTTACACATTATTTTTTAGAATTTTAGTTTTATTATAGACATAAATCAAAGATGTTCCGGGCCGTTATTAAAAGTGGAATTAAGGAGCAAAAGCTTGTACAAAGTATTTTATTGCCGAGGTAATTTTAGTTTATTTAAAAATAATATTAAATAATAATAAATATTGCATTTTCAGATGTATATCTACCTCTATAATACATAATAAGACTGTTCAAACTTCTGAAAAAGTTCAAAAACAAACTCATAGTAATGAAAGTGCTTCTTTTGTGATGAATATATTTCGTGGACAGTTAGAACCCAAACAAATGTTCCCTTATCCAAATGTTTTAAATGAAGAACAGAGAGACACACTTCAAATGATGATTGAACCAACACTACAATTTTTCGAGGTACTGTATTAAATATTACTCTTTGAATGTAAAAGCTAAACATAGTTTTATTTAAAAATATGGATATTAGAAATACATTACACTAAATATGCTAACATCACACTAATTCACAGTTTTTATTTTTATACAAAATATATTTTAAAATAAGAAAAGACTCTATAGATATTCAAATACAAGAAATCTGCTTGTGTGTGTGTGTGTGTGTGTGTGTGTGTGTGTGTGTGTGTGTGTGTGTGTGTGTGTGTGTGTGTGTGTGACATTATTTTTGTACTTTATTTATGTCAAGTTCTGAACTACAAAAAATTTATACAGCTACTTAATTAATCACTATCAATAATGTTAAATAATATTAGTTAAACCCTTTTGAAACTCATAAGAAAGTATCATGTATTGACCTTGTCCAATATCTGTGAATCTATTAAGGATGTAACAGTTCCTTATTGCAATAGTCTTGTCCTTTTGTCTATCTGTATAACAGCTGTGGACGTAAATGTTTTAGAGTCTTAAAACTTTGTATGCAACCCTATTGAATTTGAGGTCAATAGGTATATACCTCTAGGAATAATCAAAATGATGGAAAATATCTACCAAAACAACACAATAAAAGTAAAAGTAGAAGAAGAACTAACTGACCCTATTGAATCTGGCAATCGGATAAGACAGGGAGATTTCCTGAGAGTCCTTTATTGTTCAACCTGATTATGGATGAAATAATAAAAAAAAGTAAGAACTAAAAAAGGATACCAGATGGGAGAAAAACAACTTAAAATAATCTGCTATGCAGACTATGCAGTACTACTCTCTCAAAGTGAAGATGATTTACAACATATGCTGCACCAATTTAATATATTAATTTCCCCAAAAAAGACAAAATGCATAGTTATAACAGCAAATTTACTAAGATGTAAATTGGAGCTGGAAGGTCAGATACTAGAACAAGTGATGGATTTTAAATACCTGTGAAAAAATGAAAGGCAGAATTTACAAAAAGAGTCAGCAGACCAATCATGACATACTCAGCAGAAACACAACCTGACACAGACAGGACAAAAATGATGTTAGAAACAGCAGAGATGAAAAATTGATGGTAAGGTACTATGGGACAGAGTTAGAAGTACAGATATACAATATAGAGTAGAGTAGAGTAAATTTTTATTTGCATAAATTTTTAAACATAATTGAGCAAATAATGTCACATTATTAATTACAGATTAAAAAAAATATATATATATTGACATCACACATTTAAAATATATTAACATTACAAATTAAATATGCTGATCAAGGAGAAGGATAGGCCAGGCACTCCACCACAGTATACGGCTCAATGTCAACTAGGTGTTGAAAAACCTTTCTTTTAAAAGCTCTATAGTGTGTTTCCTGTTTAATGTCAGATGGTAGACTATTATAAAATTTAACACACTCATACAAAGGACTTCTCTCTGTTATAGACAATCTGTGAAGTGGCAAATTCAAATTAAGGCTTCTTGTATTATATTCATGATTGGAAAGCAGGTGATAAAACAAAGAAAAATTTTTAAAAAGGAACATAATACATTCATTATATAGATGCAAGGTGGAGAACATCAAGAACTTGGTAAGAAGTAGAAGAGTAGAATGAAACGATCATATAAGCCGAATGACAACAAATAGAGTAGTAAAGATGGCAGAAGATGGTTTCCCAATAGGAAGACAGTCAGTAGGAAGACCACAAAAACGATGGAACAACAACTTACTGGAGGCACATTGAAAAACAGACAGAGTCATGTCTACATCAAAAGGAGAAGAGAAGAAGAAGAACTAATCCTTTTGGATAATTTTTAAATTAAAATATACTAATTACAAAAACAAGGAGGTTCTTCATGTGCCTTGTCCATTCCGAACATTGGCAATCAATATGGCTATTCTGACTTTGTTTACGGCAGGTCTGAAAAGTTCAGCAGATGACAATCAGAACCATTGCCACAAGTTTTGGAGCCACAAGTGTCTTCTCCTCCCTGGATCCCTTCTGCTGTCTATTTTCCCTTGAACAATCAGCTGTAGTACTCTATATTTATTATGTCTCATAACGTGACCCAAGTATTCCAACTTTCTTTTCTTTATACTTATTCCTACCTATCTCTCTTTACCTATCCGGCGTAGTACCTCTTGGTTGGTCACATGCTCAGTCCAGGATATACGTAATATACGTCAGTAAGCCCACATTTCGAAGGCCTCTACTTTTTTCATCAATGTTGCGGTCATTGTCCACGCCTCCATTCCATATAACAAAACCGGGAATACATAACATTTCAGAAGTCGAATTTTGAGAGGTAGGGTGAGGCTTTTAGAGGTGAAAATTTGCTTCATGCTAGTGAACGATGCTCTTGCCTTTTCTACTCTTATACATATTTCCTTCGCTTGATCCCAATTTGAGTTAACTGTTGTTCCAAGTAGATGTACGAATCCACGTGTTCAATTCTTTCATTGTCTAATATCAGTTGCTGTGGTGGTTGTTGGGTTTTGCTTACTAACATCCATTTGGTTTTTGTGATATTTAGTCTGAGTCTGTATTGTGCATGTATTGTTTTTTGTATCTTACTCATTAGTATGTTATTAATTATTTCTCCATTTATCTTTATGCCTTCTGTGCTTTCCTCCAGCGCTGTCTTAAATACTTCTTCTGAGTTTATATTAAAGAGAATAGGAGACAAGATACAGCCCTGTCGTACCCCTTTCTTGATCTCAATTTTATTGGTCAATGTAGATCCTACTTTCACTTTAGCTGTTTGACCCCAATAGAGACTTGCTATTGTTCGAATGTCTCTGTAGTCGACTCCGATCTTATGGAGAACTTCAATTATCTTTTCGTGCTTTACGTTATCGAATGCTTTTGCATAATCTATAAAGCATATGTACACGTTTTTGTTCATATCTCTGCAGCGCTGGGTGAGTACCTGTAGACTAAAAAGTGCTTCTCTTGTCCCAAGAGAATTCCAAAACCCAAACTGCGAATGTCCAATGTTATCCTCGCATTTTTTGCTTATTCTGTTGTAAATAACCTTGGTGTGTGCCTTCGAAATGTGGTTAATTAGACTTATCATCCGATGTTGATCACAAGATTTTGCTTTTGGTTTTTTCGGTATGCCAACAAAAGTTGACTCTAGCCAGTCTTCAGGAAACTCCCCACTGTTATAAATATTGTTAAAGAGTCTGACAAGTGAGTCTAGAAATTGATTGTTTCGCACAGCATTTTCTATACTTTCCCTATACGTTATTGTTGCCTGGTCTTTTGTTATAAGACCCTTTATAGCATTCTCCACTTCTGATTTTAGAATAGAAGGGCCAGTATCATCATTGCTCAGTGTATACCCACTAGGACGGTCATCATTAAACAGTTGTTCCACATAAATCTCCCAGATTATAACTATTTTGTCGGGGTCTAGTTGTATATTTCCATTATCATCGCACAGCCCTTTCGATAAAATATTGTAGCTTTTCTTTGTTGTGAGTTCCTTTATCTTCTTATGCATATTGTGATAGTCGTATACCTTTTCGCACTGTTCGATTTCTTCGTATCTCTCCGAGAACCATTTCTCTTTAGTTTTTCTTATCTCAGCTCTTATTTGTCTGTGGGTTTCACGGTATTTGGCAGTATCTTTAGTTTTATATATCCGGCTCTCTTCCATCATGTCAATAATTTCTGCAGTCATCCAGTCTTTTTTTTCTCTTATCAGATAGTAAAAACTTAGTGCTTGAAGTCCTAATCTCTTCTTTAATTTCACTCCACTTTTCCAGCGGTTCATTGTTATTTTTAAGGATTTTTGATATTCCGGTATTTAAATTCTCCTGCATCTGTTGTTTAATATTATTGTTGGAAAGCTTCCTAATATCTAGCTTTTCGGGCCTGTTCTTTACATTTGGCTTTTTTAACTTTACTTCAAACTTACATACCACCGGATTGTGGTCTGATGCTACGTCCGCACTCGGGTAAGTTTTTACGGCTTTGATGGAGTTTCTAAACTTGATTGTTGCAGCGATATAATCTATTTGATTTATGATTATTTTACCAGGTGAGTCTACGGTGCGGGAGCTTAAAGAGAGTGTTAGTAAGTACTAGGTTGTGTTCTTGGCAAAATTGAACTAGACGATCTCCTCTTTCGTTTCTTTCACCAAGTCCGAAATTTCCCACTACCTTTCCTGTTTTGCCTCGTCCTACTTTCGCGTTGAAATCTCCCATTATAAGTGTTATTTTCTTTTTGGTTGCATTAATTAAGATTTCTAGTTGTTCATAGAAGTCTTCCATTATTGTTTCCTCTTTGTCAGCTGTAGATGCGTATATCTGTATTATGTTCAAATCAAATGGGGACGCATACAGCTGTAAAAGAGTCATTCGGTCTGATAGTGCAGTGTATGATTTTATTAACGATTTTAAACGAGGTGCAACGATTATTCCAACTCATTGATTGTATTTAGGGGTATCGTTACCAGAGTAGTACATTGCATGATCTAGGATATTACATTCTCCCGAGTTGGGCCAATGAGTTTCACTGATACCCATTATATCGATTTTGAGTCTCTTGACTTCTTTTACGATGTTATGTGCTTTTCCACTTTCGTACATACTTTTAACGTTCCAGGTGGCGATTTGTAAGTATCTCAATTTAGGTGTTTTACTCTTCAAAATTGTTTTATTGTTGCAAGGATTTCGCATGATGTCGACCTGGGAGGCCTTGCATTCTGAGTTTAAGTATCCTCCCTTGCCGGATCTTGACTTCCGAAGTCCATGATCAGTACAGTAACATATTCCTTATCACTACCGAAGGTGTATGGTTCCCTTTTATGGTTGTCTTATGGTATACAGCCAACCTCTAGAAATTTTCCCTTAAAGATTTTTTGTTTATGGAGACTATTTATTTCATGTCCAGTATAATTTGACCAACACAATACCAATATAACCAAAGTGTAGTAATAGTATTTTTTTTTTATTTAAACAGCTTTATGTTTTTTTAAAGAATCCCAAATCATAAAAAATATGAAAATTAAGATTATTAAATATCCAGATTGCCCATATCTATACAGTTTATTAGAGTCAGAAATTTTTACTGAACTTTTAACATTGTTTACCATTCTAAAGTGCAAAATTTGTCTTATGTAATTTATTTTCTTTGATTTTTTAAGTAGAGTGTTATCTCTATACTGGCTATGTAAAATATTTAATATTATGTTATTATTATTATGTTTTTGAATAAAGATGTTCAAATAAAGATACACTTACTGGCAAATAATTTTTAAAGTAATATTTTGCATAAAAAAAACAATTTATAGGTGTCTACTTTTTTCCCTGGAAGCTGTCTTATTGTATATTTTTAATGAATTATTATACAAGTCCTCTGGACTTAGGCAGAGTTGGTATTAAGGTACATCAAACCCTCGCACAGCAACAGTAAGTTTTGCAGAAGATGCCTTACTGTGCTAAAGGTTCACCTGTAGGGCCCTTATTGGGATCATTGAAACCTATTTGGGACAGAGTCTGCAAGCTTTGCTTGTTTCCTTTATATTTTAATTTTTAGACCCAGAAGAGTCACTATTCATGTGTATTTCTTGTTGTACCCATGTGTATTTTGTTCCGCACAAGTTGGAACAAAAGCAAACAATGCAGAACATGATGTAGATATGTGAGTGTGTATGCATATTTTGTATTTGTATATGTCATGTTCAATCAAAAAATCTACAGATTGTTTTATTGCTATTAAATTACAGTAATTGCTTAAAATAATAGCTCTTTATTCCCCCATGACTAGTGTGACCAACTAGCCCGAAAAAGCAGGGACATAGCCCTAATTACGAAGTCGTGTCCGGGACAAGGCTTCCGGGCCATCTGAATTTTTAACTTTTTGGTAAAATTTTATTTTCAAATTTGAAATACGTTATTCTTCTAAGAATTCACATCAAATTGAATTATTTGGGCGAAAAAAAGTCGAAAATTTGTAGAGTGTAATACTAATACCACATCCAAAACGCATGCATTTTATGTGTATCTGTATTTTAATTATCCTCTTCCGAAAAGATTATTCAAAAACGATAACAATTCATGTATGGTGTGCCTCATTCAACGATGTAATGATTGCTGATAAATTATTATTATTTTTTTTTTTCGGTTTTGTCAACTATTCTAAGTAGGTAAACAAACTTCTTGATTTCATTCGCGGTATATTCTTGAAGAATAAATGATTCATTGCCAAACCGTTACCTGCTTTGAACCAAGATCAAATCTGCTCCTCAAATAGATTAGTGATCATCTACGAAGGTCCGAAGCATTGTTTAGTTGACTTTACATTTTTTATACCATTCTATGTTAATATGAACTAGAACAAGAAAGTAAAAAGAGAAAACGCTATTTCACTTTTAATGAAACATTGCAAGAATATGTTTTTCAATGCTTTAATTTGTAGAATATGTTGTAGAACATTCATTCATTGCAAGAATATGTTTTGCAATTTTGCAATGTTTTAATGAAACATTGCAAAATGTGATACTTGTGGATCCGAATTTTCGATCGCCCATGGTGGTAGAGCGGATGTAGTGAGTCTTATCAAAAGTGAAAAACACCAAAGAGATATTAACTCCGCGGCAAGCAGCAAAAAATTGACTGAATTTTTTAAGGCAACAGCAACATCGAGCAATATTGATTTAGAGACTGCAGCTCGTACTAAATGTGAGGCAATTGTTAAAAATGTCTTTGGTCCATACATCAAAAATCAATCGGTTGATACAATGAACAACGCAATATACGTCAGTATAATTACCGATGTATCTAACCATGGAAACGTAAAGATGTTACCGGTTGTGGTGAGATATCTTGTTCCATTAGAAGACATGAAGACGAAAATATTGAATATACGGCTGAAGATGGGGAAACATCTGATATTATTGTGCAGCTCTTGAGGAACACTCTTGAAAAGAACAACATCTCAAGAAACTTACTTTCATTCTGCGGCGATAATACTAATACTAATTTTGGTGGTAAAAGCCAAGGTGGGCAAAACAATGTTTACTACAAACTAAAATCACAGGTGAATTCAAATTTGATGTAAATCGGTTGTGCGGCTCACATTATTCACAACACTTTGGAATGTGGCTGCAATATGTTACCATTTGATAATTAATTAATATTGGTGAAAATTAATTCACATTTTTTATCGTTTTACTGTTCGTGTCACACATTTGAAAGAGTTTTGTCAAACCGCAAACATTCAATACCAGAAAATTCTTGGTTATGGGAAAACTCGCTTTTTGGAAACGTTCACATGCGTGCAATCAAGCTTAAGAGTTTATGATGGATTAAAGACGTATTTTCTGGAAAATTCAATCAGTCCAAAATTACTGAAGGATTTTTTCATGTTTAAAAGTTTGGTTGTTGTTCATTCTTGATTAGGTAAAAGCAGCTTTACATCTAGGCAATGCAAGTCCCATGCTGTACAAGTCTATCTTGCATGGCATATCTCTTGCCTAGCCTGTTTACATCAGAGCTATTTCTGTGCAATTTTTGATACCACTTTCATTGTTGCCAACAAAATAAATATACCAAAATATTAACTTAGGATATTTCACCTGGGAATTTCAGTCCAACATTAAATATATTAAAATATAAATATTAAGGTTACATTAACATGGAGATCCAACATTAGTTGATTTTCTAATTTTTCCTTTTTTTGAGAATGATTTCCGGATTGGAAGTCGAAACGTCAAAAACTAACAAAAAATATCATTGTCAACATAAAAATTTTAAATAATCAATACAATGATGATATTACAGTCCTTGTTTAAAAAAAATAAAAAATGGCTCGATTTTCACTGAATATCTATTCTCGCATCCGGACCGTGAGCTTGATTTTTGCGGACCGCAAATATGCGGACCGTTAAATTCAAAATATAGTAATAAAATTATAGTGTAAAATTATAATCAAATATAATAATGTTCTGAGGCTTTTTTACGCATTTCCTGGACGTTTGCCAAACATATGAAGCCTTTTAGTGACGCGGCTATCGTTAAAGAGTGTTTCTGAAAGCAGAAAATTCATTATTTGAAAATAAAAAGGATATTGTCCATACTATTCAGCGTATTCCAATATCTCCTACTTCAAGCCCAAGGAATACACAGGTATTGGCAGATGAAACATAGAAAACGTTAAAACACTACACGTGCTCCCTGGGTAATGCTAAATGAACTAGCACATACTGGCAGTCAGACAATCCTTAGGATCTCCTGACCAAACAACACTTCCAACGAAAGATGATAAACAAAATAAACGGCTCTTGTGAGGACCGCACAACTAGACCAATCGGACCTACAGTTCGAATTTGCCACATAAACATAGAAGGCATAAGCTATGCTAAAAGCCAGTTTTTATCAAAACTATTAAAAGATGACAACATTGACTTAGTTGCTATACAGGAAACCCACTGCGAAACAGAGGAGCAACTACAAAGAAGGGACAAAATTCCGGGATATGAACTATTAGGCGCAACTTACCACCGAACATATGGCACAGCTACATATGTCAAAGAAGATATTGAAAATGCTTCGCTAATCTCTACTTCCACTGATGACTGTATTTATAATGTGGTCACAAAAATCGCTAGCATTACCGTGTCCAACATTTACAAGCCACCTGCTACTTATTGGCCAGTTCAAGCAATTCCAGTACAGCCTCACCCTGCTGTATATGTTGGAGATTACAATAGCCATCATGAACAGTGGAAGTACAAAAATAGTGATGCAAATGGAATGCTTTAATAAAATGGGCAGAAGACGAACGCCTATACCTTTTGTTTGATGCCAAAGATCGACCAACCTTCAGATCTGCGGCATGGAGGCGGGAATACAACCCCGACCTATGCTTCGTCTCGACCGACAACAAAGACTTACCTTTAGGGGCTTCACGAAGAGTTCTAACTGATTTCCCACACAGCCAACATCGACCAGTAATAATAGAAGTAGGGACGCAAATCCCTTTAATTAGTTCTATCCCACGTCCAAGATGGAATTTTAAAAAGACCAACTGGATTGACTTCTCTGTGGATCTAGATAAATGTCTAGGGTGGATTACACCGAATATCAAAAACTACCACAGATTTTTTGGTGCCGTGCTAAGTGTAGCCAAAAAACACATACCAAGAGGATATAGCAAAGAATATGTTCCTGGCTGGTCGGAAAATAGCGAGGAACTACATCAGAGCTTTCTTGAAACTGGCGACCAAGAAATAGCGGATGAACTACTGTACAGCCTAGACGCCGCTAGAAGACAAAAGTGGACCGAAACAGTAGAAAGTCTAAACTTCCAGAAATCAAGCAGACAGGCATGATCATTACTAAGAAAATTAGGGAGTGGTGTCCGTACGAAACGCCAAGAGGCAGCCGTAAAGCCAGATGCCATAGCATCACATATAGTAAAAACATCCAGAGCACCAAAGGATAAAGCACACACCATCTACGTAAAGAGAGAACTTAAAACTTTAAAACATGTAGCCACAGAAACGGAGCATTCCCTCCCCTTCACCAGCGAAGACATATCAGAGGCTCTAAAAGATGTTAAGCCAGCAAAAGCACCAGGATTTGATAATATTCACCCTGAATTCCTACTAAATTGTGGCAAGTATACAAAAGTTTGGTTGGCTCGATTTTTCACAGACATCATGGAAACTGGAAATATCCCACAAGAACTAAAGCGCTCTAAGATAATAGCCATACCAAAGCCAGGCAAATCCGCTGACAACCCAAAAAACTACAGACCAATTGCGCTTCTCTCTGCCATCTACAAACTATTAGAGAGGCTTATATATAATAGAATCAGTACAGAACTGTTCCAGGTGATCCCAGTCGAACAAGCGGGTTTTCGACCAGAACGAAGCTGCGCGGACCAGGTCATGTCACTCACCACCTACATCGAAGCGGGTTTCCAAAGAAGACTTAAAACTTCAGCGGCATTTATTGATCTCTCGGCAGCTTACGATACAGTACGGAGAGAGGGCCTTATATACAAAATTCTCCGTGCAATTCCCTGTAAACAAATAGCACGTTTAATAGATAGCATGCTCAACGACCGAATGTTTCAAGTAGTGATGGGCACAGATATCAGCCCACCAAAGAAACTTAAGAATGGCCTACCACAGGGGTCAGTGCTCTCTCCATTACTATTTAGCTTATATTTAGCAGATATGCCAGAAACACAATCAAGAAAGTTCGGATACGCCGATGACTGGGTCCTTACTACACGATGTAGAACACTAGAAACATCTGAAGAAGTTCTGACGGCAGACTTATATATATATTGAGCAAATATTTTCGCAAGTGGCGGCTTCAACCAAATGCATCCAAAACAGAAGTAAGTTGCTTTCACCTGAACAATAAACTTGCTGGAAAGGAACTCAACATACGGTTTGAAAATACCACACTTTCCCACAACAAAACACCGAAGTACCTGGGCGTAACACTAGACAGAACGCTATCATTTAAAGAGCATTTAACAAAAACTGCCCAAAAGTTGAGTACAAGAAATAACATTATACAGAAGCTCTGCGGTACCACCTAGGGAGCATCGGCTTCCACTTTCCGCTCTACTGCTTTAGCCCTTGTTTTCTCGACCGCTGAATATTGTGCCCCAGTTTGGCTACACAGTCCACACGTAAAAAAGGTCGACACTCAGCTGCACAGCACTATGAGGATGATAGCTGGTACAATTAAATCAACTCCCACCCAATGGCTTCCAGTATTAAGTCACATTCCACCTTCACATTTACGACGAGTTGACGCACTTACACGTGAATACAAAAAGATCATGAACAATATAAACCTGCCGATCCACCAAGATACCGAGGATGCACGAAATACCCGTCTACGTTCTAGAAAACCACCAATGAAAACGGCAAGAATGATCCATGAGGAGTTCAACATCACGAATGCATGGTCCCAAGAATGGAATGCATGGCAAAATAACATGCCCTGTATTACCCACAAGCCACCAGGTTTTGATCTTCCACGTAAAACATGGTCCACTCTAAACAGGATCCGAACCAGACATGGCAGATGTGCATACATGCTATATAAATGGGGAAAGAATCCGTCTCCTCAATGTGAATGTGGGAAGGACGATCGACCACATTATTGAAGAGTGTCCCTCAAGATCCTATAACGGTAGCCCTGAAGACTTCCTGTTTGCAACTTCAGAGTCAATTGATTATGTTAATACACTTGATGTTTGTTTGTAATTATTTAAAGTTTGTCATATACCTATATTACTAGTGTTTGTAATTTTGTTCTAAATGTGTTGTAATTGCCATACGATAAATAAATAAATAACAGATACAGCACAGCTTGTCATTTTCATGCGCTACCTGGACAGAACCAGTGAATTTACAGGAGAAATACAGGAGAGGATTTACACAAGGCTGTGGTGGACTATCATGGCAAGGATAGTGTGGATTTAAAAAAAGTTATTTCGATCCCCTCTTCGAGCCTCGAGGCTGTCTTCCTAAAGGAGGTGGCCTAGCTGCCTGGTTTCAGCTATGTAACCAGTAGAAGGGTTGCAAAACTTAATGAACAAAATAACGGAAACAAGTAGAAAATATGGACTGGATATAAACACCGGCAAAACCAAGCTAATGATCATCAGCAAGGAAAACATAACTGGAGCAAATCTGTATGTGAACCAAATGAGATTTGAACGTGTCTCAATACCGACCAATACCGAACAATACACAAGAAATTAAATGTCGCATCGGAAAGGCAAAACGTGCATTCTTGACTATGAGCTCTGTGTTCAAGAGCCATGACCTCACCCTAGAACCAAAAATAAGACTCCTTAAATGTTATATGTACTCAGTGCTTCTGTACGGGGTAGAAACGTGGACATTGAAGGCGGAAATTCTATCAAAACTTCAGGCTCCGGAGCCGTGGCTATACAGAAGGATCCTGAAAATACCATGGACAGACAAACTCACCAATGAAGAAGTACTGCGGAGGATGAACATAACTGCGATTTGGTCCACATCGTGAAGGGCCATAAGTAACCTGCAGTACTTGGGACATATAATGAGAAATCAAGGCAGATACGAGCTACTTCAATGCATTTTGCAAGGTAAAATAGAAGGAAAAAGGGGAAAAAAATATTGTAAATAAACGTATCTACAATATGTTCAAATAAGCCTTCATTAGCAGCAGAATAATAACCCAAACTGTCACTACAGAATTATAAAAGTCTGATGGATCAGAGTTCAAGGCACGATGTACTCATGCAGGCGGTTAGGGTTCAAATCCCACATGAAGTTTTTACTTTTTTAAAAATTTGAAATTATGCAGATATTATATCGTTTTGCTTTAAATCACAAAACATTTATTTCAGTCTTTATTAGAAGTGTTTATAATAAAACATGAAAATCTTATTGAAAAAACAATGTCGTACTTTCGAAAATAAAGTAAAAATTCTTCAAATATAAAAGAACATTCTAAATAAATGTACTTACAAAAAAATGTTTAAATAAGTAGAAATTCTATAAAAATATTCTAAATAAACGTATTTTATTCTAACAAAATGTATTTACAAAAAATGTTCGAATAAGCCTCCATTACCAGCTGAACAATAACCCAATCTATTATAAAAGTTTCGTCTAACATTAGTTAATGTTTCTGGACTAATACCTCTCATTGAATCAGAGATCTTTTCTCCTAATTCTTGGAGAGAATTAGGCCTATCGTCTTCAATTCCATATAGTTTGGACTTGATATATGCCCACATAAAAAATCACAAGGTGCAAGGTCAGGTGATCTTGCACCTTGTGTGACCAGGTAATCAATCGATTAGGAAAAGTCGCACTGAGATATTCACTGACGATGCGAAAATTATGTGCAGGACAACCATCGTGTTGAAACCATATGGAATCGAAAGGAATTGGTAAATTACGAAGGGCTGGGACAATTTGATTTTGCAGAAGTTCTAAGTATTTTTGCCCAATCAACATACCGTCTATAAAAATTATGCCTCCCCAAACATTTACTTTTCGAGAACGCTGGGTACGAGCGACATAAATCTGACGAGGATTTCCTCAAGACCAATACCGAGCATTCATTGAATTGTGACGGCCATGCAATGAAAACGTACATTCATCGGTGAACAAAACGTTCTCTAAAAAATGTTCATCTTGATTTGACATTTTCATTGCAGTTTGACAAAATTCTAAACGTCTATATTGATCCCCAGGGAATTGTTTGTTGGATTTATGAAGTTTATAGGGACGGTATCCATGTCTTTTCAAAATTTTACCAACTTTAAACCTTGAAATTCCATATTGTTCTCCGAGATGAGATGTTGATTCTGTAGGATTTTGCTCAATACTTGTACAAATCAAAGTGTCCCTTAGTTCCAAAACTGGATTTACCTCCCTTCGTCTACGAACTCCTCTTGGAGCGAACACGGATTCATAAGTAAAAAAAATACGTATAATAGATTGAATTGTTGATCGTGCTGGAGCCGGCCTATTTGGAAACATATTTACAAATTGTTGTCTAATCATGTTGTCTGAGAATCCATTCACATGCCAGACAACAATTTACACTATTTCCTCGACCGTTAAAACCATTTTCACGAATTGTTTTTTCAATAAAAAGTTTCTGTTTACCGTGCAAAAACACTTCTCGATATGTTATTATTTTATGGCTTGAAGGCTTCGCTTCGCGCGCATCCATTCCAATGTTGTCAATTGTTTTGAAAATCATTACCTGTACAGAGGAATTGATATTAACACTGAGAATTTAGTGATATATTTGACATAAACAGTCATTACAGTCATAAACAGAATTATTTAGTATTTCCGTTTTATAACATTGAAATAAGAATAAATTGTAAACAATGAGTTTTTCGAAAACTTGTTACCTAATATGTATCATATTTTCTATTATTTTTTGATTGAGTAAAACAAAAATTTTATCCTAGGTGTGAATTGAACCCCAATCTTCTTGTCAATAGACCAAGTCTCTAACTATTACACCAATTCATTACATACAATAATTATTTTCGGACAGAACATACCTACCTTTAATTTAGTCAAATATTTAAGTTTAGCGATTTTTATTATTAAATAAACTTAAAGATTTATAATTTAAAATCGTTACTAATTAATGTTTTTTTCTATAATATATCTTAATTTATTCAATCATTTATTCTAACATCTGAAATTATTAAAAAAATATATTTTCGAGGTTATCCGTATAATTATGACTGAAGTCATAATTATACGTCAAAGAACTAGCTTTATCTCGTACTATCTCACAAATTACTGCGTCTTGTATCCTTTCTGCTATTTTGCCCGGTTTTAAATCAACTTTAAACACTTCTAATTCTAGTTAGCTCGAAGCTAACGTCTAAAGGTGTGAGATTATCGATAGTGGTAATGTAATGTAATGTAAATTATAGGTTTGTATCGATTATTTCCCACCTCTACGAGTTTCATCTCTTTTTATTTCACAAGGTAACTGTGTTTTCTATCTCTTACGTTAAAAAGCCGAGCGGTAAGGCACTCATCCCTGTATTTAAGTCGGTGTCGGTGATATTATAAATCATGAATAGAAAATCAAGTATTCTTTGGAACTTTTTTAATGTATGTGATACACAAAAACAATTAGCAAAGTGTTTATGTCATAGTGTATTATCGTTTAAATCGTCCATATCGAATTAAAAAAAAACATATTCAAAAAAAACATCCAACAGTTAAGTTGAATGAGTCGGAAACTGTAGTAAGCAGAAATTTTGACATAAATCCTAGTACTACCACTACTGCCAGTTCTAGAGCAGTCACTGATTTTGAAATCAAACAGACAACGACAAATAACGAAAATGTTAACCAATCTATAACAGCTGAAGAGGCAGTAGTTAATTTTTTTGTGAAGTTTAATCAAATTTGTAATGTTTTAATTTTTTAGGGCCTTTCAAGTATTGATAGATCAATACTAACAACAAACTTAAACCAACAAAAAAATCTCTAAAAGCAATTTACTGCAAGTTCGAGGAAAAGAACATAATTATACCATTGATGATTACATTGCTCCCAAAAAAATTAATAACGTCATAAAAAACAAAATTGATAAAGAAGTACTGAAGTTGTTTTATCTCGACTATCAGCCCTTTCGAATGGTAGAAGATAAAGGATTTGTTTCATTGGTAAAAGCCTTAAATCCTGTTTATAATTTACCAAACCGTCAAACAATTTCGAAAACTTTGATATCTGGCCTGTACGAAAAATGTAAATTTAGTTTAAAGAATATGTTTCTTAAAAAAAACCATACGTTTCAATAACAACCGATTGTTGGACTTCTTGCAATAATGAGAGCTTAATGGCAATAACTGCTCACTTTATTGATACGGATTTTACCTTGCAATCCACGCTTCTTTCTTGTTCAGTATTTAACCAAAGTCATACCAGCGAAAACTTATCGAAGGAACTGTTGGCTGTCAATGAAGAATGTGCTTTGAATGGGAGAATAGTGGGAGCCATATCCGATAATGCAGCAAATGTCAAAAGTGCAATAAAAAATTATACACCATGGAAATTTCTGTTACACTCATACTCTTAACCTAGTCGTAAACGATGCCTTAAAAATCCAAGAAGTAAAATTTACCAAATTATTGAGAAAGTAAAAACAATAGTAAGTCACTTGAAACGTAGTACAAAATCCAGTCAAAAATTGATGGAAATTCAGAAAAATTCAGGGATTCTTAACCCAAAAAATACTGCAAGATGTAGTAACACGTTGGAACTCTACGTTCTATATGGTGGAACGATTTTTGGAGCCTGAGTCGTCAATTCGATCCACAATACCTCTGCTAGATGTAGATTTACCTATTTTAACATTTTATTAACTTTTAAATAATTATGATCTTTCGGAGCTATCTAAAATTGTTATACAAAAATTACACGATAGTCTACAAGAACGTAACATCCCCTTATTTTCTTATATTTCTTCTACTGGTAACAACCCTTTATTTTCAATGGGACAATGTACATTTAGTAAAGTATTAACAGTAATAGCTGCAGGGTAGTGGAATACTTGGTGCCAAAATGGCGAAAAAGATGAAGTACAGCCTGTAGTTCCAATAGAAATGATTCCAAAGGAAGCAAATTAAAGCAATGGTTGGATGTTGGAAGGACAGAGAATAAGAATGTGTTATTACTGCGAACTTGGTGTAGTGAAAAAAACTTTTAATATTTTCATAATTTATTTATCTCATAATAATAAATTGTAATATAGTTTTTTAATCAAATATAGTTTAATGATATAAATATTAATATTACAATTTTACAAAAAGCTCAAAACAAACAATCTAAAACATATTAGTAAGTGGCTCAAAAATGTTTAAAATCTTTAGATAATACGAAAATATCATATTGCTACAAACTGTATTATAACATTTTAAATTAAAAATGTTTGTATATTGTTAAAAACACATAAATCATGTATGTTACAATTAATTTCAAAAGTGACACAAAATAAAAATATATTACAACCTGGTTCAAAAGTTTTAAAAACCCTTAGATAATATAAAGAAATGTTATCGTTGCAAATGTTATGTTATAAAATATTTAAATAAAAATGTTTATCCTCAGTTTATTTTATAATTAAGATATAGTCAATATAAATATATATATATATATATATATATATATATATATAAATTTGTTAAAACCCTTAGAAACTTAAAAAATACAAGTAAAGAATACAATTTCAAAAATTGAAACAAACAAAATATACTACAAAATAGACCTAAAACATACTACTACAAAGAACAAGGTTTGTAACACAGACTACAAATCACCTACCTTATTAGTGGTCTGTGGCACAGACATTACAACTTTTTGTATAGAACCTTTGTGGAACCTGACATAAAATTCGTTAAGGTAACATGCCTTACATGAATAGAGCATTTCATCAGGCAAGAGGTAGGTGCAACAGTCGGAAACGTTTTTAACAGAAGAGGGCTAATGGGACAATAAACCAGAAGAAGACCAAGACTTGGGTATCAAGACAACTTATAGAATGATTTAAAATCTATTGGAGTTAGAATGTAGAGAAGAGTTGGTAGACACAGGGGTGAATGGAGGATTGTCCTAAAGAGTTATTTGCACAAGCATAGTGTTTTACATTACAGCCCTGTTAAAGGGAGAAACATTATATATTCCTGTGTTGCATTGATGTTGAGTAATGATAATGGACAAAAAAATCTAAAACAAACTAAAATATATTACAAAATGGTCCAAATGTTCTCATAACCCTTAGAGAATATGAAGAAGTATTATTGCTGCAAACTTCGTGTTTGCAAAAAAAAAACAAATTGTTAAATAAAAATATTTATAATTAGTTTATTTCATAATAATATGTAGGAAATGAAACATGTATCTATGTTACAATTAGTTACAAAATCAAAAAGAATAACACAAAGATCGAGACAAAACAAAAAATCTGAAACATATTACAAACTGGCTCAAAATTTTTAAAAACCGATAGAATACAAAATGTTTTGCTAGAAAATTTGAGTTGTAAAATTGTTAAATAAAATGTTTATATTCAGTTCATTTCATAATTGAGATATAATTTTATAAACGATATGTTTATTGAATGTTAAATAAAACTGTTGCCTTTAAATTTTCACATGTTGATTTCCTTTTCTTTCTGAAAAATATTATACACTATAATAAACATAATACATCAATCATTAAGCTTTACCTTTAAAATCAAATGTATTTATAACCTGGGGCTCCCCAAGATGAATCTTTGAAATGAGTTGCAAACTCTTCCACTCATTGAACACCTAAAAATTTAGAATTTATTAAATTTGATAGTAACAGACATTAATTTTCTTACATGTCTCCATTGTTTCCCTGTTTCATTAGGGCCTCCATCTACTGTTTTTATCATGATAGTAAATTCCTGTCACAAGTGGGCTACTTTTTTAGCCTTGCTTGGCTATTTTGCTAGTAAGCACTATTTATTTTTATGAAGTCGTAACATCACTTCCAATTATTTCCTGGTTGTTTTCTTTTTAATTGAAGCCATTACTCTATTTTATTATAATTATAAAAAAAAATTGTAAATGTTTTCACAAATAACATACAATAACATAACCTAACTAAGAGCGAAAACGGCACGTTATTTTAGACAGCTTAAAAATTACATTTACATAAGGTATAATTACATATCAAGGTAGGCAACCCGTTATACGTAGTTCTTACATCATACCGATTTGAAAATTTTTACATAAGTGTGTTAAAATCGGAGTTTACATCATGTAATTATTTCACATAAATGATATATCATAGCCCTAATTGTCAATATCGAACATAACAATACTCTAGCTGTATGTACGTTTTTAGATCCGCGCTTTAAAGGGTATCCTTTTAAAAATGCAGATGCAGCTGAAAATGTTGCGAAAGCAATATTGTGTCACTAAGTGCAATACTTTCAAAAGAAAAACCATATTCAGAACAGGAAACTCAACCAGCAATACCCTCTACAATCACCACCTCCGAACCGGAACTATCACTTCTTTTGATAGTCTGGTAAGTGGCAAACAAAAAAAAAACAATCAATGCAACTTCAAGGGCACTCATGGCACTACAAAGATATATCGAAGGAGTTTTGGATTTTGGAAAGGCAACAGGATCCCTTGATATGGTGGCGAGAAAACTCATATATGTTTCCTAATTTGGCAAAACTAGTGAAACAAAAATGTTGCGCTGTTGCAACTTCTGTCCCTTGCGAAAGGATTTTTTCTAAAGGAGGGCAATTGTTAACAGAAAAACGAAATCGCTTGAAAGGCAATAAATTAGAGCAATTATTATTTTTAAGTGTTAATTCAAATTTTTTCTAATGATTTACATATAAATTATATTTTGTATTTTGTTAACTACTCGTGTATTATTTTTTAAACGATCTCATTTGTTTTTTTTTTATTTTTGTGTTAGGTACACTTATCTCGTTTATTTTAGTTAATAATATGTATATTTTAAGAATTACATTTTTATTTAAATAAATATTTTTTACCATAAACAAAATAGTTATTCTATTTATAATACAAAATATAAATGGGACTCTATGCCACCCGTAAAAATAAACAAAAGGCATCAATAAGTATTGCTTACAATGTTATATGGGTCTTATTATCCCATATCAAATGTAATGTTTATTTGCTTTTTTAAATTTTCAATAAACTAAAAAGTTATTTGCACAGAAAATTTATATACTCTTTTATTTTAGTTTCATGGAAAATATGAGTTACACTCAAACAAAATCAAATTAAAATACTTCTAGAATAATATAGTAAAAACAAGGGACCAATATTATGACAGATTTAATACGTTTAATTTCACATCTTGCATACACTACCGTAATAATCCCGCCGTCCGAACCGCCAATCCTCTGTACCTACATTCTAGAACTATTACTATTACAAGTATTCCTAATACAAATACCGTATCGGTATACAAGTATTCCTAATACTAATACCAAAATATCGATATCAAAGCGCAGCGCAGGTATCGAGTATCGACGTTATTTTGTTGTGTACAGTAACAGTTAGAGCTACCAGGCTTGATTCATTCGGTGTCCGTCTAGATGGACTGTTACGTTACGTTATATGCTCATACCTATTACCAAATACATGTTCCTAGTATTTCGTATCATCTCTAAAGAAGAACCGGTATGATCTCCTGGGGGGGGGGGGGTTACAACTACTGGAGGGTTTCTGGGTAACCCCCCCTCGGTTACGCCACTGCCGGGAGTGTCTGGACCGCGGAAGTCACCATATCATTTTCCTCGCAAAGCTCTATAGTCCTTGAATGAGCATTGGATATTTGATCCTTAGAAGTTCTTATCAGTTCCAATACACCATCCCCCTTCTATCCCTATATCCAGATTAGACTCTTCCCCCATTCTTCCATTTACATTTCCAATTATTACAATGGACTCTCCACCTCTCTGCTCCGTGATGTCAACAACCCTTTCTAAATTCAAAAAGTTTCTACTGGCCTTAGATATACCGGTAATATATCGACATCATGAGTTAACATATTCAGTCAAATTACCATTTGTCCGTCTCTCTCAATATATCTAGATTTTAATTCCGGTTTTTACCCCAGAGATTATTCATAATATAAATATATGAAAACTACTTCTAATCATTAAATTCTGGTGCCCTGATTAATCCCTCCTACTTTATAATATAATATTCTAAATGTTTCAAAAATATCACTAGACTCATAAGTATTTCTCCCTGCCTCCTATGCTGGTACTTACCCCAACTACATATACAGTTAAATTGCGTTAGGCTTTCACGGCCATCGTCTAACTTATTAAACTGTTTATTCGGGCTGTTGGGCCGTTGTCTTCTGTTGAGATTAGTTCTCGACGTTTCGCCAACACTAGGGGTTGGCATCTTCTGGAGATGTTGATGCTTCGCTTGTAAGCAGAAACTGACGACGCGTTGTACTACGGAGGCAATATTTATAATTCCCACTCGCCTCCCCTCCACTGGTTTCGGCTTGAGGGGGCGTGTCGTTGTTTATAGTAGCTTTTCTATCTCCGTGTTTGGCGGGAAGGGCGTTTGTGGATTTTAATACTGGTATCCATGTTTTGTTGATTTTTAGTCCTTCTTCTATCCTATTGAAATTGTTTGGGTGCTTGTATATTTCCACCGCTTCCCGATATAACCGTGGGTAGTACTGTGAAGTTTTGTCCAGCATCTGTGTTTCTTCAAATAGTATTCGATGTTCTCCGCTTCCCAAAGCGTGTTCGGCAACGGCAGATTTGTCGATATGTCCTAAACGACAATGGCTTTTATGTTCATTTATCCTGGTGTTGGTGTGTCTTTTTGTGGTTCCCACATATACCATTCCACATGTGCATGGTATTCGGTATACTCCGGCCGTTGCTAATGGGTCGCGTTTGTCTTTTACCGATCTTAAACAATCCTTGATCTTCTTTGTAGGTCTGAAGATGGTCTTTATGTTGGCTTTCTTGAGTATTCGCCCAATTCTGTCCGTTACCCCGATATATAGGGCAAGAACGCTTTCCCTTTACATTCTGTTTCTTCGTCCCTTCTTCTAGATACGTTGTTCATCGCCTTGTGTATTTCTCTTCTGGTGTACCCATTAGAGGTGAGCGCTTTTTCAATATAAAGAAGTTCACTTTGGAGATGTTGTGGTTCACAAATTCTCTTCGCCCTCTCTGCCAAAGTTTTGATGATACCTTGTTTTTGGCTAGGATGATGATTTGAGTTCCTGTTTAGGTATCTGTCTGTGTGTGTAGGTTTTCGATACACTTTATGTCCTAAGTGACCTTCCTTTCGATTTACTAATACATCCAGGAACGCTAGTTGTTGAGCTTTTTTCTGTTTCCATCGTAAATTGAATATTTGGATGTAGTGTATTTATATAAGCCAGGAAATCGTTTAGTTTTTCTGCTCCGTGACCCCAAATCACAAAGGTGTCATCAACGTATCTGAACCATACCCTAGGCTTGTATGCTGAGTCCATTATCTTCTTCTCTAAATGCTCCATGAAAAGGTTGGCTACGACCGGGCTTAGTGGGCTTCCCATTGCTACTCCATCCATCTGTTCATAAATTTGGTCTTCCCATGAAAAGTATGTGGTAGTTAGGCAAATACGGTATAATTCCACCATATCCTTGGAAACTAGTCCCTCAATTAAATTCAGAACGTCTTCTAGGGGGACTCTTGTGAATAGGGAAACCACATCAAAACTAACAAGAATGTCAGATTCCTGCAAAGTTATTCCTTTGATCTTCTCAATAAAATGGGCGGAGTCTTTTACAAAGGCATCGTTTTTTCCTATATGTGGTTGTAAAATATCGGCCAGATGTTTTGCAAGGCTGTAAGACGGAGATCCTATGGAGTTCACAATAGGGCGGAGAGGTACATCGTCTTTGTGTATTTTCGGCAAGCCATACAAGCGTGGTGGGACTGCTTCGCTGTTGCATATTCTTGGCTTTATCTCCTCTGGTATGGACGAAGATTTAATAAGTCTGTTGATTTTCCGTAGGGTGACTGCTGTGGGATCTTTTTTAAGTTTCTTATAAACCGCAGGATCTAGAAGATTTTGTATTTTCGTTTTGTAGTCGGCTGTCTTCATTACGATCGTGGCGTTTCCCTTGTCTGCTGGTAAAATTACAACATCTTTGTCTGCGTTTAACGATTTTATGGCACGTATTTCTTGGTGGCTCAAATTATTTTTCGGTGTCTTAGCTTTATGCAAAATTCTTGCTGATTCTGTCCTTATTTCTTCAGCTGCTTCGATTGGTAAGTTGCGGATCGCAGACTCTATATTAGCGATGATGTCTTCTTTGGGTATAACTTTAGGCACAATCGCAAAATTTCCCCCTTTGGCTAGCAATGATGTTTCAGCTGAAGTTAAAACTTTATCTGAAAGATTGACCACTGTTCTTTCTGTGTTTTGTTTTGATTCTACCTCCTTATGTTTGGTTAAGCGTTCGTATTTGTTTTTCTGGCGTTCAGTGTTCCTTTCTAGTTCATTTTCCATTTTTCTGTAACAAATGGATTCAATTTTATTCCAATCTTCATATTTCAACCTGCTGCTCAAAACGTAAAACAAATCTAGAAGCTCCTTGTCAACCTTCGCCAAATTTCGTCTGGTGTCATGTATTCGTTCTCGTAGAGAGGGGAGGCGAGTGGGAATTATAAATATTGCCTCCGTAGTACAACGCGTCGTCAGTTTCTGCTTACAAGCGAAGCATCAACATCTCCAGAAGATGCCAACCCCTAGTGTTGGCGAAACGTCGAGAACTAATCTCAACAGAAGACAACGGCCCAACAGCCCGAATAAACAGTTTAATAAGTTACATATACAGTGTAGGTAAAAGTTTATGGTCGGTATGGTAAAATTTAACAGGATATCTAACGCAGATTGTACATATGACTGCTATGTAAGCAGTCATATGTACAATGACTTCTTGATCCTCCGACGTTTTTTATATATATTTATGGTTATACCTTATTACTTTATTCATACTTGTCCTATGTTCCCATATACCCATATGATGTTAACATATTTGCGTTGGGAGGCACCTTGTGGGAGATAAGAACTTGTCAAAGCTTGGGAAATTTGGTATTCATTATTAAAAAAAAAACAGTTGATAGCAGGTCATTAATTCAGATTTGGAAGACTAGTGCTGATCAGATCCATAGAGTTGCCTAGACAATTATTAAATATTCGACTGAAAATAAAAAAAAGTTTTTTCTCCATTATTCCCAAATGTGGCACCAGCTGTCAATATGGCATCATAGTTTGATTCTTAATATTTGATGTATATATGTGTTTTAATTTGTAGAAAGTTAACAATCCTACCAAAAATGATGAACTCGAAAAAGTTGAAGAGAATACTCTTAAAGGGCTGTGGGAGCTTGGTGCATTTGCTTTACAAATTCCCCAGGAATTAGGAGGCTCAGAATTGTCTAATACACAATATGCAAGGCTTGTTGAAATTGTAGGAGCAAATGATTTAGGTATGTATCGATTGGTATATTGGAATATTGATTAGATCTCTAGCTACATTGACAATACTTGCTTTTTTTGTAAATGAACACGTGGTGTTTTATTTACTTATAATACATATCACATATTTTATTTATTTTAGGCGTTGGTATTACTTTGGGCGCCCACCAGTCCATTGGTTTTAAAGGTATTCTTCTTTTTGGAAATGAGCAACAAAAGGCCAAGTATTTAACCATGTGTTCTAGTGGTAAAGTTGCTGCTTTTTGTTTAACTGAGCCAAGTTCAGGTTCAGATGCTGCATCTATACAGTAAGTACCCGTCTTTATTATACAGGGTGTTCCAAAAAGGTATGTCATAAATTAAATTATGCACTCCGGAGACATAAATAAATTGATTAAATCCAGCTTACCTTAGTACAAAAGTGTACACAAAAAAGTTACAGCCCTTTGAAATTACAAAATAATTTTTTTTTGCATTATCTCCTAAACTACTTGACATTTTGTAATAAAAATGAACACGTTATTTTCTTGTTCTGAAAGCATTTTTCATACAAAAGAAACAACAATCTAAGCGCACAGAAAAATTTTAAGGGGGGTGTGCAGCCCTAAATCCTCCCCAACTTTTGAGTACGTTCAAATCAAATAAATTTTGTGGCATCTTTAGTTTAACACATTGTTTTTAAAACTTTTTTGCCTCTTATCACTTTTTCGAAAAAATCTAGAGCTAAGATTAATACTATTACAAGAATTAACATTACACTCAACAGTCTTCCGGATTGAACCGGTCGATTATCGACATCCTCTTTGATGTCTTTTTCAGAGCTTCCGAGGTCTTAATCTCCCTTTCTTTATTATCAACTTTTTTGATATTTCGTTGTTCGGGAGAAGAGTGTTTTTGAAACCATATTTATATTTTATTTTAGATCAAGAGCAGAATTATCTCCAGATGGAAAGCACTATATCCTTAATGGTTCCAAAATTTGGATCAGTAATGGAGGAACTGCTGAGGTTATGACAGTATTTGCTAGGACGAAGGTTACTAATCCAAAAACAGGAAAAGTTGATGATAAAGTTAGTGCATTTATTGTTGAAAGAGCATTTGGAGGAGTCACAAGTGGGCCACCAGAGAAAAAACTCGGAATTAAGTGCTCAAATACGACAGCTGTAAGTTTCTTGCTTTTATTTAAAATAATAATTTTTAGTGATGATTAAGTTGGAAGTCGAGAAGTGAGAAAGAGTAGAGAGAAAATGTACAATGTGAAAACCACTTACGGAATAAAATTGTTTTTGTCCTTATTTTAAAAAATTATAAAAAACCATAGAACCCGTCAACTTTTAAATTCAAATGTGCGCTTTTTAAACGTAAATTTAATTGTAGGTACAGGCTGATTCACGCTAGTCTAGCATAGTCCATCATCTTTATTTTCAATGAAATACCCTGTATACAAGATAAAATTATGTATTTATGTAATAATTTTCGTTAAGAAATTAAATACAAAACCCTATGTTTTAATATTATGTTTTTATAGGATTAAGCCACAATTATTGGTCATATTTTTAAATAACTACAGTACATTCAACTTCAAGCTACGCACGATGGAAACAAATGCACGCTGGAAACACGCGTTTGTTCAGGGCCGGACTAGCAAATTAAAACTGCAATACAAAACCTTGTATAATTTGTAGACGTCTGAGAGGTACAGATGTACACCAATTTTTTAAATATAAAAATGATTTACAAAGTCGAGAGTTATTAACAACAAAATAAATTATACAAAAAAAAGTTTATAAAATTACCGTATTTTATCTTAACTTTCAGAATCTGATGTACTGTTGTCATCATTAAAGCTGATAATGATAGGCTCAATTTGTGCCTCAATTAAATAGTCCATCTCCCACATTTTTGGCTCCACTTCTTCTTTTACATGTTTGACGCAGTTTTTCCATTTTTCCATGGTTACAGTAGACACAGCTTCATGAAATAAATTTTTAATGTCAGCAAATTTAAATATTGTGTTATGCCATGCTACATACAATACGGTGGCAACCTTAAAACTATTCTATTTGTGCTTCTTGCCAGTTCATCTACTATGTACTTATTATATTCGCCTTTATGTTGTTTAACGATTTCTAAAAGTTGCACCTTTAACATCGTTTCTTCAAAGGGAATGTCTTTTGAGCGAAGCCAATTTTGAATATCTGCCTTTTTTGTAGCCATAATGGGAATTTTTTCTAATTTTCTGGAATGGTAAGGGGCATTCTCCATTACAATTATATCATTTTTTCCAGTGTTTGGAACGCTAAAGTAGGATTATCTTGTAATTCACATTTGTATGTATTAACCATTATTTTTTTTATTCTTATATTTACGTGATTTTTCTTAGCTCTTTTCCTAGGAGGACTTAGCGTTAACAGTTCCTCATTTTCATTTGCCGACTCCGTATCAGATTTATTAAATAAATGGATTTATTATACTTTTCTCAACTAAAATAACAAAATGGGCATTTTCAAATTTACTTTTATAGTAGAGGATCCGATATAAGGTTTACCTACACCGCTTTGGTAAATGTGATATTTTTTACTAATGATTTTTATCCTTGAAAATCGTCATCTATCGTTCTTCGTCTGTCAATTCTTTTTCGTCTGTCAATTCTTGTTCGCCTGTCAATTCTTCCCTGTCTTCCAGTTTTAAATTATTTATAACTCGAACACGATTAATTTAAGAAAAATTACAAAATAGAATGATCCAAAAAATCTAAAACAATATCTGCCCCGGTTAATTTTTTTTTTAAATATATAAAAAAAAGGTATTTTTTAACTCTCTTCGGCACATCGGATTGAAATTTGAACCACCAAATTTTTGCTACATGTAAAATAAATGGATTTATTATACTTTTCTCAACTAAAATAACAAAATGGGCATTTTCAAATTTACTTTTATAGTAGAGGATCCGATATAAGGTTTACCTACACCGCTTTGGTAAATGTGATATTTTTTACTAATGATTTTTATCCTTGAAAATCGTCATCTATCGTTCTTCGTCTGTCAATTCTTTTTCGTCTGTCAATTCTTGTTCGCCTGTCAATTCTTCCCTGTCTTCCAGTTTTAAATTATTTATAACTCGAACACGATTAATTTAAGAAAAATTACAAAATAGAATGATCCAAAAAATCTAAAACAATATCTGCCCCGGTTAATTTTTTTTTTAAATATATAAAAAAAAGGTATTTTTTAACTCTCTTCGGCACATCGGATTGAAATTTGAACCACCAAATTTTTGCTACATGTACAGTAGTCCACAAAATGAATCAGTTATTAATCTATTTTTATCAAGTTACACCTACGCAAGTGGTTTGTATTACTTATTCCCTCTGTCCCTATTAAGTGTTATCTTTAATTGGTAAAATTCCCAGGGTATAGTTATTGGCCAAACGCGAATGGTTATCAGTTGTTTCTTGAAAAGTGAGGTCATTTTACTTTTTACGTGTGCAAGTGAATCTTTCTATGCCCCAAGGGTCCATTGTAGAAAATTTATAAAATCTCGTGCCGCAGAGAGTTTAAATTAATTATAGTCAGGACAAAATTATATCGGGCACCTCTTGTTTTTCATAATTTTTAACATACTAAATAATTTTTATCCATTAAACATATCAGTGCAGGTCGATATTATATCTTATCTTATGGCTATTATAAATGCTTTATTATACTTACAGGAATTATTTTAAAGTGGGGAAAAAGTTTGTATCGACTATAATTAAATGTTCTTAAAAATGCTTTGCACTATCCACACACGAGCTAACGATTAACAAATAAACAAACCAACAAACAGCTTTGCATAAAAATTACTGGGCCATTTCGCATTCGACAGAGGACGGAGCGGAAAAACGAAGTCCGCACCTGTTAGGGCTAACTACCTGAATTACGATCGTTCGACAATTTGGCCAATAGCAAGGCGTTCGTCACGTGTAGACTCGAATATCACGCGGTGACTTGTGTTGATTCTGTCCGTAACTTGAAGTTGAATTTACTGTAATATTTAACACTAATGTTTCACACTAATGTTTCCACTCCGGAAATCGTTCTCAAAAAAGGTTTTTATACAAATTCTGAACAACGTACACCTAACCAAAATTTTTGTTATTGGTTATGTCATTTTAAAATTATTATTCAATTTTAATTCATCACCCTTAGCATCAATTCTTGTTCTATTTCAGAATTTCTTGGACTATGTGAAATATTTTAATCATTTAAAAAATTACATGTTGTTCTTCTCAGAGTCTTCTTTCAGTCGTAACATGTTTTTGCGTATTCAGACGTGTCAAAAATATATTCACAAGTCTTATTATTTTGTCAGAGATGTTAAGTACATTCCTGGGGCTTATGTAGTTTACAGCTTAGAAAATGTTATGTTTTAGAAATGTAATTGTCTGTATATTTTTAGTTATATTTTGAAAACACGAAAATTCCCGTCGAAAATCTTTTGGGTGGTCTAGGAAATGGTTTTAAGGTAGCAATGAATATTTTAAACAACGGACGTTTTGGTATGGCCGCCGCGCTTTCCGGTACAATGAGGACATGTATAAAGAAAGCTGTTGAATTTGCAACTCAACGAAAACAATTCGGTCAAAAATTAGAGAGTTATGGAGGTATACAGGAGAAGCTAGCTCGTATGGCTATGTATCATTACGTGACTGAGTCTATGGCGTATATGATATCTGGAAATATGGATAGTGGATGCACAGATTATCAGTTAGAAGCTGCTATATCCAAGGTAACAACATTTTTAATGATTTCTTAGTCGTTAATATTTTAATAAGTTGCACTAGATGAATTTTTTTGTTTATTTTTAGTGTTTTGCTTCTGAAGCCGCGTGGTATGTCTGTGACGAAGCTATACAAATTTTAGGCGGTATGGGCTTTATGAAAGAGACTGGTTTGGAAAGGATTTTAAGAGATTTAAGAATTTTCAGAATATTTGAAGGAACCAATGACATTTTACGTTTGTTTGTAGCCCTAACCGGAATTCAATACTCAGGAGCGCATTTAAGAGAGTTACAAAGTGCCTTCAAGAATCCAACAGCAAATTTAGGTCTTATATTTGAAGAAGCGTCCAAAAGGGTGGGTAGAAAAGTAGGTTTAAGTTCGCCTCCTTCCATGGATCATTTGGTTCACAGAGAGTTAATTCCGTCAGCACAAGTAGTTGGAAAAGTAAGTTCATAAAACAGTTTAGTGGGTTACTCTTAGAGGAAGTTTTTTGTTTTTCCTTCTATCGATCATTTATATTCTTTAGTTTTGTAACAATAAAGCAACAATCATTGGGTGTCAATTGTATAACAATAAAACGGTACCTCAGTCGTACAACTATGAAGAGACACTTAAGATGCCAATTTTATTGTTAGGGCTTCGAATAGCTGTGTCTAATGTGGAGGTACGTCTTATCTTAATGCAAATTGTACAATGAGAAATTAAGCAGGGAGAAATAAAAGATTATACCAAAGAGTCATATTTATTAAATATAAAGAAAACAAAAAAATTAGTGAGCAAATCTTTCCTAAGTTACTAAAATAAATGTAAACATATATGTATGGCTAATACAGAGATACAGCCACATTCTTAGGAGAGGCTGGATGTATTTTTCACATGGAGATAAATGTAGGCGATAGTAGCAGCAGTATTGATGTTGACGGTAATGGTAGCAGCATCGATGTTGGCTGAAGTGGTATTAGCTAGGATTGTAGCAGGCTACATCGCTGTTAAATATGAAGGGATTATAGCTAGTTACATAACTACTAAGTGAGCACTTGTCGTGAACACCACGCGTGGTGACAATTGGGTAGTCCCACCAAAAAGGGAACAACAAGAAAAACCCAATAAAAGAAAAAAAAACAACAACAATAAATCTTGTGTTAGCTGACATCATAAAGTTGTCAGCTGCTTTGGACATTAATTAAAGATTTTTTTAAATAGTTCACTAATTTTTTTGATTTTACCAAAGAAGTAGGAATAGCAGCGATGTTCTATCCTTTTTATTACTACTTTATTGGTTTTTTCCAAATTGCTTTAAAGTCTATTTGTTTGCAATTGGCAGCTCTTTACAAATTCAAATCTTCAAATACAGGTTCGAGTCAAGACCATAAACCAGTGCAGTACGGATATACTTTAATTTTTTCACGTAACAACTTTTGTACTCTTTCTCTTGTAATAGTAGTACTAATTTTGGATTTATCCATACTATTATATTCATAGAATACTTTGTCTCATTAGGGGATAATTCTTTATTAATGACTTTGACGAATTTTACAAATCATCTTTGGGGTACTTGCCGACCGAGTAAGAGAAAGTTATGACTAATTTGATACCGTCCGTGTTATCAAAGTAACATAACTGGTTTTATGGAAATCGGGGTATTATTATTAAAAACTTGTAGACATGCAGATTTTGTTGTTGTAAAAGTAATTTGTACTGATTTGCTGGAATTAACATTGATCTTCCATCGCTTAAGCCCGTTTTGTAATTGGTCTAAATGATTTTATACTTTTTATGATACTGCATTAGGGTCGATATCAACTGCCAAGATTCCCGCCCGTGTCATTGGCAAAAGTACCTAAGAAGGTATTATAATTGCTGGTTGGAACGTCTGCTATAAATATCAGATACAGAAATGGGCCGAGAACGCTACACTGAGGTACGCCAGATTGTATGATGTGGTAACTTGAGTAGCTGTCTTCAATTTTGACTTGGAAGTAATGGTCAGTAAGATATGATTTTAGAATAAAGTATAGTTGGTCTATCAGGTGTAATTTCAGTTCCTAGAGGAGAACTTTATGTTATACTCTATCAAATGCCTGTTGTATATCCAGAAAAGCTCCAGCGCAAAACTTTTTCTCTTCGAGAATTGTTTTAATGATATTTACTATTTGTGAAACTATTGAATGGTTTAGTGTTCACGTCTAAATTCGAATTGGTGTTGTGGTATAGTTTCGTGTATGCTTACTTGATTTTATGTAATAGTAGGCTTTCTAATACTCTCGACATATTGGGAGTAAGTTTATAGGGCGATATTAATTTACTTGTGTTGTGGGCTTACTAGGTTTCGAAATCATTTTCATCTTAATTAGTATCTGGTGTTGAGAATACAGTTGCAAGATGCTTTGCGAATACTGTGGTTTCTGCGGTTGTGCAGGCCTAGGTCATATCTGTTTTTTTAAAAGTGAATTTGTTATTGTCGGTCGTTTAAATTTTTTTGCAGCTTTCTATAAAGTGGTCTTCATATGAGAGGTTCGAAACTGGTAGAAGTCTTTTTTTATCATGTAGTTGCTCTATTTAGTCTAAGACTGAGGCAGTCTAAGACATATGCACAGAGCTCTTTTTTTTTCTCTTCTTTTTCGTATAAGTTCTCTGATATGGAGGGAATATTATGGTTTTCTTGTATTGCATCTGCTGTTTGTAAAAGTGTTATTAAACGGTCTACTGCTTTCTGTACATGGTGGTTTTCTGTTATCCTAATATCTAATCTTTGTATTTACAGAATTTTGGAAAACATCCCACTTTGTTTCTTCAGTTGTCAGTTTGGGGGTGGTGTTCTACATATTATGTGTGTGCTTAAAGTTATTATTATTGTGCTGTGGTCTAATGTTAAATCCAAGTTTGACTCTCTTGCACTATGGATGTCAGCTATCCCTTTTCTTACAGCAAAATCTACCAAATCTGGGATTTGGTTGGGATCCGTAGGCCAGTATATGGGTTCTTCCGTTGATAAGTATCTTAAGTTATTTTGTTGAATAGTATTCATTAAGGCTCGACCGTTAGGCGTAATTAATCTGGAACCCCATGTGGTGTGTTTGTCATTCCAGTCTCATGCTACTATGAATTTGAATCCTAAGAGTTTGTATGGAATCATGATACTTTTTGTTTGAAATAGTATGTCTAGGTAGGCTGTAGATTGATGCTACACTGAGAGGTCTTTGTTTCTTGTTTCTGCATGTGCTCCTGTCTGGAAGCTTTGCATTATACATAATATAGTAAGGTATCTTAATAATCGTTCTTTGTGTGACATGGATTTTAGATATTAGCAGAATGTCTATATTATTTATTTTTAAAAATAGTTTTAACTCTAGTATATGGTTTGAAATGCCATTAACATTCCAGGACGCAATTAGTAATGACTTAAAAGCTATTTTGTTAATGATGTAGTTAACATTGTTAAAATTATGCTATTTTACTGCTAATTTATTGTTGTTATTTTTGTTATTTTCATTTATGATTTCCATGGCAGCATCTCTATAACTGATTCTATTGAAATTATGAGTATGATAAGTATATTTACATTAGGACCGTGGACAGGATTTTGATTGGTGTTTTGTATTGATTTGTGCTTGTATCTGGCATTATTAGTTCACGATAAACAGTCCTCTATAATTAGAATGTATAGTGAGTGCAAGTTGCTGGCGTGTTTTTTGGTTTCTTGTAGTCTTTTGTGTTGTGTGATCCAGAGCATTTTACGCAATTATATGGTTTTGCACAGTAAGTTTTAATGTTACCATATTCTTAATATCGTGTACATTATGATATATTTCCTTTAATTCTCGGTGCTTAAAATCGTGTACAATATGGTATATTTCTTTTAATTCTCGGCTGTTCTACCCTTATTTACAATGTTGTATATACTGTCGTTCGAATATTTCTTTGTTGTTCGTCGAAGCTAGAGGTCCACAAAAAATAAAGGCAATGGTTCACGGCTCAATATGTGTCTGTTTGTAATGTTCCTTACCTTATGACCCTTTTTCTTGATTTCCGCTTTTATTTCAGCTATCGGAAACGAATGATGTAAGTCTCGAATAACTTTTCTGCAGGCTCTCTCTTCCTTAGGTTGATATGTATGGTGGACGATGTTTTTCTCTCGTACGTGATGTATTAGTTTTCTGTAGGATTTAGGTGTCTTTGGGAAGATTTTTATTGTGTTGCTATTTAAGGCTTTAGTAAAGTAAGTCGCTTTTTCTAGTGCTTGTGCTAAATTATTTATCATTTTGCTGTAGTCATTCACTCCGTTTATTAAAAATAGGAGGGGGTTTTGAGATTAGTGGATTATTATTCGTATCATTTACGGAGTTTTCCCGTGGAAGTGACTGAAACCTATTTTAAGTTTAAAACCTATTTCTTTTTGTTATCGTTTGTCATGTGCGTTTATTATTTTGAGAGTCTTCATGTCATTCATCTGGCATCAAATCATCTTTACTCTGTGCTTCTGGGTTGTTGTTAAAGTCTATTTGGCTTGCAAGTTTGATGTAGAATAAAAAAAAGTTGGTTTGCTGGGCAACTACTAGCTGTACCTGAAATTGTTCTTGATAATTATCAAAAAGGTATCATTTGGTTTATTGTTGGTTGATTTTAGAGCACGATGGTGGAACTTGAGTATTTATTTGACTTACTTGGTAATACGGATGCATTAGGTTTGTAGGCTCGATCTGCATTACAATTGGAATGCAGAACACTGTAGCATACTGAAAACCACTTGATCCTGGTCCTTTCCCTGTTGGAAACATTTTCACTTCACTTAGAACTTACTTTTGTTTCACATTATTTAATGAAAACAAAACAAAGATAATGTAGAAATGAATTGCATACGTTATACACTTTTTATTTACTGAACTATAATAAATTTAACATTTGAAACATTAATTAAACTGAAATGAAATGGACTGTATAATTTCGACTGGCTGATTCGATGGTCGCTAGCTAAGAGAGAGAGGGCGACTTGTTAAAGCCGACTCCGCATGGTCGGCCGGAACACCACGTTGCCACGTTGATTCAAGTTTTCACCATATTCCCCGCCTTGAACGGTTGGTTCAATAATACTGGTAGAGGACATATTTTAGTTACAGCTCTTTTTAAAGTTCCTTTCGACGTCTTCACTGTAACGACTCGTACTACGCCGTCTGGACCTGGGTGAACTTCACTGATTCGTCCTAAAATCCATTGACATGGAGGAACATTCTCATTTCTGATGGTCACCAATGTACCACATTCCAAATTGGGTACCTTTTGTTTGCCCTTATATCTGCTTTGAAGGCTGGAAAGGTAGGAAGTAGACCATTGCTTCCAAAAACTTTGCTGCAATTGTTGAAGCAGCTGAAATCTTGTTAACTGGTTCAGTTTTACCGTTTCACCAAAAGCTGGATCAGGAACAGCAGTATGTGATCTTCCAATCAAGAAGTGAGATGGGGTTAAGGGTGAAAAGTCATTAGGGTCTGAGGACATAGGGTAAAGGAGACGGGAATTTACCGTAGCCTCAATTTGTGTTAGTATCGTTACAAATTCTTCATACGTTAATAAAACATTTTTAATTGTCCTTAGTAAATGATGTTTTACACTTTTAATGTTAGATTCCCACAATCCTCCAAATGACGGAGAATTCGACGGAATAAAATGCCATTGAATATTTTTATTTGTGAAAAAATTTGAAAATGTATCATAAGAGGTAGACAAAAACTTAAATAATATATTTAACTCATTTTTTGCACCTACAAAATTAGTCCCATTATCCGAATATATGTGAGATGGTTTACCTCTGCGAGCAACAAATCTTCGAAATGTTGCGATAAATGCTTCGGACGTAAGAGCAGTGACTAATTCTAAATGAACTGCCTTTGTACTGAAACAAATGAACAAACAGATGTATGCTTTATACGTTTTACAACCACGACCTTTGCGATCTTTAAGGACAAAGGGTCCTGCATAATCAACACCGGTGTGATCAAATGGAAATGAAATATTTACTCTAGATTGAGGTAAATCGGCCATGAATGGAGTAATTTGAGTTGGTTTAAATTTGTGACATGTTATGCAATTTCTAACAACAGATTTTACTGCATTCATGCCTCCTGTTGGCCAATATTGCTGCCTTATAGTATACAATAATAATTGTGGACCTGCATGAAATAAATTTAAATGTTCATCCTCAATTAGCAACTGAGTAAGCCGATGCTTACCATCTAATAAAAAAGGATGTTTGTGATTATACTCTAACCCAGAGTGGGTTAATCGACCACCTACTCGTAACAAATTATTACCATCAATAAATGGCGACAAAGCTAAGAGTTTGTGATTTCGTTTGACTTCTTTATTAGCTTTGATTAATTGTATTTCTTCCTGAAAACATTCATTTTGAGCTAATTTAATTAAACTTAATCGACCTTTTTCTAATTCATCTTGTGATAAAAAGGGGATGTACTGATTTTTGCGAGAGCCATGATTGCTGGATGTTGCATCTGGTAGTTTTCTATTTTTGCTAGAATTAAGTAGGTTCCTTAAGTACCTTAAACAATAACTGTGGACTCGCAACAGTTTACGAAAAGTAGAAAATTTATTAAAAATAATAAATTGATCTGTTCTTGAAATTAAGGAGATTGGTTTTTGTTTGATTTCTGGAATAATAATAGAATCTGACTGTTTAAATGGTGGAGGAATAAAAGAGCAATCCAGTAAAAATATAGGACCATTCCACCAAAGACGTTGATTAAGTAACTCATGGGGATAAGAGCCTCTTGAAGCAATATCAGCTGGGTTATCCTTTGATGCAACATAATGCCATGAACGACTTTTTGAGAGACGCTGAATTTCACTAACTCTATTGCCTACAAACACTTGAAGATTACTTGGATCTGCGTGTAACCAATGTAACACAATTTGTGAATCACACCAATAAATTGGAAGTATAGAAACCCCTATTGCGTCTATAACTGATTTCATTAATTTTGCCAATAATACAGCTCCACATAATTCTAATCGTGGAATTGTAAGTAGTTTTATAGGAGACACCTTGGTTTTTGAACATAATAAACGAACTGTAATGTTTCCAGAATTATCGAAGCACCTGATATACACAACTGCGCTGTAAGCATTGAACGATGCATCGCTAAATCCGTGTATCTCGTATCGTTGATGCGATTCGGTTAAAATAAATCTGTTCAATTGAAATTGATTTATCAAATGTAATTTGGACTTGAATCGATTCCAGTCCTCTACTAATCCTGTGGGAATCTGATCATCCCAATTCAGTTTTTGTTTCCATAACTTTTGTAATAATATTTTGACCAAAATAATACATGGACTGATAAGTCCTAACGGATCATAAACCTTTGCAATCTCTGACAAGATCTGTCTTTTTGTATTTATTGTTTTTTGTTGTTCTGGAAGATTGTAACATAAAATATCGAGTTTAGGAATCCATTGTATTCCTAGTGTCTTTACAGGATCTGAATTTCCCAAGTTTAAGACGCTAAGTTCATCGGCATTGTTCTTTAAATGTTCTATAATGACAGGATCATTGGAAACCCATTTGCGTAAATTAAAACCACTTGACTGCAGTATATTAGAAATGTTTCTGCAGGTTTGTTTCGCAACATCACAATCATCAAAACCTGTAATCAAATCATCGACATAAAAATCCTCATGAATTAATTTGGATTCTAATGGAAAATTATCTTGACAATCATAAGAAATTTGTCTTAAACATCTCATTGCGAGATATGGAGCACTCGAGGTACCGTATGTCACGGTATTTAAGGTCATAATTGAAAGAGGATGATGTACATCTTCTCTCCAAAATATTTTTTGTAAATGTCTATCATCTGGATGGACATCAATACACCGATACATCTTTTCGATGTCTGAAATAACTACATATTTATGAAACCGAAACCTTAACAATATTGCAAAAATATCATTTTGAATAGCTGGTCCTGCGTACTGAATAGAATTAAGAGACTTACCAGTTGTTGTATTAGCAGAACCATTGAAAACAACCCTTAATCGTGTACTAAGGCTTTCATTGCGGAGCACCCCGTGATGAGGTAGAAAATATGAACAAATGTTGTCATCGAAATATGTGTCAATTGACATATGGTTAAGTGCCTGGTATTCTTGCATAAATGAAACATAAAGATTCTTTAATTGAAGATCTTTTTCAAATTGTCTTTCAAGATTTAGAAATCTCCTCACAGCTAAGTCTTTTGAATCTCCTAACTGTTCTCTACTTTCTTTTAATGGAATCTTGACAATAAATTTACCAGTTGAATCTTTAGAATATGTATTCTTGAAATGTTCTTCACATATGTTGTCCTCTTGAGAAATTAACTTTGTATTTGAAACTTCTTCTATTGACCAAAATTTTTCAAGATCCTTCTGTACTTGATCATTCTGTACAAAAAAACATTGGACCTTATCGACATTTTGTGACCACAACCCGGCAACTACATAACCAAAACATGTGTTTTGTAAGACAGGAAGATTTTTACCCAGAGAAATTTTTCCATTTCGAAGTATATCCCAGAATAAATCGGAACCAATAAGCATATCAACTGATTGTGATCTATGAAACGAAGGATCTGCCAAAGAAATGTTTTTAGGAATATTTAATTTAGAACCTTCAATGTTATAAATAGGTAAATTTTCTGTAATTTTAGGTAGGACAAAACATGTTAAATTGAAGATATCTGAATCATAAGTAGATCCAATAGAAACATTGCATTTATAACGTAGGGTGGAAGTGACACGATTGATCCCCACAATTGAAAGATTTGCATCTATTTGCTTTAGGTTAAGTTTTTTGCATAATTTTTCTGTTAGAAATGAAGTCTGGCTACCACTGTCAAGAACAGTTCTTACCTGATGAACTTGACCATTATCATCCCATATATTAATGATGGCAGTAGACAGTAAAACATATGTATTATTAGTTTTTGAGAAATTAGACACAGCTAGCTCTGTCGCGTTATTTGATTCATGACAATTGGTGCCATTATTTGTTACTTGTAATGACTGAGCTTGAGCTGCTCGCATATTTGAATTTGTAATGTGATTAATTGAATAAGTTCCTTGATCCTGATAATGATGCAACAGGGTATTATGTTTACCTTTACAAACTTTACAGGACCCATGACTGCAATCTTTACTAAAATGTCCCTTGCATAGGCAATTTGTGCATAATTTCATACCTTTAATCCTTGTCCATCTTTGAGAAACACTTAATTGTAAAAATTGAGGACAATAGTAAATAGGATGATCACTTTGACATAAATGACATATTTTCTTTGCATTAGAAAGATTATTTGACACTAAAGATACATGTTTTTTAAATGGTTTTCTCTGTTGAGAACTTTGTTGAACTTGAGAGTTGACATTTATTCCCCTCTCTTCAAGCTTTTCTAATTGATTTGCTTTGTTATCTAGAAATTTAAATAAATCATTGACTTCTGGTAAAGTATCTTTATCGTATTTTTGCTCCCATTCTTTTAAAGTAACTTTGTCTAATTTGTCTGAAATAATATGAATCAACATAGCACTAGATAATGGATTTTCATAAGACAAGTTTAAATTCTTTAAAACAAGCAAATGTTGATTAACTGTATCTACTAATTCTCTTACAGCACTAGCACTTTCTTGTGTGACTGATTTTAAATTAAATAACGATTTAATATGACTATTGACAAGCAAATGAGGATTGTCAAACCGTTTGCATAAAGCCTGCCATGCTAAAATATAATTTTGTTTAGAAAATTCTAAATGCTTAACAATTTGTTGCACTTCTGTGCCTAAAGAAGTTCGTAAGTAATGGAATTTTTGAATGTCATTCAATGAAGAGTTTTGATGAACTAATAACTCAAATGTTTCTTTAAATTCTATCCATTTGCAAAACTCTCCATTAAAGGAAGGAATTGTGACTGGAGGAAGCTTGACAAATTCTACTTTATTTTCAAATAACTCGCTGTGAGTTGTATTATTTGTTTCAGAACTAATTATTACATTTAATTTGGATACCAAACATAAAGCACTTGCTGTGTAAGTTGCATGGTCGTTTGTAAAGTTAATTCGTTCAGCATATTCATTTTCTAATTGATCATCATCACATTCTTGTTCAATGTCGGTTTGTAAATCATTAAACTCATCATATAATGAACCTAATTTTGCAGATCTTTGTTGTAAATCAAAAATAATTGTCTGTTCTATATGTTCACTATCATCGTATAGTTTTTGAATTTTGTTGAAAAATGAAATAAAACATGTCAATTGCTGTTTAATCGAACCTCGTTTACGTCTTAGTTTTTTAAGATCAGCCATTATGTAAAATAAATTGAAATAAAATCTACTGTGAGATTTCTAACATTAAATGCATAAATGAAAACATAAATTTCACACTTTCAAAGTAATAAAAAACTTGTTTTTACGTTAAAATGAACGTGCATACATATATTGTAAAGCTTTTAATAAACACTTGCAATCATTAAATAAAAAAGCTTTAATAAAACAATGAAAAGAACCAAGTTTTTAAATTACTTATTAGTCCGTAATGAAAATAATAATTAATTTTTTGAATCCTGCATAAATATTTTAAAATCGGATATGTTAAACTAATCGGCAACGCTGTATAAATATACTTGATATGAACTGAGATTTTAACCGTATGGAAAACCGGTTAAACAATAAATTTCGGCTACCGGTAGGGTTTTAGATAGGTAAAGAAACACGTTTTGTAAATTTATGAGGTTAGGAAATTGAATAATGAAATAGGACTCACTTGTTTTTGCATCAAAATTATTGTAATCTTCTTTCCATCTGGATCGTACGGACCAAACTTTATTTAGAAATGAATTGCATACGTTATACACTTTTTATTTACTGAACTATAATAAATTTAACATTTGAAACATTAATTAAACTGAAATGAAATGGACTGTATAATTTCGACTGGCTGATTCGATGGTCGCTAGCTAAGAGAGAGAGGGCGACTTGTTAAAGCCGACTCCGCATGGTCGGCCGGAACACCACGTTGCCACGTTGATTCAAGTTTTCACCAGATAATAATTACAATTACTACTGATTTCTTATAGATAGATAGAATTTATTCGTCTTGAAATGTATACAATGTATACAACATAACATAAATTTATCTGACTAGTCAAAGTATACAAATGTATACACACATTAAAAGTTTAGTACATTAAATATTACATTAAAAAAATACATTACAAGACATACATTAAAAATTTAAAAATTCTTTAATACTGTAAAAAGCATGGCTTTTTTAATACTGTAAAAAGCATGGCATAAAAAACTAGAAATGTTTTTAGATTTTGTTCAAAGCATTTAATAGTGCCAAGATGCATCTTAAGTATCACCGACATGTCACTGAACTTATTAAAACATTTAATCCCAATGTAGCTAGGAGCATGCTGGGTGACTCCTAGGCGGGAAAAAGGCTTATGTATGTTATCCTTTAGGTGTGTGTTATGTGGATGCAGATCATAAGGAATGTTCGCTCATGTTTTTTTATATACATTAATAGCTGTAAAATATATAGGCTAGAAAGAGTTAAGATGTAAGCTTTCATAAATAGTGGCTTACATGATGTAGCTGGTGATACTTTAAACATAGTTCGTAGTATTTTTTTGAGATATAAAATCTTTATTCGTATATAGAGATGAGCCCGAAAATATTATGCAGTACTGAAGGACTGACTGCTCAAACCGCAGTATATTAGTTTTAATATATGGAAGGATACAGTATCCATTATATTTCTAATTACATAACAACGACTACCTAGTGTCGAGGTTACTTTATCTATGTGATCTCCTCAGGAATCTAAGATTAAGTTATGGCCATTCGTTACCAAACACCATATATATTATATTTAAAGTGTCAATTTTAAGTGTGTCAATAATTATATATAGTAAACCAATAAATGATTGTGTAAATTAAAATTAAAAATCTTTTCCAGTCTGTTGATTCCTTTGGGCAAGCAGTTGAAATGTTGTTGATAAAATATGGAAAAAATATTGTTAATGAACAGTGCCTGTTGAATCGTCTAGCAAACGCAGCCTTTGACATTTATAGTAGCACTGTAGTACTTTCAAGAGCTAGTCAATCCCTTAAAGAAAATTCACCGACAGCCAACCACGAAAAATTAATGACGGAAGCATGGATTCTTGAAGTAAGTAGTCCTTTTAGGTTAAAACAGAAATATTATGCGACAAAGCTTAGTTGAACCTCTACCTGTAACCTCCAAAAACAGACGTGGTTCTTTTTCTTATGTGCTAACTCTGCGGAAGAGGTTGGCAACCACCGTGGCTATTCTGATCTTCAAAAATTCGATAGATGAGCATCTATATTCCCGCCAGTTGCGAAACCATGAGTTTCTTCTCCTTCCTATACACTTCTCCTTCCCTGTGAATTTCATAGATTAGACTCTTAGACTTAGATTTAGTACTTTGCTTTTCATTAAATCTTTTTTTTATTAAATTGTTAAATCTGCACAGAACTGTTTAGTCCTCAAAATTTGTCGTGATAAGTGACAGAAAACCACAGACATAAATCAAAATTTTGTTTAAATAAAATGTACTCATTGTTTTCAGGGTGATTTAGATTTTCACACTAAATCACGATAAGTAATAAATCACAAAACCTTAACATATTTATATATGTACACATCACTCAATAAGTCTCGGGCCTGACATATAGAGGGCGCCACTTAGAACAAATTCATAAGATTTAGGTTTAGAAAGTGGCAACCTTCAAATCTTACCTGTCATAATTAGTGCTTAATCAGACCATTAGCTTAAAAGTTGCAGTGATTTAAGCGACGCTACATTTTGATTTAAAAAATAGAAATCGAAGTTGCGTGTTTTAATGAAACATTGGTTTCTGATGGTAAAACCTAACCTAACCTAGTGTTCAAAGTAATGTTTTAACAAATGTTATTTAGACTTCATCGGAAATAACGGCTAAGAGATGATATACCAACTTCAAAAGCAACATTAATAAATCAATAACATATCGACGGGACACCAAATTTTTATCATGTCGGGATAGTAAGATAGTAAGATAGAAGATAGTAGATGAGAAATGATTTCTCGTGATTTACAGTGAAATTACTAACAAGCGAACTGTAATGTCCTGATTGAGTGTAGTTGTCTTTTTAAAGGCAGATCTACTGTTATCATTATTTTTCTGACAAGTATTCTCAAGTTTTAAAGTTAAATTTACGTTAAAGTGAATTTAACGTAATCGAAAGAACTTTACTTCAATAAAGTCGTCCCAGGAACTTAATTCAAAATAGCGACGATATAATTTCTACTTTAAAATTAATAATATACAGTATAGGTAGAAGTTTATGGTCGGTATGGACCTTACGTGAGATGGAGTGAGAAACACCTGTTGAAAAAGAGAGGTATATTAGGTCTGCCCTTTATATCGCTGAAAATGCATGAGTGGAATTAATAAAAAGGAGAAGTTCAACGTTGCCCAACTTATTGGTTTTATTTGACCTGTTGTCTTTTTAGCATTTGAACAATGTTCTAAGATAATCAAATTTGGGCGAAATGGATATAAATGGCAGCGTAATGTTTTTTATTGGGAATATGCACAATTTTACTTTACAATAAATGTAATATAATATTTTGATTTCCACTTCGGAAATCGTTTTATATAAATAAAATTTATTAATGTTTCGTATTTTAAGTACTATTTTCGAATTAAAAATCTAAACATCAAAATAAGCTTATTTTAAAGTCGCATTGTGCCTTATTCCCAATAAAAATAATAAACTGCATATGACGCCACAATAAAAAAAGCTTCATACAAAATTATTTGGCAACGTCTCTTCTCGCCTCATCAAAGCACCGAATCAAAGTAGGGACAGTGGTAACGAGTAGGGGTGGGTCGTTGACGTTTTTATCGTTAACGCAACTAAACCGATTTTCGTAAACAAGTAACTATGATTGTTTAACAGTAGTTTTAAGTAAGAGAGTACCTACATAAACAAACATAATGGATATTATCGTTTATGTGTATATTTATTGAAGTAAAAGAAACTAATGAGGGATATATTTATTATAACTTGAAAAGTAAACTAAACAATACAAATAGTAAATCGTAGTTACATTTACATTACACGTTATTATTAAATCGCGAATCGTCTAAATTGACATTTAAAAACATAAGTTTTTCTACTTTACTTCTTGTTAACCGTGTTCTTCTTTTATTTAAAGTTAAACCAGATCCATATATATATATATATATATATATATATATATATATATATATATATATATATAATAAGGATCACTCAGACGAGTGGTGGGTTCAAATATCGTCCCACCACTCATCTGAGTGATCCTTATTATATATTGGATAAACGGTTGTACTCCTTGTTGCGATGATATATATATATATATATATATATATATATATATATATATACAGGGTGGTCCTTAAGTAATTGTACAAAAAGAAACCGTAAATTCTACACTTTAAAATATTAGGATTTAAGTCAAGTTGCTTAAATAAAATGTTAATATTAAGAAAGATACAGGGTGTTAAAGTGGAAATTTAAAATTTTATTTTTTGCTATAACTTTTATGTTTGTCAACATTTATGTATAAAAATTTACAACTAAGTGGTATTAAATATTAGAAATTTTAATTTAATGTATACTTTGATGTATCTGATAGAGGGCGCCACATATGCCACATACGTGGCATATATTTGCACTTAACTTTTTTGCTCCTCAAGTTATGGGTATTTTTATTAAAAAATAAAAAAGATACATTATTTTAACAAATAAAAGGTATACTTCTTAATATCCTCAAAACTCAACAGTTTTCGAGATAATCGCATTTTAGAAATCAACTACATAATTCTGATTTATTTCAATTACTCCAGATAACGAAATAAAAACATCAATACTTCTGAATTTTGGTATAAAATACCTTTAATAGAGTTAATATTTAACGAATTATTAAATAAAATAAATATATCAGCAGGATAAAATAACAGATGGTGTACCATCTTGTAGAAACCACATATTTCGCCTTAAGTTTGATGACAATAATTCTTTGAATAAATCAATAAAATAGTTTTATAAAAAATGTAAATAAATCTCGACATTTAAATTGCAAAGTAATTTGCATATCCGTAAAAAATAATTACCAATGATTCCAAACCATAGGACATGCATTTTAAATATGAATTTTGAATGATATTTTATAGATATGCGAATTACCTTGCAATTTGGATGGTTAGATTTATTTAGATTTTTATAAAATGATTTTATTGATTTATTGGAAGAATTGTCATCAAACATAAGGCTAAATATTTGGTTTATGCAAGATGGTACACCAATACATTACAGAGAAGGGGGAGTGAGAGTATTTAAAAAAAACTTTCCTGAACGTTGGATTGTTCGTGATAGTTATATTCCTTGATTACGTGGAAGATATTAATATAATTATTTAATTCATAAAAATCCCAAAAGAATACCTATTGTTATAAGTACTGCAGCTGTTTCTTTAGAACCAATGATGCTATTTAATATGAGACAATATTTTATAGAATGTATTAACAAATGAATTAAAGAAAATGGTGGACATATCGAACTTACTTTGACAAAAAGTTTAATGTTATTTAGTTTAACAATTTCTTAATTTGATTTGGAAATAAAATGTTTTGATTATGACTTTAATTTAATACAAAACGTAAAATGTTTGATGTAAAATCCAATTATTCTGTTATTTTATCGAATTCTATTATTAATTATCCTGCTGATATATTTATTTTATTTAATATTTCGTTAACTATTAACTTTATTAAAGGAATTTTATAACAAAATTTAGAAGTATTGATGTTTTTATCTATTTTTCTTTCATTGCCTGGAGTAATTGCGTTAAATCAGAATTATGCAGCTGATTTGAAAAATGCGATTATCTCGAAAACTGTTGAGTTTTGAAGTTATTAACAATTATACCTTTTCTTTGTTAAAATAATGTATCTTTAAAATTTTGTATCAAAAATACCGATAACTTGAAGAACAAAAAAGTTAAGTGCAAATGTATGCCACGTATGTGGTATATGTGGCGCCCTCTATTGGCTATATCAAAGTATGCATCAAATTATAATTCCTAATATTAAATAGTACCCAGTTGTAAATTTTTGTACATAAATGTTTACAAACATGAAAGTTATAGCGAAAAAAAAATTTTAAATTTCCACTTTAACACTCTGTATCTTTTTTAATATCAACATTTTATTAAAGCAAGTTGACTTTAATCGTAATATTTTAAAGCGTAGAATCTTCAGTTTCTTTTTGTACAATTACTTAAGGACCACCCTGTATATATATATATATATATATATATATATATATATATATATATATATTGTTGTATATTTATATAGTTCGAATTTATTTGTCTTTATTCTAATTTATTGTCTATAATCTAATTTATTAAAACTCACGATAGCTAATTACTAATTTATTAAATAACTTTACAAATGTATTTATTTCACGTTTCGTTACAAGTACCGCGTTTACCGATCTTCTTATGACTGACCTCTTCAATAAAATTTCGTTCTTATATAAAGAACCGTAAGACCGCCTAGACCTGACCTGACCATTGTCGAAAATACTGGAACTTTCGGCCAACTTCCTGAATAATCTCGTATTTTGGTGAAGGCGCTCGACTCGTTTTTCAACCTCGAGACGTGGATGACTCACTAAAATTAGGGTCTAGAGATTTCTGGTAAACAACTGGTAGCTAAGCTCAGGTATATTTTGACCTACAAATTACGAGAATCAATAAAAAAGAATTAGTCATAAAATATTTACAGTTCTATATGCCATAACATTTAAAATCGTAACATTGCCCCCCTCTTAAAAGATGGTTCCTCCTGGAACCTTGTCGGGACTGGAACTGGAACGACATGCTGATATCGGCAACTGGACCCTCTTTTACAACTTCCAGTTGTATAGAAATGACAAGGACGGTTTTCTCTCCGCAGCAGTAACTATGCGGATTGCAACAGACTAACACCTGAACTTCGGTGTCTTTAAAGATTTCCTCCACCATGTTTCGTATAACCCTCCAATCTAATTGGCGGCACTCCAACTTTGGCATGGCTAACTTTTGCACGTCGGACTCTAGTACGTGCTCTCTCAACTGAAGTAAGGCTTCCCATACATCTCGGTAGGTAGGTTGGTCACGGGCAGTGTCTTTTGTTACCAGGTAGAAAAGGTAACGTGATGCATCTTGAAGTTTCAAGGTTTTACCAGGAGCTGGCACTTGGCATTGAAGTTCTGCAACTCGACCAAACTTCCTTCGAAAGACGGATGCCAACCCTGGCGCATCTTTAATACTGGCCGGGATGGTAAGGGCCAATGAGTAGTCATCGGGAAGCGCGAGTAGATCTTGCCTTTCTTCAGTGGTAACACCATGTCTTGCTTTACCGGTACCTCCATAGGCACCCATGAATTCCTCAAACGTGAGGTCAGACACATCTTGGACTTGGTTTACTTCCACTTCTTCATCTACGTCGTGGTCACCCTCGAAAGACGCCAGCCGGTTATGGTGTACTATCATCGGCTTTCCTCTCGGAATCTTGCTTATTCGGTAAATAACATCATTGATCTTCTCCATAATGAGGTATGGACCTTCCCAAAACTGCTGCAATTTGGGAGAACAACCTTTTCGCTTTTTGGGGTTATAAAGCCAGACTTTATCGTTCTTCTTAAAACACCCCTTTTCGGCTTGCGTATCGTACCGTTTCTTCATTCGGTCACTAGCGATTTGGAGATGGGAACGGACCAACTCGTGTACATCGTCCATTCTTCTTCGCAATTCGATCACATAATCTTCACCTGCTACATCTTCTCCAGGTCGACATCCAAACTCTAGATCACAAGGTAGTCGCATCTCGCGTCCGAATAGGACTCTGGCTGGTGTCTGGCCTGTTGATTCATTAACAGCAGATCTGTAGGCCATTGTGAAGAACGGGAGATATTGGTCCCAGTCTCGCTGATGATCGGACACCATCTTTGTCAAATACTTGCCAACTGTTCTATTCATTCGTTCTACCATACCATCCGATTGCGGATGATAAGCCGTAGTTCTTGTTTTCTTCATACCTAGTCTATCACATATTCCTTGGAATAAATCGCTTTCGAAGTTCCTGCCTTGGTCACTATGGATCTCCAAAGGCACTCCAAATCGGCTGATATATTCTTGGATCAACTTATCTGCAACGGTGGCCGCCTTCTGGTCTGGAAGTGCGTAAATCTCGACCCACTTAGTGAAGTAATCCATTACTACCAACATGTACTTGCCTCCATTATCACTTTCTGGAAACGGCCCAGCAATGTCCAAAGCTATTCTTTCAAACGGGCTTCCAACATTATATTGTCTCATAGGAGCTCTCCTTTTTCGATAAGGCCCGTTACTCGTAGCACAAATAGTACATTTCTTACACCAGTCTTTTACATCGTCGGAACTGTTCATCCAATAAAACCGTTCCCGAATTCGCTGAAGGGTCTTCTTCACACCAAAATGCCCTCCTGATGGACTGTCGTGTAACTGACGAAGTACTTCGGCTATTCTGCTCTTTGGAATCACCAACTGTCTTCTCTTCTCTGAACCGTCATCATTTTCCAGGACTCGTTTGAGCAAGCCATCTTCCATGATAAATGAGTCCCACTGGGCCCAATACGTCTTCACTACTGAGCCTAGGTTCGATATTTCTTGCCAAGGTGGTCGACGGTTTTCCTCTTTCCATTTTCGGATTTTCTGTATAACTGAATCTCTCTCTTGTTCTTCCCTGATCTTGGTAGGCGTCCAGTCGTCGTGAACCACCGTCGTTCTTAGCACTGCTGCTTCCTTGGATTCCGTTTTGTTGCAGTGAGAACACTCTGCTGGGCATGGCCTTCTGGAAAGAGAATCAGCGTTTCGGTGGCTAACTCCGGCCCGGTGCTCAATCTTAAAATCATATTCTTGGAGTCGTTCGATCCACCTGGCTATCTGACCCTCTGGATTCTTAAACTGCATCAACCACTTAAGGGCGGCATGGTCGGTTCGGATTAAAAACTTCCTTCCATAGAGGTATTGATAGAAGTGCTCTACTGATTTCACTACTGCCAGAAGTTCTCTTCTCGTGACGCAATAATTCCGCTCAGGTTTTGAGAGAACTTTACTGAAATATCCAAGGACTCTTTCCTGTCCTCCCTGAATCTGGGACAGCACTCCTCCAATTCCCACATTACTTGCATCTGTATCTAAGATGAACTCTCCTTCTGGCAGTGGATACCCTAAAATCGGTGCTGTGATTAAATGCTTTTTTAAGGTCTCAAAGGCATTTTGGCAGTCTACATCCCAGCGGTATTCTCTTGCTTCCTCTGTAAGTCGCGTTAATGGTTTAGCGATATCTGCAAACTTCTTAATAAACCTCCGGTAATAAGTACATAGTCCAAGAAAACTTCTCACTTGATGTTTGTCAGTTGGTTTTGGCCATTCCTTAATGGAATCGATTTTTCCCTTATCCACGGCCACTCCTTCTTTACTGACTATATGACCCAGATAATTGACTTTACCTTGAAATAGCTGGCACTTCTTGGGGTTTAACATCAATTGGGCAGCTTTAAGTCGATTAAAAACGTTTTCTAAATTCTTCAGATGGTCCTCAAATGTCTCCCCCAAGACGATTATGTCGTCTAGATAAACTAGGCACGTTTTCCAAGATAACCCTCTCAACACATTTTCCATAAGTCTCTCAAATGTCGCAGGAGCGTTACAAAGTCCAAATGGCATAACGTTGAATTGCCATAATCCAGATCCTGTGGTGAAGGCTGTCTTTTCTTTATCTACCGGGTCCATTTCTACCTGCCAGTATCCAGACTTCAAATCCAAAGTAGAAAATAATTTACTTCCAGCCAATGTGTCTAATGTGTCATCAATCCGAGGCAGAGGATAACTATCTTTCTTGGTAACGTTGTTCAGCAAACGGTAATCCACACAGAACCTCGTTGTTCCGTCTTTCTTCTTAACCAGGACTACCGGAGAGACCCATGGGCTCGTAGAAGGTTCTATCACCCCGTCTTTCTTCATTTCCTGAACAATCGTTTCAGCTTCCTCTCTTTTCGCCTGTGGTAATCGTCGAGCTGTTTGACGAATTGGCTTAGCATTACCAGTATCAATTCTATGCTTAACAACGGTAGTTCTTCCCGTCTTTCCTCCTTTCGGTACGAAAATATCACGATACTGCCGAAGAAATTCCCTTAATTTCCTTTTCTCAATCTGATTCAGAGACTGTCCAGCAACTGCAACCATTTGATCAAATTTGTCGTTTGAATTATCAGACGTTGTCGTCTGACGGATTATGGATGTAACAGGTACACAAGTTCCTACTTTTGTCTCTTTCTTGATGGTCACTGGGTAGTCATTGACATTAATAAGTCTTACAGGAATTTCTTTAGCCGAAGTCACTAATTCTTTTCCAATTATGATTCCACGGCCAACTTCGTCGTCATGATTCCAGGGCTCCATCATAACAGGTGTTCCTTCGTCCACAATTCCCTGTAGCCGCGCTACTATTATCGTTTCACTTCTCGCAGGCACGACTGTATCTTCTTTAACGGCTGCTTGCATAGTGTTGTCATCATGTGGATGGAGGAATACCTCCTCGTTACCAACTTTGATTACCTTATTCTTAAAATCCAATTGGAATCCATGCGTATTCATTACGTCCATTCCTAATATAACATCCTCTTCGATGTCAGCAACTATAACAGTATGGACGAACTTTTCTGCTCCAATTCCTAATTGTACCTGGATTTCTCCATGAATGTTGGCATTTTCACCTGTAGCGGTCCGCAGTCGCAACCTCGTTGGTAACAGTTTCTTACGGCTGTTTATAACTGTCGGGCGAATAATGGTTCTTGTCGCTCCGGTATCCACCAACAATGTATGCTTTTTACCATTTATTTCTCCATCTACATATACACTATCTTCACGACATTTCAAAGAAGCTATCAGTATGAGAGGGTCTTTGGAAAAGTTCTGGGTCGAAGCTGCCCCCCTAAGGCCGACCCGTTCTAGTTTTCTGATGGTGAGTTTCTTGATTAACGTCGTACCTAGGATGCTTACAAGAACTTCGTACGTGTCCTATTTCGCCACAATTCCAGCATCTTATGGTCTTCGGTTTCTTGTATGTCATGCTTTTTATCATATTAACGAGCTGGTCAAGTTTATCTTCATCTCCCTCCTCTTTTACAGTCCTAACTTTACTGTACCCGCCAGAGGCCTGCGTGGCTGACTCGTATTCAAGAGCGGCGGATAAGACATCAACCAGCGTCTTGTGACGAGCTAATCGTAGTGTTCTTTGCATCTCATGATCACGAAGACCATCAATAAACGTTTGAACGGCCAACTTTTCCATCATGTCTTCGGGAGCTGTTGGATAAGCATATCGCACTAATCTGGCGATATCTACTTCATATTCTTGAAGAGCCTCATCTTTCTTTTGTCTTCGATTTTTGAGCTGCGACTGATATACATGCTCCAAGTGTTCGTGGCCATATCGCATATTTAACCTCTTCTTCAGTTGTTCGAAATCATCCGTCTCCTCTACGGCTATGGTCTGGAGCACATCTAAGGCATCTCCTCGAAGAGCGATAGTCAGGTTTACAGCCTTTTCTTTTTCAGACCATCCATTCGCTCTTGCAGCTGATTCGAACTGTTTCATGTAGTTGTTCCATGATGATTTTCCGTCGAAAGTTGGGACTTTGACATGAACGGAACTTCCACTTCCTTCACATTTCGGCCGTGTTTCCAACTTACATTTCGTCTCGTCTTCTTTTGTCTCTATGGTAATTGGATTGTTTACTCTCTCTGTTGTTCCTGTTCCCTCAATCTTCCTTTCCAACTCTTTCCATATCTTCTCTTCGAAGGCCATCATATCGGCAGCAACTTGGTTTTTTAATGAAGACACTCTATCGTCGAGAGCAGACATCTCCGAAGTGACTTTAGAGATTTCCAAGGAGATGTTAGCAGAGACTTTGCTTTCTAGAGAAGAAATCTCGTTAGACACTTTGTCTTCTAATGATGCGATGTCACCAGAAACTTTATTCTCTAATTTTGAAATTGACGCGATGACAGCATCTTCAAATATATAAGTGTCCGGATCTAAACCCTCTTCCTCCAAAGCATTCTTTAGTCGTTGGACTAACTCAGCCTTTTTTCCGGTAGAAGCTAATTCTCTATCCTCAAGATGCCTTCTTAGATTCGTAACTGTGAGCTCGTAAATCGTAGCCATTGTTCACCAATTTCACTTCTTTTTATTTAAAGTCCCGCTTGTTTATTTAAATATCCCACTTCTGACACCAAATGTTGTATATTTATATAGTTCGAATTTATTTGTCTTTATTCTAATTTATTGTCTATAATCTAATTTATTAAAACTCACGATAGCTAATTACTAATTTATTAAATAACTTTACAAATGTATTTATTTCACGTTTCGTTACAAGTACCGCGTTTACCGATCTTCTTATGACTGACCTCTTCAATAAAATTTCGTTCTTATATAAAGAACCGTAAGACCGCCTAGACCTGACCTGACCATTGTCGAAAATACTGGAACTTTCGGCCAACTTCCTGAATAATCTCGTATTTTGGTGAAGGCGCTCGACTCGTTTTTCAACCTCGAGACGTGGATGACTCACTAAAATTAGGGTCTAGAGATTTCTGGTAAACAACTGGTAGCTAAGCTCAGGTATATTTTGACCTACAAATTACGAGAATCAATAAAAAAGAATTAGTCATAAAATATTTACAGTTCTATATGCCATAACATTTAAAATCGTAACAATATATATATTGATACATCAAATACATGATTTTAATTTATTTTATCTTAATTAATCTTAATAAACTTGAAAGCGACAACATTTTTGAATGGAGAATGAAAAGACCTTTCAAACGATATATCACAAGCCTATACTTCCTATTTTAAAAATTGGGGGTTGTACCTGTCATTCTAAGGGGATTGAAGGTAGGGGTTGCATTTTCACGTTAAAGAATGTCAAGTTATAATTTAAATTTGACGTGTTTAGGGATTTTTTATAAATAGGTACAGTAACCTAAATAATGAATGTATTCCATTTGGCTTTTACACACTGTGTATATATATATATATATATATATATATATATATATATATATAAACAATTTATTGTATTGGAATATCAGGTATGCGGTCTGTTATTTAAAAAAAAAAACTCTTTTTTTCTTTTTTTTTTTTTTTAAATGACAGACCGCATACCTGATACTCCAATACAATAAATTGTTATTTACGTTTCAGTCGATAATCCTACAAGTTTTGCTATATATATATATATATATATATATATATATATATATATATATATATATATATATATATACATCCTACTATCATTTTGGCATCGATACATTATGCTTTTACCATCAATTTAGCATCGTCTTGCAAAGTAGCATCTGTATATCGACGCTACTTTACAAGACCTTAATAACTTTTTTTCCTGTACTTGTTACAAGAATTTTAACCATCTCAATGATTAGAGATTTGATACCGTGTTGGTATTTTAAAATGTCCGCTTTCTCTTTTTATCCCTTACTGAGTTATATAAGTTTATTCCAGGAAATGTTTGAGTCTAAAATGATGGTACAGTGAAAATATTATATATATTTAGTTCAGGGTTTTACCGTTTACTCGCTGCCATTATATACATGAAAATGTATATCGCACTTTCATTATCAATCATTTTGGCATCAGAAATTTGGCATCGCTGTTGAATATAATATTACCCACAACGAAATGGTAAATTTAAGAATTTATATATATTTTTTTCATCCATAAATCATTCTAGCATCTTGTTTGATTAAAAATAACGGGTTATATATTGGGTATATATAACGGGGTATATATTGCATATTTTTGCTCCAATTGGTCCAGTCGTGATGTACAGCACCTCAAATGATAGGATTTAACCAATAAAATACAATAAGACAGAAAAGCAGCATGTCAAAAAGGCCTTAGTTATATACCTTCGTTTCTATAAGTCCAATCGTGACGTACAGTATCTCAAATGATAGGATTTAACCAATCGAAAACAATGAAATAGAAAAATCAAATACAGCAACATGTCAAAAGGGCCGTAGTCACGTATTTTTGATCCTATTAGTCCAATCGTGACGTATAGTACCTCTAATGATAAGATTTACCGTAAGGAATACAATGGGATAGAAAAATGAAATACAGCACAATGTCAAAAGGGCCTTAGTTGTGTATCTTCGGTTCTGTTAGTCCAATCATGACGTGCAGTACCTCAAATGAAAGGATTTAACAAATAAAATACAATGAGATACAATGAGGTAATGGAGTTGCATGTCAAAAGGGCCTTAGTTATGTACCTTTGGTCCTATTAGGCCAATAGTGACGTACGATATCTCAAATGATAGCACTTAACCAATCTTCTTCTTACGGTGCCTTATCCTTAAGGACGTTGGCCATTACATTTGCCCATTTAATCTTATTTGTAGCAGTTCTGAATAGTTCTATGGAGGTCATGTTCGTCCATTGCCGTAAGTTTTTAGAAAGAGTTGCAAGAGTTTTTTTGCAAGAGTTGCGAGAGTTTTTTTGCAAGAGTTGCGTCTTCTTCCTGGTCCTCTTTTGCTATTGACTTTGCCTTCGATTATAAGTTGGAGCAGTTCATACTTTTGACTTCTTATGATGTGACCAAAATATTGTGTTTTCCGTTCTTTTATTATAAGCATAAGCTCTCTTTCCTTATTCATTCTCCGCAAGACTTCCGCATTCGTCGTATGGCTCATGTAGGATATTCTGAGCATTTTACGGTAACACCAGAGTTCGAATGCTTGGATTCTTTTTTGTGTTGCTTCTGTCATTGTCCAGGCTTCAACACCATAGAGCAGGGTGGAGAAAACATAGCACTTAAGTATTCTAGTTCTCAATGAGATGCCCAGCTGGCGGATGATAGAACTTTTTGCATTTTGTAAAACATTGTACGTGCCTTTTTCAGGCGTATTCTTATCTCTAGTGAGTGGTCCCAAGTTTCATCAAGATTACTTCCAAGGTACGTTTTTCTTGTTACTCTATCCAGATCTGTTCCGTCGACATTGACCTTCACCCTTCTGTTTTGGTGCTTGCTGATGATCGTCGTTTTTGTCTTCTTTGTATTCAATTTCATTCCAAATTCTCTACAGGCTGTCATTACTCGGTCCATTAAGCGTTGCAGGGCTTCAGCATTATTTGCCAGTATGACAGTGTCATCAGCATATCGCAGGTTATTTATACATTGCCCGTTTATAATTATACCATCCGAGGTGCCTTCCAAAGCTTTCTGAAATATCTTCTCAGAGTAAACATTGAACAGCAAAGGTGATAGGACACATCCCTGTCTTACTCCCTTCTCGATATTAATTTTTCCAGATGTTTCGCTTGTTATTCTGATTTTAGCCTTTTGTTCTTGGTAAAGGTTTGAAATGATCCTTAAGTCTTTATCGTCGATATTACATGACCTTAAAATATCTATTAGTTTATAATGTTTCACCAGGTCAAACGCCTTCTGAAAGTATATAAAACACAAGTATACATCAGAATCGACATCTCTACATCTTTCAACTAGCACACGTATTGAAAAAAGTGCTTCTCTTGTTCCGTACCCATTCTTAAAACCAAACTGAGTTTGACCAGTGTGTTAGTCTAGTTTATTGTATACTCTATTGTGTATTACTCGTGGAAAAGTTTCAATATATGATTCATCAGGCTAATAATCCTATGGTCTTCACATTTCTTGGCGTTTTTCTTCTTTGGTAGTGGTATAAACACCGATGTCAGCCAATCATTTGGTATTATGCCTGTTTCGTATATTTTGTTAAATATATCTTCCATTACTTCGATGTGTTCGTCTAGTAATATCTTTATTATTTCAATTGGGATATTATCTTCCCCAACAGCTTTTCCGTTCTTTATCTGATTTGCCGCTTTGATAATTTCTTGCTTTGTGATATAAGGTCCAGTCGATGCCTCCTGCATGTAAATGTTCGTCCTCTCTCGGTCTTGAAACATCTCTTCCACGTATTCTCTCCATCTACCTATTTAATCTTCTCTGTTCAGTAGCGGGTTCCCATGTTTATCTTCGATGAAAGACGTAGGAGTTTGTTTAAATATTCCAGCGGCTTCTTTTACTTTTTTATGTAGATTGAAAGTATCATGTCTTTGTTCCAACTCTTCAATTTCTTGGCATCTTTCACTTAGCCAGGTTTCTTTGGCTTGTTGGATCTTTATTCTGATATTCTTGTGTATTTGCTTGTATGTTGTTTCATTTTTACCTCTGTATTTTCTTCTTTCGTCCATCATGTTTAGAATTTCTTCTGTCATCCATGGTTTGTTACTCTTGTAAGTGTTTTCTCAATATAGTGCCAGTCTTCCTCGGGAGTTTGTGTCGATTGTACTGTTCTGTTACTCAAGTGTCTATGTATTTCTTCCCGTATTTTATTACTAGTGGATTCTTCTTTAAGCTTATCTGGGTTAATAGCTATTATTTGCTTATTTCTTTTTGTTCTTTTAAATTCTATCCTAATTGTTGTAAGAAGAAGATTGTGGTCGGTGGGGATGTCCCTAGTATTTTTAAAATATACCAATTAGATAATAATAATCAAGCAATAGAACACTGAAAACTTTTGTTTTTAACTGTCCGCCCGTGAATGACTTGCCATTTTTTAAATAACACTTCATATTGCACTTTTTTATTGTATTTTTCTCATTTTTTAAGATAATTCTTGTAGGAATATATTTATTTATAACATACGGTCTTATGGTCTCACGACAAGTATTACGGCTTGATTATACAACCTAAATATATCTTGTACCGCACTGTTAATTGAGAATTATGTTTGTAATGCGATAAGAGGACCGTATATACGAGACACCAGTGACTTATGCCACACATAAAACTTCGACAGGAAATTCTATTTCTACATTTCTATAAAAAAAATAGATTACTTGTTTTGTGTAATAATTTAGTTTAGGTCGAACAAGAGTTGCAGTAAAAATTTTTTCTGAAATAGAATTTAAATCATATTTCGAATGCTTTGTGAAAGATAACCAATTTATAATATTCCCGACAACGTAAAAACACATTTCTTTTAGAATATGGGTCGATGAATTCAAATCATAGTTCAAGAAACGAATTTATGTGCAGATGTTCTATTACAAAAAATTCAAAACCAAAATCTAGATTAAAAAAGTCGCAACTACTTATATACTGAAACTTCACCCCATTATTGATTTCACAAGTGATAAAAAGGGTCGACAAAGAACCAGTTTTAATTATTACAACATTTAAACATAATAGTTGTATCTTGGTTTATTCAGGTGGAAAGAAAAATTAGACACAAGTGCTAAAACCACAAACTATTCTAAATTATAACGTTGTGAAAAAGAGTTGATTTTAGCGATCAAATGGCTTTTTACAAAAGCCCAATACGCAAAATACTAAAGTGGTACCGGAAAGTGGCAGTGGAATTAATATTTAATACCGCAGTAGTCAATACTTAGTTGCTAAATAATAGAAAACGCGAAAAAAAGCGACAACCTATCCTTGAGTTCAGACTGGAATTAGCGAAGGCGTTTGCAAATAAAGAAATGTTGAAACCCTAATGACTAATTACACCCAAAAAATACCATCTCAGGCAAAGCGATGTAGATAATAAAAAGAGAAGGAAGTGTACAAGAGGATACAAAATTTTAAGAATAAGCGTGACTAGTAGAAAGGCCGATAGAAAAATTAAAAAAATTAAAACATACTGTGAAGAATGTGATAGCAAAACTGCAATATGTCTAGTGTGCTTCAATGAAGCAAATTAAAAAGCAATTTTACTTATACAGGAATTATTATTGAGTAAAAACGTGTTGTGCCTCAAGTGCCCTTATAGTATTGGAAAACGTAAATTGATAGTTTCTAGTAGTATGTTTTTATTGTTAATTACGTATGTTAAAGTAAGTTATAGTATTTGTAAAAAAATGGATGTAAATAATATTATGTGTTCGACGTCTAAAAAAGCTAGACGTAAACATAAACGTAGATTGACCACTGCTGAATTACAATCATTTTTAGAAGCATCTGGCGAGGATGATGTAGATTAAATGAATGGTGGAAGTGACTCTGACGAAATATTTGCAGAAAGTCGTTTAGAAAAATCGAGGATTGCGTTTTGGAAACAGACAACACAAACAGAATTTAAAACTTTTCTCGGGCTTATATTCCAAATGAGGACAATTAAGATGAACCGTCTAAATGACTACTGGAAAAGTATGAATAACTTCTATAATAGATCTATCAGTAATTGACTTTACTAAACAATTACTGATAGTCCATATTAAGAAATAACCGAATAGACAATCCCCACTTGTCAAAGAAACTAAAAAAAAAAACGTAAAGTGGTCAGTATTTACAGTCCTGAAGGAATATGTGTGACCAAGTGCAGAGATAAACAAGACATAATTACTAATTAAATGGGAATAAGCCACAATTAAAGGTTAAAGTACGTTTATTGGCATTTCAATTTACAATTCGGAAATCGTTCTCAAAATAGAAACGTACTTTCGTATTTTGCCGAAAAACCCTCAATTATTTTGCAGTAATTTATAAATGTTAATACCTTCGTTTGTACATAATGGCATTTAATATAACTAATTTAAATTGGGGCAGATAATACGTTATTAATATATATAATAACGTTAATACGTTATAAACATCGAGGTATTGAACAAATTTAACACCGGCAGTGACCATAGACTAGTTCGTGCTGATATAAGTATTAACGTAAAGAGAGAAAGACGAAAACTATTAACAACAAACCCTTTACCGACGGCAGACATCCTAGCCAGTAATAAAGAGAAATACCAAGAGGAATTAGCACGAAAACTAGTAGCAAATACCTTTGAGCACAAGAATATAGATGAACTAGCTGAGAAAATAACTAAAGACATACAAACAGTCACTAAGAAACTCTGTTGCAGAATAAGAAAACAAAAGGAAGCTAAACTAAAACCCGAAACTCTAGAACAGATAGAGAAAAGAAGAAGAACGAACAGAGATAACCCGGACTATAAAGCGCTCAACAGAAGCGTTAAGAAAAATATTAAGACCTCAGAGTTTATAGAACAAACCAGATTCTTGAAACCATAGAAAATAATAAGAACATGAAAGTACTAAAAACATGTAAATCCGCTGGCAGGAATAAAATCATAAAGATAAAAGACGACCGTGGAACATTGCGAAGGAAGAGATCGTTAGAGAAATTCGAAAATTTTATGAGAAGCTGTATAGTTCTACTATTCCGAACCCCGGTATACCAAAAAAACATATCTTAAATGTGGGCTCAGAGGACTTCCTGAAATAATAACATCAGAAATTAGAGCCGCCCTAAAACAAATGAAAAATGGGAAAACACCAGGAGAAGATAAAATGACTTCAGAGATGCTAAAAATGGGAGGCACTGCATTAGAAGAGGCAATAAGAGCATTACTTAATAAACGCCTATTGGAAGGACAAATACCGAACACATGGAAAAATGCGGAAGTCATTCTACTCCATAAAAAAGGGGACGCCGCAAATATAGAAAACTACCGACCAATAAGCTTATTGTCACACCTTTACAAACTACTAACCGAATAATAACAAATAGATTGACAGCTACACTAGATGCATACCAACCAGTGGAGCAAGCAGGCTTTCGTAAGGGTTTTAGCACTATCGATCACTTGCAAACAATTCGGACCATTATTAAAAAAACAATAGAGTACAACATACCACTACATCTGGCATTTGTCGATTATCACAAAGCATTCGACAGTATCGAGAATTGGGCTTTCTTAACAGCATTGGACGACGCCAGAGTAGATTCAAGATATGCTGCCCTCCTTAAGAATATATACGATGATGCTACTTTTCACGTAAAAATAGATGATGATCTGGAAACTAGAAAAATAGACCTTGGCAAAGGTGTGAGACAGGGCGACACCATCTCACCCAAGTTATTTACTTTGGCACTAGAAAATGTTTTCAAACAACTAAATTGGGCCGAAAATGGATTAAAAATAGATGGAGAATATCTTAACCATTTGCGTTTTGCAGACGACATAGTACTAATAAGCACAGATATCCATGAACTAAAATCAATGCTACAAGATTTAAATCACAAATCGAATCAAATAGGATTAAAAATAAATCTCGACAAAACAAAGATATTAAGCAACAGCCTAGAAAACATCACGATAGATAACATCAATATAGAAAAGGTAGAACAATATATTATACCTAGGACATGCAATTAAAAACGAAAAGGAAAATCAAACCCTAGAAATTAAAAGAAGGACACAAATATCATGGGCTGCTTTTGGTAAGTTGAGCTTCATTTTAAAAGACAGAAAAATCCCAATTCACTTAAAACGAAAAACCTATGACACTTGTATACTACCAGTTGCAACTTATGGATTGGAAACTATGGCAATAACAAGAAAAATGGCAGAACAATTAAGAGTAACTCAACGGGCCATGGAGAGGGCCATGTTAAATATAAGCCTCAGAGACAAAATTCCTAACACCGAAATACGTCAAAGAACTAAAGTAACCGACATCATGGAAAAAATAGCGACATTGAGATGGCAATGGGTAGCACATGTAGCAAGACAAGACACCAACAGATGGTCTCATAAAGTGACATTCTGGAGACCTCGAGAAACAAAAAGAAGCGTGGGAAGACCTAAAAAGAGATGGATAGACGATATAACTGCTGTAGCTGGAAAGCAGTGGATGAGAATTGCAAAAGATAGGGAAGCGTGGAAGCAATTGGAGGAGGCCTATGTCCAACATTGGATAAATGAAGGCTGAAGAAGAGAAGAAGAATATATTATTAAAGTGTGGTATATTTCACATAGATCACAAAGTTATCCAATTTGTTTATCCCAAAGAGCGATTATCTAAACGACTGTACTTGACCAGATAGTCACTCTGTACTCTCTATACACACGTGTATTCTGTAAATCGAACTCGCTTTTATAAGAGTTCGTACTTTCAACGAGAAAATTTAGTAAGATAGGTCAAAATAGCACAATTCTTATTATTTGGTTGAGCTACCCTAGTAAAGAAATGAAGGTTCTACGTGCCACAGAAGCCGAGATATTAAATATTTTACAAGCGTGCTTCAATTTAAAGTCCGAATCTAAAAAAAAACAAGCTCAGTCAGTTCTTACCTCCATGGTACTTTTCCGTGGCGGTAATTTACGAATACCATTATTTTAATGGGTTATAACATTTTACTCCTTTACTGTGTAAGCCATCTATAACTTCGATCATATATTATAGATCTTAATTCAAAATCTTTTTAATTTTTAGATCTTGTATTAATAAACAATAAAAATATGATTTTAAGAATTAAATGTTATCTTAGTTCTTATTGGTTAAATATGGTTCTGTTTTTGTCTCTTTGTTTTCTTATAAGCCATTAAGATTGCAAATTACAAAATACTTGTACATACAAGTATTGGACAAGTATTTGGACAAGTTCAAAGTGATTTGCTTACTATTTAGCACACCTTAAAAACCCATTAATTGCGATAATTTGAAGTAGCTATATTATCTGCCGTTGGGCAAAAAATTCAATTATTATCATTTATAAATTACTAAAAACATAATATTTTAGAGTTTAGGGTTTTTTGCAATTACCTTGTTCAATTAATTATATATTTTAATTTGGTATCTCTCAACATAAAAAACCTTTTATGGTCTACAACTTTTATTTTAATCATTTTTCTTTAGAATGTAAAAAAACGTTTTACAAGCAAACATTTTTTTTTTGTATCTTTTAAGATTGTTAAAAAAAAAGAACAAAGCATAATCAACTGTACATCTTAGAGTATAGATACATATAGATACATATTAGAGTATAGATATAGTACAATAGTATCTCTCATACTATTTAGAATTTAAGAAAACTATTTACCGAGGTTCTGTGAAATACTTTCTTGTTGCATGGTTAAGTTAAATATTATTTTTTTATGTATATTATGTATATAAAAATGTAATATTAATTACATTTTTAATTAACTAATATTTATTGTTTATTGTACAAATTATCTAAAATGTGTATACACATTTTGTACAAAAAAACGTTTTTGAGAACGATTTCCGGAATGGAAATCAAAATGTCAAACACAAGTTAATTAAAAATGTGATTCTTATCACAATTACAACCAATAATTGAGGCGTAATCCCATAAAAACATAATATTTACCTCAAACTATTCACCGATAGCTTGGATTAAACAGGTTGTAAATTGAAATTTATGTAAAATATTCCCCTACACAATTCTCTGGGAAAAATATCTACCTTAAATAAATATATCTAACATTTAGGCAAAGAAAAAACCAGTTAAGACCGCAACCTGTTAGCGGGTCGTTAGCACGTTGACCGAAAACGGATCGATATTTATGTACCTAGATATTATTTTAAGTATTAATACCGGCAACATCTATTGGCTTTAAAATGATAGCAAATACAGTGATTTTAAATGATCGATGTTAAAACGTAGGATTGATGTAAAAAATTAAATATATAAAAAAATCAGAATATTGAAAAACCGACAACGCTGCTAAGCCAACAGAGGTGCACTAAACGAACATACACGACTTATATATAGAAAATAATAGATTTTCTTGGTGATGCTAAATTACTGCAACGTGAAACGAGTTTAAAATGATGGCGGGATGTATATATATATATATATATATATATATATATATATATATATATATATATATATATATATATATATATAGTAGAACCTGCTTAATTCGAACTTCGTTAATTCGAAATCTTCTTTAATTCGAATTTTTATTCTGGTCCCTAGCATTTCCTATATAAGTAATGTTAAAAAGTCGTGGATAATTCGAATTATATTTTGGATAATTCGAATTTTTCTACAAGTTAAAAATGCCAATTTCATGCTGGAAATTTCCGCTAAAAGAGGTAGTATTATTTTCTGTTCTAACGTGCCACTTGTTTTAAGGCCATTGTACCCGTACCTGTCACATTTTCTAGCCCATCTGGCACGCCCCTTCAGTTGAGATGCGTTGGCGTTGCAATTGCAATCACCGCAAATCACGTCAAGTCACTTCGTATTGAGTAAAGATGTCGTCGCATGGTAATACGAAAACTTACAAAACTTTAACGTTATCGGAAAAAATAGCGGCAATTAGAGAAGTAGAAAGGGGAACGAAGAAAAAAACTGAGATTGCCAGGGACTTTGGAATTCCTCCTAACACATTATCCATCTACTTGAAGAATAAAGAAAAAATTCTCAACAGTGAAAGTGAGTGCGGTAAAGATCGAAAAGGGTTAAGGGAGCCAGAAAATCCAAATTTAGACAGTTGTGTGTTAAAATGGTTCAAACAAGCTAGGGATAAGAAGATTCCCGTGAGTGGTCCCCTTATAAGAAGCAAAGCTGAACAGTTTGCTATTGAAATGGGGAAAACAATTTTAAGGCGAGTACAGGGTGGCTCGATGGCTTTAAAGAACGCAATCCATTTGTGGAGAAAGTGGGACCATTAATCAGCAAGAAGCCAGTGAAAAAAAATTTGGAAGAGATGATTCAGGGTATAGATGAAAGAGATATCTTTAATGTTGACGAGACGGGTCTCTTTTTTAAATGCACTCCTGACAAAACGCTAGCATTTAAAAATAAAAAATGTCACGGAGGAAAACTAAGTAAAGAAAGAGTAACTCTCCTAATTGGTGCAAACATGGACGGATCAGAAAGACTGCCTCTACTGATGATTGGCAAGTCGGCTAATCCGCGTTGTTTTAAGAACGTCAAGTCAAAACCAGTGGAATATGTGAGCAGCGCAAGAGCTTGGATGACTAGTGATCTTTTCGAGAACTGGCTGAAAAAATTATACAAAAAGTTCATAAAAGAAAAAAGAAAAGTTATTATGTTTATTGACAATTGTACGGCACACACCACTATCCCACTGATGGAAAATGTAAAAGTTATTTTTTGGACCAGGGTGCCATAAAAATTTTTAAACATTTTTACAGACGTTTTTTGGTTGAAAACATATTGATGGAAGATTGTGATACCCTTAAAATAAAGTTAGACATTCTACAAGCATCTCGAATGTGTAAGAAAGCTTGGGACCAAGTAACACCCGAAACGATCAAACACTGTTTCAAAAGAGCTGGTTTCATAAAAAAGGAGGAGAACACAGACGACAATTTAACAGAAGAGCTGCTTTCAGTTGACTGCTGGGGGGACATCATTTCTGATCCTGCCATCTCTTATGAAGATTTTGTCAACGTGGATGAAGATGTTGGTGAAATAACCGATACAGAGATCATCGCTGAAGTGCTTAAGGACAATGATGAAAAACAAGAGAGTGGTGAAGACGACGCATCATCAGTTGCGGGAGAAATATATGTTCCGAGTGCGGCCGAAGCAACCCACCATATTACGCAACTTAAACGTTACTTTTAAAGTAAAAATGATGTAAGTCACTTTATTTTTAGTTCACTGAACATCTTAGAATCGTTTGTCATTACCGAGACGTTAAATTCTAAAAAGCAGCTGAAAATTTTGGATTTCTTTAGAAAAAATTAGTCTATTTTCATTAATTGTAACAAATATGTATTCTTATTTTCAATAAATGTTTTGAGACAAAATGTTTAATTTTTGTAATGATGCGTTCTCACTGGGTATTTTTTATCTGCCGATTGTTTCGGCTAAGATTTGGCCAAAAATACCAATGAGAAAACCCGCAATTGATAAAAATCGACAATAATTGACCATTTGTTATAGCTTGCAAATCCTTTAATTGGTATTCTGGCCTAATTTTGTTGGCCCATTTTTTTCGGTTGACAAAATTCGGGCAAAAATAGTAACGAAAACATCTGCAAGCGATAAAAATGGTCAACTACTGTTGATTTTTATCATTTGTATATGTTTTTGTAGGCATCTTTGTTTTTTGTGGATATATTTTTAATTCGAATTTTTGGATAATTCTGCAAACGATAAAATAGTTCGATATTTCTGCAGAAAACATCTGCAAGCGATAAAAATGGTCAACTACTGTTGATTTTTATCGTTTGCAGATGTTTTTGTAGGCATCTTTGTTTTTTTGTGGATATATTTTTAATTCGAATTTTTGGGTAATTCGAATTTTTTTAACGGTCCCTTTAGGTTCGAATTATCCAAGTTTCACTGTATATATATATATATATATATATATATATATATATAATGTTCGTAAACATAAACACTACATGAAAAGAAAAGACGTAAGTCCCAGCAAGTCCAAGGTTCTATTGCGTTTTGAAAGCGAAAGTATAGACTTTCTATCAGATTATTTTTTGCCACAGCTAGATAAAACCAGAGGAGATGCCCTTAGCTCTCGACAAAGGATAGAGATTTTCTGCGATACGTTAGTGATACTGGATTTCAACCAGGTATGTAAAACCATAAATAATGTTGCTGACATAATTCTTGAGAAATCAGTGGATAAAGTTTCCGTCTGACCTGGAAGGTATGGAAGAAGCAAGGACAAAGTGGGCAAATCGATTACAAATACCTACCGTTATTGGCGCACTGGATTGTACCCATGTTCAAATTAAAAAACCTTCAGAATTTGGTGACGAATTTATTAATAGAAAAGGTTTTCCTAGCTTAAATGTACAAATAACGTGTGATGCAAATGAAGTGATTACCCAGGCCACTGAGTGATGGACACTCAGTGGCCTGGAAGTGTTCACGATTCGAGGATTTGGAAACAAAGTTCGATTTATCAAGTTATACATAGCTTTAGAGGCAATTTTTGCCTCCTTGGAGATAGTGGATATGGAATTTCTCCGTGGTTATTATGTCCATTGAAAAACCCCCAAAACAGAAGCGAGGAATTATTTAATATCACTCATTCCAGAGAAAGGGTGACAATTGAAAGAGTATTTGGGCAGTTAAAGCAGAGATTTCTTATATTAGGGTCTAAAGTAAGAGTATCTTTGGCAAAAGTTCCAAAATTAATTGTTTGTTGTGCTGTTTTGCATAATATTTGCAAATATCTACGGGACGATTTTGAGTTATCCGAAAATGAACGGGAAAACAGGACCTCCATGATGTACATTACAATGAAATGAAGCGGAAGTAGATATCATTCGTCAAAGAGGAGCTGCAAAACGCCAATTAATAGTGGAAACAATATTTAACAATAATATTTAAAAACAATATTTTATTTGATTTTTTAATTTTCTAACGTTATTTTTAATTTGTTTACTTAAATATCATTGTCAATTTTTGTGCCATAGACACTACAATATAAAACAAGTATTTTTTGTTTTGATACCTATTTAATTCACTGAAACTTTTAATACAAAATTAACAGAAAATGTGAAACTAAAAATTGCAGTACATATATCTGGCGCAGTACTTTCATTTGGAATCGTTGAAGTTTTTGTATGTTGGTATGACTTGCTGTACCCCAGATTTGTGCTGCATATTGCCATACCGGTTTTAAAATACATTTATATATTAGAAGTTTGTTCTCCAGGCTTAGATTAGATTTTCGACTCATGTACCAATACATTTTCCTGTAGATTAAGCTGAGTTGAAGGCGTTTCTTCCAGATGTGAATACCCCAATTAAGTTTGCTATCCAAATGAATTCCCAAGTATTTAACGACGGTATTAACTGGTAGTGGAGTGTTGTTTATAGAAACTGGTGCGCGACATGTTCTTTTAAAGTAAACGTTATTTGTGTTGATTTTAAACTGTTAACTTGGACTCGCCACAGTTTAAGCCAGCTCTCTAGTTTAAGTAGATGGTTTTGTAATACCTGGGATGCTTCAGTTGCTTTAGAATTTGAAGCCATGATAACTGTGTCATCAGCATATGTAGCGATTGTTGTATTGGTCGTCGTTGAGAGATCTGATGTGTATATTAAGTAGAGGGTGGGTCCTAGTATGCTTCCTTGTGGAACTCCGGAACAAATTGGAAACAGGTTAGTGATTTCCCCACCTCTTTTGACTTTAAAGAATCGATCTGTCAGGTAGGATCTTACAAGTGAGCTTATGGGATGAGGAAAATGGATTTAATTTTAGAGATAAGACCTACATGCCAAACTTTGTCGAATGCTTGAGAGACATCTAGAAATGCAGCAGTACAGTAATTTTTTTCTTCGAGCGAATTTCTGATAGTCTTTACCACCCTACGACTTTGCTCGATAGTACCATGTTTCCTAAACCCAAATTGATAATTCGGTAAAACATTACTGTCATATAAAATAATCTCCAGTCTTCTCAGAAAAAGCCTTTCAAATACTTTGGATATAATAGGCAACAAGCTAATTGGGCGATATGAAGATACTTCCGTGTGATCTTTATTAGGTTTTGGAATAAGAATAATTTGAGCAACTTTCCATTGGAGTGGAAAATAACCTGTTTTTAATATTGAATTAAATATATAAGTAATTAAACTTAGGCCTTCGTTGGGTAGATTTTTTAGTACTAAACTAGATATTAAGTCATAATCAGGTGACTTTTTATTTTCTAGATTATTAATTATTTCTTTGATCTCCGATTTCCTAATAGATTTAATAGGTGGAGCCATTTGATATGGTGCATTTACGACTTCATGAATACCCTGCTCTTCTTCAACTGAGACTTCCCTCTGATGCGGTTGAAATACCTCGCATAGATGATTTGCAAAAGTATATGCTTTATCTATGTCAGTTTTAGCCCAAGTGCCATTTTGTTTCCTGATTGGTATATTCATTTGATCGTTGTGTTTAAGTTTTTTTGTTAGTTTCCACAGCGAATAGTTTGTATCATCTGCAGGTGAGAGGTTCTTTAAATATCTGTTGATTCCATTGTCTTTATGTTGGATCAGTTTTCTTTTGAGTAGTCTGCAAGCTCTATTAAGATTTGCTTTATCTTCTAGATGTCTAGTGAGCTGCAACTTCTTTCACAGTTTTCTTTTTTCCAATATGAGTGAATTTATGTGAGCAGGATAGGACTCAGAGTTGTGTTTGTGAAGTGTGTTTCTGAAGATAAGGTACTTTTTTTGAAATGGGATTTTGCCGAATTGTCGAAAAAAAGACTTTTTATTTTATCTATTTATACACGATAGCATTTAAGTGTATCCTCCACCAATAAATTTAACGTATGAGCAAAACAATTAAAATGTTTTCATTCCAAAACATCTTTAATAGCTTTGACCATATTTGAGGCATTATCAGTTACAGCAAAATTTACTTTTCGTTAGACCGTAACTTTTAGATCGTTTTAAATTCTAAATTGTCGGTTAAATATTGTCCTGTTAATGCGATTTAACTCTCAGTTACTCCAGATGTCCAGAAGTCAGTAGTAATACAGATATTTTCTACTTCTTTAACAACTTGTGATCTAATAATTTGATCATAACATTCCTGAAGTAATGAACCTGATAAAGTTTTTCTTGTTGGCAGTTTATATCGAGGAATCCACCCTGCAAACTTTTTAAAAGCTCGTTCTTCAACTATGGAAAACGGATGAAATGAGTCTTTGCATAGGTTTAGTAAATCCATATCTATTTTTTTCTTTTGTTCTAAACTAATATTTTTATTAATGGAAGTATTCATCACCTTTTGACGCTTGGGTGGCGGTGGCAGTATGTCAGTACTTGTAGTAGTAGTCGAAACGGACAGAAATGCGTCAGGAGAAATTTCAGTCATTGCAATATTTAAAAAGTGGACCATAAAAGCTGCATCTTCTACAAATGTGCATTTTTTCAAAATAAAATTATTATTTTTATACTAGATCAATAATTTTGACTAAGAAAAAGAATTCTTAATTGAATATTTACAATAAATAAATCATTTGACGAATTATCAATAAAGATTTGAAATCGAAAATGCAGATCGATCGTAAATCGAAACTCATTCATTAATCAGAATACCTAGTTATTTTATTTTCAACGTCAACCAATAGCCCGACTATCCACTGTCCCGAAAGAGTCACATGTTATTTTTAGTTTTATAGTAGTCTCTCAGATCAACTAATCGTCCTCGTCGACGTAAAGTGTTCGTTGCTCCTCTGTTTAGGTCTGCACAAAACGTAGTTTTTTTTAAATCAACCATCAACTAGTTGGCTTACCAGTGAAAAATCGTAGATTCGTAAATGACAAATAATGATTTAAAATCCAGGGATTTTCTAATAAAAATGAAGGTAAAAAACAAAAAAAGAGTTAAAAAACTGGTTACTTCTATAAAAAAAAAGAAAAAGAAGATTGTACTATTGAAAATCAACCAGTACAAGAAAAAGAAAGTGATAAAGATGACTTAAGTCCATGGTGTATTTTTGATGAATTAATTGGACATGACTCATCTAAACATAATCTAAACATACAACTGTATCGAGAGATATAAAATAAGTCGACATGTATTTGTCTGATGATATATTACCCACAAAAAATTTCGAACGGAGATTGGAACTGTCCATTACAGTGGTGGAAAAACCATCGCCATGTATATCCTAACTTAACCACTATATTCATAAAATATTGTAGTATTGTAACAAAATCTGTTCCTTGTGCTTATGCTTTTAAATGTCAATTTAGACGATTCGCGATTTAATAATGTGTAATGTAAATGTATGTACTACTTACTATTTGTATTGTTTAATTTATTTTTCAAGCTATAATAAATATATCCTTCGTTAGTTTCTTTCACTTCAATACTTCTACACATAAACGATAATAGCCAATATGTTTGTTTGTGTACTCGCTTATTTGAAACTACTGGTAAACAATCAACTAGTTACAGTTTACGAAAAACGGTTCCGATAAAAATGTCAACGAACCACCTCTAGTTTCTATCCGCCCTCGAAATTGGAGCAGATATTCTAATAGTACCTGAACCAAACAAGAGAATCATCCAAAATAGCAGATGGATTACAGACAACAGGGAAGATGTAGCAATATACCCCATAAATCATAAAGTGTGCATAAATAAGATTATAAAAGGGGAGGGGCACGTACTAATCAAATTAGAAAAAGTAGCTATTATTGCCTGTTATATCTCACCCAACATAGGTAGAGATCAATACAAACAGCACATTGAATCCATAATACAAATGTCACATATAGAAAAGAATTTTATAGTCGCTGGCGACGTAAATGCTAAATCTATCTTATGGGGTTCCCCACGAAATGACTATAGAGGGGATTTATGGAACGAATGGATCTCTACGGCCAATCTAACAGCGCTAAATAATGGAAAACCTACTTTTGTCCGGGGTGAAAGCCGAAGCCACATAGACATTACCCTCGTAAACGAAAGTTATGCCAATCAAATATCTAACTGGGACGTTCTTGACGAAAACATTTTTACTTTTCACAGATATATTGTCTACGAGATTGGCATCAAGGTCACGAAGAGCGGTAGGAAAAAGATAAGTTTTAACAAAGACCTATTTAAAAATAAAATTAGCAACCTACGAGAAGAAGCTACTAACTTCACAAACTACCATAAAAACCTAATACATGCATACAGAAGCAGCAGCAAGGAAAAATGTGTCACATATACTGTACCCTATTGGTGGAACGACGAGATACAGCTTAAAAGAACAAAATGTTTCAGAGTCAGGCGAATAGCACAAAGGAACAGGGCCCAAGAAAACTTGGAAGAATATAAGCGCGTAAAGAAAGAACTAAATAAAGAAATAAAGCGGGCTAAACGCACATGCTGGCAGAACCTGTGTGACACGCTGGACAACGATATATGGGGTGAAGCCTATAAAATTGCCACTAAGACACTGAGGTCCGAGGCTCCATATAACCTTTGTGTAGAAAAAAGAAAGGAAATTGCGAAAGCCCTTTTTCCTAATAAGCCCGAATGCCAATTTCTACCATATACCCTAGATAATAGACCTGACGAGTTCACCATAGATGAAATAAGATTAGCTGCCGAAAACATAAAAATCGGGAGATCCCCTGGCCCAGATGGTGTGCCACCAGAAGCCATACATATTATGGTACAGGAAAATCCTGAAGTCACCAGAAAGGTATTAAATGAGCTCCTACACAACCAAGAATTCCCAGACCAATTGAAGATTGCAAATTTAGTCTTAATCTTAAAACCTGGTAAACCACCAGACGGGCCTAGTTCATACAGGCCTATATGTTTATTAGATTGTATTGGGAAATTCTATGAAAGCCTCATAAAACGCCGCCTTGAACAGGAGCTCCTAAACACAGGAGCTATTTCTGACCAGCAATACGGTTTTAGAAAAACACGATCAGCTATAGACGCGGTAAAATTTATATGTGATACAGTCAAACAAACAAGAAATAAATGGGCAATCCTTGTTATGTTCGATGTAAAGAATGCCTTCAATTCTGCCAATTGGGCATACATCATAAGGAAACTGGAAACCGCTGGAGTGTCAGACTACCTAATAAATATAATTAAAAATTACCTCACCGACAGATATATTAAAGTGACAAACAAAGAAAAAACAAAACTATCGGCTGGAGTACCGCAGGGATTGTATTAGGTCCAACGTTGTGGAACGTCTTGTATAACACAGTATTGGAAATAGATTACGGCAGAGGTGCGTCAGCAATTGCATATGCAGATGACTTAGCAATACTAATAGAGGGTGACACAAACTTGGATGCAATAAATAAAGTTAATATATGCTGGAGAAAAGTTAATAGGTGGATGACAACTAACGACTTACAGCTGGCGTGTAATAAAACAGAGATAATTATATTAAAAGGGCCTAGAGCGATACCCAACCTGACTTTCCAATTTGCAAGTACGACGATAGTCCCAACCAATTGTGCTAAATATCTAGGCATACACCTTGATACAGGTCTACGATTTACCAAACACCTGATAAATGTAGTCCAAGCAGCAGAACGCAGAACAGCGGCCATTATGAAAATAATGCCTAATATAGGAGGGCCAAGTAATTATAAAAGAAGAATGTACTTGCAAATAGTGCATTCGACCCTTTTGTACGGTGCCCCCGTATGGATTGAAGTCTTAAGGTTTGCCAGGTACAAAGACTTGATTACAAAAGCTCAAAGAAAGCCCCTTCTTAAAGTAGTTAGTGCGTACCGGACTACATCTACGATAGCCTTACAGGTGATTGCTGGTACGCTCCCCATTCACCTCCTAGCGAAAGAAAGAGCCATCCTATACAATAACGGCAACGGCCACCTGACACAGGTAAGAGACGAAATTAGGAACCAGATCCTTGATGAATGGCAATCTGAATGGGAGGCACAAAGGAAAAAAGCACAATGGACTAAAATACTAATACCCGATGTAAAAGCATGGTACAAATGTAGGTTCAAGAGAATAAACTATTTCTTTGCACAATTCCTGACCGGACACGGTTCTTTTAGGTCGTATACATACAGAATTAAAAAAACAAATGACGATATCTGTATGGATTGTGGTGTGACTGATGACGCGAAACATTGCATTTTCGAATGTAATGTCTTTCTACAAGAACGTCAAAGACTGAGAATTAAGCTAGGGAGGTCACGCCCAATAATATACTGGACTTAGCTATGCAGAACAGAAAGAACTATGATTATGTGTTAGAAATAATAACGGAAATCATAAAAAAAAGGAGACGCTAGAAAGAGCGAGACAGGATGAAGGAATAGGCTGAAAGACTAATAAAATAATTGTAATTCGCGTTTTTTGCTCATTAGACACATACTTCAGCGTTCTGTACTAATTTTATAGTGTAACTGTCCTATTTATTTACTTATATTGTTTTTTATACTGTCATTATGTCACTCAGCTACCTTTGAGACTCTCTACCGAGGACGATACTAGGTTTTCGTGAAAATTGGAGACCGCGGTGGTGCTCCCGAAGTTGCATTCGCCAAGAAAAGTTCCGGGTGCGCTGCTGGAAGAGAGGGTGAGTTTAGTTGGCAGGCGCCTGAACTAACCTTATCAACATTCCAACGTTATAGTTCAGACGAATCCAACAGTATTTAGAAGATTCTCATCCAAAAAAAAAAAAAAAACCTCTAGTTTCTTAGGTATAAACTGGATCGGAACCAGAGATATGTAAAATATCTCTGATCGGAACTAATCGTCTCACTTGGCAATGGTCGTCTATGAGAAAGATGGAGGGGAGACCAAGGGGAAATATTATTGGTATCTTTGTCTATTCTCTGAAAATATGATTTTATATCTGTGTTAGATATCCTGTTAAATTTTACCATACCGACCGTAAACTTTTACCTACACTGTATATGTCTGAATTACTAGAAAAAACTTTTGTTTTATTTTTGTTAATTGACAAAACAAAATAATTTGTTTAATTTGTATTATGAGAACGAATTCTGAGGTAGAAATCGAAATATCAAATGTAAATATTTTCAAAAAAAATTTTGGTTTACTCCCATCAAATATAGAAGGTGTTCTAGAAGAAGTTGATTAATGAGATCGATTTCTGCGTAAAAGTTGTTTTATTAATTAAAACCAGGGGACTTATTGAGTAAAGGCATACATTTGACTGACAATATTGAAATCATAGTTTTGTCACTTGTAGGCGAGATGCAATTGGTAGGAAAATAATAATTGGGAGTTTTTATAATTTCAGGCAACAGACAGGGTAAAAGCCAACTTGGATGTTGTAGCATCAGGCAAGCATCTAGACAATTTTTCAAAAATGAGTGCCATTGCCAGAACAGTGTGTCAAGCAGAAGGTGTTGCACAAACTAATCCATTGAAGCTCTGATATTTTTAACGAGACTGGAAGATTGGAAGGGAGGAGTTTGGAATCGAACTCTTGTATTCTATTGTTTGATGTCCCTAGTGACATCTTCTGTTGGTTAGAGAAGATTTCTTTCATTTGCTTTGAAAGTATGCAATTTTTATTTATTCTCGATAATTTGATGAAATATTGTCAATTGTCTGTAATTTTTATGGTGTTATACATGCCAATATTTTATATTTAAATAATTTACGTTACCTTCACAATAAATAATAGCTTTAAATTACAATACTAACGAGTTCATCCTATGAATATAACATCTATTTTAGTATAAAATAAACCTATATTTTACTTAGTGTGTAAATAATTTTTGTGTATTATTTAAAATATAAATATATTTTGTTTATATAGTATATTGTTTTTATAGACATATTTCCTATATCAATCACAATCAGCTCACTTATGTTACTAAAATTATCTACTTCGTTACGTACAGATTTGACATATCTCCTGATGCTTATGTGTGTTACGTTTTCTAATTACATTTTTTTGGTTTCATGTCTTATAGAATATTGATTTTTCCTTTTCCTGCCCTTATACCCTTAGTGCAAAGGACAGGAAAAGTATTGCCTACGTGCTGTCCAAAGGAGTATATTCTTCAATACGTGGCACCCATACCAGTGTCACTTTTACGTTCCGTCATTCTATTAAATTGTTATCAGCATCTGTTGTGTGCATTGATGTAAAACTACCCGTTATACACCAAATACACGGTTCGATTGAAAAATATCTAATGTTAGCAAAAAGAAAGTTTTAAAATAAAATATAAAACGTCACACTTCGAAAACAAGAAAAGCTTATTTCTTATGGATCTTTTAATAACAACGTGAATAAAATAATAAAAATTGTGTCACGGTAATGTAATGTTATCAATTCACCGTGTCGTCCATCCCAACTCCATTAATAAACTTTTCGGACTGTCCTACAAAATAAACGCCGCCTAATCTAAACAAATAGTGCTGAATAGTCTTACGTGGAATTGGCTCGACTTAATTCATTGAACGCTTTTTAAGACCTTAACATACTGGGTGTATAAAACCGAAACTGATATTAATGATTATTAAATAGCTCTAACATTCCTACACCTGAGCCTGTTACACAAAAAATAAACGTGGTTCACAAAATTATCAGAGACATAATGAATAAAATACGATGAACGTTAAAACAACAATGACAAAAAGAAATAGATAAAAAAAACATCTATCTCATATACTGCACAGGGAGTTTGACTTAACTCCCACTTCGCGTAACAATTATTTTCGTTTCGGGTACCCTGCTTTCAGATACCCCGTTTCCGCGCCACTCTCGGCCATAGCCACTTTCGCACATGTTCCCTGAATGTGGTCCTTGATCGCCTCTACACTGTTGTCGGTTTGTATTGATCGTTTCCCAAGAATACTACCTCCCCCACTTTGACTTGCTGATTGAGATTCCTGTTAGACCACAATCTCAACTGACCGAGTTACTCACTTCGAAATCTTCACCTAAGGTCCTTCAAGAATTTTCGTCTGCAAATTTTTTCTGGATAAAGTTCTCCCATCTACTCTTTTAGTTATAGGTTTATCAAAAAGTTAATCTGTATTTTCATCATCTTGTTTAAGACATAAGGTGTCATCCATTATATTCCATTTTATTCTTAAAACCTGGGTAGAGGCGTCAATAGTGTCATCGGAGACCTGGCCTGTATACTCCCACCCTCGAAGATAAAACTTGCCTTCAGCTATTATTAATTTTGACTCTTCTATAAAAGTTCTTAGCTGAGTCATCAGCCATCCTTCCCCTTTGTATCAGACGTAAACAAAATAAGAACTTATAATGGCGGTATTAGATTTTTATTTCGATGCAGGTCGGCGGCAAGCCGCTTATATGTATTTCAACCTCTTTAGGTATCATCAGAGTGGCATATGCCACCACTCTGAATCGAAACAAAATCTATCCCGTCGTAGGACAATAATTATCGAAATAATTATTTACAGACGTAACTACGCCATCTAATATCAACAAGAGAAATGATTGGATTTCTTACCTAGCGAAACTGAATTCAAATCTTGACCACTGTGCTTTCTACAACTTGCAAAGCAAACAGATTGGTGAATTGATCGGCAAGGGAATCTAAAATATGCATTCCACAAGCCGTTCATCATGGTCAAAATTCGTAGTGAATTCAGTTTCTGGTACTCCCAAATAGAGTAAAAAAATAAAACAATGACGGTATTAGATTTTTATTTCGATGCAGGGCTTGGCGCCGCCCTGCAAAATATATCTGTTTCCTTTTTCAGTCAAAGGTAGTGGATCCATTAAATCAATTGCAAAGCGTTGTGCCAACACAGGTATTTGAATCAGACTTCCTGGTTTCAAATTCAAAGGTTTATACCTGTAGCAGCCGATGCATGTCTTTATATGCTTTACAACATATCGCTTAATGGTAGGCCAGTAGCAACGATGAGCAATTCTTTGGATCGTTTTTTCCTAATAGCATAATGTCCTGCAAGGGGCATGTTATGTTACTCTTTTAAAACACCAATTATTTTACTTTGAAGTACTAGTAACTGAGCGTCGTCACATTCAAAGTCCTGATTATACCGATACAAACTCCTTGTTTGATGACATATCCACGATCGGTATATCGATTGGTGTCTACCAATTCAGGTTTATTAAATTCAAGGCAATCCATAATTATTTTAAGTTGTGAGTCCGTGAACTGTTCCTTTCTAAGTTGTTTATTGCTTATCGTTGGTACATCCATTGCGATAGTACAGAGGTTACAAATATCTTTCGTGTCTGGACCATAAATAGGCCTTGATAACATATCAGCGATCCCAATGACTAGTAAGTCGGCCAGTAGGAGACTTCAGTGACATTAACCATTTTAGTGGCTGATGATATATTTTATGATCTAGTTGATGAATTTATTAATTACATATTATTATAGCTAAAGCTTCTCGCTCTGTCGTACTATAGTTACGTCCATTCTCTGTGAGTAAGCCACTTGCATACTCTATCGGTTTTTCATTTTCTCTCTTTCAAGTGCATACGAATTTGCGTCTGTTTTTATTACAAAAGAGTTTGTAAAATTCGCTTGTTGCAGAATAGGAGCTTGCGTAAGCAATCTTTTAAGACTTTACGCCTGATTTTGTGCCGGCCAAACAAACAGCATTATACTTCCAATAGGACGAGAATACAAGCAGCTCCGATCTCCCAAGTCCGATCTTGCGAGAGATAATAAGATATGATGCGTTCCGTCGATGGAAGCACAGAAGACCAAAACAGCAAATCCTAGCAAACACATAAAGTCTAGATAATTCGTAGCTCTACTATCAGAAGAAGCCCTAGCACGCAGTACTGGTAAAAAATAATAAAATCGATACTTCGATCGACAATGCTGCAAGACTGTCTAGAATATCTAATGGTGCTTTTTTTGTTTAACAATAACTTGCTCTAAATATAAAAATAATGTAGTCGTCGAATTAAAAAAAATCGTACCATTCCAGCGACGAATAGTATTGCAATATGTTGTTATAAGACAATTTTAATGTCAATCTGAATTTTTATTTTTAATATATATATATATATATATATATATATATATATATATATATATATATATATATATATATATATACATATGACTGTGGTCACCCATCTTTTTTTATGATCACGCAATACTCGTTTCAAAAATTTGCTAACAAATTATATTTTAAATTTAAAAAATTATTAAAAAAATTGTAAACTGTTTTTTATATAAGTATAAAAATATCATTGCTGTAAATTAAAAAAATGTATATGGGGGTTGGGCGTGATTTTCAGCATTGGAACCCACACTAAAAAAACTTGGCCACGCCTATACCATCCTGTACCGCTCTTAGTTAACAGTAACTGGATGCTCGTTCTCATCTTCCAAAATAAGGACCAATTAACCCATGCCCAGACACAGCACACCGAATTCTAACTCGTTCACTGAGGAATGGTTTCTCTACAATCACATCTGGGGGTTTAAATCCACGAAATCGAGAGAATTGCGCTGACACAACGCACTACTGGCACTACTATAGTCTAATTGCCCGTGGGGATTTTTAATGGGTCATTTGACCCAGCATGAATCACATACAAAAAACGTAAACTGCTCAAACAAACAATGTAGCCTCGAAACCGGATTGATATATGAAGACGACTACGGCAAGAAATAAGGACAAGCGAGAAACATCCAAAACCCAGATGAGAATCACTACTTGGAATATCAGATTACTTAACACAAGGGACCAAGAAACACCCAAGTGCCGAAAGAGAAAGAAATAGACATTTGTACTCTACAGGAAACAAAAAAGAAAGGAAATGTCAATCAAAATTAGGTGAATTCATACTAATCTACAGTGAAGTAGCAAAAGAAAAGAGGGCCAAAGAAGGTGTAGCCTTACTAATACATTAAAGGCACCAAAATCACATATAAATCAGATCAATATAAATCAGAAAGAATAGTAACAGCAAAGATAAGAATGGAAAAGGCAGATCGGAATATCATCGGAGTATACGGCCCAGAAAATAACAAGCCTCAAACAACAAGGTAAGCGTTTTACGACTAATTACAACAAGTAGTAGATCAAGTCAGAGGAAACATGATAATATTGGGGCATTTTAACGCTCGAATATGCAATCAAGTAATACCCGGCATTAAACAAAAACATAACGAGAATGTTAAGAACGAAAATGGGGAAATGATGATCAACTTCTGCACGAATAACGAACTAAGAATAAACAACACATTATTTGACCACAAAGACCAACACAAATATACATTTAATAACACCCGTGGACAAAGATCTATGATAGATTATGTTATAACCAACAGATATACATCCATCAAAAATAATCGACGTAAGATGCCTCAACTGAGCAGATGTAGTTAGCGACCACAACCTAGTATTATGTAAAATAAGAATAATCCTGAACTACTTCGCCACCCAAAAGAGCGGCGCCAACACAAACAAAAATTGAAGTCGAAGGACTAAATACGGAATCCACGGAATACTTATACAGGAAAAGAATATCAGACAAGATCGCTGGGAATGAAATATTAGAAAACGATAACATCGAGGAAAACTAGGAAAAACTCAAAAATAAAATAATTAACGTAGCAACAGAATCACTTGGAGAGAGGAAAGTAACACATTAACAAAAAAGAAAACACTGTGGTTTAAAGAGGAAGTGAAGACAAAATGTGAAGAAAAGAAGAAAGCCTTTTACAATACAGAACTAAACAAACAAAACAGGCATACAACCACTATAAACGAATCAAAAATGAAACGAATACTTGAGTTAGACAAATAAAAAAGTAACACTGGCAGAGTTTCTCACATAAATGGAACACGAGTTCTACGGAACACAAAATAATAATAAAAACGAAACACATTCAGAAGGAAACATGGGTAGACTACTTTCGATCCCTATTTGCTAAAGGTGACGATAATGAACCACCAACACCAGAGGTGACGACAAACGAAGAAATAAATATTGAGGAGGAAGAGGTAAAGGAAATTAAAAAATTGAAAATCATCATGAGAGGACAGAATACCAAACAAACTACTTAAGTACGGAGGACCAGATCTAACCAAACAACTATTAAAACTAATCCAAAAAATAATAGAACAAAACAAAATTCCTCAAGAATGGAGATCAAGCATTATAATACCTCTCTTCAAAAAGGGAGACAAATCGGACCCGGAAAATTACAGAAGAATTAATTTATTAAACACAACACTAAAATTAACAACCAGAGTGATAACAAATAAATTGAATGAAATGATAACACTAGCAGAAGAACAAAAGGTTTTAGGTCAGGAAGATCATGCACAGACGCTATATTTATAATGAGGCAAGTGCAAGAGAAATCATTAGAATACAACAAACCGGCATATCTCTGTTTCGGGGACCTTACAAAGGCATTTGACAAGGTTAAATTAAAAGACGTTATCCACTTACTGTACGCAAGAGAGGTATCTCTAGGAATAATCAAAACGATCGAAAATATCTACCAAAACAACACAGTAAAAGTATAAGAAGAACTAACCGACCCTATTGAAGCTGGCAATGGGGTAAGACAGGGAGATTCATTGAGTCCTATATTGTTCAACCTAATTATGGATGAAATAATAAAAAAAAGTAAGAACTAAAAAAGTATACCACATGGGGGACAAACAACTCAAAATAATCTGCTATGCAGACGACGCAATACTATTCTCTCAAAGTGAAGATTATTTACAACGTATGCTGCACCAATTTAATATAACCGCCAGAAAATTTAACATGTTAATTTTCCTAAAAAAAGACAAAATGCATGGTAGCAACAGCAAATTTACTAAGATGTAAATTGGAGCTGGAAAGTCATATAATAGAACAAGTGATGGAGTTTAAATATCTAGGCATCACATTATCTAGGTACGGAAAGCTCGAAATCGAAGTGGAACATCAAGTGAATAGAGCAAACAGAGCCGCAGGCTGTCTAAATGAAACAATATGGAGAAATAAAAATATCGGGAAAGAAACGAAAGGCAAAATTTACAAAACAGTCATCAGACCAATAATGACATACGCGGCAGAAACAAGACCTGATACAGAGAGGACAAAAAGGATGTTAGAAATAGCAGAGATGAAAACACTTTGAAAAATTGATGGTAATACACTATGGGAAAGAGCTAGAAGTACAAAAATACGACGTAGATGCAAGGTAGAGAACATCAAGAACTGGGTAAGAAATAGAAGAGTAGAATGGAACGATCATATAAGCCCAATGACAACAAATATAGTAGTAAAGATGGCCAGAGACGGTTCCACAATAGGAAGATGTTCAGTAGGAAGACCACGAAAACGATGGAACGACAACTTACTGCAGGCATATTGAAAAACAGAGTCATGCCTATATAAAAAAGAAGAAGATGAATCACATACTTATAAAACAATACTACAGTATGTAATAACAACTTAGAAACTATGCCGTCAATTCTTATCAGTACATGTGAGTGACAGATAAGATAAACTTAACACTCAAGGGGGTAAGTTTTTTGACAAAAATTGTTTTACGGCATTTATAACTTGGCTAGGTACAAAAATAATGACCTGCGACCCAATGAGGTACAATAATAATTGACAGAGTACGGCATTCATACACAAAGTTTTGAATCGATATCAAGATGTTTTTTTTGCAACGCCGTACATTTTGACAGGGATAGACCTGACAAATCTAAAGCGCAACCCTTAATTTGAACCCCATGCTTTGTATACCGATAAGAATTGGCGACATAGTTTCTAAAGTTGTTATTACATATTGTAGTATTGATTTATAAGTATGTGATTCATGCTGTGTCAAATGATCCATTCAAAATGTCCCATGGGCTTGTAGTCTACTAGTGTTACAAAATTTCTCAATGATTCAGACTAGTACGAATTGGACTAAAACCAATATGCAACACAATTTTCTTTTTCACAAATAAAGCTTATTTGATACTATTTGGTTTTTGTGAGAAATTTGAGAAATATAACACAATTTAAAAAAAGGGGAAATGTTGAAACGTAAGTAAAAACTGTACTTTAAAAATCCTGTTTTAAAACGGCCTTCAAGCAGTCCTGATCTATCCCTATCGAGACCATCTGGCATCCGATGAAAAAAGCACTTCGAACTACAGCAGGTCGCACAAGTACTGAATTAAAGGCAAAGTTCATGAAATTTGGAATAACTTTGCACCAGATTACTGCCAAACGTAGGGTGTCTCCACAGAGGAGTAGCGCTGACTAAATATTTGGCCCAATTAATTTGCGCTAGAAATTACTTTTCCTTTTTGTTTATTTTATAATTATCACATAATTAAATTTTTTTCTTTTGACATGTTTAAGTAAAATTTGTTTTATGATAAATTAAACTACAACTGATTTCAAGAAGAGTTACAAAAACGATTAATTGACCAAAGTATTGTTGATTAATTGACCAAACCACATAGTATCAAATGAGCTTAATCGTATCGTTCTTCTTCATGTGCTATCTGGACTTCTCTATCTAGTGCTCTTCTGGAATACTTGTCCTGTCTAAAGAATCGCCTTCCTTTGATCTTTCAACGATCAACTGCAGAAAACCACACTTATCGTTTCTAAATATATGGCCAAAATAAACTACTTTTCTTCGTTTAACTGTTGTTCTTTTATCTTTACGCATTCTTTCCAACACTCGTTCATTTGATTCTCTCTCGATCGTGACAAGACATCTCATAACGCGACAATAATTGGTAACTCCACAAATGGTAACAGACAATTTGTAACGCCGTCAATTCGTAGCAGCGACATTTTGTAACATCAACAGTTCGTAACTACCACTATTCGCAACGTCAAAATTGAATTATTTTATTTATTTTTATTAACGAGGAAACCAATTTTTGCTACAATGGCAATTGAAATTACCTTTATCAGTTTAATTAACCAACATCAAGATAAACATCATTAATACATTTCAATTTTCGTGGAGAAATATTTTGGAAATTGTGTCTTAAAATAAATATATTCTACTTGTAACAGGAAACATACAAACAGGGTTTGTCCATTTTAATGTTCATTAAATACACATACCTAAAGTAATAATAAAGTAATTAGTGAAATCTCTAAGCCGATAACAATCTTAAGAAATTCCAAACTTTGTGTCTAATTACATGTTAATATAATAAGTGGTTTTTGTTTCATTATTTTTCAAAGTTAGTTTTACTACTTTAAACTGATAATTCATAAGAATAAATAATTATTATTTATTAATTGAGGGGCTCGGTAGTGTTACGATAATAAATATTATGGCGTATAAAACTGTAAATATATTATGACTAATTCTTTTCTATTTCTAGTAATTTCGGCGCTCAGTTGAAAGACCTGTTTACCTGCCGGCAGAAATCTCTAGCCCCTTCGCCGAAAGACCAGTCCATGAGTCACCTTGTCGTCTAATGGGTGGAAGGTCATCGATTCATCGCCAGATCCTTCTAGATAACGGCATTATATATATATATATATATATATATATATATATATATATATATATATATATATATATATATAATATATATATAACCAAAAGGATGATAACGGGTATTATCTCCTTTTCACTATATATATATATATATATAATATATATATATATATATATATATATATATATATATATCGTGTTTTAGTAAATTAAAATAAGAACAATAAATTAGAATTAATAAAGACATAACAGTGGTGTGCAGAAGTGGGATATTTTAAATAAAATAGGGAAAATGACGATGATTTACAAGCTTCATCGTAAGCTTCATAGATTCGAAAGTTTCCGGCGACATCGCTTCTTTAGAAAGCAAAGTTTTTAAAGAGATTTCTTCTCTGGAAAGCAAAGTTTCTGCTAACATCTCCTTCTCCAGCAAATCTGGAGGAAACAAGGACAGCAGAGAGAGGAAACAATCCAATTACAGCAGCAGAGACAAAAGAAGACGAGACGAAATGTAAGTTGGAAACACGGCCGAAATTTGAAGGAAGTGGAGGTTCTGTTCATGTCAAAGTCCCAACTTTCGACGGAAAATCGTCATGGAACAACTACATGAAACAGTTCGAATCAGCTGCAACAGCGAATGGATGGTCTGAAAATGAAAAGGCTGTAAACCAGAATATCGCTCTTCGAGGAGATGCCTTAGATGTGCTTCAGACCATAGCCGTAGAGGAGGCGGATGATTTCGAACAACTTAAGAAGAGGTTAAATATGCGATATGGCCACGAATACTTAGAGCATGTATATTAGTCGCAGCTTAAAAATCGAAGACAAAAGAAAGATGAGGCTCTTCAAGAATATGAGGTAGATATTGCCAGATTAGTACGTTATGATTATCCAACAGCTCCCGAAGACATGATGAAAAAGTTGGCCATTCAAACGTGTATTGATGGTCTTCGTGATCATGAAATGCAGAAAAGACTGCAATTATCTCGTCACAAGACGCTGGTTGATGTCTTATCCGCCGCCCTCGAATACGAGTCGGCTACGCAGGCCTCTGGCGGGTACAGTAAAGTTAGGACTGTAAAAGAGATAATATTATGGCGTATAAAGCTGTAAATATAATATGAGTAACTCTTTTCTATTTCTAGTAATTTCGGCGCTCAGTTGAAAGACCTGTTTACCTGCCGGCAAAAATCTCTAGTCCCTTCGCCGAAAGACCAGTCCATGAGTCACCTTGTCGTCTAATGGGTGGAAGGTCATCGATTCATCGCCAGATGCTTCTAGATAACGGCATTATATATATATATATATATATATATATATATATATATATATATATATATATATATATATATATATATATATTATGTATATATATATATATATATATATATATATATATATATATATATATATATATATATACGGAGCTTTGGGGTTTATTGGGATTTATTCGGCGGTGAAATAAGTGTACTCTTTTAACTAAGTTTCAAGCTTTCGAAAATGTTTATTTTCATCATCAGGAAAAACTGAAAATAAAGTGCGACTGACTCTTAAAAGAGTACACTTATTTCACCGCTGAATAAATCCCAATAAACCCCAAAGCTCCGTTTTCTAACGTTGTCAGCAAAGACTTCTTTTTTTTTATATATATATATATATATATATATATATATATAATATATATATATATATATATATATATATATATATATATATATATATATATATTGTTATGATTGTTTATTTTGACTTTGATCTTAGTTTATTGAGCCAATAAAAAAATATAACTTATTTGTTATCAAATGTAAAATAAAACTCCTTATATTACCTGTGTTCGATGGATTCAAAGATTTTCTACTTGTCCTTTATCGGGATAGAAAAGAAGGATAATAATAAAAGAAAATATTATATTACAAAAAAAATACGTTTCTTTATTTTATATGAAGGAATAAAACAATTATCAAATTCTGCCATTATCTTATCAATCAGCATACAAGACAATAAATTAAATTTGTATAATAATAACATTTTAAATCTACATACATTTATATTAAGTGAAAACCAATTTTACTTAAATTTTCCTTTCCTTGAAACAAAAAACAACAAACTTTAAACTTTTGATTAGTCTAACAAAACCTCAGTTCTTAAAATTGAATGCTAATGACCATGATGTCAACACAGATCCTTCACAGATATTAATTTCAATCGTACAAAAGACTTACAGCTTATTTTCTTATTGAGTTGTATGTTGGAACATACCCAGAAAAGTCGTCTCCTCAACGATGTGATCTCTCCTTTTTGGCACCTCGGCTCCTTCCTAACGTCTCTGCAAACCTGCTGCACTAACCAAAAACACCTGATTCACTTCTCCAAAAACTCAGCTACTTATTAATGACACAAGGACCTCCTTTTGTCAACTTGATGCCATAAAACTCCTTTCACAAATCTTCACAAAATGCCCACGGTAGATACGAGGACCTCTTTTAATCTACTTGTTATCTCCTTCTGCAAAACTATTCAATTCTTTTCACAATGCCGGTATCCAACTCACGAACCACACCCTGTCTTGAGACAAACGACTGTTTCCTTCGATGACCAAATTATAACCAACTTCTCAGGTCTTCCTACTCGGCTCACAAATTACCATTCAAAAAACGACCGTCAAAAGCTCAAATTGTGTTTACCATGATTTTGGAAAAGCCTAATTTCTGTTTCAGAGAAAAACTAAATAGCTTACTTTAAAATTGGTTTTGTCAATACACAATTTATACATATTTCAAAAGATTAGAATATGGTCATTTAATACTCGATTATACAAACAATGAAAAGATTAACTTACAGGTAAAATGTCTTCTAATTCTAAACAAAGGGGTTTTCTTTCTAATTTTGTTAGAAACGGAAAAGGTCGTGGGCCTAACAAATTTCTATTCTTATCTACACTAAATCTTATCTTAAATTACTATATACAATTTGTTTATACTGATATTTTAAAATTTTATTCCGATGGATCTTTTTATTTATTTTTCTTTTGTTGGGAAAGAAGAAGTATGACAATATATATATATATATATATATATATATATATATATATATATATATATATATATAATATATATATATATATATATAATATATATATATATATATATATATATATATATATATATATATATATATAAGGATCACTCAGACGAGTGGTGGGTTCTTATATCGGTCTCTAGGTGGAGAAATAAAAGACAAAGTTGATAGGCTACTTTATCTATTTTGAAGACGTTTCGCTTTCGAGTTTTGAAAGCATCATCAGTTCATCTAAAAAATTATTACAATATGAGAACCACACAATCATGGAAACGATGTTAATTGTTACCTTAAAAAGATATGTAGCAGTCAATGTTATTAACAAATATGTGAATGAAACTAAGTAAATGGACATAGTACGCTGATCTTGTATAAACAGTTAAGCAACTAACAACATATATGAACTTGTACAAAAATTAGCACAGCAATTGACCATGTGGTCCAAAATAAATTCAATGTTATTTATGTTAATAAGTGAGAAAGAACCAAGAAAATCATAAATAACCTCCAACTATTTAATGGATATTAAACTTTGATTTTAACTTTAGGTAGCATTATAAGTAATATTAATAAAATTCTACAAAATAGTGAATATGAAGTTACCGATCAAAGCCTTATGGATGTCGCCGTGAAAATGGCGTTAGATGAAACAGGAACGAACTAACCGCAAAAAGACAGCCAACCTTGAGGTCAAAATTACTTTTGACAGATCAACAAGGTGTAAATACCAACCCAGAATTTTGGGCGGTTAATTTAATTTTTTTTATTTTATAACTGAGTCTGGATGACTACCAGGTTGCAAAGGACACAACAGTGAAAAAAGTTGGTAGTGTACACACAACTCCCCTCACTAACCGGCCCAAATTTACAAACCGGAGATTTTCATTCAAACTCATAATAATGTAATGACGTTAATTGTAAATTTTTTTAAATTGCTAATTTTATTAAAGCTTTTAATATTAATAATAATATTAAGTAATTAACTATTGCAACTTGCTTCAAAAAAGTACGAGATAAATAACTCGTTTTTTTATAACGCTGTAGAATATGTTCTATCGATAAAATTATAAAAAACACAATTTACGAGTGTGCTGATTGTGACAAAAAAACCATTAGCACATTAGGCAGGTATTTTACATAGTCACAATTCTCTTAAAAATTTTTGTTTCATTGAAAACTGAACCTGATATTATTTCTTGAAAATCTTTACGTATGCTAAGGGGAATAAATTAAAATCCTTCAATAAAAGACTATAGGTAGGTACCTAAAATTTGAATAAGCTGGTTTTGCCCATACTGATATTAATTTCTTGGAAATTGTTATAAGGCTGAGAGTACTAAATCGGAATACTCGAGTATTGTTGAAAAAAATTGAAATTGATGGTAGGTACTACACAAACGAAGAGCTCAAAAAAATTAAACATTTCCGGTACTCTTGTTCCAGTTCGTATTTTGTTTTCGAGATAAATTTAAATATGGAAATTTTTTATTATTTTTCCACTTTTTTTCATGTTCTTTTTTAATTTAATTTCAGTGTATAAAATACATTACAATATTATCCAAATTTTATTTGGAAGTTTTCATCTTAAGTGTTCAGAAACTATTTACTAGGAAATGAAAATTTGTTTTCTCCTTAGTTCTCAATTTGCTATAATATTTCTCATTTGATTTACTTAATAAAAATATTGTTAATTATTGTTTTTGAATAATTATAACAACGACTCACATCCGACTCGCTTAACACAAATAAAGGAATATGCTCACGACTCGGATCTGAGTCTTTCCTTCTTTTCGCATAAAATATTACAAATTTATTTAAACTAAATTTATAATATTTCACAACGGTCAAAAACCACACTTAAAAGTATTCACACCACAGAATATTAGCTATACGCAAATATTCAAACAGAATCAACAACCAAACATCCGACACAGCGTCTCAAGTACGATTGCGTAAAGCCGTGGATTTTATAAGACACTCTCGGTCTGTAGATCCTTGTAATAAATATTGGACATTGATATGTTATTCAAAATCACCAATATTTAACATGCTACTTTGAGGTTCGCTTCGTGGTGTACAGATAAGAAACGATATAAATTATTTTTGTTGTTTAATATGACATGTTAAAAACTTTTTAAAACACTTATGTACTTTATGACAGCTTTAAGTAAATTAAAATTGTCCTTTTTCTGTTCTACATTAATCTATATTTGATTATAAAAATAAATTATGCGCCCATGTCTGGTAATATGATATTACTCTTTTAATGTTTGTCGGCAACCAGTTTTTTGGGTGTTTCAACTGACTTTATAAATACTATACTTGACATTGTTTACATCCACATTCACTATGCATAAAAACTTTTTTTACTTGCAAATATGAAAATAGATTTTATGCAGCCATATAATACTTAATACTATTTTTATTTATGTTTTAAAAAACTTTTGAAAGAACATGGACTTCAACAAATTTCTTCCCACACATACCCAGAGACCAGTACTGAAGAAGAAGTGGAGGAAGAAAAAGAAAATAGAGGATAATTAAATGAACACAGTAAAAAAGAAAAAGAAGATTCTGTTTCAGAAACAATATCTTGAAAAAGGAAACGCAATTTAAGTAAGAAATTAAAAACGAAAGAGCTCAGAAATCGTGGAAAAAATATAAACAATACAGAGGTAAGGGAAATATTGTTTTATCAAAAACACAAGGTCCACCGGGTAGTTGTCCCAATAAACGCTATGAGTTATTTACACCTCATGAAGAACTACAGACAATTTTTGTTAATTTTTCGGGCATGAACAGTTTTGATACACAAAATGCTTACTTACAAGGTTGTATGAGATCTAAAAATGTGACCAGGAAGAAAACTAAGGCACTAATGTCAAAAATATCTCAAACTGTTGAATATAAATTAAAATCACAAGGAAAAGATGTTAAGGTATGCAAAATGGCTTTTCTAAGTATCCATGGCTTACAGAAAAATCGAGGTCAAGTTGAAAATCTAGTAAAACAATTAAAAATTGGATCAAATACTCCAAAATCAGATCTAGAGGTCGACATTCAAATCATCCTAAAAAATATTCCAATTCTGATATAGATTTTCTGAAATCTTTTATCGAAAGCTTACCTAAGTACAAAAGCCATTACACCCGTGTTGACAGCTAGACAATATATGAGTATGGAATATTCTATTCAGACTTGTTATAAGAAATATGTAGGAGAATGCATTTTGAAAAAGAAAACCAGTTTCTTCAGATAAATTCAGAAGAATATTTCCTGAAGAATATAATATAAGTTTTAAAACTCCAAAAATGGATACATGTCAAGCGTGCGATAAGTTTTCAGTGGCTTTAGAAAATGCTAAGTTACACAATGATGTAACTGGAGTCAAAAAAATTAAAACAACAAGAAATGCATCATAGAAAAGCTGAAGCAGGTCAACAGACAGTAGAGACGCAGTAGAGGAAGCAAACTTAAACCCAGATGTGCAAGCAATAAGTTTTGATCTACAGCAAACCCTTCCCACACCAAAGCTTACCACTGGTCCCATGTTCTATAAAAGAATGCTGTGGTGCTATAATTTAAGCATACATTCCCTTGGAGATGGTCAGGGTCATTTTTTTATGTGGGATGAATCTACTGCTAAAAAAGGGTCGGACGAAATCGCTAGCTGTCTCAAAATATACTTTGAGAACAATAATATTCGTAGTAGAAAACTAATAGCTATTTCAGACAATTGCTGAGGACAAACTAAAAACTGGACCATCATTGGTCTTTGGCTTTATCTTTTCTTCTTCTTCTAGTTCCATGACCGTTATCGATCGTTGGATATCATGTTGGCTACCATATTTGCTATCGTGACTTTATTGACAGCAGCTCTAAATAACGATGTAGTTGATTTTCCATACCATTGCCTTAGATTTTTCAGCCATGATGTTCTTCTTCTACCAGGACCACGATTACCTTGGATCTTTCCCTGAATGATCAGATGTAAAAGATCATATTTTTCAGGGTGTCTCATAATATGACCAAAGTATTCCAGCTTGCGTTTCTTTATTATATTGACCAGTTGTGTTGTTTGGTTCAGCCGTCTAAGGACCTCCTCATTTCTAACTCTGTCGACCCAGCTTATTTTCAGTAGTCGTCTGTATACCCACATCTCAAAGGCTGTCAAGCGTTTAAGCATAGCCAGTTAGGGTCCACGCTTCTACTCCATACAGCAGGACAGGAAAGATGTAGCAAGATATCATACGAACTCTAAGGTCAATGCTAAGATCGTGACTGCAAAGTACGTTTCTCATTTTTACAAAGATTATCTTTAACTTTATCTTTTACAAAATGACTTTTTTAAAGGAATAGTTCATATATTTCCTCAGATAGGACATACAATGTTGCCAAGCGACAGAGACTTTTCTGTCGTAGAAAATTATGTCAAGAAAAACTGTGAAATGGTCTATTTGCCCAATGACTGGGAAGATATTTTGAAGAAGTGTCAGAAAAAGAAAACTTTTTTAGTAACTAGGGTCCAGCAAGAGGATATATACGATTGTTCAGTACTGAAAAGCTATTTACAAAGTATTGTGAAATTATGCCTATCTTCAGAAGTTCCAAAAAATATACAATATTCAGTATCATACAATGGAGTATTTAATTCCATGTTCATGAATAAAAGAGGAAGACCAACAGCTGCAGAAGGAAAATTCCCTACACTTACTCAAAAATATAATCATCCCCTTAGTATTCATCCAGAAAAACTGAAAGATATAAAATCATTCTTTGAATAGATTCCAGCTGTTTATCACGAATGGTATATAAATTTAAAATAAACTCCTAGTACCTACCAAATTATGTTAAGTCAACCCCACTTAACATGTTACGTTAAACTTTTTCAAATATTTTAGGTAAATAATGTTAAGTTGTAGTACATATTTTTATATTTTCCTCAATAAACACATTGTAAAAAAAATATTTGTTATTTCATATTTTGCCTACTGATTAACAACATAATCAACTAATTTTAAGACGATTCATAGTCTCATATTCTTTTATAAAAAATATAAGAATATTTTTTTCAAAATTCAACACTTCAAGACTCAAATCTTCTATATTGTTCCTTACCATTTTTTACTGCCTGACCCCTCAATTCATGAATAAAAAATTATTTAGTTGTCATATTAATAAAAATATAAGTAAAAAAGAAGTGGTCTTATGCTATCACGCAGTATTTCTTCTATTTGTTGGTAGACTTCTTCTGTTTCCTCTTAACTTTTATCCCAAGCGTAAACTTGTAAAGGTTAATCGTATCCGGTAAATTTAGAATACCTAGTTAAATAAATTCTAATTCGGAAAAATAAAATTGTATTGCTTATTGGTTTTAGCCATATTCATATGCGTCTGGGTTCATAAATCGTTCTCAGCTACGTTTATCGCTTTCTTGTCCAATGCTAATATTTTAATCTAGCTTAATAACCCAGTTTATCTATAAACCTTCTTTGTGTTACAAAATGTAAATACCCAATATTTACATCAATCAACAAGTTATTATTTCATGTTTTTACACTTTTTTGTTAAATGGGTTTGGTGAAATGATTAAAGTTTGTTAATAAGATTCTGTAAATTTATGGGTGTGTTGGATAGTTAGTTGCATAACTCCAGGCTACGTTTTCGCAGATGTGTACAGGAAACTACAACTTTACAACTACTTGTTGATTTACCCATCACACTTGTTGACGACTGACAAAATGTTTTTTGATATAATATTTATTTCATTATTTATATTTTAAAATCTTCCATTTATGAATTGTTATTATTTTGTACATTATGAAAAACGCTTTTAAATTTTATAAAAACAATTTTAACGGAAGGTTCCAAACAGCAATCAGAATCAAGGTCTTAATTTTGCCCCAAGCTAGTTAAAATGTGATGTCAGAATGACATCATCGGGAAGCGTTGTCTGCCAAAGAACCAGTTAACAAAAATATACAAGTGTAGATTCGGAAGACACATATATGTTGCATTTTTTTTATTATAGTCAGCTGTAAACAAAAGCAATTTTTATGTGTTGATTTTCACCATTGGTGTACTCCAGAATCAATAGCCGTTGACGTCACAGTGGGTGCTTGTTATAGCGCCGATCGGCGCTATCAGTGAGCGGGGGGACCAGTGCACTTGTAACTTTGTTAGTGACATGTATACGCGCAAGTGTCTCGAACTGTCTTATGTTTTGTTGTCGATGTGTGAAAAGTACACCGCTAAATTTGTGGTAAGCTTTTCAATAGAAATATTATAGCCCCTATTTATTAATATTGAAACATGTAATGTATAGGTTAATTCCTTATATACTCTTAACACCTAACGTGCTAAGTGGCCTTCAACAATATTTCGCTATTGACATTGAAGGTCTCTACTCAAAGACTGTAAAAGGCTAGTAGAGGTCAACTATTATTATTTTATAATTATTAATAATAGTATTATAAAATAATAATCTTCCTATACATTCAATTAGCCCCCTTTATGACCTGTGTCCTCAGTTAGCGCGCCAGAATTGACATTCAAAAGATTAATGATTTTCTAGGAACGATGATCTGTAATTCTTATTATCAAAAACCAAAGATTTAGTTTTAGCATAAATTTAGAAAACTGATTAACCCTTCAACTTTTATATCTACATTTTAACTTACATTTTTTAAATTACTCCATTTTTGATGCAAAACTTGAAACATAATACAAGAAAAACAGGTTGTATCACTTTAATTGATGAGAATAAAACAATATTTCTCGTTCTAAGTAAACAGTACTAGGTAACAACAATTTTCCAGTATCCAGTTAAAGACAGAATGCAACAGATGGAGCATGTAATTCTGTAATATTGGTTGCAGAAGTTCGGGTGCAATTTATCATCAACACAGCTTTTATTTACACTAATTTTTCGTAAACCTTCTGCTACTTTTGAATAAATCTGAGATGGTGAAAATGTATCATAGTAATATTGAATTAATTTATCCTTTTATTCATTAGCAACAAATGCTTGGCAGCACCACGTAAAATATATTTCAGGTAATGTTTGTTTTTTATTTCGGAAGCGGTCTGTTATATACCGGTCATACTTCAACCAATTGGCTTCTTGTATATTAATTTTTGTTGGGAATTATCTGTTTCCTAATGGCAATTAGGAAACCCCTTGTTTCCGGAAACATCTTTTTTGATGTCAACCAATAGTTTGACGCTGTATCGCATTTTTTGATGTCTCACTTTATGCGGTGTTGTGTCGTATACTGCGCAAATTGCGCGATGAATATAGTTTAGTTACCAAAATATTTCAGACAATTTATTCAAATGTGCAGCATATAAAGATATTTCTATTTGAATGTGATTATTACCTGGGTTTATTATTGATTTTAAGGAAAACTGTTTTCTTCTGTGACTGGACTATTTGTTTATACACCTTTTTAAGATAAAAATCCCATTAAAATAGAAATTTGAGAAACACAAATTGAGTTTTATTTGTCTTTAATTTTGAAATATTTTTATTCTATATACCTTATATCTTATTCTCACAGAAATCATTACTTTCTATAATGTAACAAAATGTGGTGCTGATATCTATTGTTGACAAATTAATTTCGTCCTAATTTGTTAGGGCAACCACTGGAATAAATAACATGATGTGCCAGAACCAGAAGTTTTTGTTTATCATTTGGTTTAAAGGACGTGATGAGGTAGTTTGTCCGCTCACTAGCAGAAATCTTTCATGCTGCAGTTTCCAAAACTACAATTGCCATTGACGCAATGAGAAGAAGATGCACGATATACGTATTATTCACTTCAACAAGTCGTTATTTACTCTTTCTTTGAACAGTCTTCAAATTAGCGTATTATCTGTGGATCTTACATTTGCAATACTTTTAAGTTATCCTTACCTATTTGAAATTAGTCTAAAACTTTTTTGCGATTTATTTTATACCAATATTTCCTAAATTTTGTTTTGTTTTTGTCATTAACATCTCGCTCAGCGATAAGATGTGGTCTCAGCAGTTTTTTATATCTGCCGCAGCTACACATGACACTTGAGGAGAAAAATAATTATAGATCATAGATAGCATAAAGCCGCCCACTAGCGGACGTCCACACACACAACAATTTTTGTAGAACCTTAGCTCCGAGTGAGATGTGTGTTCCAATGGAACAGTGGAACCCACATGTTCGAAGATCAAACTGGTCACACTCTGTAATGGAGTGTGACCGGTGTGATATCCGACCACCAAGCTATAACCAACCAACCCTCTCCATCACAGGACATAACGAATGGGTAGACTTTGTACTGAAAGTTACTTTGGATGCTTGGATACTCGGACATCATCTGTTTTACTTTATGTGCTTAAGCCAAGTGGCTTAGTGGTTAAGTGGATTTTAGGGGTAGCTAGAGAGTTTTTCTCCATATAAATGACTGAAGTTAATTTTTACATGACTTTGGTCCTGTGCTCTTTGGAGGTGTCTTGTTGCTAGATCTGGGTTTATACTGCTAGCAGCTATGGCTGTATCGTCTGAGTATAGGCTTAGCAACAATATGGGTTCGGTTGGGGTATCTGCTGTGTATATGGTGTATAAATATGGAGACAACACTGCTCCCTGTGGCACACCAGCCTCCGTGGTTCCTGCTTCGGACAGGGTTGGCCTTATCCGAATTCAAAACCTCTTGTCGGTTAGGTATGATGAGAGAAGATATGACTTTGTCTCACTATAACGTCTGATTTGTAACGTTTCATACCTGGGAGTAGAAATATATGCCGATGGAGCAGAGGATGGAGAAATACGAAAAAGTACTGAGGAGAATACTAGGACCTGTGAGGGAAAACGGAATCTTCAGAATTCGATATAACAACGAGCTCTATCAACTGTATAAGGAAACACCCCTGTCAAACTTCATTAGAATACAAAGATTGCAATGGGCCGGACATGTGATACGAATGGGAGAGGATAGGCTACCAAAACGAGCACTGAACGCCAGAATGCAGGGAAAGAGACCAGTTGGAAAGCCAAGAAAGCGCTGGGAAGACACAGTAAGCAGCGACGCACAAGCACTTTTAGGAGTCCGTGTATGGAGAACAGCAGCCACAGACAGACAAGGGTGGAGGCAAAAAATAAAGGAGGCCAAGGCTCATTTTGGGCTGTAGTGCCGTAGAAGAAGAAGAACGTTTCATGGAGTAGAAACTACTATGTTTTATTGAAATAAACTACAATTATAAATCTTCTTCTTCTTCTTCTAGTTCCATGACCGTTATCGATCGTTGGATATCATGTTGGCCACCATATTCGCTATCGTGACTTTATTGACAGCAGCTCTAAATAACGATGTAGTTGATTTTCCATACCATTGCCTTAGATTTTTCAGCCATGATGTTCTTCTTCTACCATACCTTGGATCTTTCCCTGAATGATCAGATGTAAAAGATCATATTTTTCAGGGTGTCTCATAATATGACCGAAGTATTCCAGCTTGCGTTTCTTTATTATATTGACCAGTTGTGTTGTTTGGTTCAGCCGTCTAAGGACCTCCTCATTTCTAACTCTGTCGACCCAGCTTATTTTCAGTAGTCGTCTGTATACCCACATCTCAAAGGCTGTCAAGCGTTTAAGCATAGCTTCAGTTAGGGTCCACGCTTCTACTCCATACAGCAGGACAGGAAAGATGTAGCAAGATATCATACGAACTCTAAGGTCAATGCTAAGGTCAATGCACAATTATAAATAAAGACACTTAATGTTTGACATTGCCGTTTCCAGCTCTGAAGTGTTCTTACATAAAATACAATTCACAATTTTATTTTATGGTTGATTACCATAAAATATAGTACCTATTTAATATAAAGATCTCACCGCGGACACATAATTTAGTACCAATTTTATACTCTATGTAACCATACGGGTTTTAAAGTACAGTCTTTTTTTTCAGATGTGAGTACCTCAGTTCAGTCTACTGCCCCAAATGAATTCCCAGGTATTTGTACATATTTTTAACTAATAGTAGAATATCACAGGTAGATTGAAAAAAGTGTCGTGTTACATTTTTTATTATAAATGCTGCCTTGATTTGGAATTCATCCAGATAAAAAATATTAGTGCCCTCTCTTCTCAGTTTTTGAATTTCTCTAAAGTATCGCGTCATCCAATAAATAATTTCTTCTTTCTCTACAAGCACAGAATTTTTATAGTATATCATGTCATATAAAAATGTTATTAAATTTTATATAAGATATACGTACACCAGTCAGTCTGTTAAAAAATCATTGATTTCAGGTAAAAATCTTATACAGGTATTTGAAGGTTCTAAAAGGTATCTGAGGGGTAGTTGATAAAAAATCCGTGAAGAAATACAGTTGATTTTGCTTTGTTTTTGTTTTAAACAATCTTAAAAAGTGAAAAAGTAATTTTTTGCCTATAAAACGTTTCTTATGCAGTTTAGAGAAAAATGGTTCAAATAGAAATTTTAGATCTTAAAGTGTTCTTCAATTTGCGAGTTTTTAAATTAAAATTTTATTAAATTCTTAATATTTTGTTGACCTATCCCAATCTAAAAGTCCCCTCCGTTTTTCCGTGGCTGTATTATAGGAGTACCACTATTTTAACAGTGTACAGTGTATACTTTTTACTCCTTCACTGTATATGCAATCTATAAGTTGTATCACAAAATCTAGTTCTTCATTTATAATTCTTTCAATTTTCAGTTCTTAATGTTAATAAACAATAGAAGTATGATTTTAACAACAAAATGCTGTATTGGTTCAAGTTCTGGTCAAAAGTTCTGTTTTTTTGGAAAGTCTGTTTTTTCACTGGCTTTTGATTGAGCCTACAGATAAGTGTGTGGCTAAAAAATGTTACAGTTAGTATAAATAAATATTTATGAGCTAAAAAGCTTGTAGTCCCTTTTCAAAATGTTTTTTAATAAAATATTTAATACAATAAACTATTTGCTCGATCTGGGTAATATTTAGCACACTAATAATTCATTTTGTATAATTATCTCGGTCAATTTTTTATGTATTTTCTTTTGGAAACTCTCACAATAAAGAACTTTTTATAATCTACAACTTTTATTTGAAATATTTTTCTCTAGAATATACAATATGTATAATATGTAACTTTTTATTGGCAGAAACAATGTTTTTTAATTTTTAATTAAAAAATCGTGTAAAAAAACAAAACAAAATCAGCTGTACGTCTTCATGGATTTTTCCTCAGCTACTTCTTATATACCTTTTGGAACCTTCAAATATCTGTGTAAGATTTTTTCAGCTTTTTTTCTTTATTGACTGGGGTAATATGGGATTGCAAATCTTAACAAGAACAAATGGGAAAACATAAAGCAAATAATGAACAAAGCAGCAAAAGAATGTGATAAACAAGAGAATAAAAAGATGAAAGACTGGTTCGACATAGAGTGCCAAAAAGAAATAGAACTAAGAAAATCATTAAGGATGGAAATGATCACGAAAGAAACAATAGAGACAAATAATAGATATAGGGAGCAAAGACAAAAAGTAAAGAGGGTGCTGAGTGAAAAGAAGAGAAAACATATAGAAAATAAGCTAAAAGAAATAGAAGAGAATTACAGAAATAAAAAAATAAAAAACCTGTATCAAGGTGCTAGAAATGAAAAAAAAAAAGGTTTCCAACAAAAACCCATATTTGTTAAAAACAAAGCAGGAAATAATATAAGCGGGGAAGCAGAAATAGTCGAAAGATGGAAAGAGTATTTTGATGAATTACTAAATGGTAATAATAAATCAAACCAAAGAGAATATATGGAAGCAGAAGCAAGAATTGAACACATAGACGACATAGAAGATAATTCACCCAGCAAAAAACAAATCGAGGAAATCATAAAAAATCTGAAAAACAACAAATCCCCTGGAAGTGATAACATAACAGCAGAGATGATGAAATATGGTGGAAAACTGCTAAATAATTGGATATGCAAGATCATAAAAGAGATATGGATAAAAGAACGAATACCAGAAGATTGGAAGGAAGCCATTATTTGTCCATTACACAAAAAAGGAGACAAAACAGAATGCAGTAATTACAGAGGAGTAGCGTTACTAAATACCATATATAAAATCCTATCAAAATCGATAAAAGATAAGCTGGAAAAAGAAGCTGAAAATATAATAGGCGAATACCAGTGTGGATTTAGACGAGGGAGAAGCACAACGGACCAAGTATTCATAATAAGAGAGTTACAAGCAGAAAGCTATGAACACAACTTACCAACGATAGCGCTATTCATCGACTTCCAGCAAGCATACGACAGAATAAAAAGGAAGGAATTAAAAGAGACCCTTGAGGAACTGGGAGTTAGCAGAAAGTTGCGTAACATGATACATCTTGCTTTAGAGAATACAGAAAACAGAGTCAAAGTCAACAATCATGCATCGGACAAATTTATAGTAAACGAAGGATTAAGGCAAGGCGATCCTTTGTCATCATTACTCTTCAATTTATGCCTAGAAAAAATAATGCGAGAAGCGAGAATTAATAGAGAAGGACTCCTATATAATAAAAGACACCAAGTTTTGGCATTTGCGGATGTTATAGTGTTGCTGGCAAGAGGAAAAAAAGAGCTACAGGAGATAGTACAGAGAATAGTAAAAGCAGCAAAGAAAATGGGACTTTACATAAATGAAACTAAAACAAAATGTATGCAGTGGACAGATGATCAGTTTAGGGATGGACAAAAGTTTAAAGTAGAAGTAGAAGAAAGATTATCATACGAATTCGAAATGGTGGAAAGATTTACATACCTAGGTACAATAATATCACGTAAACCTAACATTAAAAAAGAAATATAAGCTAGAATAATGGCAGGCAATAGAAGTGTACATGCTCTTAGTGGAATGTTGAAAAGCAAGTTTTTATCAAGAAAGGCAAAAATACAGTTATACAAAACAACTATACAACCAATAACAACATACTGCAGTGAGACGTGGACAATGACAAAAAATGAACAAAATCTACTGGAGATATGGGAAAGGAAAATCTTGAGGAAGATATATGGAGGAATAATAAGGGACGGTTTATGGATAGGAAGATCAAATGATGAGTTAAAGAAATTATATAATCAACCTAACATAATAGGAGTCATAAAGGCACAGAGACTAAGATGGCAAGGTCACCTAGAAAGGATGCCAAGCACGAGGACTCCAAAAAGGGTACTAAACTACAATATAACTTCAAAAAAGAGAAAAGGAAGGCCAAAAAATAGATGGAATCAGGAGGTAGAAAAAGATATGGAAGAAATTGGACTAGACGGCTAGAAAAGAAAAATGAATAACAAGAAGGAATGGAGAAAAGTCACATCGAGCCAGAGAAGATCTCAGTACATAAAGGAAAGCGAAAATGAAGAAAGAACAAAATTTTTTAAGCCATGGGCCTCTAAGGCCTTTAGTGCTATTGTATATATAAATCTTAACAATTATTTATTATTAATGAAAAAAAAATAAATAAATAAAAATTACAAAAAAATAGTAAAAAAAGAAGCCATTTTTTATGATTTTGTTTATTATACTCATGTTATACATATGCTCATATACTGGGTCCTATACAAAATCTATTGTTTTTGCACAATACTTCTGTTCAAAAGTGAAATGTTCAGATAGTTGAAAATTTTATGACATATAGAAACTTTCAAATTCATTTTGACAAATTTAAATTTGTTTTTAGTAGAGCCTAGCCCAGTAAGCACAAGTACGTACATAAGACAAACTAAGTACGTACTGATGGGACATAAAGTATGCACAATGTATGTACTTTGCTGTACGAAGTATGTACTTAATACGTACTGAAGGTATGTACCTAGTACATATTGAAGGTATGTACCTAGTATATACTATATATACATATCATATACATACTATACACACTTATGTAAATAAAAGTAAATATAGGTGAATATATCTTTATTATTAAAAAAAAAAAAATTCAATTTTTATATCGATTCCTTTTTCTTGAAACTTTATTTATCTAACTTCTTCACCCACAAAATACATTTTTCAGTATGACTATATAAGTTAAAGAACACTCGACTAAATAAGATAACAGGAAACCACACTATAAGCACCAACACCAAAAATAAGTAAAAAAAATCTAAATGAAACTGCCTTGCAATTAATTATCACATCAAAATTATACCCGAGGTGGAAAATTCCTAACCAAATAAATTAGGTTAGTTTAACATAACCTAACATAATAAATATGCTTTAGCTCTTCTTTCACATGGTACATACTTAAAACGTAATAGTATGTGCTCTTCTGTACGTACTGGTATGTACCAGTGTACATACTTAAAACGTACATTTTACATCATACACGTACAGTACCAAAATTGTACGTACTCAAAACGTACTGTGCTGTTTGGGAGAGGTAGATTCGTTAATAATTTTTGACGAAATAAACAATTAAAATAACTTTTTAAATTGTTAATCATTTTTTTAAGTACATATTAACACACTTAAAAAATAAAGGTGTTTCTTTTTGTTTGTTCAAAGAGTTATGGTCGATGAAAGGTAGAGGTAGTAGAAACCGTAGCCCCTCCGGTAAAAACGACATACAATCTAGGCCGCAAATTTCAACGAAAGATCCAAAAGGGAAGCGGAACGGAGAGTGGAAGATATATTCTATTACCTCAGGCACATATGGGCATCCTCACCCGATGATGAACCCTGTGACTGAGAACACCGTCAGGCAAATGTGTAACATTGGTAAAAACACATCTCCTCCACATAGGCCTGGTCGAAAAACTCCACCTTGCTGGACTGCCCACTCCATTCTTTAAACTAATAAATTCCTATCTTTCTAATCGGCCGATCAGGATCAAAGTTAACGACATTTCATCTACACCCTTTACTCCGCAAGCTGAAGTATCCCAGGGCTCAATTCTTGCTCTAATATTACACAGTCTACAATAGTGATATCCCCCGTCCTCAGTATAGATAGGAAACACTTCTTCTGTATGCGAATGGCACGGCTCTCCTCACGTCAGGCCCTAACTATCTAGATCAAATCATTAGGTGGTGCAATAAATGGAGAGTGACTATAAACGCCTTCAAAACACAACTTTTATTCTTCAAATATTCCAATTTTCGTGATGTTCAAGGCCGGATAACCTTGTTAGGAGAAGGTGGTAGGAAGAACTCGGTTTCCTATTTGGGAGTTCATTTTAGCAGGAGCCTTCAACTGGAAATCGACATACAAGACACCCTAGACAGGGTAAGAAAGAGGTTTAAACTCCTGGCAGCGCTGTCCGGTAAAATGGACAGGACGTCATCTAAAACATTATTGCACACCTACAAAACCTTTATAAGACCGCTAATCGAATACAAAGCATGCCTTTACGTATCACTTAACAGCCGCCAAATTAACACCATCATGGCCACTGTAAGGAAAATCCTTTTAGATTCTTCATGAGGAAGTGCAGATACCATCCATCAGCACACATACATCAGGTAGCCAATCTGAACACCGAATCATATCCCTCAGCAGGAGGTATGTCCTTCGGTAAGGAATAAAGACTCGGAAATGTAGATGTCAACTCTGAACTCAAATGTTACATCGGAATATAACATTGAGGAGAAAATTTATTTTAATTCTCATAAAAGAGGAAATTGTGAAAAAGTTGTTGAAATGCTATGATATTTTTAACTTAAATCTTTAATCATTTTACCTCGTCGTTAATTTTTGATAGGGATTTTATTATAACTTTTAAATGGCAACGTCTAATTTGATTTCACATTGGCATCATCCACAGATATACAAAACATTGTACATTGTGTAAATCTGTAACGTTACCCGACTACAATTATTGAGGGGAACAAAAGCACCTTCAGGGAGGTATGTACATAAACTTTCAGCTGTTATTGAAAAAATTAACTGGTGCACGTGCCTTACAGAAGTTTTCTGGGGCCAGAGCGAAGATTAATAGTAACAAATATTATTTTTATGGACTTAAAACATGACCAATCTGTCTTATTTATTCATATATTATGGCAGATGTCAAAGAAGAAATATTACACTAAGAAATGTTGCACTGCAGTCCCTAAAACTTATTCATTTATTTAATTACAAAATAATGTGCCGAGAAAAATAATTAAGAGAGTAAAAACAAGAGGCAAACATGAAAAATTCAAACCAAATATTTATATTTTCGCTAAAAAAAATGAAAAGATTTGAAGTATAATGTAATACTGGAATCATTGAGCCTAATTAGAGACCTATTATGCACAATGAAGAAAATAGTTATTAATATTGATGACAACTTCTCTTGGGGTTGTGTTGTTTTTAATTTCTCAACTTTTGATGATGTAATTTCCGGTGTACCTGAGCCCTGAGTGCAAACTATTTAAATATTTATTACATTATTGTTAGTGACATGTTTCCTGACTGATTTAGCCATGCGGTTCATACTCCCTCCAAGGGGAAAATTCACTCATCCCAGATACGTACGGTATCAAAAGAATTGCGCTCTGGTGAGACTCTTTCCGTGTTATCGAGCCCTAGGTGACTTGATATGCTAGAGTATCTCCCAAAAATTTTCGTACATATCTGGACGTTGAGAGTAGTACAGCTTTCTGCATGGTCTTGTAGAGATATTCATTCAGACCTAACTTTTTTATGTTTTCTAGGAGGTTCTTTGGAATGACTCCAGTAATAGAGAGAATAATAGGTATTGTATGGGTACTTTACATTCTCCACTGTCTTCGTATTTGAATTTCCAGACCCCTGTACTTGGCGATTTTTTCGTTCTGTCTAACACGAAGATTATTATTGTTGGGTCCACATCAATTAATGTTGTTTTCTCTTTAGTTTATTGACTAGTATGAGATCTGGTCTATTATGTGATACTGTTTGGTCTGTCAGCACAGTGCGGTCCCAGTATAGCTTATAGTTGTCATTCTCAAGTATACTCTCAGGAACGTATTGATAATATGGAAGATGGTTTGTTTGAAGAAGTCCAAGTTTGATAGCTATCTCTTGATGAAGGATCTTTCCTACTGAGTCGTGTCGTTCCTTATATTCAGTTGCAGCAAATGCCTGACAGCCTTCGGTAAGATATTGGATAGTTTCCTGAGCTGTCATTCATATCGGCATTTGTGATTTTGGACCTGAGGGTCTTTGACGATATATTTCAGGTAAGTTTTGGTTGGTATAACCTGATCCTGAATGGCCAGTAGTGAACCTTCTGTTTCAGGGAACATATTTCCTGATGTCAGCCAATAATACATATAACACATTATTATTATTCTTATTATTAAACAATGATATCGAGCCAAAGCAGAGCTTATGTGACCCAAATTACAAAAATTTTTGTACGTTCTAAACTAAATATCAAACATCAAATAAACAAAAAAATCAAATTTTCTAAAGTAAAAATAAAAATAGCTTCCAAAAGAATTAGTACGTAGAAAAATTTCTTGCAATAATAGCAAATTAAATAAAAATATTAGAAATCATACATTAGATTACAAAATTTATTTTAATGAAGAGAAATCATATCAAATATATTGCTACAAGAAAAATACAAACATTATAGTTAACATGAGACTCGGTACAATATCCTGTTAGCTTTCATCAAACTTGTTTTTTTTAAACTATTTAAACTAGTAGCTTCTACTATGTCATCAATTAAACTGTTCCATTTATCAAACACCAGTTTAACTAAAAAGTTTTGCCTTGCAGTGGTTTTGAAAGACTCCTTTTTTAATTTATACTTATGACCTCTTAGTCTATCATCTTCGTTAATATTAAAAAAGTTTGATGTTCCCCAAAAATCCTCCTAAGAATTCTATAAGTAGATATGACATCACCTCTGTCTCGTGTATGAGTTAATGAAGACAACTTGAGCTTTCTTAGTCGGGTTTCATAGTTTATTTTCCCTAGTTAAAAGGTAGCTATAGTATATCTGGAGAATAAGCTGCAGTAAATTCTCAGAAAAAAACTAAATTGTTAAGCATATTTTAGTACGTGTGCTTTTTGTACAACGTCAATATTTTAGCTTATTTTACGTTGGGTTTGACTATTTAGATAGAAATTTTTCCATGTCACATGGACTATCGTAAAATTTAAATACCTGCTGTTGTTAGAACTGTGTAGGCTAGGGTTTTTTCAGCTGGTCATAGACGTACTTTAGGGTATTACATTATTTGTTTCGGTTTGTTAGATATTTAAACCATTTTCAAAGCATATTATATTTATATAAATCTGTTTATTTTAGTAACGTTATTTATGGTTATTTTTGTCGTTATGATAATGACCCATTAAATAACAAGAAATAAACAAACTCTTCAAATACATAGGTATTTAGTTAATGGTCTTTTGATAGTTTAGATAGAAAAAGTCGATTAGCGAAAGATAGTTTCTGATAAATGTGAACGCTATTTTAAATAGTATAAATTTCGATTTTGTTTGGAAAACCAATGATTAATAAAATGGTTAATGGTCTTTAAATAGTCATTCATTAATATCAGAAAATTTTTGTTTAGTCGATTATAAACGAGTGAAGAGATCTGACACAGTTGTTTTTTACAAGAGTGAATAGTGAGTTTATAGAATATGGAATTAACGTGTGATTATACACCAGTTAAAAAATTAAAGTTGAATCATTTATCACTTAACGAAAAGAGTGTTATCCTTAACGTCTCCAATTATTTTAAGCAACACACTCCTTCCAATACTGTTGAGAGTATAGTTGAAATTTCGTCTAAAGTAATGGGATATTTAAAATCAACTGTATATAACATTTTAAAAGAGGAAAAATCAGCTGGTATAACGCCACCCAAACCGAACCAGGAAGACCAAAATTGTCGAAAGTGAATGTGGATGAATTTTTCAAAAATGCAATTCGTACAATGGTCAACTCATTTTTTTTAACAAACAAATACCAACTTTAGATAAAGTTTTACAAGTCATTACCGACGATCCCGATTTACCCACAATACTTCCTTCAATTTACCTTCCAAACTTTGGTAAGTTTTGCATGAGTTAAACTTTAAATATGAAAAAGTGGGCAGACAGTCAATGCTTTTTGATTCCGAAGAAATTGTGTGTTGGAGACGAGACTACCTCAGAAAAATAAAAAAAAAAAATGAGGACAGTAAATAAGAACATTTATTATTTAGATGAAACGTGGGTTAATGAATACTGTAGGGAGAATCTGGACAGACAAAACTATAAAAACATGTCGACAAGCATTTCTGGAAGGATATTCACCTGGTTTCAAGTAACCAACAGGTAAAGGTCGACGATTAATTGTTACCCATATAGGTAGTATGAATGGATTTCTTAAGGGGGGTTTATTTTTGTTTGAATCAAAAAAGACCTGTGATTATCACGAAGAGATGAACGGAGATGTGAACGGATGGTTGAATTCATACCTAAAAATTCAGTTATTGTGATGGACAATGCAACTTACCACTCTAGATTAGTTGAACGTTTACCAACTACTCAATGGAGGAAAGATTAAATTGCAATGTAGTTGACTTCTAAGAATTTAATCTTTGACGATACACTGACAAAAGCAGAATTATTAGAGCTTGCTAAAATTAATAAACAAACTTATAAAAAATATGTCATTGAGGAAATAGCCAAAAAACGAGGAATTGAAATACTTCGCCTACCACCGTATCGTTGCGAGCTAAATCCGATTGAATTAGTATGGGCCGAAGTTAAAAGTAACGTTGCTCGAAATAATACAACTTTTAAATTGTCAGATGTTACTATTCTTTTTCATAAATCAATATCCGAAGTAACGACTGAACATTGGCAAAAATGTATTAATCACGTTATGGATATTGAGAAAAATATGTGGGAGCTTGATCATATAATAGATAGCAGTATAGAACCTATAATAATTCATCCCGGATCGGGTAACACTTCGTCTGAAACAGAATATGAGGAAGCTTAACTTTAAACTGTAGCTCAGAAGTTTATTTTACATTTGAACTAATTGCCGACATCTTCATTGTTTATTGTTTATTTATTTTTTATTGCTACTATAATTTTCATTCTTATTTCCAATATTATTAGTATTAAGAATATTATTATTTATTAATAGGAATATATAAAAACTTACAGTTTTTGTGTATGTATTTTACGTTTCAGTATAATTTATTGTATTTTATTATTTTATATTAACTGTATGTTTCACAAATAATAGAATTTTTATTCTTTTTGTGTGTATCTTTTTATTTTAAACCAGTATTGGATTGGATTAATTACTTTGTTCTAAATATACAAATAAATTTAACGCAAACTTTTCTTTTAAGATAACGTTTTAGTTAGAAGATATCCACGCCTATGTATTTCGAGGTGCGAAGATTAGTATTCTGAGAATTTACTCCAGCTTATTCTTCAAATATACTATAACTAAGTAGCTCTTCGTTGTACTCCTTCTAGAGTTTTAAAAGCAAGTCTGGAGACATTCTATGAAAGGTTTTGATACAAAGTATAAAGCAGTTTGGTTGACCGTAACACCAAGATCATAACTTCCTGTACCGATTTCAGAGAAACTCCATCCAAAAAATATGTTATATGCGGATTATTATATTCACATTTTGAACAACACAACACTTACGCGTATTTATTGGATCAACCCATTTCATGATTCATTCTGAATAGCTGGTTAAGGCCACTATGAAGAGTATTAACGATATATGGACAGTAATATAACTTTAAATCGTTGGCACATGAAACCGATTTTGACTGTAACCATAAGTTAAATCAGATACGTACAGTAAAAACAAAGTATGTCCTAATATTGATCCCCGAGGGACACCTCGGGCTACTGCACGTGGAACGCTGCAGTCATTTTCCAGTTTGACCGAAAAAGTTCTTTCAGGGAGGAAGTTTTCTAACCACAAATCTATAGAAATAATATCAATGGGTTCATATCGGTCCAAATATAAAGTCCATACATTAAGAGCGATAAAGAGGTTGCTAGTTACAGAACGATTTGGCAGAAATCCGTGTTGAGAGACTGGAATAGCGTTGGGCTCTAACCAAAAAGATACCAATTTATTAGATATTCATTTTTTCATTATTTTAAATGATAATGGTGGAACGGTTCCCGGTCGATATTTAGTCGAAAGGAGTTTATTTTCACTTTTATATATCGATTTAGATTTCGGTACAAATCCCACAGTGGTCCTCTTTAACCAATTCAGTAGAGATTTGAATACAAATTGCAGAAGTCCATCAATTTGTGAATGATGTGAGTGTGCATTGAATGTGTAATAGCCTATTTTTGTCGAGAACCCGCGGAATTTCTCATATTTTTAATTCCTGATGCCCTAGAAGCAGCATAATATACATTGATGGTCTGCTCCAACGTTATGATCGGCATTCTTGAAAATGGCTTTTTGGTCCAAGGGTTGCAAGAAACCCCTAACTTTGCTACGTCCGACTGCTTATATGTCCTCTGCAAATTTATAAGGTTATTGCGGTTATTAAGGTTATGCACATTATTAAAAAAAATATATCATGGATTCTGTAAAAATCAGTCGTGAGATAGTATTTTTTTTTTCATAACTTTGGTATTTCTCTATATTAAGGATTTAGTATTAATGGCCCAAATTTTTTTCCGACAAAATTTTTTCCGCTCTTTATTTGGTAAAAACTGTCGATTAAAATAAAAAATACTTCGTTTCGACAGTGTGGTCATAAAAAAATTCTTTTAGGTATTGGGCCTAAGCACTGTTAGCTTCTTCATTGTTACAAGCTTGGTCCATTCCCTAGGTATTCGGCTTAAACACTGTTAGTTTCTGCATTTTTACAAGGTTGGTCATTTCCCTCTTGACGTTTGTTATTAATTTTCCTCTCACATCTCGATATCTCTGCCTACTGATACCTTATTCAACACAATCACGTCTTGGGCTATTTTTTTTTCGATTAGATAATACATATGTAATCTATTTAATTTTTAGTGACGCTATCTGGACTTGCCCATGTTCATTTTGTACCAGAAACTTTTTTGAAGATGGTATTCGTTATGTAAAGGTTAATGTTTCATTTTTAATTACTGCAGTCGTGTGTCTCTTTCATTCCTCTTACCTTTACTTTTTAGTGTGTGTTGAATGAGGTACGCAACTTTTCTTGGCATGACTGTTGTGGGATGATTTTTTGTTTTGATCGATGCCATTCGTTCTACAAGCTCTTAACAAGGGGCAAATTCTTATAATATTTAGTATACACCATGTTATATTAATGTTTTGAGCAGTTCTGTATGTTTTAAGAACCTCCTTGAAAATATAAAAAAGCTGAGTCTAAATGAACATCTCTATAAAATCATGCAGAAAGCTGTACTAATGAGTGAATTTTCCCCCTAGAAGAAGTGAGAGCCGTATGGGTAAAACTGGATAATAATAATAATATGTTTTAAGTCGAGCCCCTCCCCCCCCCCCCCCACCGCCCTATTATGAATTCTAGATCCGCGCCTGAATGTACATATACTATTTCAAAGCTTTTTAAATTTAAATCTAGCATACTTATTTTTCTATCTTCACATTTTGCTAATAAAAAACTGTATATGAGTATTTTAAATGCATATTCTTAAAATTTGAAGATCTAGTTTTAATTTTTACATTCACATATTAAATAAAAACTCATACTTCAGAGATGGAAAATTGAGGTTCGTGTCTATAAAATCGTATTGATTCGAAATTAATGGAGGTTATTTTTTATATAAAAACACAAATATATCATAAAACATTTTTCGTGATCACTTAAATACATTTTCTCAAAATTTTGAATTTTTTTTGATAAATTTTTACTACTATTCATATAAATGAAGAAATAATAAATTTATTTTATAATTGAATAAAATCGAGCAATATCTCATGAGACAGACAGACACACGTTCCCTGTTTCCCGGCTTAGCGGTAGCTATGTATCCAGGGAAAAGCATACACAGCTTGTTGCCAAATTTATCGGTTTTCAGAATTTAAACGAAATTTTACGGAATCGCTCAAATCGTTGAATAATAAAAATCGCCTTTTTTGTAAATTAACAATATGGGCTACACGGAGGTAAAACACGAGATTTTAAAAAAGGATATATTTATGTTTCATACGGTGTTTGCTATTTTTATTTTAATTAAAAAGAAAATTAATAAGTTTTTATAGAGGAACGTTCAAAGTAGAAACATTATAAATAATGATTCCTGCTTGTCTCAGTTTTATACAAGAATTTATAAAGATAGTATGGCTAGAGGTAGTGAATTTGAATTTCATTTGAATCGCATAGTACAAATTTACTCTTCGACCGTACAAATTTTAATAATTTTGGACGAGCCGACTTACAGATACTTTCAAGGATATTTGCAAAGATGCATGCTTTTCTCAAGAAGGCACCGGCTAAAAATATGACCTTAAAACTGTATGGCGAGGCGCTCGGATTCTCAGACAAAATTAATTTTCTGGGAATGGTATTTGACCAAAAACTAACGTGGAAACAACATATTTCAGAGATAAAAAATTCTTGTCAAAATATATTAAATGCAATGAAAACATTATCAAATAAAAAATGGGGAACCAACGAAGCCAAATTATTAAATATTAATCTTTAACTTAAAATCATTCAAAACACAGCGCTTTGCATTGCCACAGGTGCATTTAGAACCACACCAGCATGGTGATAAGAATCTCCAATGCCTTACAGGAGACCCACCTCTTACCCTTCGAAGGAATTATTTATGCGTCATATGCATCTTCAGTCGCCAGTAATAATTTCCACCCAATGTTTCGAAATACATTTACTGGCCGTTACCTAGAAACTTTTAAAAAATGACTTCAATATAAGATTCTATCAAAGAGTCCCAAGAAATTTAAAAGTTCTGCAACTCCAAATTCCTGACCTCTTTCCTTCAAATTTAAAACCTCCTCTTCCCCGGTTAACCATGATTCCCGAAATCAATACGACGCTACTTCAATATTACATATCAGAGACATCACTCAATGTAATCCGACAGTCATTTTTAAAGGAACTCGAGACTTGTGGGGAAAGTTTTTGCATTTATACATATATATCCAAATATGCAAACAGTGTAGGATCAGCATTTCTCACTCCACATTCCTCGTCCCAATTTAAATTAATGTCAACCACCTCTATATACACAGCAGAATTATATGCAATATTACAAATCTCATTAATATTGCCAACCATTCTTCCACTGTCATTTACACAGATTCTCTAAACTCGTTAACAACAATAATTGGTCAACTATATACTAAGAACCCTATAGTCCTACTTGTCAAGAAAGAACTTGTAGTCTTACAAGAATCTGGTTCCGAAATCAAATTTATATGGGTTCCAACTAACATTGGAACACAAGGTAATGAAAAAGCAGAGACAAGGAAGAGAATCTACCAAAAACGAGCATGTGTTAAAAACTATCTCCAGTGACATAAAACAGTTCGTCAAATTAAAATTGATCAGCGCGTGGCAAAATAAGTAATGGAATCACACTAGAGACAATTCTATTATTTGTCTAATGTGATTACACACAATCTATTATAAAAAAAAATGTTAAAATACTAGCGTTTGCAGATGATGCCGATATCATAGCTAGAAGCAAAAGAGATATGACAGAAGAATTTAATTCGACAGATATTGAAAGCGTTAACAGTTTTACACACTCAGGCTCACTAGTCACCGTAGACAACAATGTCGGCGAAGAGGTTAAAAGAAGGATACAAAACCCTGATGAGACCAGTCTTTTTATATGGATCAGAGACATGGAAATTGTCAAAAATCAATAAAAAACCTGTATTGGTGATCATTTTGATTATATTAAGTAAATTACTCGTTCTATAATTTTGAATTCTTTCTTGTCTCCCTAATTTTACAGTAATAATGCGGTTGCTTCATTCCAGTCACTTATGTTTCGTATATTTAATATTGTATTCATTAACATAATTCTTATCTCACCCTAATTTGTTTGGGGCCATGGAGTAGAGCAATAAAGAGCTTCTTGATAATTGTACCTTTTTTTGTTTCTGTTTTTTTTATACGAAAACCTAGGTTTAAATACAGTTCTGTTCTTTTTCACTTATTACAATTATTTATGTAAGATATTGCAAAATTATCAGATATTATTTTAATTTTTATTTGGCTTCTTATATTTAAAGCCTCATTATATTCAGTAGTAAAAAGAATGCCTTTGCCATATTTGGTCCTTATTTTCGTCTACATCTATTGGTTTACAACCCACACATGTACACCGTAAATATGTCCCCCGGTGTCCTACATCCAGCTGTGAACAGATATTTCTCGCGTACACGTGGCGTTGCTGAGAGTATCCTTCCCTAGCCCCGCACCCGACCCTGATCCACCAATTTCCTCTTACCGTATCGTCTCCTCAAGAAGCAGAAGATAAGACGCACAATTGTCTCCACCGCAACTGCATCTCAGGTTCCACGTTTATTTTAACGGCGAAGGAACATACGTCGTGTTGGTATTACAGGCGGAGAATTTATATTTTACAGTCTTTCAACTTTAACAAGAGAAAAAACTAGCTTTATTTCACATTTTATGTTTTTAGTTAAGCAATTATTGTTATAATGAAAACAATCTCAGAAACTCAGGCGAATATTTTTTTCTCATCGGTATGTGGCATATTTATTATTTTTTTCAATCTGGTTCTTGATAATTCCACTAGTCTCTTCTTATTCTAATTCTTTCTCAAGTATTTGCATATTCTTCTTGACTTCTTTCTTTCGTTTTAATTACACTGCACAATGTTTTTTAATGTTTCCTTTATCTCATGAGCCAAATCTGTTGTGTTGAAAAAACTTAGCTCTAGTGTTGATGATAATATACAATTAGACCAATCAAGTTCGTAAAAAATTAGAATTTTTTGTCACAACTGTATAAACGGGTTTGACAGTTGACAGGACAGTATGAGATATTAAAAAAGGACCCTTGTCTAGGGATCTATCAATTTTTTTAGTGTAACTATTTTTAAATAAACATTTAAACTCATTATTTTGTTCATAATTTAAAACTTTTTAGAGAATTGAAGTCAACAGACAACTTTTTTAGAAAAAAAGATACACAAAATGAGATATGAAGGGCACAGGGGAAACCCCGTTAGTAAATTTTTTCAAGAAATGGGCTGATGACGCTATCCATTGGCTTCAAACGAATAGTTTTTAAACATTTATTAGCTTTTGTACAAAACACCGTCGCACTACTAAAATCCACCTTAGAAAATATGCGGCACTGGGGAAAAACCCCGTCAGTCAATGCGCGTGTACGGAAGAACCCCGGGAGTCAAATAATATTGTAGTAATCCTTTATTATTTAGTAACAGTGTTGTATACTTGTCGTCTGTTAGTTATTGTTCAACAACAAAGCTGATTCTTTGTATTGTCGAGAGCGTGTTATTTGTCAGTTTTTTGTGTACCTGTGTTTAAGAATAATGGAAAGTGCCTACTGAGACAGTTGCAGTGAAACTGATGCCTCGTTCAGAAAACCAATGAGTAAGAAACGAAAAACAACAGGTCGATTTAGGGATGTTAGAGGTTTACGAGCAGCGTCTCATGAGCTTGGGCTGGATTCTTTGTGCAAAATACTTAAATGCTTTCAGAATATACCAAAAGAGGGACGAAAACGAATCATTCGAGAGTATAATCTGCTGAGTGATGCTCAGGTCTGCTTAAAAGAGTTCATGTCGCTTCATGGTATTAGTGAGGATAAGGTTAGGTACATAAGGGGTGTTCTGCTTAGTGCTGGTAAATCTCCCACTGACTGTCGTGGAAAACATTCAACAAGACCCCACAAACTTTCTCAATAAACCAAACAAAACGTATTTACTTATTTGAAATCTCTTAAAGGGAGAACATCACATTATTCTTTAAAAGACATCAACAAAATTTACCTTCCTGCTGAGTTAAATATTTCAAAGCTACATACCATGTACTTAACTAACTATCCAGGACATAAAATTTCGAATGAAACACTTCGTGGGGTTTTTGAGAACAACTTCAACCTTTCCCTTGGGTAGTACATGTGATTCCTTTAAATCACAAATTTGGTATTTAGCGCTTGAGAAGAAGCTTAGAACTGCCACTGAGAAAGGAGAAACAAGTCAGAATCTGCAAACAAAACAGACAGAAAGAGAGGTGAGCGTTTTTATACATTAAAAACAATTTACCGAAAACGTTTCATGAAATCAATCACGATGGAATCTGTGACCATGGACTTTCAAAAAAACCTGACGTGTCCTAACATTACGACTAATGATCTATCGGCGCCAACTGAATTTTCTTAGTTTCAATATTCATGTACTTTCAACGTAGCAAGCAATTTTTTATACTCATCTACATACATCTGGTAACAAAAGATAAACGTTTTAAAACAATTAAGATGATAATTCCGATAAGAGGGGATCTTACATGGAATGCGATCGGAATATGAGAATTGTTAAACAAAAAGCTTATACAAAGGTTCCGGAAGACTGGAGAGGGTTCTAAGGAATACTCGGGTAAAACCCTCTCCATTTACAGTGATTGATTGCGAAGTAGATGTAGTTTTTAAAAATTGGACTGCTTACCTATCATCACTTTATCCCATTGTCCATGTCCATTTCCCACGAGATCGATTCGTATGTTAAAAATTTCGGCAACTGAAGGACGACTTGTGCTCTATAAACCTACTTTTTTTGGACGTTATTCATCCTCAGTCCTTTAAAAAAAACCTCCTTGCAAAAAATCAGAAAAATCAAGACGCAGCTACTGCAGTAATTACCCCATTATAAAATTTGTACAATGGAAAACTTCCAATACCAGCTGCAAAATAACGCGACCTTCTCCGATGATCGATCCAGATAATTTGACTGTATGGACCTCAATAATCAGGGGCTTTTTTAAGACTTATGTTAATAACCTATGGAAAAAAGTTTAAAAAAATTACATTTATGTACAAAAAATGATTTATATTTATAAACATTTACGATAACTCCGCTAAATTCAGTTCAAATTAAACGGTAAAAATATTCGGAAAGCTGATTAAAAAACACAACTTTTAGAAAAGAGGTCCACGACCTTTAGGAGGCAAGATAGCCCCTTTTTTTTAAATCACTGTTACTTTAATTAACAACATTAAGGACTAAAGTTAACCAATTTCTTATGAGAAAAGTCAAATGTTTAACAAAACTTTTAGCAAACAAGATTATTGAAAATTGTTTAAACGTGAGTGTTGTAAACCAAGAGTACTATTCATAGTACTAAACATAGTTTCAAAAGAGTGCTTAGAGTGCTCGGAAAAATGACATAATATATTATCTTTGTCTCTACTGGACTAAATTTGCATAAGTTAGGGATATTGCCAATATAATGGTAGTAGTATTTTATTCTGCATCAATTATTCGGAAGTAAACTATTAAACATTATTATAGTTTAAAAAAAAACATGAAAATTTGAGACTTTATTAAGAGATCACACACAAAAAAACATTCTAAGTATTGACAAAGCACCTGTACATATATTTGAAAATGACCTTTGTTGAAAATGACAAATGGGATAAACAAATATAACTGTTTAAAAACTACTTGACCGACTGTGCCCATCTTTCGCAAATGTAGTAACTACATAAAAACTCACAATAGGAAATGCATTTTAAATGTTTTTATTGTTTATTTTAATAATTATATTTGAAAAACATGCTTACTTTTGGGTTTAATTTGCAATAAATTTTTCGTTTATAAACATTTTTAATTTAGAAAATCTCATTTTAACAAGTATTTTCAAGAAAGTCGTCTGTTGAACTTTTTTATCTAGAATGCGTAGTTTTTTCAGAATATTGAAATGATGGAAAAAATTTCCTTTTTTTTTGTCATGATGCAGTAAAAGTTTCAATAAGCACGAGATAATCATCATCATTTTGGCTTTACAACCCTCTGTGGGTCCTAGCTTCCCCAAAAATTGTTTTTCAGTCGTCCCTATCCACCGCCATATCTTAATCTTGACTGATTTCTTGACCACGAGATAATACGCCTTTGATATTAACTTCCCCTAGATATTCCAGTTAAAAATAGCTTTCAGTAATTTTTCGTTTTACGTTTATTGACGTTTCAATTTCCACCTCGGAAATCAAAAGCAAAATACAAACATTAGCAAATTAAACAAATTTTGTTTTTTTTTGTAAATTGAAATGTCAATAAACGTACTTTAACCTTTAATTGTGGCTTATTCCCATTTAAATAGTAATTAATAATAGTTCCACTAAAAAGTTAATAAATCCCTAGATGAGAGTCTTTTTTTACTATCTCATACTACACATTTCAACTGTCAAACCCGTCTATACAGTTGTGACGAGTAAACGTATAACTTAATTAGCCTAAATACGTATATGTTATCTTTAAACATTAAGAGATAAAACTCAAATATTTTTTAAGTAGTAAACTACTGAATGTCTATTTGAATTGCCCTTAATAGAGCTATGTTCACAGCTATGAGCTATGATTGAAGAGATTCATGTATTGGCTTTGTTCGATCGCCACTGTTTTAGCTAGTCTCTCTTAAGTGAATTCCAGAGAATTCGCTTAGAAATCTTCAAGCATAGCTTTGTTTCAAGGATTTTGGTACCTTTTTCGATTACATAAATGTCTTGATGTAATCCTTCTATCATTCACATCTCTAGAATTAGGCGGAAAAGTTGTTGGAATTTGTCCAGTAATACTTTCACTAAAATATTATAGTTATCAGCTCTGTTGTTGCCTAAAAATCCACGAGTAACTCCCTTAGAGCTTCTCAAGCTTTAATATTTTTATAAAGTAGTGTAATACTTTTACACTTTTATAGTGTAATAAATAGTTTAACTACTTCCAAGAAGTTTCAGACTAAAGTTGCCATAGGAAACCATGAACCGGACGGACACTGTTTCAAGTTTCTTTCCTGTAAGGAGACAGCTGGATAAGTTTCATTATCTTGATAATAAGAGATAAACCAGAAATTAGAAAACCATAATATAGCTCCCTCAAAATTAAAAACACTGCAAAACAAACATCTATGTCGGTAAAAGGGTGTTCAAGCAAGTGGGGCGTCATTCCTACCGAGATGCTGATCAACCCAGCACGACTCAACTAGCTACACACATTGAAAAAATCAGAATGATCTTTCTCTCCGAGGTCAAGGTGACACTGAATACCGCTTTTGGCGGTTAAAATTTAATTCAAACGCAAAATTCCTCGACCTTGGTCTTTCTCTGGCCAATTTGGATGTTTCTTTCGGATATTATTTTAAAATTCTAGCGTGCTAGCGTCTGTGATACAATATTAGTGCCATTTGCGGGACATCTTCTGTAAATTTGCTCACGGTCTTCAAAGAATTGTTCTTTTATTTCTTCTGCTTTTTCATTAGTCGGGACATGTAAATTGATCAAACTGTAATTGAAGAACTTCCATTTTAAGGACAAATAGCACATTCTTTGACTGTAGGCTTTAAAGTCAATAATAAGGCTTTTTGTTCTTTGGTTTACAATAAATCCCTCCCATCTATGCGTTGACTTTCATTGCAGCTATAATATATGGAGTGGGTTCTCTTGTCAAGAGTTCGGGTTCCCGTCCACCTTCCTGCAGTGCAGCCCAACTCCACAACCTGGAGGACCAGGGACTCTTCTGTTAGGGTTGCCATACCTTAGTCTGTTTTGGTTCACGGGTGGTAAATCAGACTAAGGGTACGTTCATAATGGAGACCATCGCATCGTATCCTCGCCTAGAGCATAACATTGACAGTGAACGCTCGCATTTAAAATAATTCATTTAGGAAAGATTCTATGGTCGGAGCGAGGGTCGTCGCCTCGTTATGAGCGCCCACTAAGGCATACTAGCCCTAAGAGAAGAATTTCTGCCCTCTCCTCTAACAGAATTAGTAACTCTTCATGTTCTGCTTCCAACGTCATAAATTTCAATACATTGCAGATGATTTTGCGATTTTGTGTACTTATACTTTATTATGTTTATTAGTGATTTAAATTTCATAATTAAAATTCTGCCACAGATGGTAGCAATATTAGAATAAATGATTTTTACTCTGCACCGTTGTTTCTTTCAGTAATTTTCTCACAGCGCTGTACAAAATCCTTCATAGGGCTTCTTGATTTTCGCAATTGGGATTTTTAACAAATCTGATTAGCGAGTAAAGTGAAAATATATTCATCAACCATCCAGTCGGAAAGATTATTTTTAAATTGTCCCTATTAAAATAACGGTTTTTAATTTTGTTTATAATGAAGGAAAAAAAGAAAAGTGTTGGCTAAGCTATGTTCCAGAGAGTTGGCGAACTCCATGGATTATACATTTGGTGTTCGATGACTCCAATCAGGGTACTACAGACTCAACAGTTCAGCACAGTGAGGCAGCTTCGATAGAACTTACTGTTACTACGAGAAGGTTAAATTTGGTCTTGATAAACGAGATCTGGGTATACCAAAGCCAAATAAAGATGTCTATTGGTTGTTGTGCACGTCATGATGCAAGGAAGAGTAGAGGAAAGAAAATGCTGGGGAAGAAAGGAGAAATCTTGGCTAAGGACTATCAGAGATTGGACTAACCTCAGTGTTAAACAGATATTGTTAATGGGAGATATACATTAAGGCAAATGGCTGAGCTACGACCGGTGCAGAAAAGATAGCTTCCAAAAAAGATGAAGAAAAAAATGTATGATTGTGTCACGACTATGGTTTGTGAGAGCAATTTTAGGTCCTAAGATATTTCTACTGATTTATTACTATTAAATTAAATAGAATTTGGAATTTGGTCGTTTACAGCTACAGCAATAAAGATTTTATTTGAATTTATACACAAACAATCTACAATAAATATTAACTAGCTCATTACTTTTTCGTAAAAGTTATGGCCGATAAAACGACTTACATATCGGATTCTTTGTTTATTTTGAGAAATAAATGTATGAATCACAACATAGCATTTAAAATTTTTCCACGAAATGCTTTTAGATGAAAACGTCTTTAATAAAAGCAGTAAAGGACAATAATTAGCTAATGTCCAACAGAAAATAAAATATAATTTAGTAATACCAGGAATAACTGATTTTAGCAGCATACCTGCTAAAGATTTATTTCGTAACATCTTATCGGTATTTGGTCAACTGGTTAGTCATAATCTACCGACTTCTTAATTTTACTTTCTATCAAGTCTTGTAATGCTTTTACTCGGTTTTATCTTGTCCTTCAATGGTTTGTTAATTGTTCTGCATATATACAAAACCTGCCAATTTTGATATTAATGTTTTTATCTTTCTTTATATACCTAATACTGAAGTACTTCACTTGTTAGCATATTTAACTTAATATAATAGTTCGTTGATTCCTCTTTGGAGCTAACTTTCAGAATTTTGGCTTATCAGCTAACTATTGACAAAAATTATCGTTTTTATTTGTGTAGTTGATTAATTTCTATACCTGTCCATGTTGTTGTATCCCACTATCTTATGATACTGCCTATGTAGCAAGGATACATTAATTTTGCAACACCTTAAATAAAAAAAAAATCAATCCAGCTATAACTAGAATTCCAATACAGCAATATACTTAATATAGAATATAACAAAATTGCCAATAAAACAATCCAGACCATCAATGAAACATTCTTCAAATTAAAGGATAAACACCCTAAAGAGTAACAAAAAATGGAATATTCATGTCTCCTGTACCGACTGCGGTAGTTAATATAATATATATATATATATATATATATATAGAAAAGAAATTTAATCTTTGCAGATAAGTTAAATAGTAAACTCTTAAATATTGCAGATTTCCCCAATATTTAAGAGTAGGTATATATATATATATATATATATATATATATATATATATATATATATATATATATATATATATATATAGTTTGAACCTTAATATATATTTTTTAGTGGATTTTCTTGGGCTTAGGTTCATAAAAAAAATTAATTTGATACTGATCGTTTTCGTGGTCTTCCTTCTGATCGTCTTCCTATTGGGGAACCGTCTCTTGCCGTCTTTACTTCTCTATTTGTTGTTATTCGACTTACATGATCTTCTTACCCAGTTCTTGATGTTCTCCACCTTGCATCTACGTCGTATATCTGTACTTCTAGCTCTGTCCCATAGTGTCTTGCCATACATTTTTTCAAGTGTTTTCATCTCTGCTGTTTCTTTAACATCCTTTTTGTTCTCTCTGTGTCAGGTCGTGTTTCTGTGTCATTATTGGTCTGATGACTATTTTGTAAATTCTGCCTGTCATTTCGTTCCCGATACTTTTATATCTCCATATTGTTTCATTCACTTGATCTTCCACTTCGGTTTCGAGCTTTCCGTACCTAGATAATGTGATGCGTAGATATTTAAACTCCATCACTTGTTCTATTATCTGACTTTCCAGCTCCAATTTACATCTTAGTAAATTTGCTGTTGTAATCATGCATTTTGTCTTTTTTGGGGAAATTAACATGTTAAATTTTCTGGCGGTTATATTAAATTGGTATAGCATACTTTGTAAATCGTCTTTACAAGATACTGCATAGCAGATTATTTTATGTTGTTTTTCTCCCATTTGGTATCATTTTTTAAATCTTACTTTTTTTATTATTTCATCCAAAATCAGGTTGAACAATGCGAGGACTCAGGGAATCTTTCTGTCCTACCCCATTGCTTCAATAGGGTCGGTTAGTTCTTCTTCCACGTTTAGTTGTATTGTGTTGTTTTGGTAGATATTTTCGATCTTTTTGATTATTCCTAGAGGTATCTTTCTTACGTACAATAAGTTTATAACGTCCTTTAATTTGACCCTGTCAAATGCCTTCTTAAGATCCACAAAATATAGTTATGCCGGTTTGTTGTATTCTAATGATTTCTGTTTCACTTGCCTTATTCTAAATATAGCGTCGGTGCATGATCTTCGCGACCTAAAACCTTGTTGTTCTTCTGCTAGTGTTATAGTTTCATTAAGTATATTTGTTATCACTTTGATTGTTAATTTTAGTGTTGTGTTTAATAAATTAATTTTTCTGTAATTTTTTCGGTCCGATTTGTCTCCCTTTTTGAAGAGAGGTATTAAGATGCTTGATCTCCATTCTTGAGGAATTCTGTTTTGTTCTATTATGTTTTGGATTAGTTTCAATATTTGTTTGGTAAGATCTGGTTCTCCGTACTTTAGGAGTTCGTTTGGAATTCTGTCCTATCCTGGTGATTTTCTATTTTTTAATTTCCTTAATGCTTCCTTTACCTCCTCCTCAATATTTATTTCTTCGGTTGTCGTCACCTCTGGTGTTGATATTTAATTATCGCCACCTTTAGCAAATAGGGATCGAAAGTAGTTTACCCATGTTTTCTGCTGAATGCGTTTCGTTTTTATTAGTTCGTCCATCTCTTTTCTTTGTCCTCTGCTCATTCTCCATATTTCTTTTTGTGTTCTGTAGATGTCGTGTTCCATCTGTTTTGAGAAGCTCTGCCAATGTTCTTTTTTTATTCCCTACTAAAGTATTTGTTTCATTTCTGATTCGTTTATAATGGTTACATGCCTGTTGTGTTTGTTGTGTTCTGTATTGTAAAAAGGCTTTCTTCTTTTCTTCACATTTTGTCTTCACTTCCTGTCTAAACCATGGTGTTTTCTTTTTTGACATTTTGGTGTTCGGTACTTTCCTCTCTCCAAGTGATTCTGTTGCTGCGTTAATTATGTTATTTTTGAGTTTTTCCCAGCTTTCCTCGATGTTATCTTTTTCTAATATTTCATTCAGACTTGAAATTCTGCAGGATTATTAGCGATCAAAACGATGTCGTCTGCAAATAATCTTAGATGGCTGAGGTATTGTTCATCAATGCATAAGCCTTTTTTCTGCCAGATTATTTTGCTAAATATATTTTCTAGAGTTGCAGTGGAAAGCTTTGGGAATATTGTGTCTACTTGTCAAACGCCTTTGGTAGTGGGAAATTCTGGAGTGTTTTCATAACTTTTCTACCTTAGCTTTTGCTGGTCTGTATATATTTGCTAAAGTCTGTACGTATGGTTTGTCAATGCCTTGGTTGGTCAAAGCTTCTATTACTGCTTTGAGATCTATAGATCAAATGCCGTCTCGAAATATATGAAGATAAAGTTTAGCAGTATTTAATAATACTTAGTTCTTCTCATTAGTTTTCGAAGCGTATGGATATAATCCAGGGTACTGAATCTACTTCTAAAGCTAAGGTTTTCATCAAAACGTGTTGCTTCTGTGTATTGTGTTCTAGGATCCCAAATAGCGGCAGCGACATTTGAGTATTTTTTAAGGTGTCTGTATAAATGTAATAAAACTGTGGACAAGTTTTTGTACTTCTCCATGTAACATAGACTTCCTAAAGTTCAGTGGGAATTTTGTCTTTCACTGGGAATGATCTCTCATCTAATTGTAAATATCTTACGAATGATATTAAGGTATATTTGAAATGGTGGTATTCTTAACGTGTATTTAATTATATTTTATAATTTTAGTATCATCATCATCATTTTGGCTTTACAACCCTGTGTGGGTAACCTCCCTAAGATTTTTTTCCAGTCGTCCCTATCCATCGTCTTCCTCCGCCAAGCACGTATTTCCATATTTCTCATATCTTGGTCTATGTTATCTAGTAATCTTGTTCTGGGTCTTCATCTTCTTCTTTCACCAATAGGTCTATCATTTATTATTTTATTATTATCATATATTATTTTAGTATTATATTTTTAAATTGCCGTTGTTACATATTCCAACAGGTAATAAAATAGCTTTTTTTTATCAACATTCACTTGTTAGATCAAGTAAAAAAGTTTGTAGCACTTGTTCTATATTACACCCTCTTTAGTAATAATTTTCGTATAAACTTTTCACTTGAGCTTTTCATTCTTAAACACACCCGTGGTTCATTACACTTTTAAATCGTTATTTAACGTAAAAACTTAACTTTTTTATGTCTGTAATTTTGGTTGATAAGATGAAGGACTGAATGATAAATTCGTGTTCATGAAAATTGACAGCAAAACGATTTTCAAAACAAAATTATAAATTACTTACTTCACGTAAATTATTACCTTCTAAATAAATTAAACATTTTTTTAGCTATTTTGTTTGGGGCGAAGGGCTGTATAGTTTCGCCAGCCACGGGCGGTGATTTTTAGCACTTTTAAGGCCGACTCTGGACCGATGTAGTTTACAGCTGATCCTGTTCTAGCAACTTCATCAGATCTTTTATTGCCGTAAATTCCCCGATAACATGGCACACATACCACTGTGGCACTGTTATATTCCGCCAATCGAGTTCATTTCGGCATTCTCCAACTAGTCGAGAGTCTACCTTAGAGCTTCTAAGAGCTCTCACAGCCGGTTGAATATCTGTGCAAGCATTGTTCTGCTAATTTCGAATCCTTCACATTAATTTCTCTTGTACAATAAAAGATTACATAAATCTCTGCCTAGAATATTACGTAAATATTAAGATGATTAACATCCACAAATTAAAAATTAAAGTAAAAAATGTTTAATAGTTACACAATAAAAAATATGCGTAGTAGTTATATAATCCAACAGCACAGACACAATTAATCGAGCTGAAGAGAACAAGGAAGGCAGTTTATTAATTTATATATCGGGCAGTTTTCAAAAATCATCGGCCACGTGCCATTATGTTGTTCATATGTGATCCAGAGAAAGAAATACTTAATCTGGAGTGATAGAGCTCATCTGTGACCAACCAACTTCTGTCTTCTTGTACACTATCCATTCCTCGATATCTTTTATCACTTGGGATTTTTAAATAGATTCTTCACTGATTGCTTTTATGATAATTCTTTCTGACTCATTTGACGGAAAACTCTTCTTTTGTCTACGTACCTAATCTTCACACCTCTTTATAAGGATCAAAATTTCTGTTAATTATTTCTCTTATTTCGCTCCAAATCATTAATTGCTGATGAGGTACTCCCTCTTGCTATGATTGCTTTTTTTGCTTTTTTTGCGGAAACTAATCACATACTTCAGTGCCTAAGTATTTTAAAAAGGAACGACGGAATAACATTTGAGATTATCACATAGACAGTTTTAAAAATAAAAGTATAAATTAGAACTTGTAAATTGTAACTCCTTTTTAAAGTGAAATAGAAAATGAATAAATGAAAAGCAAAAAATATGTAACGAACAACGGTGACGTATGGATCAGCACTGTATTGGTAAAATATCATATGAGCCCTGAAAAATACAGGAACGGTATCATGAGTATCACTAGAGCTCCTTATTGTCTCATTCACTCATTTCGGCGGTAGTCTTTTTAACCGTCCTGAGGTTTAAAGCAAACAACATATGGAGACCTCACGATGTGGTGATAGTGACACAAACATTACTGGCAACATAATTCAGAATTCCATCTTTCAGATGAACTCAGATATGATGATACCTTTAAAACATTATTACTATCATGGAGATTAATTATAGTGCACTAATAAATCAAATCGATTACCACCTTGAAAGCTGTACACATTGCAATTCCCCCAAGACAGACCCGGGAGAATAATTAAAAATCAAATCGATTACAGTTTAGTGAATAAATGATTCCAAAACAGCTTTACATATGTCAAGACTTATCCTGGAGCAAACCACAATTATATTCTCAGAGTATTCTTACAATCCATTATAGATAATATAAGAAAGAATTTTGTATACTACATTTAGCATTGTAATTGATCTATAATTCTGGCATTCTCTCTTATCACTTTTTTTTAGATATTGGCTGTATAAGGCCAATTCTTCATTCCTTCAGCATTTTGCTCCTTGTTCCATATTAATATTATTAGATAATGAATTATTCCCCAGAGTTCGTATCCTCTATGTTTTAATAATTCTCTCGGTTTCTCGCGTGTTATTATTTTTTTATTTTCAACGTCTGCCATTAGCAATCTCCTTATAATTTTTTGCTTCTCCCTTAGTAGTTTTCCGTTCTTATCTTTGCATATCATCAATTTTGGTCTAAACGACTGTGTGCTTCTTTTATTGTTATATAGATTTTTCTGCTTAATGTCTGATATTATGCTCCAGGATTTCTTGTACTTATTTTTTCAAAACCTTTTTTTTTCTGTAGATTCTAGTCGCTTGTATTCTCTTTTCGTCATAAATTTCCATGTTATTTCTGGTATTTCTTTGAAATTCATTATTTCTATATTGTCTTTTTTCCTTTACTGCGGTTCTGCGTTCATCATTATACCATTCCGCATTTCTTTGTCTTTTGGCTTTTCCGACAGTTTCCTCTGCAGATTCCATTTTATTTGGAGAGCATTTTGGTATTCTTGTTAGGTTGTTGGGTTTTTGAATACTTCAACATTCCGTTTTTTACTTTGACTATTTGCCTATTTTGCCACTGCGATTTTCTGCCGCAATTTTGCCCCCACAAGAAAGCGATCGAGTTAGTGTACACCTACATTGGAACCGTATCGATTAAAAACAAACTCAAGGTATTAAATCAGAGTGCCTATACTGCTTCGTCATGAAAGCAGTATAGGCACTATGATTTAATACCTTGAGTTAGGTGTGTCTACGCCTAGGATAGTGTCTTTGGATTTTATCACATACTTCCTGTAGTTCTCCGTAGAATCTTTCAACCTCTTCTTCATTAGCCTCTTCCGTCGGTGCATATACATTAACCATTATCACGTTATGCAGGTTACCTTTAAGTCCTATGGTGCAAATTCTGTCTGACATTGGTGTAAACGCGATAATGGATTTTCATAGTCTTTTGGTTACTCAACCAAAATGCTAATTTTTTATAAGTTACTATATGTTGTTAGTTACTTGATTGTTTATACAATATCATCGTATAATGTCCATTTACTTGAGTTTTATTCACATAATTGTAAATAACTTTGACTGCTACATGTCTTTTTAAGGTAACAATTATAACATCGTTTCCATGATTGTGTGGTTCTCATATTGTACTTTTTAGATGAACTGATGATGCTTTCAAAATACGAAAGCGAAACGTCTTCAAAATAGATAAAGTAGCGTATCAACTTTGTCTTTTATTTCTCCACCTTGAGACCGATATAAGAACCCACCACTCGTCTGAGTGATCCATATATATATATATATATATATATATATATATATATATATATATATATATATATATATATATATATATATATATTCATCAGAAATTGTTGCTTCTTTAACGGGAAATGAAAATTTAGCGGTATTCAAGCAAATCACCATTAGAAAGCTCACTAGTTGCGCGCAATGTAGATTTTCAAATGTGTTTTCGTATACTAATTAAAAGTTTGAATAAAACAGGTTCTTCTTTTCGCTCTAATTTCTTTTTCGATATCGATTAAATGGGTATAATAAGTGCTTCTGACATTAAGAGAAAAGTGGGAAAATTACATAAAATAGTGAAAAGAGTTAACAACTTCCGCAGCAAATTTGAGTCAATGGGTTTCCGGGGGCGATATACACGTGCTACCACTCGTGTCAGGTTTTAGAGGTGGGAACGGTGGGACGGAAGGTAGCGAAGTGAGGAAAACCACGTGTGTGCGTCACTGCCTGTTATCGATTTTACTATGCGTATCGTTGATGGACTCCGGTAAACGTCAAGGCCTTACATCAACCTTCTTACAGAGTGTTCTAACTCCAAGGATTTTTGATGTAGTAACAAATACGGATTTATAATAAGCTTCAGTTCTTTTCAATTGTTTAGTTTTACCAACGGTTCGTATAGATTGAAAAATTGTAACAAACGAATAATAAAATATGGGAATGTGATAAATGTAGTGAGACGGAATTAATCTCTTTGCAGTTATAGAAACTGTGGACTTACTTTTCTAAATTATGGGTCTAAAACATTAATTTAGGATTTCCTGAATAGGAAATTGAATAAACCATGGTGGAATAATGAATATAGGAGTGCCATAAAATATCAAATGGGCTATTTTATAGTTTAAAAAGTATCGAACTACATTATTAAAATTTGTTAAATTATCAGTAAGCAGAAGCTAATAAAACACGAATCGTTTTAGATAGTAAGAGTCCCGAGGAAAATTGCACCTGTTGTCAAGTACATTATTTGGCTCCAGGTTTGGAATCGTGAGTTTTCAAACCAATCTTAAAAAATATTAGCTTCCATTCTTTTGTGGTAGTCAACGTTACACTCCTCTATTTTCTTTTCATATAATATTAAAGCATTTAGAACCCATCCTTTCTCCGTAATGTTCAATAATCAGCCGCGATCCTTTATTTGCAGGCATTTTTTATATGTATGTGTTTGAACCATCTGTCTATTCTCTTTATCGTGGTTATCACGCCAAGTTTCATCTAAATAGTAAATTCGCATACTTTTCTTGCCTATATTTGGTAATTTGTTCTAGGTACCTATACTTATATTACGTAAGTTGTTTCCATAACTACTTAGTTATTGTTTTAAATTTAAAGCCTGAAGTGGTTTTTAATAGCTTTATGAGTGAAAAATCTATCATCATCATAACTGGCTAGACAATCCATTGTAGATCTTGGCCTGCTCACAAAGAAGTCGCCACTCCTATCGATTCCTCGCAACTTTCCTCCGTTTTCTGACCCTTAGAATCTGTAGGTTTTCTTCCACATCATCAATCCATCTCGTTCGCGGTCGTTCTCTACTTCTTGTGCCCTCTGATTCTGAAAATGTAGCTTCGTGTATTCTTGATCTGACATCCTAGCAATATGTCAGCCCATCTAAGTCTCTGCACTTCCCCGTCTAGGTCTCTGCACAACGAATTTTACAATATCTGGATCTGTGTATAACTAATATATATATATATATATATATATATATATATATATATATATATATATATTTCAAAGTTGTTTCTTCGACGCCATAGCCCATTTTCATTTACGGGCTCAAAAATCTTTCTTAAAATTTTTCTCTCAAAAATACCAAGAAGTCTTTCATTATTTTGAGATAAGATCTACGTTTCAGTCTCATATATCAAAATCGGTTTTATTAAGGTCTTGCATATATTGAGCTTGAGCTTGACTGCACGTTTTATATTTTTATCTTTTAATTGTTTCTGGAGACCGTGAATAGTTCGTAGTTTCTATTGCTATGCGTATTTTTATTTCGTCGCTTGTCGTGTTTGTTGCATTTACTGGCGATTCGAGATATGTGAATTCTTTGACTTGCTCAAAGGTATGGTTGTTAATTTGAATTCTGTTGGATATTTCGGGGGTTTTTGGAGTCAACATATATTTGATTTTTTCCTCGTTTACTACAAGTATTAATTCACTTGCCGCGTCCGCAAGCCTTATAAAACACTGCACTGTGTCTAATTCTGCCCACTATAACTATATCGTCAGCGAATGCGAGAATTTGCGTCGATCTATTAAAAATAATTCCAGTCATTCTACTATTTAATTGTCTGATTGTATTTTCCACGGCAGTATTAAAGAGGAGACACGCCAGCTCGTCCCCCTGTCTTAGACCATTATTAATGTCAAAGAACGTACGAGTTTTCTCCTTCAATTGTAACGCATGAACTTACGTTTTGCATTGGTAATTGACTAAACTTAAAAAGGCAATATTAAAGAGGAGACACGTCATCTCGTCCCCCTGTCTTAGACCATTATTAATGTCAAAGAACGTAGAGTTTTCTCCTTCAATGGTAATGCATGAGCTTACGTTTTGCATTGTTAGTTGAGTCAACTTAAATAGGTCTATAGGTCTTTGGATAGTTCTAAATTGTAGTCATATCGCTTCCTTCGATTCTAGGGTTCATTTTTAACTATTTTGAATACAGTTGAAAGTGGAATTTCTGGCATATTAGAAGTTGCTTGTACCAACAGTTTTTCATCGAAGCCGAATTTCTTATGTAGACTTTTGTACACCTTGAAACATACTTGCTGGGTTTTAGCATTTAAATACATTCGAATCTTCTTTTACTGGTACCTTTTTTTCAGGAACTACATTCATACCGGCACTGGCGCTAGCACTTTCTACAAAATCAGTATTTTTATCGTACTCAATATTTTCAACCACATTGATCCACGGACGCCACATCACTATTCATATCCTACACTTCTAAACGAACTGCGTCTCAACTATAAAACGCTTCGCATATGCATCCGGTCGGTTGTAAATAAGATAATATAAACTGGACCAAATTTCCTTGCTTTTAAACCAATCTACAGTATAAGTTACCGCTACTATAGCTGCTTAGCCGAAATGCTCGAATCTTGACATGAAGTGAAAGTTAGAATAGAAATTGCACGAGCAGCATTTACAAAGAGGAACCAATTTCTTTGTTGTAGCAGCCTCAAATTAAGGCTCCAAAAAAGAATGCTTGGTTGCTACGTTTTTCAACTCTCCTGATCAGAGGCTTGAGCACTCAGGAAAATTGAAATGGATAAGCTTTAAAAGATGTTGTTACCCCTGAATGTTAAAAATCTCATGCACTAGCTAATGCAAAGCTCCTCCATATAATGAAAAAAAAAAACGAAAAAATAATCAGCACCCTGAAAACAAGAAAGCTTTAATACTTTGGACACGATATTCATCATCATCATTGGCTCTACAACCCATTGTGAGTCTTGGCCCGTAGGAAGTCGTCTTCCACCTGGTCCTTCCTACGCCATAATCCGCTTTCCTGCACTGCACGCCTTTATGTCTGAGTACTTTACGTTCAAAACCCCCTTAATGTTATTCATCGCTTTTTGTCATCGTCCACGTTTCTGGCACGAAGTGACAACAGGCTTGATAAGAGTTCTGTATATCAATATTGTTATTGTCTGAAAGTTTCGAATAATGAAAGTTCTATAGTAAAATGTCATTGAAAATACTTACTTGGATTTGGAAATGACCAATGAAACTCAGGTGTAACACTATTTTTCAATAAATCTAAATACGCCGGATCATTTAAGTTTCTCTCATTAAAAAAGGGACCAGTATCTACAGTTATGCCGATTTATGTTTCCATTAAATAAAACAGTAGCCTCATCGCAAAACATAATAATACTTAAAAAAATTTGATCGTTTTGATCATGACATTTTCCTATCATTATGTCTGCAAACTCTTCAGGTCTATCGAAATAATCATCTGGCAACTCCTAAATTAAGTTTATTTTGTATGGTTGGAATTTATTTTCACATACAATTTTCATTACGGATGTTTGCAAAATCTCAAGCTCCCTGGATATTTGTATAGTACTCTAGTGTGAATTGTTTTCTAACAGGACAAAAACATTTAAAGATTTGTTTTCACTTGATGTAGTTTTTCTGTGCCGTGATTTTGATAAATCTTTTACTGAGTCAGTTTCGTTAAATTTTTTACCAATTTACTGACAGTAGATCTTGTCATGGGATTTCGGTTAGGATGTAAATTATTAAAGATATTAAATATATACCAATAATATTAATTCATTGAAACGTCAAAGTTGTTATTGTAACAAGTCATAGCTACGTAAATGTATTATTTTAACTTCGGCGAAGATAATGTAAATGTAGCAATAACTCCGAAATTATGACATTCAGGTATAGGGAATATAACAAAAAATAAACAGTATTTCTTAAGGTCTTCAAAAGGCAAAAATATACAGGGTGATCCATTTGAATTGTTTTTTAAAGTATAAAATATAAAGTATAAAAAAGGTCTTAATTTTTGGTTTTTAAAAAGGTTCGTTGGTGCTTTTAAACACATTCTACAATGATTTTAAGTCGCGTCATTTTAACACTCCAAAGTAACTACTATTTCGCTCATTCAATTTTGGAAATTTCGCAAAAAAGTCGAGACTACCCTTGTTCCAGATGGCAGCATAATTTTTTCTTCAGTTTAAAGTACTAAAGAATAAAAAAAAACGGTCCCAAGAGTGTGCCCGTAAATTTCAAAATCAATGTTTTTGGCATCAATATATACTTACGTATGTTAATTTCTGCAATTACTGTATTACTTTAGTTGATATATAAACTCTCTTACTCCTTTGAAATGATATGTTCCAACCTTTAGATTTTCGGATGTTGCTACTTGCTTATTATTTGCCACCTTCATATACTTAGTTTTCCTACGATTAAAGTGTAGCACCATTATTTTTGCTGCTGCTTCTAATGCCGTGAACGATTGGACCAGGTTCACCTTTCTTCTTGCTATATCCATATCATCCGAATACGTTGGTATTTGTACCACAGTCGTGACCACGATCTCTCAAACCGTGTTTATGTTTTAGCCTTGTGTTTGGAGAAAATGGACAAATATGTATATTATTTTCTTTTTAAAGCATTACATTTTACGTAATATAATGTGAAACACCTTAAGTATCATGAATTTTATTATTAAAAAAATAAAATGATTGGGGTTTTAAACATGAGAATAATGTATAATTGGAAAAAATTAAACAAAAAATAAAAATAGGCCATTTGATCGGTGTTTTGTACTCACACTTGTACTGAGTGTTCAAGGCACAGAGATACTTTACACTTGCTACAAAAGAATCTAGTTTTTCAATTTTTTTTCCGCCGCAGATTAAACAACTACATGTAGAACCTGTTTTTTCTGGTTCAGGTTGTAAATTGGGCTCTGAGGCACCAGTCAGTTCTCTCAGTCTCCCCCTAATTATCTTAGGCAAATGAAAATATCAACTAACCTTCTGAGCATATGTGCATGTGTCAGTTGATTGACAAGTAAGTGTATATAGGAAAGTTCTCCTAGGTACGAGATTATCTTCTTCAGTGTTGAAATTATAAATAACGTAGCTATTGATTAGAGTGTAAAAAAGTACCATTGATCTTCTTGTATTTCTTGAGACATTATAATACCCTGCCATCTGATTAACCATATCGACCCCCTAGTTTGGTTTTATTGTTGGCGTGTATGATTATTGGTTTTCCACTTTCTTCATCAATATCTATGTTAGAAACTATGTTAGAAAATTATAGACCAATTACCGTACCAACTGTCTTGTGTAAGGTTATTGAAAAATGCATTCACAAAAGGATGTTGTCACTTCTTAGTAAATATTGTAACATTTTTTTTATTATTAATATATTAAATTATTTTTAATTCCTTTTACCCCCGTGATGATAGGCCGATGATCGTGTTTACGATAAGAAAATATTATTGGACCTACCAAACTATCATGGATTTCCCTAATTAAGAAAGGTTGTTAATCCTTTCCTTCTTAATCCCGAGTATGAAAGGAACTAATGCTTTTCGGTATGCGGATTCTTTTTCATAAATTGGTAATTTTCGTCGAAGACACGTACCTATAGTAATCTTTTGACAATAACGTAATCCAAAAGGATTGTATGTTTCTCAGGTCCAATTGTTGGTACCGATTATTTACCCCAAATTTTCCAATAGTCGTTAAGACCTTATCTTCTCAGAACTACATACGACTGGCACATGATTCTATCCCTTCTTTTTTTCTTGGGTAGTTGGTAACATTTAGAAAAACCAAGGGACTTATGAGTGGGCCGTTGTTGAGAGAAGACTGAATTCTCGTGGGCCGCTTCGCGATACCTTATCGTCTCTATTATCGTATCGTTCTCTGTGTATTTTTTTTAAGTGTGTATACACTTGTTTAATTGAGTATTTTATCTTATACTATATTAGATTAAATATAGTTATAAAGTACCTTTAAGGTTAATTAAATTCAGTGTTTGATACCAGTAAAGTATTAACTTCAGTGATTTAGGCTGCAGTCATCAAGATTTACTGTAAGTAATCATTATCTTCAAATTATCTGGGCGAGTAATATGGTATGGTAACATATCATCCTCCATTATCTGGACGTATCTAAAGTTCCTCCGTGTCTTCACCTGTCGATTGCTGATTTTTGCTTTCAATTTAAAGAACATTTTAATAGATTCAAGAACTTTCAATAAATAATAATTATGAACATTTAAATCTTAGTTTCTCATTAAATAATAGTGCGAGATAGTTAATCGCCAAGTGCGGTTTGGTTAAATTTTTATGTTTTCATTTCTGTAATCTCTTTGTATTTTTGTAAATTTTGATTTAATTAATTTTTGTAATTTTTATTCATTTTTTTTTGTAATATCTCGAGGTACGCTCATAACACTTTATTTGTAAATTATTGTCTTATATATATATATATATATATATATATATATATATATATATATATATATATGTGTGTGTAAAGGTATTTGCTAATTACATTACCCTTATTTTTATGTGTATACCACCATTTTATAGTTGTTGGTGCATTTTTTATTACTTGTGTTGCATTCCGCCGCGTCATAATTTTGTTGTTGAATATATTGTTATTGTTTTATGTATGTTTTTTATTTGTCGGCTCCTAACAAGTTCCCTGATAAAATAGTAACTCTGAATATTTGCTTTTTATCTTTAAATATTACTATACTTTTGACCAGTAGAAATATCAGGCTGAAGTTTCGTAGGTAAGTAATATATTTATTATTTGTTTATATATTGTGTTGACCAAATTTATTTGATAATTATCTGTCAGTATCTTTCCTTGGGTTTGATCTCTGAACCTTAATATCTTTCCTTATCTCGTTTCTTTTGTAAGGTTTCTTAATTTTCTCCTTAACCCCAAAAAATTGAGTGGCGCCCTGTTTCTATCTTATCGTATCTTTGGTAATCTTACCCATCTATCTTTTTGTTTATTTCTGTATCTTTTCTAATATCTCTTATCCTATCTTTACTTATTTCGTCCGTTGGACCCATTCCCGATTTCAAAAGCTAGTTTCGAACCCACGACTCACTCTCCACCAACCATCTGGCTGCCGTCCGCAGTGTCTCCATGGGTTATCTTTCTAGCACCATCCAAAAAAGATTTCCGAGGCTACAATATAACATAATAAGTGAAAAAGACAGCAAATATTTGATTTCACGCAAACAGCGCCTTTGTATCTGTTGATACGTATTTCGACCTAATAGGTCTCATCAGAACAGTTATTCAAAGGTGTTCTCAACGTGAAAGATCAATATTTTCTGTCTTTTTAAGAAGCAACAATAACATGGCTTCGAATACGGACGCACTAGCGACATCTAATTTAACAAACGTAAAATAGTTTCGAAACACAATTCAGATTTCTGCTTTTATCTGTGCTTTCTAAAAATTGCAAAGCAAAACAGACGTTGATAAAGGTGTTAAAAGAGACGTGGGGAATCTAAAATTTGCATTCCACGACACATCTTTTCAACTAAGCAGAAATCCTTAGCGAATTGGTTTCTTGTACTCGTACAGAGTAAATCCGAAAAAAGTGAAAAAGACAGCAAATATTTGATTTCACGCAAACAGCGCCTTTGTATCTGTTGATACGTATTTCGACCTAATAGGTCTCATCAGAACAGTTATTCAAAGGTGTTCTCAACGTGAAAGATCAATATTTTCTGTCTTTTTAAGAAGCAACAATAACATGGCTTCGAATACGGACGCACTAGCGACATCTAATTTAACAAACGTAAAATAGTTTCGAAACACAATTCAGATTTCTGCTTTTATCTGTGCTTTCTAAAAATTGCAAAGCAAAACAGACGTTGATAAAGGTGTTAAAAGAGACGTGGGGAATCTAAAATTGCATTCCACGACACATCTTTTCAACTAAGCAGAAATCCTTAGCGAATTGGTTTCTTGTACTCGTACAGAGTAAATCCGAAAAAAGTGAAAAAGACAGCAAATATTTGATTTCACGCAAACAGCGCCTTTGTATCTGTTGATACGTATTTCGACCTAATAGGTCTCATCAGAACAGTTATTCAAAGGTGTTCTCAACGTGAAAGATCAATATTTTCTGTCTTTTTAAGAAGCAACAATAACATGGCTTCGAATACGGACGCACTAGCGACATCTAATTTAACAAACGTAAAATAGTTTCGAAACACAATTCAGATTTCTGCTTTTATCTGTGCTTTCTAAAAATTGCAAAGCAAAACAGACGTTGATAAAGGTGTTAAAAGAGACGTGGGGAATCTAAAATTTGCATTCCACGACACATCTTTTCAACTAAGCAGAAATCCTTAGCGAATTGGTTTCTTGTACTCGTACAGAGTAAATCCGAAAAAAGTGAAAAAGACAGCAAATATTTGATTTCACGCAAACAGCGCCTTTGTATCTGTTGATACGTATTTCGACCTAATAGGTCTCATCAGAACAGTTATTCAAAGGTGTTCTCAACGTGAAAGATCAATATTTTCTGTCTTTTTAAGAAGCAACAATAACATGGCTTCGAATACGGACGCACTAGCGACATCTAATTTAACAAACGTAAAATAGTTTCGAAACACAATTCAGATTTCTGCTTTTATCTGTGCTTTCTAAAAATTGCAAAGCAAAACAGACGTTGATAAAGGTGTTAAAAGAGACGTGGGGAATCTAAAATTTGCATTCCACGACACATCTTTTCAACTAAGCAGAAATCCTTAGCGAATTGGTTTCTTGTACTCGTACAGAGTAAATCCGAAAAAAGTGAAAAAGACAGCAAATATTTGATTTCACGCAAACAGCGCCTTTGTATCTGTTGATACGTATTTCGACCTAATAGGTCTCATCAGAACAGTTATTCAAAGGTGTTCTCAACGTGAAAGATCAATATTTTCTGTCTTTTTAAGAAGCAACAATAACATGGCTTCGAATACGGACGCACTAGCGACATCTAATTTAACAAACGTAAAATAGTTCCGAAACACAATTCAGATTTCTGCTTTTATCTGTGCTTTCTAAAAATTGCAAAGCAAAACAGACGTTGATAAAGGTGTTAAAAGAGACTTGGGGAATCTAAAATTTGCATTCCACGACACATCTTTTCAACTAAGCAGAAATCCTTAGCGAATTGGTTTCTTGTACTCGTACAGAGTAAATCCATGTTCAAATTCGAAGCCATGTTATTGTTGCTTCTTAAAAAGACAGAAAATATTGATCTTTCACGTTGAGAACACCTTTGAATAACTGTTCTGATGAGACCTATTAGGTCGAAATACGTATCAACAGATACAAAGGCGCTGTTTGCGTGAAATCAAATATTTGCTGTCTTTTTCACTTTTTTCGGATTTACTCTGTACGAGTACAAGAAACCAATTCGCTAAGGATTTCTGCTTAGTTGAAAAGATGTGTCGTGGAATGCAAATTTTAGATTCCCCACGTCTCTTTTAACACCTTTATCAACGTCTGTTTTGCTTTGCAATTTTTAGAAAGCACAGATAAAAGCAGAAATCTGAATTGTGTTTCGAAACTATTTTACGTTTGTTAAATTAGATGTCGCTAGTGCGTCCGTATTCGAAGCCATGTTATTGTTGCTTCTTAAAAAGACAGAAAATATTGATCTTTCACGTTGAGAACACCTTTGAATAACTGTTCTGATGAGACCTATTAGGTCGAAATACGTATCAACAGATACAAAGGCGCTGTTTGCGTGAAATCAAATATTTGCTGTCTTTTTCACTTTTTTCGGATTTACTCTGTACGAGTACAAGAAACCAATTCGCTAAGGATTTCTGCTTAGTTGAAAAGATGTGTCGTGGAATGCAAATTTTAGATTCCCCACGTCTCTTTTAACACCTTTATCAACGTCTGTTTTGCTTTGCAATTTTTAGAAAGCACAGATAAAAGCAGAAATCTGAATTGTGTTTCGAAACTATTTTACGTTTGTTAAATTAGATGTCGCTAGTGCGTCCGTATTCGAAGCCATGTTATTGTTGCTTCTTAAAAAGACAGAAAATATTGATCTTTCACGTTGAGAACACCTTTGAATAACTGTTCTGATGAGACCTATTAGGTCGAAATACGTATCAACAGATACAAAGGCGCTGTTTGCGTGAAATCAAATATTTGCTGTCTTTTTCACTTTTTTCGGATTTACTCTGTACGAGTACAAGAAACCAATTCGCTAAGGATTTCTGCTTAGTTGAAAAGATGTGTCGTGGAATGCAAATTTTAGATTCCCCACGTCTCTTTTAACACCTTTATCAACGTCTGTTTTGCTTTGCAATTTTTAGAAAGCACAGATAAAAGCAGAAATCTGAATTGTGTTTCGAAACTATTTTACGTTTATAACATAATAAGTTCATATCAAAATGGGTTTTTTCCAGGTAAATCAACCGAGAGTGCATCAACAACATTTTTTAAATTCATTTATTGTTCAGTAGATCAAAAGAAATTTGTTGGAGCCCTCTTTTTTGATTTAACTAAAGCTTTTGAATATAAATTTAAATGTAGCAATTTGTAAACTAAACGGACTTAGATTTCGAGGTGATTTTTTAATGGTTACAATCCTATCTAGAATATCGACAGATGTAAGTCGGTCATTATCAATCAGATTTGTATGACGTTGATCTTGGCGTTCCACAAGGATCAATACTGGGTCCTTTGTTATTTCTTTGTTATATCAATGATATGCCTAAATATATGAGTACGGAAAATATTTTTTTGTTTGCTGATGACACGACTTTGGTGGCATCTGCAGAAAATGCTAAGGAATTGAGGTTAAAACTCAATACCTTAGCCCATGAGTTTACGTCTTGGTGCGAAAAAAACTCCTTAATAGTAAATTCCAGTAAAACAGTATGTATGCAATTTTATATAAAAACTCAAATAAAGGAAAATTTCTATGTCAAAGTCGACAATTATTTTATCACTTTATCTGACACTACAAAGTTTTTAGGACTACATCTAAACAGTAATATGAGCTGGGAGGTACATATTAATCATGTATGTTCGAAAATTAATTCTGGATACTATGCTCTTTTGCAACTCAAATACTTATTTACAACAGAACAGATACTTAATGTTTATTACGCTATCATCTATTCACATTTGTCATATAATATTGTTCTATGGGGCAGTGCAACAAATGCCTCGAAAGTTCTTATAGCCCAAAAGCGCATAATTCGCTTGATTTTTAATTTACCATATAGACATACGTGTAGAGAGCATTTTAGAAAATATCAAATACTCACTGTTCCCTCAATTTTTATATACAGAAGTATTCTGTATACAAAAGCTAATATCAATAGATTGAAATCAAATTCAGATGTACACAATTATCGTACCAGAAAAAAATATTTCTTTAGGACTCCTAAATATTACACTTCTATGTTTGAAAAAACCCTTATTATAACGGCGTCAGGTTTTTTAATCAGCTCCTATCCAAATTAAAAAGTGAAACAGATGATGATAAGGCATTTAAGAATAAATTGAATTGTTAAATAAATTGAAATGTTGTATGTTGTTTTTATATTTATGTGTATGTTTATATTGTATGGGTAACGTTTCCTTTTACTTTGACATGTCCTATATTATGTAAATAATCTGCAAGGATGAATAAAGTTTTATTATTATCCAGATTTAGCCATACGGCTCACACTCCCTCTAAAGGGAAAATTCACTCATCCCAGATACCTACGGTATCAAAAGGATTGAGCTCTGGTGGGACTCTTTCCATTTTATCGAGTCCTAGGTGACTTGGTACGTCGGTGTATCTACTAAAAATTTTCGCACGCATCTGGACGTCGAAAGTAGCACAGCTTTCTGCATGACCTTATATAGATGTTCATTTAGACCCAGCTTTTTTATGTTTTCTATGAGGTTCTTCGGAATGACTCCAGTGGTAGAAAGAATAATAGGTATCGTCTGGGTACTTTCTATTCTCCATTGTTTTCTTATTTGTATTTCCAGATCTCTGTACTTGGCGATCTTTTCGTTGTACTTAACACGCAGATTATTGTTGTTAGGTATCGCCACATCGATTAGAGTTCTTTGTCTTGTTAGCTTATTAACTAGCACGAGATCTGGTCTATTATATGCTACAGTTTGGTCTGTGAGCACAGTGCGATCCCAGTATAGCTTGTAGTTGTCATCCTCAAGCATACTCTCAGGAATGTATTGATAATATGGGAGATGGTTTGTTTGTAGAAGTCCCAGTTTAAAAGCTATCTCTTGATGGAGGATCTTCCCTACTGAGTCATGCCGTTCCTTATATTCAGTTGAATCAAATGCAAATGCAAATTATTATTATTATCCCAGATTTAGCCATACGGCTCACACTCCCTCTAAGGGGAAAATTCGCTCATCCAGATACCTACGGTATCAAAAGGATTAAGCTCTGGTGGGACTCTTTCCGTGTTATCGAGCCCTAGGTAACTTGGTATATTGGAGTATCTCCCAGAAACTTTCGTACACATCTGGACGTCGCGAGGAGTACAGCTTTCTGCATGGCCTTATAAAGATGTTCATTTAGACCCAGCTGTTTTATGTTCGCTAGGAGGTTTTTGGGAATAACACCAGTAGTAGATAGAACAATAGGTACTGTCTGGGTACTTTCCATTCTCCATTGTCTCTTGATTTGTATTTCCAGATCTCTATACTTGGCGATCTTTTCGTTGTATTTAACACGCAAATTGTTAGTGTTAGGTATCGCCACATCAATAAGTATTGTTTGCTTGGTAATTTTATTCACTAGTATGAGATCCGGTCTATTATGGGCCACTGGTTGGTCTGTGAGCACAGTGCGGTCCCAGTATAGCTTGTAGTTGTCATTTTCAAGCATTGTGTCAGGGACATATTGATAATAAGGAAGATGGTCGGTTTGGAGAAGTCCCAGTTTGTGAGCTAGTTCTTGGTGGATAATCTTTCCTACTGAGTCATGGCTTTCTTTATAATCGGTAGCGACAAATGCCTGGCAGCCACCGGTAAGATGTTGGATGGTTTCTTGGGCTTGGCATCCATATAGGCATTTGTCATTTTGGACTTGAGGATCTTTAACAATATATTTTAGTTAATTTTTAGTTGGAATTACCTGATCCTGAATGGCAAGTAGGAAACCCTCAGTCTCGGGAAACATCTTTCCTGATGTCAACCAATAGTTCGACGATGTATTGTCGACATATTCTTGGCTGATCTCATTGAGATGTCGCCCATGCAGAGGTTTACTCATCCAGGTGCGCATTTTTTCTTGCTTAGTCAGATGGTTTATGCGCATTTCTTGTTCCCTCAGTTTAAGCGGCCTTGTGTCATCTACAGCGCAAATTGCTCGATGTAAAGTAGATGTCTCAGCCTGTGCCTGAAAATAAGTTCTTAAATTAGCAATTTGTTTATCTAATTGCTCACCTATATTAATAAGTCCTCTTCCTCCTTGATATCGTGGCAATGTTGTTCTCTCTACTGCACTGCGTGGATGATGTTTTTGCGCCTTTGTGAGAAGTGTTCTTACTTTCCGCTGAAGACCCTCTATATCCGTTTTTGACCAACTTATAATACCAAATGAGTAGCTCAGCGCGGAACAGGCGTACGTATTTGATGCCTTATTACTTATAGTTCTATATATAGTACTATACTTACAGTTTTTAGCATCTGATCTAGGTGGTTTCGAGTGGAAGCCATTAACTTCAAATTATCAATATACAACAGATGATTAAGCTTCGTCACAAGTGTTGTTATTTTTGATGCTAAATCCTGAGTCAGTGGAGTTCAGCAGCTGAGATAGTGGGTTCATCGCTAGGCAGAACCAAAGTGGACTCAACGAGTCCCCCTGGAAAAGGCCCTGGTTTCACCAGGTATTTGAAGGTGAATTTTAGTCTTCCACTTTGTCATTATATGCTTCAAAAAGGTCACGAGATTATCATCGACTTTATATATTTTCAATATATCTATAAGCCATTCATGCGGCACTCAGTCAAAAGCCTTCTTGTAGTCAATGAAGGCAGTAAAAAGGTTTCTTTTTTTTGGTGTATGCCTGGTTAGAAATGACTGAGTCGATAATAAGTTGTTCTTTGCAGCCCATGGAGCCCTTAGCGCATCCTTTCTGTTGAGGCTCTATGATATGCTTCCAAAGTTGGAAGACAAGTAATTGGGCGGTACTTGGCTTGATCTTGGGTGTTATTTTGATCTTTCGGACCTTTCGATATTAGATAAGTGGTTCCCTGAATAAGGAATGATGGTATTTCCTGTGAATTAGAAATAATATTATTAATAAATACTATTAAAAGCTCATGAACACTCCAAAACTTCTTTAGCCAGAAGTTTTGAACTCCGTCCGGTCCAGGAGATTTCCAGTTATGAAGCTCTTTGATAATGTTCGAGACTTCTTCAGTGGTGAAAGGTTCATAAGGAATATTCCTGTAGTGTTGACATTTGTTCGTCGTGTCTTCAATCCATCCAGCATTGTTGTTATGGGTAGCTGGCATCGAAAGTTGGTTTCCCCAAACCCCATGAATTTCTTCTTGGCTTGGGTAGGATTTATTTGCGTTGGAATTAAGTTTCCTATAGAAAGTTTTCTCTGCTTGCTCAAAAAGTATATTGTCGCATTTCCGGTTGTTACTAACTTTGTATCTCCTCAAGCGGCCTGAGTAAACAGATAGTTTTTGTTTTAATGTGTCCAGGTATTGTTGAGGTGTGTTGTTTTCTGGATCATATCGTGAGTGTCTTAGAGTGTTAAACAGTATTTCTTCAGCTCTTTTGATGATTTTTCTACTTCTTACTCCTCTTATGTACTCTGTTATTTGTCCAATGTCCCTACGCAGTAATTCGATCTTCTTCAGCAGTCGTTTTTCCCAGGGTGCTATTCTGTTACCAGTCCTTCCAATGTTGGCACCCCGTCGTGTTTTGATCTTAATGCCCATAACATTAGCAATTGCTGTTGCTGTACAGTAAATCAGCGTATGCAAATATTCCAATGTGTGGGCTTCTGTGATATAATTGGTAGGACTTCAGTATTCACAATTTGTAACAGCGCTCCTAGTTTCTTGGAAGAGTTTATTTTTGGTAGCGGTGGTCTGCTAAGTGGGTTTGTTCCACTAAATTCTTGTACGGCGCGCGCCATTTCGTTTGCCAGACTATCGTGCAACTCGTTATTGTCCTGCTGTGTATTATTAGGTTGAATTTCTTGTATGAGAATCTTAGGAATCTGCTCATTAGTGATTTCATTAGGGACTTGGTCTGCAACTTGCTCTTGGTTATAGATCTCCCGTTCGATTTCGCGTCTGATGGTGTCGCGTCTAGTCTCTGGAATAAGATTGTTCCTTAAAATTACCCGGTATTGATCTGCTACTCTTTGTTCAGATACCTGGATTTCTGGGTACTCCCTGCAAAATTCGGCATACAGTTGTTGTCGATAGCCGATTGTTTCTTGACCGAGGTTTGTCACCTTATAATAAAAGCGCAAAATATTTTCGTTTATGGACACTGTCCACTTCATACGCTGCCTCGGTCGTCCCGCTTGAGTGAGCGCCTGCTGATGTTCCAGCGCAGCACCTTCAGCGAGTGGAGCTCTTGTTGTTGTTTGGCTCACTTGTGGTTGTTGTTGTAGTTGGGCTGTAGCTGATTGTATGACAGGGGCCCGCCTCCTCAACACACTGCCACCGACGTCCCGCATGCTGTCACGTCCAGCGCCGGCTCCAGACGTGCCCTGGCGATCCCCAGGCATTATTATTATTATTATCCAGATTTAGCCATACGGCTCACACTCCCTCTAAGGGGAAAATTCACTCATCCCAGATACCTACGGTATCAAAAGGATTGAGCTCTGGTGGGACTCTTTCCGTGTTATCGAGCCCTAGGTGACTTGGTATGTTGGATTATCTCCCAGAAATTTTCGTACACATCTAGACGTCGCGAGGAGTACAGCTTTCTGCATAGCCCTATAAAGATGTTCATTTAGACCCAGCTCTTTTATGTTCGCTAGGAGGTTTTTGGGAATAACACCAGTAGTAGATAGAACAATAGGTACTGTCTGGGTACTTTCCATTCTCCATTGTCTCTTGATTTGTATTTCCAGATCTCTATACTTGGCGATCTTTTCGTTGTATTTAACACCTAAATTATTGGTGTTGGGTATCGCCACATCAATAAGTGTTTATTGTTTATTAAGTTTATTAACTAGTATGAGATCCGGTCTATTATGGGCCACTGGTTGGTCTGTAAGCACAGTGCGGTCTCAGTATAGCTTGTAGTTGTCATTTTCAAGCATTCTATCAGGGGCGTATTGATAATAAGGAAGGTGGCCGGTTTGGAGAAGTCCCAGTTTGTCAGCTAGTTCTTGGTGGATAATCTTTCCTACTGAGTCATGGCGTTCTTTATAATCAGTACCGACAAATGCCTGGCAGCCACCGGTAAGATGTTGGATGGTTTCTTGGGCTTGGCATCCATATCGGCATTTGTCATTTTGGAGTTGAGGATCTTTAACAATATATTTCAGGTAATTTTTAGTTGGAATAACCTGATCCTGAATGGCAAGTAGGAAACCCTCAGTCTCGGGAAACATCTTTCCTGATGTCAACCAATAGTTCGACGCTGTATTGTCGACATATTCTTGGTTGATCTCATTGAGATGTCGCCCATGCAGAGATTTACTCATCCAGGTGCGCATTTTTTCTTGCTGAGTCAGGTGGTTTATGCGCATTTCTTGTTCCATCAGTTTAAGCGGCGTCGTATCATCTACTGCGAAAATTGCTCGATGTAAAGTAGATGTCTCAGCCGGTACCTAAAAATAAGATCTTAAATTAGCAATTTGTTTATCTAATTGCTCACCTATATCCGTAAGTCCTCTTCCCCCTTGATACCGCGGTAATGTTGTTCTTTCTACTGCACTACGTGGATGATGTTTTTGCGCCTTTGTGGGAAGTGTACTTACTTTCCGCTGAAGACCCTCTATATCCGTTTTTGACCACTTTATAATACCAAATGAGTAGCTCAGTGCGGAACAGACGTACGTATTTAATGCCTTAAACAAATTTTTACTATTAAGATATGACCGATTTAGTTGTCTTACTCTTCGCACGAACTCCGAAGTTAGTTCCGGTTTTATTTGTTTATGGTCAATTTTCCGCGCTTGTTTTACTCCGAGATATTTGTACATATCATTTTCACCCATTGCCTCGATGTTTTGGCCATCTTGCATATCGAAACCTCCGGGCTGAACCTTTCCAAAATCTAGTCTAGTCCAAAATGCATACTGATATAATTTGAGATTATTATTATTATTATTATTATTATTATCATCATCTTTTTCATGGAAGGAAGAAATGAGCAGGACATTTTTCGTTTTTTTTGGTAAATGAGAAGTTAAAGTGCAGTTTTTTTGGAAGGCAAACATGTTTAAAGGCACCAGCCTTATGTTTGTTACCAACTCTCCAGGGTAGTTCTCTTGTATTACTGCGTATAATTCCTACATTATTAGCCTATATTTATTTAACAACGTCTTGCAGAGGGGAATACTAGTAAACTATATATCCATAGATACATAGCGTTTGCTTCCCCTAATAGGTTCAACCAACCTAGTTACTACGTCTGCTGGGGAGTTATTCTTAACAAAAGGTCCTTCTGGTTGTACTCTCACGTAAACCTCCGTCTTTACAGTATAAATAACTTTCGCATAAGCCATATTAAAAATGAATTCCGTACTTCGATGGTTTTGAGGGAATAAATGGGCGGAACGAACATTTGTCTCTGAAGCCAGGTATCATCTCATCTATTTTGACAACGAAAAATGTGACTCACAGTTTTTCACAACTAATTCAACAAGGACTCTTATAGGAGCGAGTTTATCAAGAAGCTTCCTATCTGCTGTGGTAGTCAGATCATCGAATTTAATAGAAATCGAAATTGCTGAAGGTAAAAGCAATCTAAACCTTTCAGGAGAGTTCACATTGGTAGAAAAAAGATCGTTCACATTCAATTTATTTGATTTCTGCACTCCAGCAAGAATAAGTATACCAAGCAAGGCTTTAATTTCACGTGCGTCAGTTTTTTGTTATGACGACTATTAGACGGCAAATATTGTGGCACCTCGACAAGCAAGGTTTGGGTCTACCTCCCAACGTCCCCCATCTTGCTATTTGAGAAGCCGATGAATTGATGTTCCGTGTCGGTATACTCCACCAGTACTCCCCAGTCCTTGACACATCGGGCGGCTTCCTGCGTAGCGAGGGTGACATCGATGTACGATCTGAAATCGCCTCTCACAAATGTTGGCTCCAAACCTGTGTTTAAAACTACTAGATCTAGGGCCCGATCCATTCCATTAACATTTGACCCCGAGTGTCAGTGATCGGCATGCCACATTCTGCAGATTTTGCGTTAAGTCGCCGAGCACTACGCATTAGTTATCCAGTCCTCTTCCATAATTGCATTTAACCTATTCTCATACTCATCTACCACTATATTCTATCTAGCAGACCAGAATCAGTCTCCATTCTCACCGATATATAGCCCGTATGAGCATCAATCCCATACACTTTTAATTTGCGATTGCAGATATGCTAACCGACGACACAGGCGTCATTCACAAACCAGCCCCTGACCATCTGATTCTTGAGCAACGTAGGGTTCGGTTCCGCTGCCATAAGATCATATCTCCCCTCAGCGGCGGAAGCTGGGGGCAGGTCGAAATCGCCTGACGTGCTCACATTGACATGGAGAACCCTCAGCTCAGTACCGCAATTCTTTGCCAAGTTTTACTATTTGTTTCCAGAGAACTAGAAAAACAAATTTACTCGTAAACTATGACATTTAGAATAACTTTTATAGTAGATTCAACTCCTCTAAATGGTATTTATTTTTTAAAATCATCATTATCTCTTTGTTGAGAGAGCTTACTTTGTTGAGAAAGATCCATAAATTTTTTTAAAAGTTAATATTGTCTCCCTTTATCATTATGTTACTACTATTGCAATAACATACCTAAATAATTGCTTTCATCAATTAAGTTTTTTACCTTTTAAAGAGAAAAGTTCTTATTATACAATCTTTTTCTTTAAGATCACATCAGTAAAATTAATTTTATCAGATACTGGAAACGAAATTACTAGTTCTTCTATGGATTCGCTACTTATTAAAGTCTGTCTTATTTATATTGTGTCTGTCGTATTGTTCCAGCAACATCAAAGGTTTTCTTTTTTAATTACGAGATTGCTGAGTTCGGTAGAATCGTTGTGCCATAAAATTAATCAAACATAGTTCCTGAAAGTTTGATATGTTTTGAATTGAATATTTGTCATGTGCGTTAAAAATTAAATATTAACTATAACTCCTACTCTGTTGTAGACCTGCTGTTTAAAGTTAGTTAATTATGGGATTTAACAAGTAGGTGGGTTTTCGTGTACAACAATTTACCACGTGATGCTTTATTGTTTGTTTTAATACTCATAAATGATACTTCTACATGAACAACACGGATTCGAAATTCATTAAAGTTTGTATTCTCGTTCGGAGAATATTTGTTCAATATAGTTTTCATTTTATATACATTTACGAGTAACGCTTTACTCTCTGACTACTTAGCTCACACATTGAATTACCGATTTGTATTGTTTTAGGTCTAGTACATATTAAATATTACACGATTGGTCTTTAAACCATCTATAGACAGTCTAGAAACATCGCCTACGGAGGTCGTATTTATCTTGTTATTTTTGTCTTTATCAGTCTAATGGCTCCTCTACACATCGGCAGACGCGTCCGCGGACGACATCTACGTATGCATCTGGAGATGTGTAAAGGGGCTAATTTGATCATCTGTTGTTTATATATCACGTCCGCGGATGCGTCTGCAAGATATCCGATTGTGGTCGGTTTTTTAGCACAGATCAAAGGGTTTCGGTGCGGATGTCTGACGACTTTCCATTTTTTTAATTCTCGCGTAGATATTGCGTCTCCCGGGAATTAACACAGACTGAACGATTTACAGGTGTGTGGTCAGCTTGTGCTGATACATCTGCAGATGCGTCCGCAGACGCGTCTGCCGATGTGTAGTGGAGGCATTAGGTGGAGAACATTGTTGCTTGCGGAAGTTCATGCTTGGTGTTGATTGAAAACGATCGACCGTGAATTTAAATTGTTTCGTGTTGATATTTTTTAGGTATAAACAACATACTTCACTCCAAATCAGAATTTGTAAATTAATTAATAGCTATTCCATCCATCGTCGAATGTACGCCTCCCTTAGGTGTGTCCATTCTTTTTTGTTTCGTGTTTTTTGCATCCATTCGTGACCAGCAATTCGCTTGATGTCATCAGTCCATTTGGTTTGAGGTCTGCCTCTACTTCTCGTATTTGCTCTCGGTCGTCATTCAACAATTCGCTTCATCCAACGGTTGTCTTTTATTCTTCCTACGTGTCCTGCGTAGGTTGAAATACGAATACTGGCGGGAAATCAATCATTCTTTGCCTTTTAACATCTAATGAGGTCAAAGCTTCTCTCAAGGCGTGCCAAAATCCAAATGTGCAAAACCATAGTACGACCAGCAGTGACATATGGAAGTGAAACATGGACATTGAGAAAGAAAGAAATCAATAAGCTATTAGTATGGGAACGCAAAATCCTGCGAATTATATATGGTCCTTGCAGGGACAGCGTGACAAATGAATGGAGGAGCAGATACAACAATGAAATAGAGACTCTCTTTGGGAAAGGAAACATCGTAAAATACATAAAAGCCAATAGATTAAGATGGGCAGGCCACGTGGTACGGAGTGATGACGACAGACTGATTAGCAATGTGTTTTGGGAAAGACCAGATGGTAAAAGACCGACAGGAAGGCCTAGAAAAAGGTGGAAAGACGCAGTCAGGGAAGACCTGGAGAAGATGGAAGTAAGGCCATGGGAAATAATAGCACAGAATCGGAATCAATGGAAGGCAATAGTAAACGCGGCAAAAACTCACGAAGAGTTGTAAAAGCCAATGATGATGATGATTATACGTGTCCTGCCCAGTTCCAGTATAATATGACAATCTTCTGTATATATCTGTTACTTTTGATCGTCTTATTTCTGGATTTGGATTTGCGATCGCTGAACTTAATGTTGAGCATTCTCCGTTCCATAGCTCTCTGAGTCACTTAAAGTATGTGTACTTTTTTGTTGTTAAGATCCTAACTGATCGAATTACTGATCGTAAGTTTTTACCTTTAAAGTGCTTGGTAAGTTTGATTTAAATACTGTTTATAATCTTCCAAATGCCCATGCTAAGGAAGATCTATTTAAATCAGTTTTTAGATTAAGCTTTGTTAGTTAGACTTTTGCCCTAAGTATATATACTCAACCTTTTCTATATTATTATTCTCCAGAGTTATATCCTCAGTTATATCTATAGAATCGTTTGTTAAATATTTAGTATTTGCTAGATTTGTTTTTAATCCTATTTCTTTTGATTTGGTATTTAGGTCTAATAACTTGTACTTCATGTTCTCCACCTTGCATCTACGTCATATATCTGTACTTCTAGTGTTTTCATCTCTGCTGTTTCTAACATCCTTTTTGTCCTCTTTGTGTCAGGTCGTGTTTCTGCCGCGTATGCCATTATTGTTCTGATGACTGTTTTGTAAATTCTGCCTTTCATTTCTTTCCTGATATTTTTATTTCTCCATATTGCTTAATTCAGGCAACCTGTGGCTCTGTTTCCTTTATTCACCTGATCTTCTACTTCTGTTTCGAGCTTTTCGTAGCTACATAATGTAATACCTAGATATTACTTGTTCTATTATCTGACCTTCCAGCTCCAATTTACATCTTCGTAAATTTGCTGTTATAAGCATTCATTTTTTTATTTTTTGGGAAGTTAGTGTTAAATTTTCTGGTGGTTATATTAAATTGGTATAGCAAACGTTATAAATCATCTTCACTTTGGGAGAATAGTATTGCGTCGTCTGCATAGCAGATTATTTGTTATTTTTCTCCTTGGTATCCTTATGTCTTATTTTTTTTTATTATTTCATCCATAATCAGGTTGAACAATAGAGGACTCAGGGAATGCCCCTGTCTTATCCCATTGCCAGCTTCAATAGGGTCAGTTAGTTCTTCTTCTACTTTTACTTTTGTTGTGTAGTTTTGGTAGATATTTTCGATCGTTTTAATTATTCCCAGAGGTATCTCTCTTGCGTACAGTAAGTGGATAACGTCCTTTAATTTGTCCTGGTCCAATGCCTTCTTAAGTCTATGTATATCTTAAGTCTAATATCTATGTTTCCTAAGAAACATAGATATGCCAGTTTGTTGTATTCTAATGATTTCTCTTGCACTTGCCTCATTATAAATATATGGTCGATGCATGATCTACCCGACCCAAAATCTTGTCGTTCTTCGGCTAGTGTTATAGTTTCATTCAGTTTATTTGTTATTACTTTGGTTGTTGGTTGTTAATTGTAGTGTTGTGTTTAATAAATTAAATCCTCTGTAATTTTCCGGGTCCGGTTTGTCTCCCTTTTTGAAGGAAGGTATTAGGATACTTGATCCCCATTCTTAAGGAATTCTGTTTTGTTCTATTAGGTTTTGAATTAATTAAAATAGTTGTTTGGTCAGATGTGGTCATCCGTACTTTAGGAGTTCATTTGGTATTCTGGCCTCTCCTGGTGATTTTCTATTCTTTAATTTTCTTAATGCTTCCTTTACCTTTTCCTCCTCAATATTTATTTCTTTGTTTGTCGTCACCTCTGGTGTTGGTAGTTCATTTTCCTCACTTTAAGCAAATAGGTATCGAAACTAGTCCACCCATGTTTCCTTCTGAATGTATTTCGTTTTTATTAGTTTGTTCATTTTTTTTTCTTTGTCCTGTGATCATTCTCCATATTTATTTTTGTGTTTCCTTGAAGTCGTGTTCCATCTGTTTTGAGTAGTTCTGCCAGTGTTTTGTTTTTATTTCTGATTCGTTTATAGTGCTTGTATGTCTGTTGTGTTTGTTGTGTTCTGTATTATTGTAAAATGCTTTCTTCTGTAATGTGCTTCTTTTCTTCACATTTTGTCTTCCACGTCTTCTTCCTCCTGACTTATCTTCTACTTGTTATAATTCTTTGTCTTTATCATAAAACGTTTTAAGGCTTGGTATTTTGTAAATAATTAAATTATTTAAAAATTTATATTAAGGTATTTTTATTTATATTAACTTAAATTTATATTAAGGTATTTTCTGGGTAGTATACTCTAATGATCTTCAGGTCTTCCTTCTCCATTCTTATCTTTGCTTTTATAATCCTTTTTGATATCTATTGACATTCTGATGTGACTTTGGTATCTTATTTGGTGTATTAGTAAGACTACACCTTCTTTGGCCCTGTTTTCTTTTACTGTTCCACTGTAGATTCGTACATAAATGTATTCACTTAATTTTGATTGTCCTTTTCTTCCTTTTTTGTTTCCTGTAGACCGCAAATCATGACTTAGATTATTTCTTGGTCCCTTGAGTTGAGCGATCTGACATTCCATGTAGTAATTCTCATCTGGGTTTTGGATATTTTTCGCTTGTCCTTATTTCTTGCCGTGGTCGTCTTCATAGTATCAATCAGATTCCGAGGCTGCACATTGTTTCTTTGAGCAGTTTTTGTTTATAGCATTGGTAGGTTTTAGCATTTGGCAATCACCCTCCGTCTTTTGCTATTAAGGAAACACTATCAGCAAAAGTGTTCGACTGTTAATCGAACGTAGACATAAATACTAGACATGTTATGTATAGCTATAATAACATGTATGTTATTATAGCGCATGCTCAATTTGTTCACGTCTGTTAAGCGACGATGGAATCCACTGAGAAACAATATTTTTGTTTTTATTCAGCTTAGAATTAGTTTGGGACCACTCATTTCGCCACGAGCACAACATTTTTAAAATATGCTTTTAAGTCACTGGAAACACACTTGTCTGTAGGCTCCGAACAATCGCTTACAATTGCCTGTCGTGCAGTCCTGCCAGCTCCTTCGTTTCCTGTTAGTGGGACCCACAAAAATTGAAATCTCCTTCCGTGTTAATGAGCTTAGGACAGCTGATATTTTAGTAACTTTTCAAAAGGCTGTTTAGGGAAAATATGTTTTAATGAGTTTATAGAGCTAAGGGAATCTGTTATGATCAGGACTTTTGTGAAGGTAGCTCGAAAAAAAGTTTTACAGTACCGTGTATAGCATAGAGCTCAGCTGAATATGTGCTATATAATGGGGGTAGACGGAAAAGAAGATTGTTTTCTGAGGAAACGATTGATCCCACTCTGTCTTCGGACTTAGATGCATCTGTGCAAATTTCGATTCGACTCGAGATTGACGAGGGCTTCAATCTCGAGTCGAATCAGGGATTTTTTTACTGGATTTATCGACATAGGCCAGAAGGTAAAGACAGAAAGAGCTGATATCAAAATAATTATGGGAGATATTAATGCCAAAAGTAGAGGAGCATTACACCGAAAACGTACCAAATGGAGGAATATACGGTCTAAGAATTTCGAGCGAAATAAGAGAACGGTTACTAAATAGGAACACAGACCCTCGCTTTAACTCCATTAAGATGCTTGGGTGTTTGCGCCCGTACCATAAAGACAATTTTTTAATGTGTTTTTTAAGTCACTTAATGTACTGTCTTTTATATGCTTTCTTTTTAATTTTCGAAGTTTTTTAACTTTTGAAGATATTTTGTATTTTTTCACCAGCCCTACATTTGAACTCCATTTTGTAAGTACAATCGGAGCCTGTTTCATTCTATCACTGATGGTGCCATTAAATTTGCCATGGTCTAAAATGACCAGGTTCCACAATACTCATCCATGACCAGATTCCACAAGAGATATTAGACTGCCTATATGAAAAACCTCTGGCTATTTGTGCTGATACTTTATTCCCCAGTAACGATATACGGGTCTTAGGCATGCAGTCTATCCACCTACAGGTTGTTTTCTCTATTCCTCTCAGCCGAATCGCCTTTGTGAAGATGTGTTATCGAATGCTCCCTCTATTAAGTGAGGGAGTCCAAATAAAGCGATCAATGTTGTCTGTGCCGGAATCTGACATTTTAAACCATATTAAAAGTTTGAATATCTGAATTACACCTTTAAATTAGTACCACAGAGTTCCTTTTGGATCGGCCTAAAGGACGACTAATCTGCAGTAATCAAACCTATCAATGATGTCGTCTTACTCATGTGGAACTGTAATTTTAGCTCATGCCTACACCAAATACAAACTCATAACTAGATTAGATGTATCTCCAGATTACGAAATAAACTGTCTGGCATTAAATCTAATTCCCAGACTATAATTAATCAAATGATGAAAAACTCTCATTCTTGAGCCTTAAATTTACAAAATATAATTTTTTTATTGTCGAAACATAATACGATATCTATTAATCAATAAATAATGATTTTTCATGATTAACAACTTTATTTTTAAATTTATTATTTTACCTTCCAAAACCTCACCTTTTTGTGGTCAAATAAAAAGAAAACATTTCGTTTGGCGGGACTTAAAATTTGACAGATCGCTTATATAAAGCCACTGGTTAAACGCGACACTGTAAGATTTGCGGTTCTACTACTATACTAAGAAAGTTGATTTTACGGTTCCCTAGATAACCCAAGATTTTTACAATGATCTCGTGCCGGTCCTGTTAATCAGAGTTTGGTGTACCGTGTTGGTGGGCACAATCAGCAGCTGGATGCGAGTTTGATGGAGCCGTTTGACTAAGTTTACCGCGAATCTATGTATAGATAGATATTTTTGTTTGTTTATGTCTATAATTAAAATTAAAAATTGTTCGGGCATTGCTGTGTGCAACTTCGTCAGGTCAAAAATACTCAAAAAGCTGTGCTATGGGAGTACTGAAATAAAACTTGTATTTTGAGCGTTGATGAGGAGATCTGGTTTGGTTAGTGGGAATCGGTCCGTCGCAGAATATCGGTGGAATTTTTTTGATTTTAGGCCGCGATACTGAAACAGTGCTCAAAATGGCAAAATATAATTACTTTCTCCAGAAAGCTACGCGAGTGTTGTTCACATCACGGTTTAGGTGCTTACACAACAAATCAAAGCAGTGCATAAGAAAGGCTACTGCTGACACTGCCACATACAGCCGCAGAGTTCTACTCAGTTCTCCTCTATCGCAAAGAATAGCACTTTTTCATATCGAAAGTTGCAAGGATAAACGTTAATAAACTTAATTCGAAAGGTAAACATATGGATTTGTGCACAACTTAAGTTAAAACTGACCAGAGACAAGTCCTCGAAGTCATTTATCGTTTAAGATATAATTTCGTTTGATCAGGTTTGTCGTAAGTTCAATACCAAACCAGCAACTGCTCATTTTTAAAATTTATAAGATATACTCCTTTAGGCCAGTCCTTACGCATAACCTTCAAATAGGAAAATTCAGTCACCCAATGCTAGCATAAAAAATAAAACCAACACATCTATATATAGCAAAATGCCTTTCCTATTACACTACAATATATTTTTCAAATGTTTATATGCAAATAAAAAATGTATAATAGTAGCAGCATTTTAACTCACAAAATGGTTTGATTTATCATTTGACTGTGGTATTTTAACTTCATTTTGTCTATATCCATTATTGGTCTATAAACCGTCACCTTTTAAAACTAAGACAACTGATAAACTGTTGTCAAAATTTGCTACGTCATTTTCTTCGTCATTTGATTGTAATAAAAGTTGTGGTTCAATTCCATATAAATACAATATTTAACATGCCACATGAAAACGGTTTCAAAACAATCAATATATGGCATATGCATAGTTGTCTTAATTCTAAAAAGCTGATAATAACTTTAATTGTCATAATATACATTCACATTTCTGATGCTCCAACATTGAGACTACGTCAGAATCCTATTTGATGGCTATTGATTATGTACTTAAGAAATGAACTACAACGTTAAAGGGGTTTTTTGTTTGATGTGGTCAATGGACCCCAAAATATGAAAAAACCGTGAAGTGTTACTATTTAAAGAAGTGAGTTTTTGAGAAAGTGGTGAATTTGTCCCTATGCACTAGGGTGCATTTCTATCCAATTTTTGTACATATACAGTGTGGAAATCACTTATGGAATAAAACTGTTTGTGTCCTTATTATAGAAAATAATCAAAAACTCTGGAACACGTTAACTTTTAAATTTAATTGTGCGCTTTTTAAACATAAATTTAAATGTACAGGGTGATCCACGCAAGTCTGGCATAGTCTATAATCCTTATTTTTAATGAAACACCCTGTATATTTTTATGTTTTTAAAATACTTTTAACAACCTAATTTCAATGAACTATATCATGTAGCGTCTATAATGAATAATACAAGGTGAAATTTTGAAATTAATAATTTATCACGTGTTATGGTATTATTTTAAATTAGCTAAATACAGACAATAGACTTCTAAGTGTCAGTACACTGTATATTGGGGAAAATTTCTGTTTAGTAACCGTGTTAACATTTTGTCGTGAATAGCTAAAAACTGTATAGATAGTCTGCCAATTAAACTAAATCGGTAAATAATGCGGATTGTTATCAAGCAGTTGACATGTTGTTGACATTTTACATTAAAATAATAAATTCTTAATTAAAAACTAATTTCTTGCAGAAATAAAAATAAAATATTTAACTAAGGCCCACCGAATTGAGGTTTTAATGATGATCGGTTACGGGGAAAATTGTAGAAGTCAAGTTGAAGTAGCAAATTTATTTAATCAGACGTTTCCTCAGTTACCTAATATTTCACAAGGTACTGTGTCTAAAATTTACGCACAATTCAGAGAACTTGGACATATCAAACGATTAAAAAGAAAATCGAACTTCATTGAAGATGAAGTGAAAGTGGATATTTTGTTAAGTGTCGCAGAGAATCCAAGATCAAGTTCACGTCAAATTGCACGTCAAAATAATGTGAGTCACACAACTGTCCTAAGGTGTCTCCATGAAGAAAACTTCATCCATATAAATTGACATTTGTGCAGGAGCTAACAGAAGACGATCCGGATTGTAGAATTGATTTCTGCAAAAGAATGATGGATAAAATTAGCAAATGAAATAGCTCTTGGCACAATTATTTTTTCTGATGAAACCACATTTACATTGAACGGAGAGGTAAACTGACAAAACTGTAGATATTGGTCAGCGGAGAATCCTCATTGGATGCGTGAGACACACACTCAGTATCCTCAAAAGTTGAATGTTTGGGCAGGTATTATAGGAGATCATTATTGGTCGTATATTTATAGATGATAATTTGACAGCGGAAAAATATTTAAGCATGATAAGAGACGATGTTCTTCCTTAGTTGGCTAACTTATATCCCAATCCAATAGATCCGACCCTACCGCATGAAACTGTCTGGTTCCAGCAGGACGGTGCAACACCCCATTATGCTTTAATGGTGAGAAATTACTTGAATGAAATCTTCAATGAGTGGATTTGATGAAGGGGACTATTGAGTGGCCAGCTAGGTCGCCAGATCTTACGCTTTTGGATTTTTTGTGGGGTCATCTCAAGAATAAAGTATATGCAACACAATCAACTATCGTTGAAGACCTCAAAAAGAAAGGATAACCACAGAAATACGGAATATTTCACCTTAAACTTTAAACAAAGTTCGGAACGAGTTTTATAGGAGACTGTGTTATTGCCAACAACAAGGTGGAGAACATGTTGAGCATTTATTTTAATGTAATCCAATCAATTACCTCAGGTATTCTATGAATTCATTGTCTTGAAGAAAATACGTAATTTCAAAATTTCACCTTGTATTATTCATAATAGACCCTACATGATATAGTTCGTTGAAATCAGGTTGTTAAGGAGCTGTTAAAAACATGAAAATATACAGGGTGTTTAATTTAAAATACAGATTATGCACTATGCCAGACTTGTATTGATAACCCTGTACATTCAAATTTATGTCTAAAAAGCGTACATTTAAATTTAAAAGTTAAGGTATCTCAACGTTTTTTATTATTTTCTAAAATAAGAACACAAACAATTTTATTCCATAAGTGGTTTCCACACTGTATATATATATATATATATATATATATATATATATATATATATATATCTACAGAAAAGATGTTCAAGATTAAATTTCCTATCGAAATGTCGCCTTAAATTTAAAAATATTTTTTTTTGACAAAAATATTTTCAAAAAACGAAGCAAAGAAAACCAGGAACACACGCGATTTTTCTTTTGTCCCATAACTTTTTTTCACCGACGGACAGGTATAGTCATTGCTTTACAGAAAAAAACTTTTATTCTTTCTCTTCAAAATGACATTTGGTATAAATCTTTAATATCACAGTATCCGAGATACAGTTTTGCAAATTTTGCCATTCACTCCATTTTTGGGCTATTTTCCCTATTTTTTCGCAAACATTATTCTATAACTCTTTTCTACGCAGTTTTAGGTATTTAAATAGAATGAAAAAAAACCTAAAATGGTCGTTCCACGATACCTACTTTTAACGATCTTTGCATTTACGGCAAAATGCAAAAATTGCGTACGAAAACTATAATCTTCATTTTAAAACCCATTTTAATTTTTGTTGATAGGACACTATGATAAAAAGCTATTTAATTTTTACCGTCGAGTTAATACAAATTTTATTTAAAAAATTGAATTCGCACGCGTAACATATTTAAAATCACCGCCCGCTTCAAGCGTTCTATTTGAGCGAACGGTTCATTCTACGGAAAAGTGCTAAAAAACATTTTTGTTCAACGTTATCTCAGCTACATTTCTTGTTCGAAACATTTTTTTCTACGGTGTAGAGATTCTTGGTAAATCGATTTTTTACCGTTTCCTCCCCCCCTCCAACGAGGAGCGGTTTTAGGGGGAGGACAGGAGTAGGAGTGGCAAACTTTTTTACATCTTTTTTAGGATCTCCAAATTGACATTCTCAGCAAAATTCAGCTTGTTCGTATAATTTTTAGAGGTCCAGTGGCATTTTCGTTTCTGACGACTGCAACTGGAGTATTATTTCCTTGTACATTTAGGTATATAGAAATCGTTGCAAGCATCACAAATTTGACGAATCATATCTCGGTTACCGTTACTTCTAGACCTTTTTACAATACAATACAATACACTATTTTACAGTACAGAAAATAAGCTGTCTTTTTTATTTAGTAATGCATGTACCTAAATAAAGTTATAATGAAAATTTAAAAAATAGCCGCAAAAATCGTTAAAAGTAGAAAAATTTTAAGAACCGTATTTTGCTTAAAATTAGTCCTAAATCCTTATACTATGGACCATTTTAAAGGTAATTTATATTTCTTTTAATTAAATGTACCACTGCATATACCTAGAACTGCGTACCTATCCAAAAGTTATAGAACAATATATGCGAAAAAATCGCACCCCTTTAAATGGTAGCACTCCGCGGTTTTTTCATATTGGGGGCCCATTTAATGTATAAAATAATAAAACCACTTTAACGTTGTAGTTCCTTTTAGCCCTATTTTTTTAACATAATCAATAGCTTATAAATATATTTTGGAAATTTGAATGAAGCACTTTGGATAAACTCTAAAAAGATGTTTTGATGTACCATAATAGAATTTGGTTTTAATTATTAAAGTTCTCGTCAAGATCAGATTTAGGTAAATAAATTTCTTGTCAGATGTTCATATTGTTAGCGTTTGCTAAGATCTGGGAAGAATCTGTCAAGATAGCACGTATTTTAATGATCGTTTGTCGACGTTATACTTATTGATGTTAATTTTATGTCGAATAGATAAATAAAATAAATAGACGACACAAATTCACTAACTAAACAGTTCTCATCAAAAGGAAGAAAAACTGTAGGACGCTTCTTGGCATATTGATTTGAAGTGAAAACAAGCAAGTGCCCAAACCTTGGAATGAAGTTTTTTTTTAATTTAGCATCTGGGATAATTTTTTAGGCCTATATTGAACAGTTAAGTCATCTACTGTCATATCGCGAATAAACTAAATACATTTAAGTTTAGCTGTGGATCTTTAATATAGAAAAAAGTGATCGCCAGTGCTGTTGTTATCAAGCATATTATTTTTCTCGGAACCCGTAACTTGTTCAAAGTTTGTAAGAGTTATAACGTAATACGGGTATCAAATTATGTGTTCCCTTTCAGGCGGTAATTTCATTGATATCATTAACAAGAAATCTCTATTTAAAAATATTTAAGTTGAATTCGTGATTAAAAATTATACCGCTATAAACGTTGATATAAAATTCTCATGGACTGGCCTAATCACAGTGACTCTTAATTGCCACTGTTAAGTTTTGATGAATAATGTGGACCTTATGATGCTTACTGCTAAGAAACTGATGCTTATCAACTGAGAAAATAGAAACAGAATGAAAATGAACAGTTTAGAATGGCAGTAACGAATAATAGACAAAAACTAAAAAGCCAGAAATTTTTAGATATATTATAGTCCAGGGAAATGAGTTTCTGTCAGGACATCGCAAGCTAGGTATTTGACGAGTTTTTCCGTATTGCGTACATACCTATAATAATAATATATATAATAATATACCTATAATTTCTGAAGAAAACCTATACTTTTTCTTCAGAAATTTCGGCGTGGTTTTTTAACACGCTCAGCCCCGTGTGGCATCAGTGATGCCTCACACTGTGACATCAACTACAGCTCACACAGCTATATAAATATTACATTGTACAGAGTGGTCCAAGGAGCAAAATAATATTTCCTGATCGGATGCGAGATCATTTTTGTGAAAGATATGGAAATTATAAAACTCACTGAAAAAGTAAAAGATTTTGTTCAGAATATGCAAAAATACCTAATTATAATAAAACATGCCTTTTGCCACACCATTTTAATATTACAACTCAGGAATTACTTTTTAGAACAATTTTTTAATTTTTTTAAATTTTCTTCGTAACAATTTCGGGACAATTCATTTTTATGTTTGACCGAACAGTGCCAACAGGGTGAGTTGTGAGTGTAGTTGAGCAGTATGTGAGCAAGGGTGACGCTCGTATAATAATTATCTGTGACGAGAGTACGACCACTATCTAACAATCCTTCCATAAGGGATAGAACAACAGATAAAGAGGCATTTTGACCACCCTGACTATATTTTCCACAGTAAATTTTGAGGCCATAAATGTAGGTTTTTATATATTGCTTGAATTTTAGGTGACCACGATAAGATATATTTCGCTATATATTGCTAGACCCTGGTACTGCAAGATTTCATTCGTCCGGTACTTCACTGATACCATGTGCCATGTAATTTTCTCAGTTCCAATTAATCTCAATCAGATCTCAATCTGATGATCCGGAATTTGCAAAAGGGTCGTCCACTCCTACATCTTCATCTGGCATAAGCTCTTCGTATAAACTTACAAGTCTTTTCTGTTCTTTTTCGTAGAAATCAATCGAAAACATTCGTATAATGTAATATTTTAGTGTACACTCATACAATAAACGTACGCAAAGAGTACCGAACAATGAATGGCTCAGAATATAAGGTTAAATACTTCCGTCGCTTCATACAAGAAACAAGTGTAAGGCGCTGCTGGTTTCTCTGAACAGACGTAAGCCGCGGCCGTCGACGTTTGGACGTTGCGGCTAACGTCCACACGTCGTCGGTAACGGTTGAGTAGTTTCTCTAGAATTAGTCAGTTTGCTGGTAGATATCAATAGGTATAGACGTCAATTATTAGGTTAGGACGACCTTTGTACCGAAAGCAGACAATCTCCCCAACCTACCTCAGGCTCGTCCAATTGAAGAGTTCTGGGCAATATTAAGTCGGAAAGTCTATAATAACGGATGGGAAGCACAAAATCAGGAACAGTTCATTAGATAAAGAGAACAAAAATTAGATAAATTGACGCCGAGGTCGTCCAAAGGATGATGCAACGTGTCAGGGAAATTATTAGGCAAATCGAAAATAATGGTCCCTTATCTGTCATTTGAACTTTGATTTATAATAAGGATAGTTAAGTTAAATTGTTGAATACTTTAATAAAAATATAAGATTATTGTGGCCAGAGTTATATGCTTTTAAAATTTTTCCCAAAACTTTAGGACCATACGTTAATCAAAAATACCGGAAAATGTGTCCCCCTTTAATCAAAAATGGGTTTTTCGTGTCGTTGGGTTTTTCAAAAATGTTGCAGTTCCTGATAATTCCGCTGTTTCGCTTTCGACCGGGCTCCCTGTATAAACACAATATATGAAAATCGACTAATAACCAATAACAATTTTTATCGTAATTATACCTAAATTTTAAAATCTATTTTCATGTAAATAACTCTGAAACATCTCAAGAATTTTATTTAATAGAAACTTTGGAATTTTCAATATACTTTTCTCCGTCTTCTGTATACTGTAGTTAGGTGTATCGACCCACAATAATTCCCATTTCTATATATTTGATCCGGTGTAATATCTCTCCTTTGTCATCTAATATTATGCTTTGATCGGAGTTCTATTATCAAATAATCTTGTAATATTACAAAGCAGGTAGTGCACGATGGTAATAATATTTAGATACCTCACGAGGGTCCTTATAGTAAATATGAATTTTATATATATATATATATATATATATATATATATATATATATATATATATATATATATATATATTCACTTAATGCACAGGCTTGTACTTTATTCAGATTAATATCACTCTTGTGAGATGTTAATCTTCCGGACAAATTTCTGGACGTTTCTCCAATATATATTCTATTACAATTATTACAGGGCATTAAGTGAACATTGTATTACAATGGGCCATACGCCTAACTATGATCAAACAGAAATATTGAGAAGGGAAAGAAATTACAACAAAAGACTGTTTCTAGAAATGTGTTTAATTAAAACTACACAAAACACCTTAAACAAAAGAGAAGACATTGAAAATCTTAGTGCTATATACAGTAATCTTCTTTTAAATAAAAGAATAACAATATAAAAGTTCTTAAAAGTTACGCATATGAAAGGGATTATTCCAAGTTCAAATGAGATAAAATTTATTTTTATTTGTATTTTTTCTTTCTTAAATACTTAGTAACATAAACTCTGTTGCTTGTTTAATAACTGTAATATTATATCAAAATTTGCAATGAAGGTTTGCATAAACATAGACACTTCCTCTGTCAAACTCACCTAAAATAAATATAAAAAATAGAAGAGATATGGAAACCTTAGTAATAAGTTTTGACAGAAATAAAAAGTAAATCAAATTTAATGTCATTATGTTAATGACATAATGACAAAATGTAAAATTTTGCTAATTTTAAAAGACAATTCTCACAAGGGTAAGCCTATTGAAGACATAAGAACTTCATTTTTCTAATGTAAATTTTTTATGTTAATTTTTAGTATGTTTTGAAAAAGAGTAAAATAAACTCGAAAGCTTAGCAAACCTAAAAGAGTTTTACTTAAAGGCCAATATATTGACTACTAAACCCAATATATCCGTATATATTACTCACATAGTCACTAAAGCCCTTTCTAAGAATATATATATATATATATATATATATATATATATATATATATATATATTATACAAAATTATTTAACTAAGCAAACATCCATACATACAAAAAAATTTTGCACATGGTTTACATTACAAAAGATATGCAGCAATAATATGATGAAAATAAAGAAAATAGTATATATAGATTAAAAAGTACAAAACGTTCAGTTTGAGTTATCAAAAAACATAACTAAGTTTTGTAAACGTTCGAAAAAAAGTCCATATGTTAAAAAAGCTTTAGTGTAAGTAACAAAGCAAAAAAAAGTATATCCAATATGGATGACAAAGTTCCAAAGTTAGCTCTGATATTATTTAATAATAATAGATGTGGATCTCAACTTTGCATTAATCTACGAGAGACATACCCTATCATTAATGTGGATCTCAACTTTGTATAAATCTGTGAAGACACAACTAGTGTTTGCATGGGACACTAACAATTTAGATGAATAAATCATAATTCTTTTTTTTTTTATTGGAACTTTAAATTGAAGCGTCAATATTTGCAATATCTTGGCTTGTATGGCACATAGAACCTTCGTTTTTTTAAACTGGGATAGATCAACAAAATAATAAGAATTGTGCTATTTTCACTTCTCGGAAAATCCCGGAAAAATAAACTAATTAAATTTTTTCATAAAAAGTTATTGAATTTTACCATTATTTCGTAATAAATATTTAAATTTTATTCTACTTGGTTTATATATTACTTTTTACTCGTTTACTGAATATGCCATCTATAAGCTGTATCACAAAATTTAGATCTTCATTTAGAATTCTTCAATTTTCAGCTCTTAATATTAATAAACAATGGAAGTAGGATTTTAAGAATAAAATGCTATCTTGGTTCCTATTGGTCATAGAAGGCTCTGTTCTTTTTTTGGAAAGTCTCTTTTTTTCACCACCTTTCGATTGAGCCTATGTGTGGCATAAACAATATCGAAAGTTATTATAAATGTTTATAAGCTAAAAATTCAGTCGTTTTTCAAACTGTTTTTTAATAAAATGGAAGTTTTTTTAATATATCCTAAAACTGAAGCTTCAAAGAATCGATTGCAATTTACAAATTGAATAGCTTATAAGCTATTTGCTCTATCTGTATAATATTTAGCACACTTTAATAACTTACATTGCCACATAATTAAGTGCCACAGTTTTAAGTAGCTACATTATATGTCGTTATGCAAAAAACGAAGTTATTAACATTTATAAATTACTAGAAAAATAATGTTTTTTGCAATTGTCTCTGTCGATTGTTTATGTATTTTAATTTAGATTCCCTCAAAATTACATAACTTTTTATAGTCTACAACTTATATTTGAACCATTTTACTCTTAAATTTATAAGGTACTTATACAATGCATAAATATAATATATAAATATAAAAAAAACAATGCAAAACCAGCTGTACGTCTTCACGAATTTCTGATCAGCTACCCTTCATATAGAGTTTAAAACCTTAAAATGCCTGTATAAGATTTTTACGTAATTTTGTCACAGTTTTTCCCATTCGATTGGTCTACCCCAGTCAAGAAAAAAAAGCTGAAAAAATCTATACAGGTATTTAAAGGTTCTTAAAGGTATATTAGGGGAAGCTAATGATAATAATTATGTAAAGACGTATGAGTAATGCTAATTTTGCTTTGTTTTTTATTAAACGCTTTAATTATTAATTATTTTGCTTTGTTATGGATCAAAACAAGGTCTTTAATATTGAGTTTCAAAATTAAAATATATAAAAAATTTACCGAGATACTTTCAAAAAAACCTAGTCCTAATAGTCACTCTAGAGGTATTTTGTAAATCGTAGTCGATTATTTGAGGCTTTGTTTTTAGGGTATACAAATCTTGAGATTTTATTCAATTTTTTATTAAAAAAGAGTTTGAAAAATGGATGATGTTTTAGCTTATAAACATTTATAATAACATTGACATTTTTTATGTTACACACTTGTATATAGGTTCGATGAAAAGCTGGTCAAAATACACACTTTTCATAAAAACCAGAACTTTCTATCGATTATCAGCTACCCCTCATATATCTTTTAGAACCTTCAAATATCTGTATTTTTTGTTTTTTTTTTCTTCATTGACTGGGGTAATATTTGTGTGAAAGATGCTAGGTACGATAACGATAATTTTAAATCCTAGAATACAAAGTAATTTTCTTTGTGGGGTTATGCGCTATTTATTAATCTTTCTAAAATACATAAGAGGCCTATTACGACTAGAATAAAATCGTTTTTACTAACGATCTGTATATCTGTCATTTGAGAATTATTTATCTAAACAAATTATTTTAAAAAACGTTGTTATCTACCTATTTTCATTTTTTTGAATATATTTCTCAAAAAAATTTATCAATTTTCGATGTAGATAATACATTTAAGATGCCTTCATAAAACGGCACTGATTATGGATTTTTCCTGATATGCACATACAATTGAAATTGTATGTTCTGATCGTCATAGTTTTGCTAAAAGAATTGTAGGAAAAATATTATAATAAAGAAACAAACGCTCATATGGTTTTCATTGATCTTGAGAAAGCGTATTATACGGTACAGCGAGAGGACCTCAGGTGGGTATTCAACAACAAATGAGTTCTCAGTGAGTATGTGATTATTGTGAGGTATATGTATGATGCCATAACAACTAGTTTTGTGACAGGTATGGAAGATACTCATACATTTCACCAGCGCTCAGTGCTTAGTCCTTATTTGTTCCCATTAGTGTAAATGTGCGCTCATAACGAGGCGCCAACCGTCGATCGGACCATAGGTTGGTATCATAGTATCATTGCCACGTAAAATAAATGCATTATTTAAAAAATTCCAGCATTCACCGTCAAAGCGCAGCGCCCAGCCTCGAGCCAGGTATTAGAACATAGACTTGGACCATAGTATTCCAGCTTAGTATTTTTTCGATTCTCGTCCCTAGTACTTTACGATCGACACTACGAGGCGCCGACCACCCAGCGTCGCTGCCACCATCGTATCGACACGTATAGATCGCCAGGTAAAATAAATGCATTATTTTAAATGCGAGCGTTCACTTCACTGTCAGTGCTATGATCTAAGCGAGATCATCGCATCGTATCCTCGCCTAGAGCATAGCACTCTCAGTGAACGCAGTGAACGCTCGCATTTAAAATAATGCATTTATTTTACCTAAAATCGATAATATAATACTATCCAATGGTCAGAGCGAGGGTCGGCGCCTCGTTATGAACGCACACTTAGATAGGTCCGACCAGGAGCTACCAAACGAATGGAACGACGGAGTAATCATTAAGATACCAAAAAGGGCGATCTAAGTAGATGTGAGAATTGGCGAGCAATAAACACTGCTGAGCGCTACATCCAAAATAGTGTCCAATATCATATTGAACAGACTGAAGCCAGAGCTAGACAAGAAACAAAGAAGCAACTTCGCGCTGAGCGCTCCGCTATCGCCTTGCGAATGGCAAAGAAATATAAATATAATGTTTATTGACTTCGAAGAGGCCTTTAATAGTATAAACACAGAGCAAATGTGGAAGATTCTGAAACTAATGCCCTACCGATGAAATACATTAACCTGGTTATTCTACGTGGTATACAGACCCAAATTGGAACATACGAAAGAAACTGTAGAAGATATAACTATACAAAGTGGAGTTAAACAAGGATACTTACTGCAACACTATTTCTACACATAACGGATTGGATCATGGAGAAAGTAAGCGATAATAAAACAGATATTAGGTGGAACTTGCACAACCAGCTGGAGGACTTGAACCATATGCAGAAGAAGATCGAAAAGCTTGCAAAATACTCCAATATAATGGGTCTTAAACCTTAATCAGTATGGTAAAAAAAGAAAACGTGGTATGGCGCTCGATCAAATTAGACCTTTGAATTTTTAGTGTAAATAAAACAAAAAATAAATGCACAATAAGTTAAAAAAGATATTGCTAATAATAAAGCTATAAAAACCAACATATATTACTAAAGACGTTTCAGGAACAAAATATACAGGGTCAATAACAAAACTAAGTTAATGTTAAAAATCTTGAAACAAACAAAAAACACGTTATCGTGTCGAATATAAAGAATTCTCATTTAGAAATGTTCAGATATCAAAAAATTAACTCATGTAAGAATCAAAAAACAAGTTGCTGATTCTTACATCTGTTTCAATTATTTGTTTTTTACTACAATGATTTTTACAAACGGATTTATGACATTGTTACATCAAATACAAGTGATTGTTTGTTATCATTACGTGTACAAATGGTTATAACACGTTGCACGTTTAGATGCTCTTTCAACGGGCCTATCTTGGTCTTGGTTATCGTGTGGGATGTGGCCAACTCGATGAATAACTTCTCTCATTTAAATGTGGAATATTCACCATTTGAACACGCCGAATTAAGTCCTGTATTAGTTCTTTCCTAAAGCGATGATGAATATTTGCCGTGTCAATTTAGATTTTGGATGGGCACTATTATCCGATACCAAATAGCCTGTGGCCATCTTTGAGTACGCCTTCTTAATTGATCATTACCACAAGTTTGATCCAGTACATCCATTCCCACTTTAGTAACATTGTAAAAATGTATCGTATCTAGCAGTTTTTTTCTGCTCGCTTTCATGTCATTATGATTTGGAAACGTTTGGCAACTCTCTTTTATTTTTTTTTTCTGATAGTACCTACCTAGGTAAGTTTACGTTGTTGTAGTTCGTTGACCAGCTCCAGCGAGGAAACTCAGTCACATTGCGGTTATAATTCACTATTGGAGCAACTCACGAAAGAACATTGGTATGAATAACTTCTTGGGATTCAGTATTCTGTTTTCGTTTCCAGTATACATAAAAGCATTCAATAAATAATAGGGCATCACAAAGGCACATTATTTTTGAGTCCATATTTTTCTGGCTTACTTTTCATAAACATTTTAAATTTGTACTTACCGCGGAAATCAACCAACATTTCATCTACTGTTTCATATTCTCCACATGAATAGTTAGTATAACAGGTATTTCCAAAACGGTTAAAAATTTTAGAAATAGCTGCTAATTTGTCTCCATCTTCGTGACGCTTATTTCTGCTATTTTGATCGTCAAATCTCAAAGCTGTTAGTAGAAAATTAAATCTTTTTGCTGTCATTACGAAACGGAATGTATCAGGACCTTGACCGTCAGTCGCAAAAAGAGAATTTATATCTTCATTGCCACTTGAACACGCCATTAAATATAGTAGTCCAAAAAAGCTAATATTTTGGTTTTATCAATGAGGCTTATAAATTGATGGTTAAAAGCAGTTAAAAGTTATTTGTAATCCTATATCTTTTCGTTTGTCTTTACAATAATCTGGTCAATAATTGTGTCAATTGAGTAACAGCTTGACTGCTTCACCAGGTGTTGCCGGCTTATATATTCGTGCTGACTCTGAAAACCCTGGTAGTTGTGATACTATATCTGATGCACGGGTACGGCTTGAGGCAGGAGCTATTTTCGAACAGTTTTTCCTATTTCTTCCATAATAGTAATTTTTTCAATTCCCTCTCCATTATCATTATTATTTAATCATTTCTCTCAGTATTACCTTGGTCATTTATCACTTTGTTCAGAATAACTATTCGTATTATTATCAGTAATAATTGTTTTGGCATCAGATATATCATAATCACTGTCAAAAAAGTGTTCAGCAATCTCCTGTAACTCCTGCTGGGTTGAAAGGTTTGTTTTTATCTTTTAAATTGGCCATTATTCTTTAAAAACTAGGCACCGAAAAAATAACACTTAAGGTATGGTGGGGTCAAATTTGACCCGATCAACGTCTAAAACCTAATTAAGTTAAAGGTTAAAGGCGACTACTACACGTAAGCGATGTACTCGGCTCGGTGTCGTAGGGAAATAGCTGTAAGGCGAGGTTGCCTCGTCCTCCCGTCTTTCTAAGAATTAAATAATCAGTTTGATTGTGGTCAAATTTGACCTCGCCATACCAATTAAGGGTTAAGATAAATACAGAAAAAAGAGACTCTTTTAAAACAACAACCAAGAAAATGAAATTAAAATAAATGAAAGACAAATAGAGGAAGCATAAATTTAGATATCTGGGATCAATCATGGAAAAAGGGCGGTAGTAGATAAGATGTAGAAAAAAAATAGTAAAGACACAACATGCATATAATTCCTTGAAGAAAATCTCGAACACACGCAGTATATGAGAATTAAACAAAATAAAAATATTTAACAGCTGTATTAAGAGTATATTATTGTATGGCGCAGAATCTTGGAGACAGGAAGAAACAACTAACAAAAAATTACAAATGTTTATAAATAGATCAGTTGTTTAGAAAAATCCTAAAAATATATTGACCTGATAAAATAACAAACGCGGAACTATGGAGAAGAACAAAACAAGAGAAAGCAACAGTCACGATCAAACGAAGGAAATGGAAATGGAATGGACATACACTAAGGAAAGACCAAAATAATATAACTAGAAATATGCTCGAATACAAACCAGGCGGAAGAAGAAGAAGAAAACAGGATAATAGCTGGAGAAGAACTGTAACAATGAGATTATGAAAGAATTATTGCCTCGGTGATGGCAAGATGTCAAACAAAGAACGAGAAATATAGAGGAATGGAAAAGACTCGTAGATGAAAATCTTTCATGTTAGGATCAGATGGAAATTGTTAAAATGTATTTGTTGGCATGTAATGTATACTAAAAGAGACTAAGAACAAACACTCGAACGGAGACAAGGGCTTAAAGAAAAAGAAACTTGTAGGAGAAAAAGAACATATTTAACATCTAAAGTTAGGACGGGATGAATGAAATGCAAGGAGGCCAGTGGTGTGTTCTTGGAGGGCAAGATTCCAGTAAAACTAAAAGGCATAATACTTCTATAGTATCAGATCAGAAATGATATACGGCACTGAATGTTGTGCAGTAAAAGACGAAAAAAAAATGCAAGTTTCTTAATTTATCAGTTTTATTTTGTATTTTGCTATTTAATCAAATTAATGCTTCATGCCAATATATTGATCATTTGAAGCTTATATTTGTGAAACAAATAAAAATACTGGTGATTATTGTAACAATTAATATCTTTAACTACGTGAGTAGCGTATTGATATTATTTCTATCTAAAAAATAGATGAGTTGCAGCAGCATGGGTTAACTGGCAAACAAGTGAGGCGTTGTGTAAAAATGCCAATTAAAGAAAAAAACCTATAAGTTGTGACGTTTGCTAGAAGAGGGAATTTCCCATGTTCTAATTGTTCTGCCATGTTCAATATTATTGTACATCGCTAGTTTTCTTGATTGGTTCGAAAACTCACGACAAAACTCAGACATCAGCGGCGTAGTCGAATTATAAGGTATCGCATTATAGGTATCGCAACAATACGGTCTTATTGTAGGATAAAGTAACTTTACACCAGTCTATCTGTGAAAAAAATCAATGATTTCACGTAAACATCTTATACAGATATTTGAAGGTTCTAAAAGGTATATGAAGAGTAGCTGATGAAAAAGCCGTGAAGACGTACAGCTGATTTTGCTTTGTTTTTTTTTTAAACAAGGAATAAGTGAAAAAATAATTTTGTCTATAAAACTTTTATGTAGTTCGAGAGAAATGGTTTTCTTAAAAATTGTAGATCTTAAAAAGTTTTTCAATTTGCTAGTTTCTAAATTAAAATACACAAACAATTTATCAAGATAGCTGCAAAAACACTTATTTTTGTTTATTACTTTACAAATGTTAAAACTTTGTTTTTTACAGAAAGACTTGTAATATAACTACTTAAAATTGTGGCAGTTAATTAGTTATTAAAGTGTGCTAAATTTCAAACACATCGACCAAAGAGTTTTAAGTTATTTAGTTCGTTTATCCCGAAGAGCGATTATTTAAATAACTATTATTGCCCAAGCAGTCACTCTCGAGTTTAGAGATAATTTGTAAATCGCAATCGATTATTTAAGGTTTAATTTTTTTATATTTAAAATTTTATTAAATTTGTTTTTAAATTTTTTTTTTTTGAAATTCTAGCTTCCAAATATTTATAATAAATTTCGACATTTTTTATGTCCCTTGTGCTTGTGTCCTTGTGCTTGTAAGTAGGCTCAATGAAAAGCTGGTGAAAAAACACACGTTATAAAAACACAGAACCTTCTACGACCAATAGGAAACAAGATAGCATGTGTTTTTTCCTAAAATCATATTTCCGTTGCTCATTAACATTAAGAGTGGAATATTGAACAGATTAGGTATAAACGAAAATATAAATTTTATGCTCAATTTTCTAGATGGTATTTACCGGTAAGAAGTAAAAAGTTACAACCAGTTAAAGTGATGGTACTCCTAAAATACCACCACGGAAAAGTGGAGGAGTGAACTACAAAAATATTCTTTATACTATTAGCTACATATCTTCATTAAATACAATTATAATACCATGAATTACTTTGTTAAAAAAACTATAAAATTAAATATAAGAATTAAATGTATTATATCAATTTTTTATTATTATTATAATTGTGTAAAGAATATACACTTATCAATAAAATTTCAATATTTGCAAAATAATAGTAAAATTCAATCATTTTTTGGGGGAAAAATTTAATCAATTTATTGTTCTGGGATTTTCCGAGTGGTGAAAATAGCACAATTCTTATTATTAAGTTGAGCTACCCCAGTTTAAAAGAAAATGAAGGTTTCCGTACGATAGAAGCCGGGATACTGCCAATTTTGCCAGCGCGCTTCAATTAGAAGTTCCATTCTAAAGAAAACGGACCTTGGACAGTTTTCTTCTCCACTTTTCTGCGGCGGTATTTTACGAGTAGTATCATTTCACTATATATGTCATATATAAGTTGGATCATAAAATTTAAATCTTCATTTAGAATCCGTTCAATTTGCAGCTCTTAATGTTAATACACAATGAAAATATGATTTTAAGAATTTAATGTTAAATTGGTTCCTATTGGTTATAGAAGTTTCTGTTATTTTTTGTTGTAAAATGTGATTTTTCACCAGCTTTCCATTGAGCCTATTTATAAGCGTATGCTTTAAAAAATATCGAAGTTATTATAAATGTTTGATAATTAAAAAAAGCTCCCTTTTCAAACAATTTTTTTTTTAATAAAAAATTTAATAAATTGTTGAAGTTTTTTTATATAGTATGCAACTACTGAATCCTCAAAGAATCGATTGAAATTTATAAAATATCTGTAATTAATAAACGTTAATAATTTTGTTTTTTGCATAATGACATGTAATATAACTAATCAAAATCGTGGCAGTTAATGAGTCATTAAAGTGTGCTAAATTTCAAAGAGATCAACTAAATAGTTTTTACGTTATCAAATTTAGTTTTCCCGAATAGTGATTATCTATAATGATCTACTAATGTTGTTTAAATAATCGTCCTATAAGGGCGAATATTTAAATAACTGTTTGCCCAAACAATGACTCTAGACGTAATATGTAATCGATTCTTTGAGGCTTCATTTTTAAGGTATATTAAAAAAACCAAAGATTTTATTAAATTTGTTATTAAAAAATTAGTTTGAAAAAGGGCTGGCTTTTTAGCTTATAAACATTTATAATAACTTTGACATTTTTTGTCACACGCTTGTAAGTACGTTAAATAAAAAGCTGATGAAAAAACAAATTAAAAAAAAAAGAATTTTCTATAACCAATAGGAAACAAGATAGCATTTTTTGCCTAAAACCATATTTCCATGATTTTGTTGAACAAATTGTAAATGAAGATCTAGATTTTATGATCCAATTTTATAGATTCCATACTAGTGAAGAACTAAAAAGTTATAATCTGTTAATGTGATAATACTCGTAAAATACCGCCAAGGAAAAGTGGAGAGGAGAACGGTTGGCTGCAATATCTGGGCTTGTTTCTTGTTATTGAGGACCCTTAAGCTAGCGGGGACAAATTAGCATCCAATTTAACCTACGTAATATTTTTTCACCCATTTTTCACTAATTTATTACCATCCTAATAATTTTTCACCACCAAACCACCCTTAAGGAGAGCGATTTTGATAGCTTATGGTTAAAACTAGTACAATTCCAAAAATAATATTTATAATATACCACAGTGCTGTGCTAGATTTTTATAAACTACCACACTAGTAATTATTCACCCATCAACTAGTCCGTATGATAAGTCAGTAGTTCTGTTGGGTTAATATTTAAGGTGATAAAAAATCTAATTTTACAATTTTACTGTACTCCTCTTGTAACTGAAAGTATAAATTGCTTACCAGGTTTTTACTGAATTTTATCCATCCTCATAATTTTGTACCCCCTAAGCCACAGTTAATGGGAAACATTCAACGAGCTAAGCGTTCACGCTAGCTAAATGCAAAATCTTTTTGGAAACGCAAAAGTGATCTACTAGATTTTTACTATAATTTTTACTAGCCTAGTCATTGTTTTCGTAACTACCCTAATTAAAAACATTCTGAAATGTTATTCTGCGCTAACTAATATTTATTTTTTAAATGTTTAAATATTTAAAATATGAAAATACTTTAGTACAAAAATTATAAATTTTAACTGTTTTAAAAAATTTACCCTTATTATAATAGTGAGTACATGGCTAAGAGGTATCGAATCGTGAGCCTCTTTTATGAATATAAAATAAATGAAATCAAGTTGAGTTTTAATAAATACAATAGAATTGTTATATTTCAGAGAATAATTACCAGGCAATAAATAATAAAATTGAAATACATAATTTTATTATGTCCATTACCTTAATTACCTAATTGTAAAGGAGGGTCGGTACAACTTGCGCACCTATTGTTAAACGATAAAAAGATTTGTATTTATTGGGTACATCCATAGACCTGAGCCACAGTATAAAGAGGCAAGCAAGCAAGCAAGCAATTTGATTGAACCCAGCCTATGAGAAATGTTCACGCAGGTATTACGATCGGGTGTACCAATTCATTGGAGCAAGGTGTTTTAATTCGTGTTTAAAACCAGGAATCACCCCACCGTGCTCCAATGCTCTAGACCATCCCTTTCCCCCCTATAGCAATCTGATTCGCTATAGAGGCACAACAATCAGCCAAGTGCTCTTCATGTGGAGGTCCAGGGTAATCGAACCCCAACATGGTTTCCTAACCGTATGTGAAAACTCAGGACAGCGCATCTCCGCTTTATTCCTGTTTATCTTAATGTAGCTTATCCGCGAACTAAAATTGCTTACTTGGGCCTCAAGTCTCCGCTCTGAGTCCCGGCTCAGTTCGGCGACTTGGTGCTCAAGGGGGTTGGGCCCTACGTGCCCGGGTTTTGGGGTTTTTGTTAATTTTTTTGGTGGCCGAAGCCGGTTTTTGTTAGTATTTTTTTGATTTTTTTGGTGGCCGAAGCCGTTTTTTTGTGTTTTTTGTGATTTTTTTTTGTAGGTCACCTGTGAACAGAAAAGTCATAATTAGTATACAGTCTACATTATAATAAAGAAAATATATAAATATTATACATTACCACAATATAGACTTTATCCTGGTGTGAGCAACAGGGCCCACTGTGTATGAGGCGATTTGCGATATTCTGCTTGATTTGAGCTACGAACTGTCTTCCTTGTGTGTGTGTTTTGATTGGTTTTTCTTCTCACTCTGGGCTTTTTGTAATATTTTGTCCCTATTGGGGGGTTTTTTATTTTTCCCTCTGGTTTTGCGTTAATCTAATATTTGTTGTTTTGGTCTTTTGTGCTTCCATCTGTGGAAAGCGTCATACCTCATTATCTCTCGTAGGATGTGACTGGGGTGGTTCTCTAGTTCTGCGAATTTTATCCTAGCTTTTTCTTTCATTGTGTCAGTCACTCTGATTTGCTGTAAATCTCTGAAAAGGAATCTTTCAGCTACGTATCTTGGTACGTTTACCGCTTCTCTTAGGCTTTTGTTGTGTTGTGCCTGTATTTTCTTTTTCGTTGTGTTGCATATGTGTCCCCATGCAAGTGATGCGTATGTCAGTATAGGAAGGACTATTATTATTATTAGTTTATTAGCCTTATTTTGGTTTTTATACGTAGTTTGCTTTTCCTTCCCGCTAGGCCTCTTATTGCGGCCCTTGCCATGTTGGCTTTTTGTACTGTGGCTTCTACGTGTTTATTGAAAGTTAATCCTTTGTCCATTATTACTCCGAGGTATTTTGCTTCGCTTTTCCACTCAATGGGATTGTCTTGCACAGTTACCTGTTCTTCCGGTCGTTCTCGCCTCTTTTGAAAAAGTACAGCTTGTGTCTTGTCTGAATTAATTTTGATTTTCCACTTAAGACTCCATTCTTCAATGTCGTCTAACGCTGTCTGTAGATTGGTGACTGCTATGTCTACATTTCGGTGTTTGGCCGCTATCGCTGTGTCGTCAGCATAGAGACTTAATAATGTACCTGGTGTTCTAGGTATGTCTGCTGTGTATATCGTGTACAGCAGAGGTGACAGTACTGCTCCCTGTGGTACTCCAGCTTCCGGGTTCCAGAGTTCGGACAGGACTTGTCCTATCCGGACTCTGAAACTGCGGTTGCCCAAGTAAGAAGAGATCAGCCTTGTCATTGATCCGCTGTACCCGTAATCTCTCATTTTGTATAATAGTCCCTTATGCCAGACTCTGTCGAAAGCTTTACTTACATCCAGGAATGCAGCTCCTGTATACTGTTTGTCATTGAATCCTGCTGCTATGTACTCTGTTAGTCTGAGTACTTGTAGCTCGCTGGAGTGTTCTGATCTGAAGCCAAATTGGGCTTCTGGTATGATGTTTAACCTCTCTGTTTCAGCTTGGAGTCTACTGAGTATCACTCTCGTATAAAGAGGTTCTATCTTGGAACCTCTTTATACTGTGCCTGAGCGAAGAAATGTACCGCCAATCAAGGAGTGAGGGCTGCAGTCTTAATAGGATTTTAGATTGATACCGCCCTCTTCACTATTATTTAACTTTGACAATAAATTGCAAATATAGCGCCTCTGTTCCTGAGTGTGTTTTATGCTGAGTACAATAGTTTTTGAGTAATTTTTAATAGTAAACACCAGTGCACATTTATCTGCGCGCGATCACGTCGATAGTTGATTTTTAACTCTTCAAATGTGAAAACGTGCATTTTTTTTATACCGGACGAAATTCTAGCTTCCTAGAAGAAGACTATATACATGGACGTCTCCTTCACATACAGAAAACCACATTGTCAGAAACCAAATAGACTTTATACTAGTAAATAGCAGATATAAAAACTCTATAACCTCAGTTAAAACTTATCTGGAGCAGATGTTATCTCAGACCACAATCCGTTAGTGGCTAACGTGAAAATAAAATCAAAAAGAATTGAACTCAGAAAATAACAACCAAAAATTAACGATGCTATAAAACGAAGAAATAAAAAACGAATTAAAAAATAATGTGAATGTTAATATGCAAAAATTACTTACTGATAACAAACAAATTATGGATGTAAATAAAAAGTGGTGTAATATAAAAACACATTACTGAAACCAGCTCAAGAAAGTTTGATACAACATAGGTCAGAGGCTAAAAATCACTGAATAACAGAAGAAATACTATTACTGATGGAAGAAAAAAGGAAATATAAAGGAAAAAATCTACAGAAGTATAAAGAAATACAACGACTAATTAAGGAAAAATCCTGTAAGGAAGAACTAGAAACAAAATATGATATATTATGAGAAATATGCACAAAAAAATTAGAGAAGTGACTGGAATGGGTCGAAATAGACAGCAAGGACACATAAAAGACAAAAAAGGAATACTACTAATAAATTTACCAGCAAAGTTAAGACGATGAGAGGAGTACGTTAGAGAACTTTTCCAAGATGAAAGGTGAAATGCAGAAAATACAAGAATTAAATCCTTTAGAGAGACAGAAGATCACGATAGATGAAATAAAATATGCTATCAAAAACTCCAAAAACAATAGACAGCTGGATTAAATGAAATACCAGTAGAACTGTTAAAACTAGTGGAAGAGGATAACTTGGAAGTATTGGCAGATTTATTCAACACGGTGTACCATACGGGATTAATACCACAAGAGTGGCTTAAGTCAGCATTTATAACCATCTCTAAAAAACAAGCAGCAAAACAGTGCTCTGATTATCGAACACTGAGCCTCATGAGCAGAGTCAGGCAAATATGCAAGAGTGCATATGCATATGCATTTGCATATTTTTGTGTATTTTTTTGAATTTTACATATATTGGTAAATTTAAAAATAAAGTGCATATAATAGGTTTTCAAAATGAATTTATTTGTTGATTCATGGTTAAAATACCTTCATAAGCACCTGGTATTTCCAAAATAAAAATGTTATTCTTATCTTAATCCCTTAACACTTTCTGAATGGATACCTTAAAATAGAAGGTAAAAATTACCAAGAATTAGTTTATTGGGGTTTATTATTGGCCTTTTATTTACTTAGGTAAGAAAAATTTCAACCAAGTTTATTTATTGAACTTGAGTTGTTAAATACAAGTTACTGTTGTACCTACTTTTGGAGTGTACTGTGTGATAAAAAGTTTTATCCAGTGTAGTTACAATGTCGAAAGAAGTGAATGTATCTGCGTGGATCAAGACATATCCAGAATTAGTCATTGATATGGGAAAAGTATTTTGCTCAGCATGCAGTAAAATTGTAAGTAAATACAATTACAAAACTAACAAGTAAACCTGAATATTTTAAATTGCATTAAAATAATTAGTCTAGTTGCAACATAAGGGGTCCCGTGGGAAATTCTAGCTCGCTGTGATTTAATGGTGGTATTCTCGGGTTTTGTCGGTCAGATAGCTCAGCGGGCTGTGCGGCTGCCTCTCATTCGCTTCACTGTCGAATAGTTCAGTGGATGTGGGTTCGAGCCCCAGCTCGGTGTACTGAAAACAAAAAGTCTAACGCAGTAGTTTAAAATTCTAGATGAATCTGCGGCTTAGACTAGGATATGCTGGGATCTGATCGGCCTATGGTGGAGCAGTACGGCAAGAGATAAGGACTTGCGGCTTGGTGATACTCCTCCATAGATCCCTACCGGACGGGCGTAACGCCTAAAAAACCGGATATATATATATATATATATATATATATATATATATATATATATATATATATATATATATTCTCGGGTTTTTGGAATCTAATGGAAGTGGACTGGAAGCCCAAATATTACCCGTTTAATTGTTATTAACAAATTATGGTAAAATTAAGTATTTTTCAAGTATTATTTAGAAGTTCACAAGGAAAAATTTCCTGTAGCTGCCTGTATACCATTAATTACAAAAATTGAAGGAAAATCTTCTGTGTAAAAGGTATATTTATTTTAAACCCCAATAAAGGGCTATTATTAGAAGCCCAGTAAAGAAGTTGATAGTGTTAAGGTCCAGGTCTTCTCTTGTGGTTTTGGTCACTGAAGCCAGCTAGTCACGGTTACTAAAAATATGTTCTTATTTTGATAATAACAAAATAATTATTTATTCGTCGAAAAGATCGAAATAATGCGCTATCTACCGCAAGTTTGTAATTTTTTTGATAGTATTTTTATACTAAATCGATTATCACTAGTCGTGATGAATTAAACCGCGCCCCTATTTTGTTATTAATAAATTATTGCAAAAATAGCTGTTTTTATAGTACGTTAACTCACGGTTTTTGCTCTAAATTTTAAAAAGCCACTTGAGTTGACATTAAATTTGGCATACACGTAATCTAACATGTCAAACAAAAAACTGATATTGTGCCGATGTGTGTTTTTACCCTGGGGGTGAGTTTCACCTCTTTTTTCGGGGGTGAAAACAATACCTTTAAAATAAGTCCAGAAGTGGATAAACTGATTAAGTGATTAATTATTCTAAGCAACTTTTGTTCTACAAAGTCAATATTTTTCGAGTTATTTGCGAGTGAATATGCTCATTTTTCAAAAAAAAAACACGTTTTAGACGGTTTCTCGTAAATAACTCAAAAAGTAATTTTTCCAAAAATTTTGTTCTTAAAAAAGCTATGAAAAAGACTACAAACTTTATGTAGAGAGCGCATTATTTCGAGCATTTCGGCGAATAAACAATTATTTTGTTATTAACAAAATAAGAATATATTTTGAGTAATCGCAACTAGTCGCATTCGATTCAGCGAGCAGAAATACACCAGAGAAGATAACACTATCATTTTTTTGCAGGGCTTCTAATAATACCTGAAAAATTTACCTAATTTACCTAATTTTACCATAATTTGTTACCATAAAGCATACAAACAAAAAACTGGAATACCTAGGCCACATAACGAGAGAATAACGATCTAAGAAAAAATCTCGGGGAAAGAGAAATGTGTTCAATACAGTTGTTCAGAGCTGCAGCCAACAATGTAAAAATTGCTGTGATGGTAGTCAACTTCCGATAGGAGACGTTACTGCAAGGAGAAGAAGGGTAATATTTGGGCTTCCAAAACACTTCCATTAGATTAAGCGACCCAAAAAACCTATAATACCACCATCAAATCAAGGCGAGCTAGAATTTCCCACGGGACTCCTTATGTTGCGAGTAGACTAAATCAGAAACAAAAAAATATGCATTTTTGATGGTTAAGTTATTTTGTTACACATTTAATGCCTGGTTGAACCGACAAATCTTAATCTCCAGCTTAGCCAAGCTCAGCTTTTAGATAGGGCCGTTTTTGTTTCGCTTACGTTGCACCATCATTTTCGAGTATAAAGCTTATGTTTCGTAAGCTGAGCTTAAGGCACGTTTTAAGCTTAAGATGTGTTGGTGCAACCAGGCATAATAAATGCCTTAATAAACCTCGATCTAAAAATTATTTAGTTTACTGTAGGATTTTTTTTGCAGATACCATGCGAAAAAAAATTCCAAATAGTTGCATTGCAAAACTGCTTTACACACCGGCAAAAAACAGAAATTAGAATCGGGAGAGAAAAAGCAAGATTCGATATCTAGATGCTTACAATCAACTAATCGGAAATCAAATGAGCAAGAGATATTTAACCATGATTTGTGTGAAGCATTGTTAAGCTCAAATATACCTTTGTCCAAATTATCGAACGAAAATTTGCGCATGTTTCTTGGAAAATACTGCAAATGGAATATAACGAATGAAAGAAGCTTAAGAAGAAACGAGGTCGATTCTGTTTATTCTGCTGTACTGAGTAAAATAAAATTAGATATAGGAGACAATTATTTTTATGTATGTGTGGATGAAACAATTGATTCTTCTGGACGTTATATCGCACATTTATTAATTGGATCTTTTAAAAATGAACAAGCTTGTAAATCGCATTTAATTGCTTCCAAGCAGTTGGATAAAACCAACGCACTAACAGTTACAAGGTTTTTGCAAGACAGTTTAACAAATTTTTTTCTTCCTTTAGCTGTTCCAATGAAAAATTTTTGCTGTTTCTTTCAGGTGCTTCACCTTACATGGTTAAAGTAGGAAACAATTTGAAAATTTTTTATCCGCGTTTAGTACATACAACTTGCCTAGCACATGGTTTAAATAGGGTCGCAAAAGAAATTAGAAATAAATTTCCTCTTGTTAATAATTTAATTTCAAATATGAAACAAATATTTCTTAAGTCACCTATAAGAACTCCTAAGTTGTATAAAGAACGTTTGCCCAATCTTCCTCTTCCACCAAAACCTATTGTTACTAGATGGGGAACTTGGTTAGAGGCTGCAATGTTTTATGCAGAACATTTTTCTGAATTGAAGCCAGTAATAATGGAAATAGCTGACGATTCTTCCGAAGCACTTACAGTTTCCAAAGAATTACTGAAAAATAAATTACTACCACAGCAACTTTCATACATAAAATCAAACTATGATTTTGTGCCAAGTTGCATCCTTCAGCTACATGATACGAATTTATCGTTAATTGAAGCAGTTAAAGTAATAAAAAAAATTGAACTATCTTGCAAAATTGTTGAGGGTCAAATTGGCAAAGACATTTTAGCAAAATTTAAGTCAGTCATAGATAAAAATACTGGTTTCATATTTCTATCTAAGGTTGCAAATGTTTTAAGTGGGGTGTTTGATGAAACATTAAATATAGAGGCTGAAGTTTTAAATAATTTTAAATACGCTCCTATAACTTCGGTGGATGTAGAACGGAGCTTTTCTATATACAAACATATGTATACAGATAGGCGACAAAACTTTTTGTTAGAAAATTTTGAAAAACATATTATCACATATTGTTTTTTAAATAAATAGTCATGTATAATATATATTTATCTAATTAAAATAGTTGCTTAAAAGGTTTGTTTTATTTTATAATATCAAGCACTCCACTAATATTTTATAAAGTTATTATATTTAAACGGTTTATGAACTGCATATTTTGTTTAAATAATGCATATACATGCATATTTGACACAAAAAATATATGCATATACATGCATATTTGACATACATAATATGCATATATATGCGCATATATCTTACTTTTTAGCCTGCATATTTGCCTGACTTTGCTCATGAGTCATACTTTAAAAGTTCTGCTAAAAATAATACATAAGAGAATATACGAAAGGCTAGAGGAGGATATTAGCGAGACGCAGTTCGGGTTCCGAAATGGAATGGGTACTCGAGAAGGACGATTTGCCATCAACATATTCAGTCAGCGATGTCGGGATGTAAATGTTGATCTACACTTGTGCTTCGGTGACTACGAAAAAGCTTTCGATAAAGTAAGACATGAAAAACTAATATCATTACTTATGAACAAGCGCATTGACAGTAAAATCATAAATACAGTGCAAAAATTATATTGGAACCAAAGTGCCATAGTTCAAATTGATGAACACTCTGAATGAAGAAATGAGGATCTGTAGTGGAGTTAGACAGGGATGTGTTTTATCGCCACTTTTGTTTAACTTAAATTCTGAAAAAATTTTCCAAAACACGTTCAATTATCGAAGCCGGAGTCACCGTTAACGGAAAATTAATTAACAACTTAAAACATGCAGACGACACTGTAATCATGGCAACGAGTATAGAGGATCTACAACATCTTATCGAAAGCTTGAGTATGAATAGTGCTGAGATGGGAATTACTATAAACGCTAAAAAAACGAACTACGTGCTAATTACAAAAAGACCACAAAATATACATCACCTATTGACAATCAATGGCAACGTGATAGAACAAGTAGAAAAATTTCAGTACTTGGGAACTTTGATCAATGAAACCAATGATCATACTGTAGAAATACACAGGCGAATAGAGATTGCCAGATCAGCATTCGCTGTTATATATTTTCAATATTATTATATGGAGCTGAGACTTGCACATTAAAAAAATGTAATTTAAAAAGAATAGAGGACTTCGAACTCTGGTTATATCGCAGAGTATTGAAAATATCATGGACTTATAGAATTACAAATAAAGAAGTAATGGAGAGGGTTGGTAAAGAAACAGAACTAATCAACACTATACAAACCAGAAAATTTTAATACCTAGGCCACGTGATGAGGGGACCAAAATATGAAAATTTGAGACTGAAATAATACAGGGAAAGATTCAAGGAAGAAGATCTGTTGGCCGAAGGCAAAACTCATGGTTAAAGAATCTACGTAATTGGTATCATTACAGATCGATTGATTTGTTTAGAGCAGCAAGTTCTAAAATAAAAATAGCCAATATGATAGGCAACCTCCGTAGGGAGACGGCACTGTAAGAAGAAGAATAAATTTGTAAAAACCTATCAAAACATTGTGGTATTTCATATATATATATATATATATATATATATATATATATATATATATATATATATATATATATATATATTATATATATATTAATGTGATATCAAGAATTTTAATTTTAAAACTTTACAAAAATTATTTAAATTTTTGATTTATGATTTATATCACACCCTTTCAATTTTGTTATCTCAGGTTTTACTCGTGCTTCAATATCTATACTTTACAGCTGATGGGTTAGGTCCAAAGAATAACGGAATAAAACAACATAATATGAAAAATAATGTAATAATATATATATATATATATATATATATATATATATATATATATATATATATATATATATATATATATATATATATAAGGGCACATCTCGAAAAGCGTTACTTTTGGGAAAACGAGATTAAAGCTTGAGCAACTTCATCGTTTTCAGTTACTTACCTATAACATTTTTATTTAAAAAGATAGATAAATGAAAATCTAGGTATACAATTTACAGTATTTGTACTCTATAATGGATGATCAAAATATTACAAAAAAATTAATTTAATTAAAAAAAAAACGTTTCAAAAAATCTCTCCCAAGATAGGCCCTGTAACAGGCATGATAAGGGTCAATAAGTCTCTTAGAAATTAATTCTTTTAAGTCCTGTTTCTTATTTAAATGTAACTCAAATGGCGCACTATGAACTAAAAATCAATCAAAAGACTGATATTTTTTGTACACACTTATGACAAGTCGAAAGAAAATGTAAAAAAGTATTTTTGAAGTGTGTATATTTTAGGCAATTCCTAGCTGAGCGCTTTCGGCTTTACAAAGCCATCATCAGAGCTATGGTCAATTTTTTAAATACCACTACAAAGGTTAACGTGTTTGTGAAGTCCAGTGTCGGTTTTTTATATGTTTTTTATATGTTCTAAGAATTTCAACAAAATCATAATTTGGAAATATAAGGAAATGAGATCTCTCCTTTGTAGTAAGATAGAGTAGAAATGAGATCTCTCTCAAGGAGAGATCTCATTTCCTTATATTTCTAAATTATGATTTTGTTGAAATTCTTAGAACATATAAAAAACATATAAAAAACCGACACTGGACTTCACAAACACGTTAACCTTTGTAGTGGTATTTAAAAAATTGACCATAGCTCTGATGATGGCTTTGTAAAGCCGAAAGCGCTCAGCTAGGAATTGCCTAAAATATACACACTTCAAAAATACTTTTTTACATTTTCTTTCGACTCGGCACTATAAACTGTTTTGATGGATATTTCTTCATTATCCAACATTTTCTTTCTTTTGTTTCTAACATTTATTTGTTTAAACGCGTCTTTGTATGATGTCTTATATTGAAAAGAGAATGGGTTCCCTTTCGTAAATTTCATAACTTTGATGTGATTCCATACGATGGTATTCTTCTTTTCTTCAACGTTGAAATTATATCTCCACTTGACTTGCAAATCTTTCAAGTCGTAAAAGAAATCATGATTCAAAGTATGAACGATAAAATGTTTCTCTGTTTTCCTAGCTCTCTGAATTGCGGTGGTGTATTGAAGTGGTGTAAAGATTGGACCAGCTTTTAAATCTCTTGATATTTGTTCCTGTATCAGCATGTGTACATTGTCGGCTTCATATTGCATATGACCTTTTATAAGGAATTTGTGAGTTGTGCCCTTTAAGTTTTTTATAGTAGTGACTGCAAACATGTATAAAGAAGCTATGTATTTATTTTTGTTTTGGCCACAACAATTATCAGTTACAAATGTTACGTTGACTTCATGTTCACCTGCATCCTCACAAACCTTCTTTAAAAAGTCTAGAACGCAACTTCCAATCTCCACTGCACCTCTTTTTCCTTGGGTCTCATCCCAGAAATAGCAATGCACGTCACCATAGCTTTTACAATCCTCTTCATTTTCTGGTAATTTATTTAACACAGTCAAAGTAAAGTTGTAGCTACTCAATTTGGCTTTATAATAAAACGATGATGTTTCCCCATTGGGACTTTGCATTATCACTTGAAGATCGTAGCAAACGCATAAATTATATTTATCAAGAGTCATTCTATCATTCTTTTTTTCTGCTCGGCTTAATTCCATTTCTTCTAGGTGAGTATCATATTTGACTTTGAGAGCAAGCCTCTGATCAGCAGAAAAGTTTTTATAGCGTAAACAAAGATCGCATTGATCTTTCGTGGGTTGAAAAAAACCCAAATTAAAACGGGTAGGAAAAATCTCATAAAACAAATGAAACTTTCCAGGATCTCGGGATAATTTCTTACTACGTCAACTGCTACTGTTGACGCTAGAAGACGAACTGGAACTACTAGATGACGATCTCGACGAACGTTCTGATGTTGCAGTAACAGTGTTAGTCTCAACCAAAGAATTATTGTGTAGTGGCAGAGTATTATCGGCTATTTCTTGTTGCTTTAAAACGTTTTCTGATGAACTTAAAGGGATGTCCTCTTTTTCTTCATTGCTGACCTAAAAATGCAAAATAATATGTAAGTAGTTTATGTATGTTGGTAAATTATAAACTTACGTTTGGGTCCTATCGCAGCTGTTTTCCCATTGATCCGGTGGATGTGAAACATTAAAAAGGTTCATAATTCTTCGCGATCGTGATGACATATTTCTTCAATTTTTTTGCAATGTGCAAAGAGGTTAAGATCTAGTTACCATCTTATTTAATACTTGTTAGTACATAAAATAATAATAATAGTTAAGGCCTTAGTACAGAAAAACTTTTTAGTTTATGTATACAACTAAAAAACTTGTTGAATTATTTTAGTATTACAAGGATTTAACTTGAAATGATGTTGTAAATCAAACAGATATTTTTGTAATAACAAGAATCCTTTAGATATAGTTCCAAAAATCATACAATAATTTTAGTAATATAAAGAAATTTTTTTTTAAATAAACCCATAAATTTTCGGAAATTTTAGTAATATACAGCGTTTAATATTAATGCGTCTTTATAAAACAAAAAATATAAAACAACACGTACCTCAAGTTTTGTAATAGAAGGGCTCACCTCGTAATGGGAGCGCTCACTAACACACCTGCTTCGAGAGACATCGGCACCTTACTGAATGGCCTATCTCGCGGAAAGATGTGTTGGCGGAGAGGGGAGTACGAAAGGGTCACAGTATATCGGGACTTGCTTTATATTCTCCGTTTTCAGTTTCTGTCCAGGCCAAGTTCTAGTACTAGTAATTTTGTGCCCATTTATGCCAAAAACTCAGAAACCCTAATTTTCGAGATGTGCCCTTTTAATACTAAGGGTGCGATATATATATATATATATATATATATATATATATATATATATATATATATATATATTTAGTGTATTTCAGATAAAACTATCCACCTTAAATAACTTTTGAACTTCTAAATTTTAAATTTTAGGAAAAACGCAAAAACACGTCAATTAATATTTGAAGGGGGAGACATTATATCATATTTAAGGTTACTGGGAAATACACCTTTCACCCCTGGTATCATCCCTTAATTTTTTTTAAATTACTTTCCCCTTTTTTTATTCGATATTTGGATTCTCCTCTTTGTACTGATTTCAGAAATGTATAATACATGATGCTTGAAGTGATTAGTTTATGAGAAAAATAAATACAAAAGCAAGAAAATTGGATTTAAAAAAATTATTTTTTAACAATTTTATTACATACATTTATTATATATTACATATATATTACATATACATTACGTACATTTAGAATGAACATTTCACTACTAAAAATTTTTACAATAATTGTTCAAAATTACTGCCCTTCACTAGAGATTCTGGTTGAGTATGGTGCATTTCCAAACAACATTTAATATGATATAACGTCTCCCCCTTCAAATATTAATTGACGTGTTTTTGCGTTTTTCCAAAAAATTAGAGGTTCAAAAGTTATTTAAGGTGGATAGTTTTATCTGAAAAGCACTATATATATATATATATATATATATATATATATATATATATATATATATATATATATACAGTGTAGGTAAAATTTTAAGGTCGGTATGGTAAAATTTAACAGGATATCTAACGCAGATATAAAATCATATTTTCAATGAATTAGACAAAGATAACAATCATATTTCCCCTTCGTCTCCCCTCCTAAAATCCTTTTAACACTCATTGGCCATTGCCCATTAGTGAGACGATTAGTTCCGATCAGATATTCTCTGGTTCCGATCCTAATATACCTAAAAAACTAGAGGTGGGTCTTCTCGTTTTTTTAATTTTTATCGGAACAGTTTTTCGTAAACTGTAACTAGTTGATTGTTTACCAATATTCAAATTAGCGAGTACACAAACATATTAGCTATTATCGTTTATGTGTATAAGTATTGAAATAAAAGAACCTAACGAAGGATATATTTATTGTAACTTGAAAAATAAATTAAATAATACAAATGGTACTTAAATAGTTACATTTACATTACACATTATTAAATCGCGAATCGTCTAAATTGACATTTAAAAACATAAGTTTTTCCACTTTTCTTGTTAATCGCGTTCTTCTTTTATTTAAAATTATACCAGATGTTAAACATGTGTTCACAAGGAAAAGATTTTGTTACAATACTACAACATTTTATGAATATAGTGGTTAAGTTACGATATACATGGCGATGGTTTTTTCACCACGGTAATGGACAGTTCCAATCTCCGTTCGAAATTGTTTGTGGGTAATATATCATCAGACAATTACATGTCGACTTCTTTTATACCTCTCGATACAGGTGTATGTTTAGATGAGTCATGTCCAATTAATTAATCAAAAATACACCATGGACTTAAGTCATCTTTATCAGTTTCTTTTTCTTGGACTGATTGATTTTCAAGATTTACTAAACTTTTCGTTTCATCCGTTTTCCATAGTTAAAGAACCAGCTTTTAAAAAGTTTGCAGGGTGGATTCCTGGATATAAACCGCCAACAAGAAAAACTTTGTCAGGTTCATTACTTCAGGAATGTTATGTCAAAAGTGAGCAAATTATTAGATCGCAAGTTGTTAAAGAAGTAAAAAATATCTGTATTACTACTGACCTCTGGACATCTGGAGTAACTGAGAGTTACTTCGCATTAACAGGACAATATTTAACACAGGACAATAGTTTTTATGTCAATTTAGACTATTCGCGATTTAATAATAACGTGTAATGTAAATGTAAGTCCGATTTACTATTTGTATTGTTTAGTTTAGAACAGAATATTTAAAACAGAATATTTAAAAATTGGAGGAAATACCACAGATCTGAGGCTTGCAAACGCAGTCATAAAAGGCTGCAACCAGTATAAATATCTAGGAAGCATCATATCAGCAGATGGCAGAGTTAAGATAGATGTACAAAACCGAATAACCCAAGGGAAAAAATGCATCCGAATACTGAATTCATTACTGTGGTCTAATAAAATAAAGATGCATACCAAACTTCGCGTATACAGAGCAATTGTAGAACCAATTACCACATATAGTGCCGAATGTTGGACGATGACAAAGAATGAACGAGATAAAGTAGACGTTGTGGAAATGGATTATCTTAGAAGGTCATGTCGAGTATCGAGAATGGAAAGAATCAGGAATGAGGAAATACGAAACCGTACAGGAATTAGAGATACTCTTTCAGATAGAATACAAGGAAGGCAATTACAATGGTATGGTCACGTGATGAGAATGGAGGAGGAGCGGTGGCCAAAGAAAGCCTTAATGTATGTTCCGCCAGAAAGAAGGAAAAGGGGAAGACCACCAAATTCCTGGAGAAGAGAAATTACAAAAACAATGCAATCTAGAGGCTTAGAAGAGGGAGATTGGGGAGATAGGAAAAGATGGAGGCTGAAATGCGGGAAGCGGCAATCGCCGTAGGACCCCCGTTATATGATGATGATGATTGTTTAGTTTATTTTTCAAGTTATAATAAATATATCATTAGGTTGTTTCTTTCACTTCAAAAGATATTATACACATAAACGATAATAGCCGTTATGTTTGTTTATGTAGGTACTATCTTACTTGAAACTACTTTTAAACAATCATAGTTACTTGTTTATGAAAATTAAAATTTTTAAATGCTTTTTAGCATTAAAAAAAATTTAAATTTGTTTGGAATCCTGAGAAAACTAACAAATATTTTTGAAAAATTTAAATGCAGAATGAAAGATTACATTATTACCGAGGGCCGAAGGTCCCTTAGAATAAACAAAAAGTTTTTTTAATGAGATATTTGAAATTAAAAATCACACTAAATTTTGTTTTTTTTTTCATCCCTATAACTTATTAAAATAAACATTATAGAAGTTTTCAGGGACTTTCAGCTCTCGGTAATAATGTATTGTTTCATTCTGCGTTTAATTTTTTCAAAAATATTTATTAGTTTTCTCAGGATTCGAAAAAAATGAATGCATTTAAAAAACATTGCCCCGAAATTTTGCACCTACGCTCTTAACGATAAACTAGCACGACCCACCTCTACTTCTCGTTACACGATCTTTTGACCAGACGACTATCTAGACTAGACGTTGCCAAATAAATTAGTGTATAAATATTTTTTAATTTGGCGTTATTGTATGCATGTTTAATTGTTTATTATTTCATATTGGGAAATTATTTTGATGTTTAGATTTTTAGTTCGGAAATCGTACTTAAAATACGAAACATTAATAAATTTTATTTATATAAAACGATTTCCGAAATGGAAATCAAAATGTTATATTACAATTATTGTAAAGAAAACTTGTGGCATATTCCCAATAAAAAAAACAGTAACCTGCCATTCAAATCAATTTCGCCCAAATTTGATTATCTTGAGCATTTTATCTTCTTGATAGAACATTGTTCAAATACAAAAAAAGACAACAGGTCAAATAAAACCAATAAGTTTGGCAACGTTGAATTTCCCCTTTTTTAATATTTCCATTCGGCGATATAAAGGGCGTACCTAATATACCTCTCTCTTTTTAAACAGCTGTTTCTCACTCCATCTCACGTAAGGTCCATACCGACCATAAAATTTTTCCTACACTGTATATATATATATATATATATATATATATATATATATATATATATATATAACCTTGTTATAGTTAACAAGCTCTTCCCATGCCTGCTCAATTGCTTCCCATAATTCAATTCTATTCCGTGGTCTAAGGTTTCTTTCATTTAGTTTCTTTGTTAACTCTGCCCACACATTTTCGACGGGGTTAAAGTCTGCACTACGGGAAGGCCACGGAAGAACATTAACATCAGTTTCTTCTAGCCATTCTCGAACAATTCTACTCGTATGCACCGGGCAATTGTCATGTTGGAAGATAAAGTCGTTGTTGGGGAATCTCTGGATCACCGATGGCAACATTGTGTGCTCAATAATATGTTTGTAATATAATCCTGTTAACTTCTCCTCTACATGATAACAAACGCCCGGGCCTTCGGCACTTATCCATCCCCATACGTTGACAGAGAATCCTCCACTATTTCTTAAATGATGCGTATACTGTTCATCATACCTATGATTTCTCGGCCTATAAACTCTTATTCGACCATTATTATACGACTGAAATACTTTTTCATCGGAAAATACAACCCTAGACCAAAAATTCTCATCGCGGTTTATAAATTCATTACAAAATTCAACTCGTCTCCTCTTGTGATCCTCAGTCAAAAAAGGTTTCCGTACAGCTACACAATTTAGCAGTCCACTTGCTTTAATTCTTCGAGGTGCAGTGCGAATACTGCCTGGAAACGCTGCCTCTTCTCTTGCCTTTTGAGCTGTGGCAAAAGGAGATTCTCTCAAATAATCTACTAACATTTCATCCTGTTGATCTGTGGAAATCTTCTGCCCTCCTGAACCGCCCAACCGTGCTATAGAGTGAAAATTATCCCATCTTTGTTTAATCTTCCATATACACATATGACTCACGTTCAAATCAGCAGCAACTTGCCTTAGTGACCAACCTTCTTCGAGTTTGGCAATTGCTCTTGCTTTTTGCGCATAATTCAAATGTATTCTAACCATTTTGGAAGAGTTTAATATACTTTTATTTTATTGTTGAACACTCGCGAAAGCATTGACGTTTTGAAATTTTTTGACTTTGACATTTATCAAATCCGTACGACACTGCAATTTTACAGTATTACAATATAAAAAGTAAGGTGTAAACTATTCCGTGACCGCAACTGTACTTTTAAAAATAGTACCTTTAAAAATAAGGTTATCATTTTGTTCCACTTGTTGCCTTATCTTATTAATTTCTTGTTCCGTAGTGACACAAAACTTAATGTTTGAACAATTTTTCTCAAGCACGTCTATGAGTGTTCCTATTGAATCAATCAATACCATCAGGTGGTCCTTTTGCATGTCCAGCTTCGCAATATTTCCATGTCACCATTTTTATTTGACTAAAGTGTCGATTTAAATTTTTAACCAAAAAATTAAACATAAATTTATTGCGACATTGGGTCGCTGGACTATCACTTACAAAGTGAACCGTAGTGGCATCTCCTACTGAATCCTTTAGCACCGGTAATAAGTGGGCCCAAATAGCAGGAACATCATGCTTAAGACATTCTGACATCGTACAGTAAGAGGTAGGTTTAACAATAGAATCTGCAGTTGTTTTGTAGATGACGACTGTATGTAAACTGATTTGTTGACTTGAGCCTCCGAAATGAAACGATTGTGTCTCTTGAGCATATTTTAAATTATAATTTTCGCTAAAGTCGCAGTGTATTAGGATAGATTTCTGTGAAAGTTGATTCTTAAGGTCCGAAATTGCCTGGAATTGGTGACATATTCGTGCTTCGTGTGCCAAAAATTCAGTCAATTTGGATTCAAATTCATTAATTAAGGATCCCAATGTTATTGGAACAAGAATTTTTACGGTTTTAATCGTAGATTTATTTGTGTTACTTTTGGGGTCGTAATATCCTTCTTTTTTTGTTGACCATTTATAATATTTGACAGGCTTGTTTTTATCGTGGTCCTCGTATGTTATAACAGTCTCTTGAAATTTTTCACACACACGGAATAAATAATTTTCAGTTTTTTTCTCGCAGTAAAAACTTTTAATAATGGTAGTCAAATTTTTTGAACTTAAAATGTTTCCAAATGGGTGTAATGTTTTCCAAATGTTGTCCAGTCTCCTTCAGAGCTTTTTGTCTGTGTCTGAGTGCGGCTAAATTAGTTCTCCATTGTTTCCTCTTCAGTCTTTGTTGTCTTGGAGTCATCTCATTGATCGATTTTTTTATTTTAGTTTTTCGTTGGCTCAGATACTTTTCTTTTTCTTTTTGTTGTTGTTCAGCTCTTTTGATGGGATCTTCTCTTATTTTCCTGCGTCTTTCTCTTTCCCTTTCCCGTTTTCTTCGTAAAAGCTCTTCTTTGGAAAGTTTAGCCATGATTCTGGAAAAAAATTAACATCAATAATAAAATAACAAGTGGTCGAAATTCCCGTGTCTCACTTGTAATTCCCGTGTCACTAAAGAGACATGGGAATTAGTGACCCGGGAATTACAAAATACGTGTTTTACATTAATTATAAGCTTTAAAATAAAAAATTGAAACATATTATATTATAAAACCGATTCTAAGTAAGTCACATTGAATGATGCATAAAAATTTGAAAAATTTGTTATTTTTACCAAAAATAAACTTACCCCGGGAATTACGCTGTTGAATATTACACACGTGGTTGTAGAGCTTTAAACAATAATACGTCTACTCTCGTTGCATGCCAATGCTTAACTAATAGGAGTCACAGCGGTGATTCAAGAGTTTCCAGTTGTCACAATCGTTGAAACTAGAGACAATGTATGATTTTTACAAACAATTTTTGTTTGTAACACGGGAATTACTCATTTTGCCTAGGACAAAATATATAATTTTTTTTAGTTGATTTTTGACTTTATGTGACTTTGAGTTTCAAGATTTTAAATATTAAATTATTCTTTTAATCCAATTACAAACAGAGGTTGTTAAAAGTAGAAGGATAAAGAAACTGTGATGAACATATTTTGTGATATGAGTTTCGGGACATGACACGGGAATTACAAATGAACATTCTTTACGCGAAATTATTACTAAAAATTACTTTAATTGTAAAATTATTCGAATGCCCTAATTTAGTGCATATTATGCATTTCAGTAATGATTTTAGTATTATAATTAAATTATTTTTGTTCAATTTCTGATACAAAGACATGGCGAGACTCACTTTTCAGATAATCACCCATATATATTTAATTAAAAATCCTTTGTAATAGGTATATTTTAGGCCCAAACGGGCTAAGTTAAAAAGACAAACCGATGGATTAGGTAACATGGCGACATATGACTCCACGTTGAAGTTGCTAGTCCTGAGACGGTATGTCTTCGAGGACTGTATGAGTGCAACTGATTGGCAATGACATTTGATGACAATATTGTTAAGTTATGACGGAAATAATCACAGAGCAGTCAATGTAGCTGTATGTTTCTACTTAAGACAAAAGCCAACGTTATTTAAAATTGTGAAAATTAAGTAAATTAATATAACAGTATCAACCATCAAAGTTGTAGTTTTTAATTCATGAAATTAAGATGATATAAGAGGGCAAAAATTGTATGGTTGTAGTTAGGCAACCAACTATGCATGTATGTAGCAATGTAATAGAAAATTTTTTTATTATATGGCCCTTTATGTTACTTAAACATTTGGTACCCAGAAAATATAAAGTAGACACATGTGGAAGGTTGAATTTTAGAAAATATTGATGTTAATGGTTGGATCTAAATGTATTTATTTATAATTGGAAGTGTTTTTGTATGAATAAAATAAAACTGTTTTAGTAAGTGTTCACCTGTTATTTAACTTTTAACTCAAATAGAGGTCCTGTATGTCAGAAGCAACATTTGGTACCTAGCAAATGTGAAAATTTTTGAGTTATAAGTTTATGAACATAAATGTCTGACAAAGTAGTAACAGACTAAAAGGTGTGGAAGTTTTATTGTATTAGCTATTATATGTAATGAACGAAAGATTTTTTGATGGTTGGGACATGATTATGTGGTATGTTGAAAGTGTGATAATCTACTTATAACTTAAGAAAGGTCCTATCTGTCATAAGGCAACACTAGGCACAAGAAAAATAAAAAGGATAAGTTATAAGTTAGGTTTTGTTGTAGGTATAAGTTGTCTTAAAGTGTGATGATGATGGTCATCAAATGTCATTGCCAATCAGTTGCACTCATACAGTCCTCGAAGACATACCGTCTCAGGACTAGCAACTTCAACGTGGAGTCATATGTCGCCATGTTACCTAATCCATCGGTAACTCTATAATCCTAAATCATTACAACATTATTTTAAAACTATATGTAATTAAACATATGTAATCGGGTTTTTACCCACATATTTAATCTTGGTGGCTACATTCATGTACTCCTAGTAAGTATTAACCACATTGTTCTTTAACCTTAGTCAAAATTTTAACCTATGTTCTTTTTAATTAAGTGGTTAACTATTTTCTAGGACACTGATGATGGAACATGGTTTCCGAAAACGTTTTGTCTTTTTAACTTAGCCCGTTTGGGCCTAAAATATACCTATTACAAAGGATTTTTAATTAAATTTTTAATACATGGTATACAGCCAATTACAGGAACGTAGATTCCTTGTGGATATATATATATATATATATATATATATATATATATATATATATATACATCGGTTCAGTTGTCCGATACCTAAACACCATCTCTTCCTATCCTCGCAGTCGTTTGTTGTTAAATTTCTTTCGCTCATGGACTTGTTTACGCCGTGTTGCCATTCTAATCTGGGTCTTCCTCTTTTCCGTCGACCTATCGGTTGCCATTCTACTACTTTTTTAGGGAGTCTTGTTGCTGGCATCCGTTGAACATGCCCCTACCACCTTAATTGTTTCTTCTCTATATTTTGAGTTATATTTCCTTCTATTCCCATACGTTGTTTTATTACATCATTTCTGATTCGGTCTCGTCTGGAAATACCTAAAGATCTTCTCATTGCATCCATCTCTACTGCTTCTATTCGCTTTTTGTTCTTTTCACTAATTCTCCATGTTTCAGCGCCATAAAGAAGAGTAGTTTTAATCATGGTCTCATATATATTAAATTTTCTTCCTTTCGTTATCTCTTTACTTCACAGTGTACCATTAAGACATTCTAAGACTTCCTTTGCTTGAGTGATTCGTTTTTCTATTTCCCGTGTATCAGTTCCTGTATTGTCAAAGGCAACACTCAAGTAGTCATAGCTCTGACAGCAGGAAATATTGTCCGTTTTCGAGGTCCATGTTATCTGACATGGATATTTGGTTTTTGTTGTATTGACATTCATTCCCCAGTCGTTATATTATTCTATCAGTTTTCTAAGCATGTATTGCATGTCTTCCCTGTCGGTCGCTAGTACTACCTGGTCATCAGCAAAGTGGAATGTATATATATACATTCATTACTAAGTTCTATACCCATCCTATGCACCTTATTTTCCATCCTTCCAATGCTTCTGCAACATATATCTTGAATAAGGTTGGTGACATACAGCATCCCTGTCGCAAGCCTTTTGTAACCAGGAATTCTTCCGTTAGATATTTTCCTGTTTTTATCTGTGCCTTTGAGTCTCTATATAGTTCTTGTACAGCATTTATCAATGTGTGGTTGATGTTAGATCTTTACAACGTTGTCCACAATTTTGTTAAGGGGATGTTGTCATATGCTTTTTGCAGGTCTACAAAAGTAATATGAGTTTCTAGATTCTTAGCTGATCTTTTTTCTATTATTTGTTTAAGACAAAATACGTTATCGGTGCACAATCTTCCTGCACGGAACCCGCTTTGTTCTTCCTCTTCATTGTGCTTATATTCTTCCTCGATCATATTTCTCAAAATTCGTCCATACAGTCTGCTCAGGGTGCTGGTTACCGATATGCCTCTATAATTATTACAATTCCTTTTGTCCCCCTTTTTGTGTATTGAGGACATGTATGCCGTTCTCTACTGTTCTGGTACTGGGTGTCCATTTAGACACTGATTGATCACATAAGTTAGGTTTTCAAATAGTTTATGAGTTCCATTCTTAAGCATTTCAGCATAGATTCCCTCAGGTCCAGCGGATTTACCATTCTTTGGGGTCATTACAGCCTTCCTTACTGTTTCGATGTCTACCCTCGCTTCCTCTCCTTGTATATGTACTGACTGTGTTGGGGAGTTCGCTAGGTATTCTTGTCTTGTCTCTATCAGCAAGCTTTCATAGTGATCTTTCCCTTGTCTTGGTTTTATGGTGTGTATGTGTGCTTTGTCTTTTCCTGTATTTTTTACTGATTGTATAAAATTCCATACCTCTGTACATTACTTCCCTCCGATGTATGTATTGATTTCTTGACATTTCTGATCCCATGTTTTATTCTTTTTTTGTTTTATCATTTTTCGTAGTTGTCTATCGGTTTCTTTGTAAGCTTGATGGTCTTCAGTATTTTTTGTATTTAACCATTTTAGATGCTGTTCTTTTTTCTGTTTTAGCATGTATTCGATTTCTTCGTTCCACCATATTTTCTTACTAATTTTGTTTGGCTGTGTCCCTAGTGTCTCCTTAGAGGTCTGGTGTAAACTAGCAATAATATTCTCGTAAATATCTGAAAATGTTTGTCTCTCTATTTCTCGTAGTTTTTCATCCAGGCGTCGTTGGTATAGCTGTTTAGTACTATCATTTATAAAACTAATTGAAGTTGTACTTCGGAGTGTCCACTGTCTGCAAGTCTTGCTTGTCTTCTAGGTTTTGGTAATAAAATAAACTGATTAAAATACCTCCAAAAATTATTAGCATACAATGTTTATCAAACAAAAATCGTTATACGTACGTGAACCTTCAATAATGCATGGATAATATAATACAATTACAATCTAAAATCGAGCTTATTATTCTACATAAACAAATCAAGTAATTTTCAGTGTCCTTCCTAATGCAATTTTGGTATATTGATTGTACCAAGAAAAATTTGTATGAATTATGCAATTCTCTCCACAGCTCCGTCCCCTCTCAGAACAAATTTAATCTCCTTCGATTATCGACAACTTATTCACACGTTACTAATATGATATAATATTATTTGACCCAAAATTCTCAAATTGAAATTAATGATGAATGTTTCTCCCGTTGAAACGCTTCCTTTGCCTTGAGTTGTCCAATTCCTCTTTCTATGCAAAATAAACTATCAGTTCTCAGCAGCCTCCTATGTAATTGGCAATATTAAACAAGATATTACAATTTAGTGTTTTCAATGCTCTCCTTCGAATGCACGTACCTTTCCAATTTATGTCAGCCTCTTTTCCTCTCGCCAAACTTAATCTCTCGTTCCGAAATAAACAGCGATACGTAGAATACAAGTAGGAAAAGTTTACTTACAAATTTGTATCAGATCAGCTACCGTCGGACACACTTACTTCACCAACTTACAACTTATTCTTTATCACTTACTACCCCTGGAGACCACCTCGAAAACCAACCATTCACTTTAAGAAACTGGAACTAACTAACTATCTCATCTCCTCTATACATCCATCCAACCTCTCATTATACACACCCATCTCACCACTTTCCAAATTCTCGGCCAATCAGAAATTTGCATACCACTCCCCACATAAAAACATAAAATCAGAAATACCTACAAACTTTCCTAATTCATATTATTTCTACTAAAAATAATAAAAAAGCATATTTAAGATAAAAAACAATTTTTCTTCCAAAATTTGTTCAACATATCTATCGGAATAAAAACCGTGATGGTTTGTCTCCTTCGAACCAAAAATCAGGATAATAAAATTCTCGAACCACGTGAAATAGGGAAAGCAAATAACTTTCAGTGCATCTCCAATTTAGCTATCTTCTTTTCTATCTCCTTTTTCTCGTTCCCTTGTTTTTATCTCTTTATTGCCAGAAGCTGTCTGCAAGGAAAGTATTATCTGCTCTCTTGTGAAGAAACAGATAACACCGTAGCCGATCGAAATGATTGGAATCCATGAAACTCAAACAAAAGACTACCTACCACGAAGAGGTTGCCCAAGCCATTAAAAAGCTTAAAAATAATAAAGCACCAGAAACTTATCAAATTTGTAGTTGCCGACCTAACGATAATGATGATGAACTCAACCTTCACACATGAATATTTTACAACATTATATAGATAACTATGCTTTTATATAGTTGCATTATGTCTTTCCGACTATTTAATTTAGTTTTGCACTGTGTATCAAATATTGCATCAAAATCGTGTTTAAAATTTAACACTATTTCTTACTCACATTTATAGAAATAAGACTGTAGCCGAAAATTCAAGCAGGTTTTAATGATTAAGTCCCGTTTTCTAAATGGTAACTAACTCCTTTGTTTTGGTAAAATTGTTAATCGTATCCACGTAACAGCAGATTCAAATAGCGTCTTTGTGATTTGTCATTTCTCTCTGTTCTTCTAGTTTTTATTACGTAAGTGCAATGAAAACACTGAGCTTCGTTGGTTAAGTTTCAGTTGGTAATACATTTTACATAACATAGAAAATAAGCTAATATTGTTCTAAATGTTTGTCTTTTTATGTTTCAGATGAATAAATCGGTTTCCTTAGACAAATAGTATCAGGGGTAAGTAAATATATGTTATAAACTATCATGACAATATTTTGTTCTGACTATTATGTTTTTTGCCTACTACGTTTTCTTAGTAGATGTAATTATTTCCTTTATTATTTCAACCATCATAAGTTCTCTGATGATAATCAGATACATCTGATAACAACAACCAAGAAAGAACTAAAATGAACCAAAAGTACATAAAAATTATGACTTATGCAGAAGACGTGCAAGAATCTACAAAAAAAGTGATTATAATAGATAAAAGTAATCAAATCAGAGAAATAAAAAGATTATTTCGAATGGGATGTGTCAGGTACAATTTAATTCTTTGGACAAGTAGTACGAACACCATCTCCGATAAATTCACATTCAAATTTCCGAAAAAGACCGAATTATACACGTTATAAAAGGAAAAACAAAAATGTTTCGAGCATCTAGGCTTAAGACACCCTGTGGTGAAATACAGATTTTTAATGTCACTCAAAACTATTCTGTATGCAAGCTTGGTTCATTTCCCATACATTGTTTTTCCATTCGTGTTAATACCTCGATTAATTTCCAAATTATGCATTATTGAATAAAACATTGTATTTTTCATGCTTCTTTAAATTGAAAATAATTATGGAACAATTAATAATTAAACGAAAACATACGGAGCGAATGCTTGAATAAAAAAAAACAATAAAATAAGATATGGTTGAATGCTCGAGTGTATGAATTTTTCAAATAAAAGGCAGATATCAAGCACAGTTCTTTTATTAAATCTTGTCGAAATACTTTCGCTCTCAGGCATCTTCATGGGCATTTCTTCAAAAATTTTTGGCTATCCACCACATTAACGAATGTCAGATATTTAAGTACACTCATACAAGTAACGAACACTAGACAGAAGGACAAACAGTTTAAAAATTGTTTATTATGCTACATCGTGGGCAATGGGTTCTGTCTCTTGTCATCTAGAAGTTTTTGTTCCTCAATGGCTTATCTCTTTGTCAATGTTGCAATTTTGTCACCTATTGCAAGTCTGGTATGACTTACTGTAAATTTCTCACAATGCAAAGCTCCTTTCAAAAATTTTCACTAACATAATAACATCATCATCATCATCTTTGGCTCGACAATCCTCTGTGGATCCTGGCCTGCTCTAAGATTAGTCGCCATTCTGTTCGGTTTCTGCCAACGTGTTATCATCTTCTGATCTCTAGTATTCCTAAGTCGGCCTCAACTCCATCTAACCGCCTAATTCGCAGTCGGCCTCTGCTTCTTCTTCGTATAGGTGTTCCTGTCGTTAGCTTTTTAGCAATCATGTTGTCAGGCATTCGTATTATGTGTCCGGCCCATCTAAGTCGCTGTGTTTTAATGAACGTTGCGACATCTGGTTCATTAAAGATACGGTGCCTATCCGTTCCGGATGTTGGCGATCAACATGGCTATGCCTAACTTTGCTTGCTGCTATTCTGAATAGTCCAGTTGTCGATGTATTAAACAACTTGCTCAGGTTTTGAAGCCAAGATATTCTTCTTCTCTCTGGTCCTCTTTTTCCAAATACCTTGCCCTGAAGAATTAGTTGCAACAAGCCGTATCTCTGTTCATTCCTCATAACATGGCCAAGATATTCTAGTTTGCGCTCTTTGATGGTGTTAATAATCTCGCATTCCTGGCCTATTCTTCGTAGGACCTCAACATTAGTCACACGATCCACCCATGAAATTCTTAAAATACGTCTGTAACACCACATCTCGAATGCCTCGAGTTTTCTTAAAGAAGCTTCGGAAAGTGTCCAGGCCTCTACTCCGTATAATAACGTAGAAAATACATAGCATCTAATGAGAGAGATTTTGGTAGTAAGTGGTAAATCGTGACTTCTAAAAAGAGACTTCATCATTATGAATTCTGATCTCGCTTTTCCTATGCGTTGTTTTATTTCACTGGAGTGATCCCATTGGCTGTTAATGTTGGTACCAAGATATGTGTAACTGTCCACTCTGTCAATTGGATTTTGGTTAACCAAAAGCTGTGTATTTAATATTTCGCGCTACCATGTACTTTGTTTTCTTCGTATTAAGATCAAGTCCGTGTTCTCTACTTATATCTGATATACGGGACATTATTCTTTGCAAACCGTCCAGACTATCTGCAAAAACTACTGCGTCGTCGGCATATCTAATGTTGTTTAGACGCATTCCGTTGACTATGGAGCTATCTATGGAGCTTGCCTCTGTTAATTGGTCATCCACTTTAATATTGGCTGTTTGGTTGTTATATACATTATAGATGATTCTCAAATCCCTATCATCTAACCCCACTTCTTTCAAGATGTTTATAAGTTTATCATGCTTTAGTCTATCAAATGCCTTTTTGTAGTCGATAAAACAAGTATACACATCACAGTTAACATCCCTGCATCTTTGCATAAGCACTTGGACAGCGAATAGAGCCTCTCGGGTGCCTAAGGAATCGCGGAATCCAAACTGCGTCCATGATACTTGTTCTTCGCATTTTTTATATATTCTGCCGTGTATCACTTTCAAGAACGTTTTAAGTAAGTGGCTCATTAGGCTAATTGTTCTGTAGTCTTCGCATGTCTTGGCATTTACTTTTTTTTGGTATGGTCACGAAGGTCGACACAGAAGTGTCTAGTTTTTCTTCCACAGTTAACAGTGGTTTGCCTTGGTTATCTGCCAAACACTCTACTCTTCTAGGTTTGTATAAGCCTGCGGCTTCTTTAACTTTTTTGTGCATATTAAATGAATCGTGTTTATGTTGCAATTGAGGTGATTTCCATGTATATAATCTTCTGTGTGGGAGTTTGAAGTAAGTGTTAGTAATCAAAAAGTCTTCTTCTGCTACAAATTCACCCAGTCGGTCTCCTGGCTCATTTCTTTCTCCAAGTCCAAATTGCCCTATGAATTCTCCCGATTGTCCCCTACCAATTTTAGCATTTAGATCACCCATAATCAAAGTTAAATCCTTTCTGAGGAGGCGTTTTAAGGTGTTCGATAGTTCGTTATAAAATGCTTCACTTACCTCGTCCAGTTTGTCAGCTGTAGGGGCATATACCTGTATAATGTTAGATGTAATTGGGTAGGTATTAAGTTGAACGAGGAGTATTCTTTCCGATATAGGTTCAAAGTTTTTAACATGTCTGGCAGTTTCTTGATTTAAGATTATACCTACCCCATTTTCGTGTCTTCCGTTAGGGTTACCTGAGTAATATATATAGTATCTTACGCTCTAATATTCCCAGAAATCTTTCATCCTTTAGTTTTTCGTTGGATATTTCTTAAGTGGAACTGTTATTGAAGTCCATAGTATATCCTATTTGTAGGATTTATTCGCCTTTTAATTTCTTCGCTTGTTTTATTAGTAGTAGGCTCTAGCGAGCCAAGGTATGTGAAGCTTTTAACATGTTTAAATATATGACTTTCAAATGCTTTTTCACGTTCCTTATTTGCTATAGGATCCTTAGTAACCAACATGTACTTGGTTTTGTCTTCGATTATGACTAGACCGCCTGTTTCGCCGCCGCTTCTAATTCTAGGAAATATTGCTTAACATCTCGCTTGCTACGCCCTATTATGTCAATGTCATCAGCGTACGCTAAGATTTGTATCGATCTATTGTAAATAGTACCGCCGTCTCTAAGTCGTATGTCTCCAAGGCAATGTTCAATAGGAGGCAAGCCAGAGGATCCCTTTATCTGAGTCCATCCTTTATTTCAAAGGATCGAGACTTTTTCCCTGTATCCTAACGCTGGCTTTTAAGTTAAACATTGTCATTATCGTTAATCGGATAAGTTTTTTTGGTATACCAAACTCACCCATTGATTGGTATAATACTGTTCTCTTGTCACTGTCGTATGTGGCCTTGAAATCTACGAATAGGTAATGGGTTTCAATGTTAAATTCTAATGTTTTCTCGAAAATCTGTCTTATTGAATGAATCTGGTCAATTGTTGATTTTTCTGGAGTAAATCAGGCCTGGTATTTTCCAACTATGCCAACTGTGTAAACTTGTAGCCTTTCATAGTGAATATTTGCTAGCATTGTGTAAGCAGTTGTTAACAGGGTTATACCTCTGCAGTTGTCACACTGGAGCTGATCTCCTTTTTTATGTAACATTCATATATCAGGCCTTGAGATTATTCACAGGATAATTTTGCCAGACAAGAAGTAAAAGTTTATGCAGTGCTTGTAGCAAGACGCTGCCACCATTCTTGTAGAGTTCACTACACATTCGATCAGTTCCTGGTGCTTTATTATTTTTTAAGCCTTTTAATGGCTTGGGCAATCTCTTCAGTGGTAGGTGGTCTTTCTTTTGGGTTGAATAGATTCCAATCATTTCGATCTGCTACGGTGTTGTCTGCTTCTTCGATATAATGGCCGTTAAATTTTGCGTCGATACATATCGCATTATGCAAACATAATAATATTACTATGATAATATACAAGGCAAATATCGAGCACAGTATTAATTTAATCTTGCCCTTCAGGGGATTTAAGATTAAATTAATACTGTGCTCGATATTTGCCTTGTATATTATCATAGTTCATTTATTCGAGCATTCAACCTTATATCAACTTATATAATAACATTAAGTGGTTGGAATACTTCCTTATTCCTTATACATCCTGAATCGGCCGTACTTTCGGGGTCCGGTCCGGTTAGCAGTAGGAATTCCGGTTCCGGCCGGAATGGCCAGGTACCCGATCCGGTACATCCCTAGTTGGTATTTAGGATCAATGATAAGGAGAGGGTACTTGTATGAAAGATATAAAAATGAAAATAACCCAGGGAAAACAAGCCACGAAAGTACTCCATGGAGTGATATGGACTAAGACTCTAATCAAAGATAACAAAAAAAGGATCTTTGAGAGCATAGTGATAAATATAACCCTATATGGAGCGGAAGTATGGCCAATGACACCATTAATACGAAATAAAATAAGAAAAGTTGAACTGAACTTTATGAGAAGATGTCTACAAATCACCAGAGAGGATAGAATAAGAATAGGGAAAATATGGAACAGAATGGATATAACATATTACTATCTTATAAGTAAAGTCGTCCCAGGAGCGCAACTCAACAATATTGGCAATATCATTTATATTGCCAATATATATATATAAAATATGCTGAACATCTGGAAGTGGAATGTTTTAAGAAATATATTCGGGGGAGTAAAAGACTATGAAGACATTTAAAGGAGACGAACAAATACAGAGGTCGGAGAGATGGAAACCAGAAATTAGCCAGAGTCAGGACAAAGAGACTTAGATGTTAGGCCATCTTGCGAGAATGGCAGATGGAAAGTGGACAAAGGATTCGCAGCTGAGAGGGGACGGAAAGAAGAGAAGAGGACGACAACGAAAAAAGCGGCTAGAAACCTACTTAAGGAAGACCTACAACCAATCGGCAAAACAAATTGGAACACTGCAGCCATGGACAAAAGAGAATGGAGGAAAACAATGGATAAATTCCAAGCCATGGGCCTCTAGAGCCTGTTGAGCCTTATAAAGTTTTGCATATCTCCAAAAGTTTGGAATATTGGTATATTTCATCTTTTTATTGATTTTTATATATAAACTCTTCTAAATTGGAAAACATCATTTTGTTTCAATTCTCAACAATACTAAATAAATCTTAAAACCAGATAAACGATATGCAAAAAATTATTTATTCTCTTGGAATGAAAAACTTACAATGTACAACTAACATTTAAAAATAAATTAGTGTATATAAAAATAATTTTTAATAAAACTTATAATTAGTATCTCCTCCATTGGCCTGTATGAATGCCTGTGGGCGATTTGGCATGCTGCCGATTAACTGGTCGAGCTGGGCTTGCGGAATTCTCTCCCATTCTTCACGAGCAGCATCTTTAAGTTCTCGAAGCGTAATAGGGGGATTGTTTCGCTTCTTAATGCGTGTTCTGAGAATGTCCCAAGCATGTTCAATAACGTTCATATCGGGGGAATTCGAGGGCCACTGTAATGTAGATATTCCTTCTTCTTACAGAAAATTTTGTACTGCTGCTGTTCGGTGAGGAGGTGCGTTATCATGTATAAACACAAATTCTTCACCTACTGCCCCTCGGAATAGACGTACAACAGGATTTAAAACTTGCTCGATGTACACAGCACCAGTTACTCTTCTCTCAAGAACCAGCATTATACCACCCCAAACCATAATACTGCCACCTTCAAATGGGACACGCGGTAGGGCTGTTTCTAGTCGGGCTTGTCGTCCTGGGGCCCTCCAAACCAGTGTTCTTCGCGAATCAGATACCAAGCCAATTTTTGACTCATCAGAGAACATTACGTTATTCCAGTTAGGACCATGATGCACCATTTCTCTAGCCCATTGCAACCTTACTTTTTTGTGTTGGTAGGTTAGTTTAGGAACACGTAGCGGTCTTCTACGATACAAATTTACTGCATTTAGTCTGCGTGTTATTGTTTGCCGTGAAATATTCAGTCCTTAAAGCCTAGAAATTTCTCTGGATATACCACTTGTAGATTCTAGACGATTTCTACGAGCTATCAATGTTATTTGTCGGTCTTGTGCTGCTGTTGTACATCGACTTCTACCACTTCTGGGACGATCCTTGACGTCATTTGTATCTTGGAATTTTTTTTTAATTTTCGATACAGCACTCTGAGTAACATCAACAATATTGGCGATATAACTTTGACTAAAGCCTTGTTGTAAAAAAGCAATTACTCTAGATCTGTCAAAATGAGATATCACGTTTCTAGGTATTTTTAAACGGCTCAATTCAAATTTAAACAAAGACTGAAATAATGTGTAAATACGGTAATCAGTTGAATGTGACCAAAATCGTACAAAAACGATTCAAATTTTTTATCATTTTTATTTAAAAACGCTCTAGAATGAACATCAACAACAATTTTAAAACCACCATAGACGTAGGTATATTATTTGTATGTATTCCAAACTTTTGGACACGTGTATATATATATATATATATATATATATATATATATATATATATATATTAAATAGCCAACTATATGGCCTAGGAGACAAATTCGTTAAACTTCCCGTGCTCGAATTGGTATCACTAAAGTGTTATGATCATTTCGGCCTATTACAGCCATCGTCAGACACTTGGGCTGATACAAATTCAAACTCGGAAAGTAAAACGAATGTCTCCCAAATCTTTACTACCGTGTAGTTAGCTTATAAAGGCGCCCCCTACTTTGAAGGCCGTGAACGAAACGATATAAATAATCGTTTTCTGTATCCTTTATGCTATGCGAAATGTGTAAAGAATTAAATCTTTTAGCGAAAGCCGCTATCGCTTTATATATTAAATGGCCAACTATATGGCCTAGGAGACAAATTCGTTAAACTTCCCGTGCTCGAATTGGTATCACTAAAGTGTTATGATCATTTCGGCCTATCCCAGCCATCGTCAGACACTTGGGCTGATACAAATTCAAACTCGGAAAGTAAAACGAATGTCTCCCAAATCTTTACTACCGTGTAGTTAGCTTATAAAGGCGCCCCCTACTTTGAAGGCCGTGAACGAAACGATATAAATAATCGTTTTCTGTATCCTTTATGCTATGCGAAATGTGTAAAGAATTAAATCTTTTAGCGAAAGCCGCTATCGCTTTATATATTAAATGGCCAACTATATGGCCTAGGAGACAAATTCGTTAAACTTCCCTTGCTCGAATTGGTATCACTAAAGTGTTATGATCATTTCGGCCTATCCCAGCCATCGTCAGACACTTGGGCTGATACAAATTCAAACTCGGAAAGTAAAACGAATGTCTCCCAAATCTTTACTACCGTGTAGTTAGCTTATAAAGGCGCCCCCTACTTTGAAGGCCGTGAACGAAACGATATAAATAATCGTTTTCTGTATCCTTTATGCTATGCGAAATGTGTAAAGAATTAAATATTTTAGCAAAAGCCGCTATCGCTTTATATATTAAATGGCCAACTATATGGCCTAGGAGACAAATTTGTTAAACTTCCCGTGCTCGAATTGGTATCACTAAAGTGTGTGTTATGATCATGTCGGCCTATCCCAGCCATCGTCAGACACTTGGGCTGATACAAATTCAAACTCGGAAAGTAAAACGAATGTCTCCCAAATCGGGAGACATTCGTTTTACTTTCAGGGAAAGTAAAACGAATTCCAAACGGGAAGTTTAACGAATTTGTCTCCTAGGCCATATAGTTGGCCATTTAATATATAAAGCGATAGCGGCTTTCGCTAAAAGATTTAATTCTTTACACATTTCGCATAGCATAAAGGATACAGAAAACGATTATTTATATCGTTTCGTTCACGGCCTTCAAAGTAGGGGGCGCCTTTATAAGCTAACTACACGGTAGTAAAGATTTGGGAGACATTCGTTTTACTTTCCGAGTTTGAATTTGTATCAGCCCAAGTGTCTGACGATGGCTGTAATAGGCCGAAATGATCATAACACTTTAGTGATACCAATTCGAGCACGGGAAGTTTAACGAATTTGTCTCCTAGGCCATATAGTTGGCTATTTAATATATAAAGCGATAGCGGCTTTCGCTAAAAGATTTAATTCTTTACACATTTCGCATAGCATAAAGGATACAGAAAACGATTATTTATATCGTTTCGTTCACGGCCTTCAAAGTAGGGGGCGCCTTTATAAGCTAACTACACGGTAGTAAAGATTTGGGAGACATTCGTTTTACTTTCCGAGTTTGAATTTGTATCAGCCCAAGTGTCTGACGATGGCTTAGATAGGCCGAAATGATCATAACACTTTAGTGATACCAATTCGAGCGCGGTAAGTTTAACGAATTTGTCTCCCAAGCCATATAGTTGGCCATTTAATATATAAAGCGATAGCGGCTTTCGCTAAAAGATTTAATTCTTTACATATATATATATATATATATATATATATATATATATAAATATATATATATATGTAGATATATATATATATATATATATATATATATATATATATATATATATATATATATATATATATATATCGAGAAAAGGAGTACGACCGTCAATCCAATCTAAATTAAGGATCACTCGGGAGAGTGGTGGGTTTTTCGGTCAAGAGGTGGAGAAAAAAGACAAAGATGATCAACTTTTTCCATGCTTGAGTGGTTTTTTCATATTGTTCTTTTTAGATGAACTGATGATGCTTTCTGATTAAGAAAGCGAAACGTGTTCAATAAATAGATGAAGTAGCCATCATCTTTGTCTTTTTTTCTCCACCTTTTGACCGAAAAAACCCACCACTCTCCCGAGTGATTTTATATATTTATATATATATATATATATATATATATATATATATATATATATATATATATATATATATATATATATATATATATACAGGAAAAAACTCGGTAAAAATTAAATAAACAATAGTGCTGTTTCAGTTTTTTCCTGTGTGTTTTTTGTTTCGATTCTATCGTTTAGTTTTTAAATTTTTTAATGTTAAGTTATCGTAGAGTGTTTTTAACATCTTTTACAAAACCTACAAATTGTTTTTGTAAGTATGAACCCTTTTGGTTATTTACTTATATTTTACATCGTTTTATTTTTATTTGTAGTGAACTGATGATGCTTTTGAAAACTAAAAAGCGAAACGTATTCGATTAAATCAATGAAGTAGTTGACGACTTTCATTTGCCTATTATTGACCGATACAACCTCTGCTATTCAACTATTGAATATTTTTATATATATATATATATATATATATATATATATATATATTAATCTTTTAGCAAAAGCTGCTATGGCTTGGTTGAATTTAATGGCTAAATATATAGCCTAGGGGTCAAATTCGTTAAACTTCCTGTGCTCGAACTTTCCGTGTATGAATTGCTATGCCTATGGCTTCAGACATGAATGCTGTATATTCGCGCCTCCGCCTGTTTTGTTCGTCCCTGAGGATCATCCAATCCAGCCGTGGCTTTGATCTACCTACCTTTTGGCTTTGGCATACGACCTTACGTCTTCAGACAGTCGGGAAGATACGAACTCAAACACGGAAAACCAGCGAATGTCCTGCTATTTCCACTGTTCTAGTGTAATACTGCAAAAAGCACCACCTATTTTTGGCACGCTTAATTATTTTAAGTTGTTTAAACAAATTACTCGGTTAAATAAACAATTCACAAATTAACTAATTTCATTTTTATAATCTATACAAAGATGCACCCCAAATTTGAAAAAGTTTGACAGGGGATATTAATTCGTCCATGACTTTAAACAATTTACTGTTTAATACGCTATCATAGACTGAGTTTAAATCACTGAAGAGATGGAACCATTCTAGAAAATATATACAGGGTGTTCCAGACTAATTTATCCACGCTATATCTCTTAAACGAATAGAGATTTTCGAATGGGACAAAAAGTGATCTATTCCACTTGTTAAACACTTTAATATAGCGTAAAAAAATCATCTCCTAAATATTCATCCCTTAGTTACAACCCCTAACTTTAATTTTTTTAATAGCACCCTGTATATTTTTTTATAGTTTTGGATGTGGTCTTCTATTGTCTATTCAACAGATTTATTAAAAATAAAATCAGTTTGTAAATAATCAAGAAATCAATTAATTTTTTATTTTTGTTAATTAAGTGTCCCAGACTAATTTATCCAGGCTATATTTGTTAACAAAATAGAGATTTTTTAAAGGGTCAAAAACTGGTCTATTCCATTTGTAATACACTTTAATATAGCGAAAAAAAAATCATCGCCTAAATATTCATCCCTTAGTTAAAACCCCTAACTTTAATTTTTTTAATAGCACCCTGTATATTTTTTTATAGTTTTGGATGGGGTCTTCTATCGTCTATTCAACAGATTTATTAAAAATAAAATCGGTTTGTAAATAATCAAGAAATCAATTAGTTTTTTATTTTTGGTAATTAAGTGTCCCAGACTAATTTATCCAGGCTATATTTAGTAACAAAATAGAGATGTTTTAAAGGGTCAAAAACTGGTCTAAAACTTAATTTTTTTAATAGCACCCTGTACATTTTTTTTTCTAGTTTTGGATGTGGTCTTCTATCGTCTATTTAACCGATTTTTTTTAATAAAATAGGTTTGTAAGGTATCAAGAAAATATCAGTTTATTTTTTATTTTTGTGAAATTAATCAAGATAGCCTTAAAAAATAAAATAGAAAAGAAATATGCTTTATTGTCAATGACATTAGATAAATCGTCAATATTACAAAATAAAAGAATGATAGTAAAACAAAAACAATTAATTGCAAACTTTAAATAAATTGCTTATCGTCGGTCTAATTAGTAAAACTTGTAACTCCATTTCTTGCTACTTTAGGGAAATCGAGAAAAACTGTTTTTCTAATTTTTTTCAGATTTTGAAATAAAACAAACTGCTATTTTGGAGAGTATTTAGGTAGTTACTTTCGACAAGTTTCCTCTTTTATTTAATTATTTTTTAATTTCAATGGAGTTACGCGATTTTCTGTTCAGTTTATGAGGAGTTGCGAATTTTTTTCTAGAAGACTTGTTACTCTAAGAATATATTATTATAATGCTTTTGCTTATATTTTACAATATAACAATCAAAGTAATTGTATTATAAAATAATAGACCATAAAACATAATTATATATTTTTGTACTCATGTAATGTAAGGTATGTTATTATAAAACTGATGGAAGTCACTCGGTAAGGTTACCTTTAGATCCTGCAAGTCTTTGAATTTCGATGATTTTATACTAAGAAGGGTCTCATACAATGATGGCAAGCAATCAATTTCTATGGGGTTCAGCTCTTTGGATCTTCCAGGCAGGTCACTCCAGTCATCATCGAAGCTTAGTTTGTACTGTACTCGTCCGTTTTTGTATATTAATGCACAAATGTCTGTAACTGTCGCATCACCTACTCGCCTCCCAGGCAGTATACTTTTCATTGACATAATCTTATCAAATCTTTGAAGTACTGATGTTCCAAGTAGGTAACGTTATATGGATTTTGTTTTCTTGCCTCTTTGCAAATCTAGACGTAGTCTTCCGGAACATTGATATCTCTTTTACGGACTATTCGTTCAATACAGGAATGCATCGAATCGGCTTCCATCTGTGTGTGACCCTTGGTCAAATATTTTTGATATATCTCTAACCCTTCAAATAGGAGGGTTAAATTTGCAAAGGTATTCGCTAAAGTGGTATTTCTATTTTGGTAGTCACACCCGTCACTGTAGAATACCACCTTCCTTACGCCTGACTCACCCAGTGTAGTTAGAAATTTTCCCAAAATAGTGGAGAACTCTTGTGTAGTTAGCCTACCTTCAGTTTCATTCCACAAATAGCAGTATCATTCTTTGCTTTGCAAAGTAAAATTGTGGCAGACCAATTTTGTCTTATAGTACATGGTAGAAACATTCGACTTCGGAGACAATAAAACGCTTTGTAGATCCATTGTGAATACGGCTTGATAAAGCGTAATATCAGTTTTATCTTTGTCTTTTTCCTCCTGTGCCCTGTAAACTTTTTCTGTGTTGGTCATATTCCTCCTCTGACAAATTATTGGTTTCGTACTTTACACAAACCTCGTACTTGTCCTTTTTGGGAATAATTTTATCTTCAAAAGCGTTTGAAAATGCTGTAATCGACGAAGGACCTACTTTTTTTCTTCACACCATTGTGACTTGTATAGATCGTAAAGTTTAGCTTTGGTCTGCCATTTTGGTTCGAGATATAATTTGCTAGACTCTGATCTACAATAATGTGATTCGACTTTAGCTAAGGAATCAAAAAAGTGGAGTAAACATTTCCTGCGCTCCTCAAACAATGAGATTGCCTTGATTTAGATTTTTTATTTTCTAATGTAGAAAATGATGTACGTTTTCATGATAGGTAGGATTTCATGATGTATGTATTGTACTTGAATTTTTTTCCTCTTCTTTGCTTTAATGTTTCTTTTTCCAAGATAAAACAGTCCACCAGGTGCACTTTAAAAGGATGATATTTTGAGAATTCTATGCACAGAACTTTTTGGAATGCCACATTCACTGGCGAGGGTTCTAACAGACACCTTGGGATTAAAATTAACATATGCTAGATCATTAATAAGGTTTTGGTTACATCTTACTGTGCGTTCAATTGTACCTCTTTTATTATTAGGAAAATGTCCCTGTCTAAGTGAGCGTTCCAAATTCTTAAATGTTTTTTCACTTGGAGTGTTTCGATTTGGAAACCTTTCTTGATATAATTGTCGGAAAATTCTTCTATTTTTTAGGCATTCTCCATAAATTAAAATCACATCAACGTACTCGTCGGGCGAAAATAAATAAGGCATATTGAAATGTTATAGATACACAATTACAACAAATATAATTCTTACTGATCTAATACCAAACGTCAAAAATAATAATTGTTAATTTCACAGATCAAATCATGGCAACCTGAATTAAGGGTAATATCACAGAATAATAAACAGAATAATAATCAGAATGCCCACTCTCCATGGAAAATTAAGTACGCGCATCTCGTTTGCGCAGACGTTCCGTCATGTTTTCGAGGGAACCAGTGTTGTTTATGTGGTGTGTATAGAAAAATTAACCCGGTTTAATTGACTTAATTGATATAAGTAAACCCGGTTTACTTATATCATAGACATACTATACAATTATATTAACATTGTTAAATATAATAACATAAATAATAATATAATTAAACTTTAATATAAACAATTACATAACCTCACAAATCATACGTCTGTGTTATGTGTTTCCTTTCAAAACATGGCGCACGTGCTGAAAAACTTCAAAGGCGGCATCTGAGAGTGGGCATTCTGATTGTTTATTATTCTGTGGTAATATCCAAGACATAAAATAACCGCAAAAGTTTGTCAAATATTGTGGCTTTATTATAAGAGATTGTTTTGTTAATTTTTGCACACTTAATTTTGCACACTGGAAGATAACGTATGCTCCTACAAAGACCAAATTTAAAAAAATTAAAAATAATTACTTACTTACTCTTACTTACTTACTCCGTGGCGTTACAACCCTTCGTGGGTTTTAGCCGACTCGACAACATGCCTCCACTGTTTTCTGTCTTGAGCAACCTCCATCCAATTCTCCACGCCCATAGTGCTTAGGTCTCCTGCTATATTATCTCGCCATCGGAGACGAGGGCGTCCGCGTGGTCTCCTTCCAGTTGGGACTTCCTGCCACACCAGTCTTACTGTTCGTTCGTCAGAATGTCTTCTGAGGTGTCCTGCCCATTGGAGTCTTCTGGACTTTATTTCTTTTATGATGTTGGCGTCTGGGTAAAGTTCTTCAAGCTCTTTATTAGTTCTTATCCTATATTGTCCTGATGCTTCATCAAGCACCGGACCAAAGATCTTCCTTAGGATTTTTCTTTCCCAAACACGTAGTCTCTCTTCATTTGCCTTTGTCATCGTCCACGTTTCGCTTCCATACATCACAACGGGTCGTATGATTGTTTTATAGACCTGTATCTTCGTACGTCGTGTTAGTTGTTTTGATTTTATAAGGTTTTGGAGGGCAAAAATACATCTGTTGCCGGCCTGAATCCTGTTGTTTATTTCTTGTGATCCGTTATTGTCTTCAGTTATTGTTGTTCCAAGATACTTGAATTCCCTAACGCGCTCAAAGTGTCATCGATGGTAATGTTCTGACCGATTCTGTCTCTGCTTTGGTTATTGCGGCTCATATACATATATTTCGTCTTGTTTTCGTTGATTTGGAGCCCCATCTTCTCTGCTTCCTTCTCAAACCTTACGAAAGTCTCCTTCGTCCTTAATCGCGTGTTTCCTATTAGATCTATATCGTCTGCAAATGCCAGTAGTAAGTTTGGTCCTTCTCGATGAAATACTGTATTCGGTTTTTCGATTCTTGCACTTCTGATTATGTGCTCCAGAGCTAAGTTGAAGAGTTGTGGTGAAAGTGCATCTCCCTGTTTTAGTCCATTGTTTATTTCAAATGTCTCCGAGTATTGTTGTCCAACTCTCACCTTACATCGTAACCGTTCCATACACATCCGTATCAACCGGACTAGTTTTTTTGGAAAGCCAAGTTCCTGCATCGCTGTCCACAGTCTGTCCCTACATACTCTATCAAATGCTTGTTTAAAATCTATGAACATCTGATGAAGCTCACGATCAAACTCCCAGCATTTTTCCATTATCTGTTTTATTGTGAATATCTGGTCAATTGTAGAGCGGCCCGGTCTAAATCCGCATTGATAATCTCCAACAATTTCTTCTGTGTATGTTTTGGTTCTTTCTAGCAGGATGTTTGCAAGGATTTTGTAGGTGGTGTTTAGGAGTGTTATTCCCCTGTAGTTAATACATTGCTTTTTGTTTCCTTTTTTGTGTATTGGTACAATAACCCCTTCTTTCCATTCATCTGGCATTGTTTCTTCTTGCCAAATGTCTTGAATTAGCTTGTATATCGAACTGTACAATGCTTCTCCTCCATGTTTTAAGCACTCTGCGGGTATACCATCGCTACCTGGTGTCTTATTATTTTTGAGTTTTTTAATTGCCTGTATTACTTCTTCGTATGTTGGGTATTGGTCTTCTATTTCAGCTGTATGTACCTCTATGTTTGATGTACTTCTGCTAGATTGATTAAAAATAATGTTTAAATAAAAAGGGTGTGTAAGAAGTTATACTACGTAGTTATAATAGGAAAATTTTCAGTGAAAATAAAGTATAATATTTCTTTTCTATTCTATTTTTTAAGGCTATCTTGATTAATTTAACAAAAATAAAAAATAAACTGATATTTTCTTGATACCTTACAAACCCATTTTATTTTTAAAAAATCGATTGAATAGACGATAGAAGACCACATATAAAACTATAAAAAATGTACAGGGTGCCATTAAAAATTAAGTTAGGGGTTGTAACTAAGGGATGAATATTTAGGGGATGATTTTTTCTTTTCTATATTAAAGTGTATTACAAATGGAATAGACCAGTTTTTGTCCCTTTAAAACATCTCTATTTTGTTAAGAAATATAGCCTGAATAAATTAGTCTGGGACACTTAATTAACAAAAATAAAAAATTAATTGATTTCTTGATTATTTACAAACCGATTTTACTTTTAATAAATCTGTTGAATAGACGATAGAAGACCACATCCAAAACTAAAAATTAACAGGGTGCTATTAAAAAAATTAAAGTTAGGGGTTGTAACTAAGGGATGAATATTTAGGGGATGATTTTTTTCTACGCCATATTAAAGTGTATTACAAGTAGAATAGATCACTTTTTGTCCCATTCGAAAATCTCTATTGGTTTAAGAGATATAAGGTGGGTAAATTAGTCTGGGACACCCTGTATACAGTAAACTTCCTTTAATCTGACACTCTTGATAATGCTGCATAACTTTGTGGTTTGAAGACTAAAAAATGTGAAAAGTGTGCCACGAATCAAAATCGAAACATTCCCACATCACAGACGTTGCATTTGGCAGTTTTATTTACTGTTTTGAAAAATATGTAACTAATGAGAATGAGATAAGAACAGAAGAACGTAAACATGAATCGCCAGTAATTATGACATTTTTTAATTTATAAGAACTTTACAAACCGACACAATGCAAAATGACTGTAACATGATTTATGGAATTCTTTAACTATATGTAGGCAATTCTTCCAAAGATATGATAATATTAAATAAAATAAAATGAGTAATGTCAATGTCACACTTTTTATATATTTTATCATCATTTTTATGCGAGCTATGCTGTTATTCTTTTTAGTCTAGTTAAAAACATTAGCGGGATAAACGAAAGGATAGTTCTATGAGAGTTTGTTCCTTCTATTTTGGTTTAGAAACAATTTAATTTGAACATATTTAAACGATGTAGAAAATGAATTCTATTTAATTAAAGATATTGTTGAAATGGTAGTCCACCCTGTATAGTCGAATGATGAGTTTATTGGCAGCGTCAGCAGGCCAGCAGTCAGCCCTGTAGCTGTCGTGTTACAGCGACCCAATTAACTCGACTCAGGCGGCGTTCCATCCCGAACCGACAGGAACACGAACCGATGAGCGAGAAACGCTCACGAGCGCGAAGTGCAGACCAACAAACCAAACCAGACCCCTTCTCAATTGCCTTGAGAGTAAGGACGGCGATGCCTTTTAAGGCGCGATTCGCATGCCAACTGCATCATGTTACTTGATACCCTTTTCTCTCCCCACTTTCCATACACATGCTCCGCTTTACTAGTATAGGATGATATTTTTTGGTGGGTTCCGTTCCGTTTCCGAGTGATTACTTACAGGATCATATACAGGAAAAAGATTTCTGTTCTTCTGTAAATTCTGCTAGTTAAATTCAGCGGCGCACAATTGGGAATGCATGAGCTCCGTTTGTTTGTACTCCCAAAAATTTATTTTCAGTTTAAAAGCAAGTTAGAAACAGACATTTATTAACTAAAAAATGTTTATAAACAAATAAAATGAAATAGAAAGTATTTACTTCTTCTAACAATACAAAAACAATATATTACACCTAAAGCACAGACTACAAAATTGGTAATAAAGTAAAATTAAATTGATTGACAATTATTATATACATCTTTTCGTGTTTAGTTTTTTACATTTTCCGTTTCTCATTCTATTAAAATTATTTATGCATTTGACAAGAAAGTTACTTTTACACTATAATAACAGTAAAGTAAACCTATGATCTCTTCCTTAACAATATCCATTTGAGAATTACTAATAATGAAGTAGTGAAGTACATTTGAGGATGTATTGAAAGATTCTTAAAACTATATCTATAAGCAAAAAAGTCACTACAACTATTTTATTATTCAATATACTTTTCTTTTAATCGGATTCGTTTAATATAACGAACCTGTAATGCTTCCAGACCTTTAGCAGTATCCAGCAGATAAATGAAAGTTAAGTTTCAAATTAGATTATTATACTTAAAAATGGATTATTTCCTTATATATTTTTGTTGTATTGTCATGTGTGGTACTAGCTTTGTTTTAAAAGTATAAAATCACTACAATAAATAAGTTTTGAATAAGAAATATCATTTATTGTTTGACTTAAGAAATGCCAAGCAAAAAGGCAGTATCTACAAGTTACTGCTCTTTTCCTTAGCAATGTAAAATGAACAAAAGCATTAACTACACTTTTCTTTAACAATATTTATTAGTTAGTTAAGGCTAATGTTATAAAAAAATTAGAAAAATATAAAATTCTCAAAAAATTGTCTTTAACATGTGGGTAGTCCCTCCCTTGGACAGACAAAATAACAAATAGTGTAGTTCTTCGAAGAATGAGCAAAGAACGGGAGCTGTTGATCACCACAAAGACAAGAAAGCTGGAATATCTTGGCCATGTGATGAGAGGGAAAAAGTACCGATTGCTCCAGTTAATTATCCAAGGAAAGATTTAGGGCAAACGAAGCGTGTGGAGACGACGTATATCTTGGCTGCGCAATTTAAGACACTGGTTAAGCAATGATGATTGCCAAACTCCCTAGCGGAGAGGGCACTTGAAGAAGAAGAAGTCCCTCCCAGAACACTTTTTTTTCTGGAATAATATTTTGTAGCACTTGAAGTAACTGGTCTTTTCTTTCCCTTGAGAATTTTTTAGGTGAGGCTAGTGTGGCTGGTTCTGGTATACCTGTCTTCAAAATCCTAAAATCCAAGAAATCAAATTCATTGAAGTCTTCTGATTTGTCATATGTGCTCTTATACCGTAAGTTTGTTTACCTCTTTCAAACTTCATGTGAACAATATCTTTGAGATAAGGTCTGTTTGGCTTGGCTTTCATTTTCGCTTCAGACTTCCAATTTTTCCACACAAAAAAGTTATCAACACTCATTTTAAATACATCAACATGTCTTTTATTGGCAGCGCCTACAGCATCAACAAAATCATTAAAATCGTAAGTTTTTTTTTGTGCTTTTAGTGATAGTTCCACGTGGTGATGAAAACTATCGGCACTCATAAATGTGTGCCCAGACTCGAAGTAGTAAACTTGAATATCAGTAGCTTCAATTGCAGTTGAATTTACTATTTTAATAAACGTTGTTAGTAAGCACTAATTTTTATTCTGTGCACTACAATTGTCTAACAACAATCCAAATTTTTAGTATCATGATAATGGTTGAAAAATACATTAAAAGTACTTCCAATATCTTCTTGATTTCTGCTAGATGTAGCACAATGCCACAGAACTGCTATTGGTTTAAGCTTAGACTTTTTCCCACATGGGCAAATGTCTAGTTGTATGATTTGCTTGAACATTTCTAGTCGAGATAGCATAATTATCTTTTCTAAATCTGCACATAACTTCATTGTTTTTGTTAGTTTCGTTAACTTTTTCTGTGAATTCTTTGTATAATGTTCTGCTCTCTTTGACTAGTTTTTCATGGATTTTCGAAGTATTCAAAACATCACAGTCTTCAAACAAATTATCCTTATTATGGTTGTGTAAATAAAATGATCTATTCTTTCAAGTTACGTTACAACAGCTGTAAATTCTCTCTTCTTCCTCTTACGTTGCACACCTTCAACAGTTGTAGTGCTTTCTAATGGCTCAACATAATTGTTATAACCGTCTTTTGACAATAAATATGGATTTAAGCTATTATTGTTCAAAGAAGTTGGTCCGCTTGGGCTGGTACCAGCTATTTCATCAATATCTAATAATTTGTCATTATGGCTAATATCTAAATCATCATTGAACTCAAAAATAATAGTATTCTCGGCTGGCAGGATTTCGTCAAGATTTGCAGTATTTGTTAGTTGTTGTAGCTGCTCCAGGTCCAAAGAAGTTTCTGTTATTTCAAGTAGAGATGTAGTGGTAGTTGTTATTTCTTTTTCATTCACATTGTCGTCTGCCCATATAGAAATAACTTCTACCTCCATACTATTTAGTAACTGGTCATCATCGTTATAAATTTGCAATTCATTGTCACATAGAAAAACATTATTTGATCCTACCTGTTAGTTTCTGTTAATGTTTTACTATTTGCACATGACTCAATACTTTGTACCAGTCCTAACTAAAAAATACTTTTACTTTTTGCAGAACCAAAACTTTTACTCATTTTAATTTTTAATGATATAAAATTGACAATTAAGTATTAAAACACTTTGTAAACATAACCTAAACTGTCAATAATAAGAATAAACTCACCAGGACGGCAGTAACCTGAAACAGCTGGGAGCCAATGCCAAGCTCATGGAGCTCATGATACATGCTGTATCTCAATAACCTTTGCAGATACTGCTTTTCTACCTACTTCAATGGATTCAGCATAATGCAAAACATAGATATGCATATATAACTCAAAAGTGAAAGTTTTGCAGTTTATCCTTTTCCTTAACAGGGCAGAATATTAACATAGACCGAACATACCGGCCGCGCCTACTGACCACATGATCTTCTGCGGTTTTCGATCTGTCTCTCTCTACTGCCAAAAAGAGACGCTGCTATACTTTGATGTAAGACAGAGACAAATCCAACAACGAAAAAAAAAGATGGTGTCGTCACTTAGCTCTACATACTGCTCAGTCTATGTTAATATACGTATATGACCAAGCCTACTCAGCATCTATCATCTCTTCGTGGAAAGGAAATATATGTCCTTATATACTTTTTTTTCATTTGAGCACAACAGACAGGAGAGTCGATCAGAGCCATATTTGATGAATAACCGAGCTTTGTAATTAAAATAGGTGCAATTTCCTTCTAAAAACAAAATACCTTAGACAACTCTCAAGGTCTTCCCTCGACATTTTTTGTTCAGTAACGCAAACTAGTAATTCCTTGGCAATGACAAAAACTGAACCAAGAACTCTTACAGTAGATTTTGGACATGAATTTTCTTAGGCCTTGGAGAACCAGATTATCTCTATTCCATGAATTGCTGCTTTGTTTCTGGGTGGGAGAAATGCCACGAAGAGAGAGAATGAACGATATGGAGCCGTCGAAACACATTTATAACCAAAGACCGGATGGAATGAGGAAAAGAGACAGATCCAGAGCACGAGTTAAGGACCAGGTAGAAGACGACCTATCAGTGTTCGGAAGAGTACGAAATTGGAAAACTGAGACGAAAAATAAGAAGAAATAGAGCTGATCGTAGAACATGCCAAGACCTACTATGGATTGTAGAGCCAATGATGATGATAATTCACGTAATAAATCCAGATGTGCAGATAAGACTAAGCAGAGAACAACAATTATTATTGATCAGAATTAAAGCATCAGCATTGAAATATGTTGGTTACGACATGAGAAATAATGAAGGTATGGTCTGCTTTAATCAATATTCATCATCATCATTCTCGCCGTTCAATCTCTTCGTATTATTGTTTACATTTTAGTTTAGGTGGATTAGTCCTGTATCTCTTTATTTGACTTCAGTTTATTGTGTGTCGGGCTGATTTTGTGAATGTTGCCATTCCTTTTCATTTCTGTATTTCTCTTTCCATTGTTGTATTTTCATGATTGTTATGTCGTTTTCCGTGACATCCCATCAGATTTTTCTCAGTCAAACATCTGCTTAAAAAAGTACTGCTCAATAGTTTTTTCTGCTCGTACTTCATTGATGATTTTACAAAGGAAAATAGTCCATGTTGTGAGACCGCTCCCGTAGGAAAATGTTCCTGATTCGCCCTAAAATATCCCCTTTAAACAAATCTGATTGGTGCGGGCGAAATTTTTGGATTGAAATTTAAAAAAATCACCTGTTTTGTTCAATTTTTTAGATTTTTTTGGGTCATTATAAATAATAAAGGTCTCGTGTCATTTTTTTCAAAAGTTAACAGTTTTCGACAAATAAGGATTTAAAATCTGAAAATGCGAAAATACGCATTTTTAATGCTTGAAAACTCGGCTTGAAATTTTTGAGGTTGCCAAATGACTAAATTGAAATCTAAACATTTAGTTTCAAGAATGTGAAGAGCAATCGGAGCTTATTTCAATTTAGACCGTTGTTTTTTAATTGTTGATTATGCGCGTCCACTCGATTTTTAAACCACCGCGGCGTTGGCGCGCCTCTGTCGCATTTATACATAATATACGTACTTGCGCGAGTTTTCAAGTCTCAAAAATGTGAATTTTGGCATTTCTCAGATTTTAAATGCTTATAACTCGAAAACTGTCCACTTAAGAGAATAATAGACCTTTTTTGTTTAAAATGACACACAAACCCTAAATAAAATTCTGCGGTAAAAAAAGGAATTTTTGGATATTGTTTGAAAAAATTGTTTAAATAATTGCTGCCTAAAAATTTTGCCCGGCACCCTTCAGATTTGTTTAGAGGGAACATTTGAACAAGAATACGCAAAAAAAACCGAATCAAAAACATTTTTCTTACCGGAGCGGACTTGAAAGTGAACTAAAAGAATAAATTTGTTTATTTTATGCAAACATGCTTAATGGTAGCATGTTTGTGACTAAAGGCATACTGCTGTTTCAGATATTAGGGGGTGTGATTAAATAATTGGTTGTAGCGTGCTCTACATAACTTTTTATTAGTAGGAGACAGACACTATGACAAAAAAAAAGGGTTTCAGGCGATCATGCTAAGTTTCAAATACCAGAGGATTAGAAGTATGGAAATGAGGCGAATAAATGTCACAGAAAACGATGAATAAAAGAGTCAAAAGAAGACTACTCCAATTGTACAACGTAAATTATAGATTTCAAAGTGATGTTCATCCGTACATCGTTCTGCACTTCCACCTGAAAGATTTATTGTGCTTACCTTACATTTATGTTCAGACCTACAAATCTGGTCAATATGTTCGGCAGTGTCCTCTGCATTTTCGCAAATTCTGTATGCATTTTTGTTCACTTTCCAATTTGACAGAAATATTTTTATGAGCAGTGTCGAGTGAAACTACGAGTTCAGTTTTGTGAAGCTCTAAGAACTCTTAAGCATTCTCCGATATAGCTACATCTCAAATGCTTCTGCACATATCTTTGTTCAAGGTCCACGATTCAACACCATAAAAAAGGACAGAGAAGACGTAGCATCGCAGCATTCTTACTTTTGTATCAAGAGAGAGGTTGTGACACTTGAAGAAGGCTCGCATCCGATTGAAGGTGGATCTAGCTCTTCCGATGCGTGCTCTAATCTCCTGCTTGTTGGTCCATTCTTCATTTATTATGGTGCCGAGGTAGTTGTAGTGCGTCACTCTTTCTACAGGGGATTGGTTGACGTAGAGTTGAGAGTAGAGTCCATATTGTTGACTGTAATACGTGATTTTGTTCATAAGAATTGATAGGTCTTCTAAGTTGTCCGCAAATACTATGGTGTCGTCTGCATATCTGATGTTGTTTAGCCGGTAACCATTTAGTAGAATACCTTTTTGAGTTTATGGTAGAAATTTGGTTTATTCCTAAAAATATAGTATTCAACGGTCCCGCGTTTAAAAACGTATTGCATGATAAAATAGACATAAACCTTGGTTTATTAATACACTACTCTCCAAAATGAATGAACCACCTTAAATGTACCGAAAGTTTGAAGCTATTTTTTTTTCTGATCCGTTGATTAGATTTCGATGATTTTGTTTACGGTTTTACCCATATATAAAGTTTTGTTTTTTCATCTTATTATGCAACACCCTATGGAATTTATTAGAAACAAACGCTACATCTTTCTACATTTTTGTAAAAATATCATCTCGATATGTGTATTATCAAAGATGATACAAAACTTGAAATATAACAAGTTTTTATTGACTTTTAAAGCAAATGAAAGCAAAGAAAACACTACTTGCACTAACTTTATTGACATTTAAAACAACTGAAGTCTAAAAAATAAACGAAATAAAACAAGTTCCATCTCTCAAAAACACTTACTAACGAATATTTTGCCCTTATTTCTAATTACTTCTTCACAGCAACTAGATATTACTTAAATTCAAACGCCGTATTTGATTTGATTAACTGCAAACGCATCTATCATAATTTCTATCTCGATTAGAGAGGCAGGTGGTGGTTGTCGGCCCCTGAGTTGACCATTAATAAATATACCACAAATTCTCTGTGGGATGTAGATCAGGGCTGCAGGAAGGCCAGTTCATGGTTTGTATACTAACCTTGTCAAAATAATCACGGACCACACATTCAATATGTGATCGTGCATTTTCATGCATTAAAAGAAAATCATTTCCTATGTAAGGAGCAAGGGGAACTAGATGATTAAACAAAATGTCTGTTATATTCCTTTCACTTGTTAAGGAACCTTCGTCAGTCAATAAGGTCCGTTCGGGCTGTAGAAGAGATGTATTCCCAAACCATCACAGATCCTCCATTTAATAAACTCTTAGGTCATATTGTACACGGTGCATAGCATTTTCTTCGCCGCTGAATAACTCTTATGCTGGGATGTGACAGAACGTGGATCGGCGTTCTTCATCTGCGAAGAGAAATAGAAAATACAAAATAGAAAAAGATAAAATCTAAAGATGGACCAATGCAACGTGGAATAACCGTTTTCCCCCTTAATATTTGTGGTTTACGACTTATGGGATAGGGTAAAACTGTCCATTTACGGTGGACGCGTGCTGTCCCATCGTTAGTCAGTAAATCAACACGGTTCAAATAAAGATTGGAAGCTGATGCGTAGCACGTACTTACCCCTCCTGCACTTCCGACGCGGCTAGGGTTTGGTACGATCTGTGTAGTTTTACTATGAACTGGTCTAACGAAGTTGTGTTGGAATTTTTATCATTGTATAAATTATCTAACTTGAACAATTTTTTACCGCCAACACTAGTGGTAACAAAACTAAACTAAACCTTCGATCTCGAAAGAACACGCTCCATCGGAGTAGTGATCAAAATGTAAATATTTATTAATTTCACACTAAGGTGCCAATTGTGTTCTATTTTCTTTTCGCTATTCTCTATTTTCTATTGTTCTCTGCCGACGTGAACCAGCGAAGAGTGCCTTTTCACGTCTGTGAGAATCCGGCTTTACACGTCTGTCTGAGCTATATAAGCAATACCCCTATTACGTGCAACCAATACGTGCTCCTAGTCATTAATATTTTAGTCAAGACCATTTCTGGCAAATTGCATCTGCCTGCTATTCTTTTGATCCAAATTTTGTTAAGCGAGACGCCTTTTGTATACTGTTCCTACTAATTTGAATATTATGATCATCTGCCACTTATAGCATGAAGCCTGGTGAACTGATCTTGGCGTGATGTTGGCTTCTTTGTCGAGTCCATCTCGTATGGTCTTTTTTTTCTCGAAAACATTGAACAACTCATGATATTGTAGTAGGATATACTCTTAACTTCAAGCCTATTTCATGATAACTTAATCCTACATCAGCTAAAGTAATTGCCCGCACACATTCATCGTGGCTCAGATTTCTTGAAATACGGTCCATGTCATCTAACTAACAAACACAGAGCAGCAAAAAAAATTATTGAATTGCAAACAATATTTTTAGTCTAAAACTGTCCTGTCAATTTTTTTATTTTTCATGGTCAAGTACAATAAATGCTAATATTATTTAATGAGTATTACACTTCAATAAAATCACGTTATGCTTTGAACGTATTTTTTTGATAATGGGGATATTGAAATGATTTTATGAAAATGTTTAGAAAAGATAAAGCTATCTTGCAATATTTATAAGATGCATCGTTTGTTTCTAACGAATTTCAGAGGGTGTTACAAAATAAGATGAAAAAAAATAACTTTATTTTTGTACCCCGTATATTTAAAAACGGTGACATTTCTCAGAAAACATTGGTACAGTAATTACTTGGAAATAGACCTATAACGTGAAAAAAGACATACAAATCCAATCAATGGATCAGAAGAAAAATGACTTCAAACTTATGGTACATTTAAGGTCCATAGGTACATTAAGATGCATTAATTTTGGATAGTACCTAGTGTATGTATATGTACTTCATTAGATGGTTCGACTTTTGGTCTTCTATTAGTGTACAGTTCTGTACAGTTTTGCAAAGTACCTTCAATTCGAGCTCACTCAATTGTTTTCTTTTATTACATTTCGTCACTATGAACCTTTGGTGCTCATTTGTTACTTTAGTTGTCATTGTAATATTCTAATTCCCCACATTTCCTATTGTTTTTATTTAGTTTTCTTATAAAAAGTAATACAAATATTTATTCACTGATCATTTTTAAAAATCATCTTAGATTGTTTAGTAAATTTAATGTGTCCCACACATCTGTTTCATATGTAAAATCCAGCACTAGTCTCAAACCGGAAAAGGAAGCTAAGAAAGAAATAACGATATCTGGATCTACCCTCGGTTAAGATCGAGCTTAACGCTTTTGGTTGTCGACAATGTTTTATTTCAGTACCTTTAAAACGCTTACGCTTTGATTCGAATACACGAACTTATACACTTCAAATTTATTTGTCTTAATATTAAAGGGATATACGAGGGCAGCTTCAGATCTAACGGTAAAGTGGTTTCTTACAGTTCGTTCTTAGGAACGTTTTTTTTACCCACAAAAAAATCTGCAATAAAAAACATTAAAAAAATTATCACAAAGATGTGGCAAACGAAAATAGAAGAGCTAAGCAAATATTTTTGTGAGAACTTTCAAAAACCATAAATTATTGAAACATTACATGCAAATTTAATGCGTATCAAAACACCAATATGCAGATATATCTGACAAGAAAGGTTTTTGAATACTGTGTGCTCCCAGTATTGACTTATGGTTAGGTTAAGTTCAATATGAGTGAACGCTTAACCGCCCTTCCAATCGACTTAAGAGGTCCATTGTGGCTCATCCCTAGTATAAAATTGATAATGCTGCAATGTATTGAGCTTTTATCATATCCAACTCTGGACAGTTGCACAGAAAGTGTTCCGTCGTCTCGTCTTCAGCATGAAAAAATCTGCAATCCGAACTATCTATCAGTCAGATTTTATTCATACAGTATGTAGTGTATGTAGTGACAGTGTCCTGTTAAAAGACCTACGATAATTCTCAGATAATTTCTATGCATATTTAGTAGATCTTTGGATTTCTTCTTCGAAGGTTCATGTTACAGAATTCATGCCTTCGAATGTTTCTTCTGCTTCTGCTTTTTGCTATGCCAACAAATATAAAATATTTTATGTCATAATAATACCTATCCCTTTTACCGACATGTCCTGCCTAAGCGTATCACACCAGGTCTCCCATTAGGTCTAGTACCTAATAATGTTAAGTAGGTAGCTATTTAAAATTATTAGGTACTTTTAACAATCATTTTTCCATTCAAAGTATCACCTAATTATAGTAGTAACTCTCATCTTTAAATGAACATTCCAAATACTGTCCCAAATGTTTTGTCCTAACTTTTAAACTTTTTTATTCAAGAGCTTGTGTTCACTGTCTAAGCTTTTGTTTCAGATTTCTTTCAGTATTTCCTACTAACACTACATCATCAGCATTCGTTAAGCTTCAGCAAATTATACCCTGTAGCTTCAGATGATCAAAATTTAAGGACAGTTATGGCTAGAAAACTAAAATGCTACACTGCCCGACCTATTTTCTTGCCACTCTTTATATAGTTTTCTCTTCTCTTATATCTTTTCTTGAATTCCTTTGACCACCAGGTCTCTTTATTTTCAGACTTTTTTCCTGAAGTTTTTCAGAGTACTTCAATACCAGTATTTTTTCAACTCGCATTAGGACTTCCTTTCATGTTTCAGCTGAAGTTTTTACTATTTTTGCCTTCAATACATATTCTTTTTCATATTTGAACATCCAACACTTGATTTTTGTAGTTCTTTGGGATTTTTTGGTTTCTTTGTGCTTCTTACTTAATTTTCAGCAGAATTAATTTAATTTGAAGGCTCACAACAAACTATTACCTTGCAGTCCTTATATTCAGGAATATCTTCTTTCCTGAATATCAAATAATCTATTTCAGAATAATTTTGTTCACTTTTGTATGTAATAAGTTAATTTTTTTTTCGGAAGAATGTGTTAATAAATCGCTGTATTTAGTGCTGTAGCTATTTCCAAGATATAATCTCCAGCATCATTTCTAGTTCCAAAGCCTTTGCTATTATTGCTTTATATTATCTCTTGGATTGACCCACTTGTGCATTAAAAACCTAAATTTGGAAATATTTTTTTAATTACTTAAAAATATTTCTCACTTTTTTCCTCTTGAATTTCACAATTAAGCTAAATATTATTTTTCCTTCTATGGTTATTTAACAGAGGTTACTGCTATTTTTTGAAAGTTTTGCCCATCTTTAGTAGCGTGAAACAGTTTCTCTATATTTATATTTATCCAATCTCATATATTTTAGTGGAGTATTCACCTTCCTGTCGTAAAATAACTATTGTTGTTGACTTCTCTATTTTAATTCTGACTACGATTACTTGGTCTGTATTTTAGTATTGCCTTAGTCTCTCAATTTGTTAGTCCTGTAAGATTAATTGTAAATAAAATGTAGATCTCGTCAATATTGTATTTTTTTTTATTTTCATTTCTTGTCGAGTTTCGTTTAAATACATTCACTTTTTATCGGTTTAAACCGAGTGGCAGTTCATCTATACTTTCGGTTGATATTTCTCGATCTTCGGCAAATCTTTTGTTGTATTATTTCCTAAAGACTTTCACAGAAGAAAATATGTATACCAGTCAACAGTATCCAAGGTCATACCCTATGAGAATGCTTGATATAATACTTTGATATCATTGCAAATAATAGTAATGTGGATCCATGATTGAACTTAGATTGGCACTCAATAAACAGTCTTGTAGAACATTTCAAAGAGTAAAATACTGCTAATAATAAAGATGTAGATGAAAAATATTAAAACATTACATCTTAAAGAAATATGTAAGTCTGTAATAAAATAAAAACAGCAGATGGCGTAAATATGTATCAAGAAATTTACTGGCACAAAATTATGACACATGAGACAATATACATGATACAATGATCACAGTACGTTAAATAATATATTAGGTCAATATGAGTAAGTTTATGTTTGATAATTTTATACACCACATCATCAAGTCTTCAAAAGTTTCATATGATTTAGAAAATACCAACGTGAGTGTACAAGTTACAGAGATTTTATTGAAGCTACTTTTACAATTTTCAAAATTCAAAATAATAAAAAATTCTACATTTTCTGTGTTATTAAAGCAATAACAAAAAAGATATGTTTTATAAACGGCTAAACTATAGAACTCTAGGAACACGAGAAGAACATACTAAAGGAGTGAACAAAGCATTACACAAAATTACACAATAGACTGGAGTACATCTCAAAAGCCCCTGTAAAAATAATCACAGAGGAAGATATAACTAAAGCACTAAAGAAAGTCAAAAACAACAAAACACCAGGACCAAGGTACCTAAAAATTGAGCTGCTGAAATATGGAGGCGCAAGGATCGTATCCCTTCGACGAGTGTTGTTCAATAAAATCTAAGCAGAAGAGTGGAATCTATCACACAGGTTCTCCATTTACATAGAGGGATAAATATAATGCTTTTAATAGCAAACATTGTTTTCCACATTTATAAAAGAAAAAACAACTTAAAATATGGGCCATTACGACGAAGAACAAGCCGGATTCTGGAAATCAAATGATCTTTATCGATGTGGAGAAAATGGGAGGCAATGAGAAGAATGTACGTTAGAGAGAAATGGAAGAATTTAATACAAAGACCCATTGAAGACCCTTCATTTCTGCCCAAGATTGTCTAATATTCGCTATTCTGTTCCGTCCATCTTTAATTTGAGTCTTGAGTTAAGAGTATTTCGACTCTTGACGCCTCTTGGATACCACAACGTAATTCTAGTGAAACATCTATTGTCAGTTCTTCTCGCTAAATGTTCCGCCCACTGCCGTTTTAAAGATTTAATTTTGTGGATTACATCAGTGACCTTGATTTTGTATCTGATCCATTCTATTCTTTTTCGATCTCTCTTTGTTATACTTAGCATGGATCGCTGAATTCACCTTTGATTGATTTTGAGTTTCGCTATTATCTCTTTCTTTAGTGTCCAAGTTTCGTAGCCGTATGTCATGATTGGTAGAATACATTAATTGATGCTTTTTTCTTCATGTGGAGTGGCATCTTCAATTCGAATATTACTGGATTTCTACCAAAAGATGCCCAAGCCAGTTTCATTCTTCTATTGATTTCTGGAAGCAAGGAGCCATATTTATGTATTAATTGTGTCAGGTATACATACTAGTCTACTGTCTTAAGTGCAGTGTTTTTTATTATTACATCTTGGACATCCACTAGCTCGTTGTATATGGTTTTTGTTTTTATTAAGCTGTCAAAGAAGACTTTTTTTTATAAATATCAACGGATTTTGTTTAAAAAGTGTTCTTTTTTATCAATATCAATTAGGACTGAAACTTACGAGCGAAAAAATTGTTAAATATTACTACAACTATAGGTTTAGGAAGCCAAGTTAAAGTTAAGGCAATAATAAGATGATTGAATCCAATAAACTTTATAGATACTTCCAACTGATCAAAAACTGGGGTATAAAACGTAAATAAAAAAACATAAAAAAGACATTTGTTGGTACTTATCGGAATCGTGAAAATTAAAATCTTCTTTCCAGATTAAAAAGAATGCAGTATTGAACAATAAATGGGGAAACATTCTCACAAAAGTATCAACATCGCTAGTAGGCCAGATAAATAAACAAAAAAAGTACACTGTAGAGTTATTTTGAGTAGTATGGGGAGGACCTCTGGACTTGCTATTAAACCTTTGAAAAATGGCCTCGAAAAAGGCAAAAACTGGCGTTTCCGGCAATTTTAATTGTGTATTTACATTTTAAGTATAAAGTATTTTACGAAAAAAAACATAAGAATAACTAAATTCTGTGTTAGACTAACTCAAATTATTAAAAAAAAGTATGTTCGAAGCAAAAAAACATATTTTTTTAATTTATTAAAAATTGTTAAATAAATAAATAATAATAAAGACATAATATTAAATAAGTAGAGAGTAAAAATCACTAATATTTCTGTTTTACAATAAAAGTTCTGAAAAATATTACTAAAAAAATAAAAACTTTAAAAAATTGTTAAACGAATTAAATGGTTTATTTAACATTTTTTTTGAATAATACATATTCGTAATGTACGCAAAAAGGACATTTAAATTTAAAAAAATCGTCGAAATCCATAAGCAAGAAACAGAGATATAGTTAACAGCTCATCGAGTTAGAATCTATGGAGAGGGCATCACGTGACTAAAAACGACCTCACTTCGGCCATATTGTTATTACTGTTTTGACACTTTTGACAGATCGTATATTTTTGTTTACGTTTGTTGTTTTTCGAATATTTTTAGTTTTATAATACTTTTATAGAAACAGTAATAATATATTGTGATAGTGCATAATAATGGTTTCTTGTTCTCAACGTAGTTGCAGTACCAGAAGCAATATTAATAAAAAATCTTCAGAAATAACGTTGTACAGGTTAGTATACAAATATGTAAACAAAGTAATGGCCCGTACTTCAGAGAATAAATTAATAGTATTTGACTTTATTAATTTATCTTTATGTATAATATATCGTGTTTTACTGTGTACCGCGAGATAAATAAATCATATTTTATTTAAAATGTATTGCACTTTTTAGATTATGATTAAATCTTCTAAATAACTAGTCATATTTTTATAGTAGTTTTAATATTATTGAGTCCGGCCATGATCCCACCGCCATATTGGTATTATCGTTAGCCACACCTACCTACGCCGTTTTTAATACACACGTTAATATCAGTTAATATGCTCATAGCTTCTCCATAGATTCTAACTCGATGTAACAGCTTCTTCCCCCTCCATCTTTCCGGCGAGTTTTAAAGCCGGCCGATTTTAAAGACCACATTTTGAAGCTCTGTGGACGATTCCGTTGAAAGGTAATTTCTTCCAAATTTGTCACATTAAAACTTAAAGTATGTTCTTTCAAATGACGCTAATTAGATATCTTAATTGTTATAAACAAAGCTGCTAACTTCGTCTCAAATTGTCCTAAGACTCTGCTCTACTGTGCTCAAGGTTTGGCTGTAGAACACTGATTAGCGTAATTGAGACCTGTTTGAGGCCGATAGAGAGAGGTCGCGGTCGGAACCCTGCTCCTTTATATTTTTATTTTTATTCGCTAATTTCTGCCCCTTTTCGGAGTGATTTCTTTTTTATGTTGTCTCCGTATTTATTTTATTCTCACGTTGGGACGAAATGCTGTCTAGTCACTCTAGCAATAGGCCTAGTACTGTAGAGTTCGCCATCTCTGGGCAAAACTTTTCCCCTGTACCATGCATCCCTTGGGTACAATAGTATTACATATCAAGATTGGGAAGCGCAGTCGTCACAGAGCAAATCTCATCGTATGTTGAGTCACCTGTGGTGTGGCTGGTGATTTGCGGATTGAGCAAGGTGTAAGTGTGTATGTAGGTATGTGTGTACAGTACAGACTCAGATCGGCACTTAAGAATGAGAAAGAGTATACTAAGAATGTCACGCAAGTCTAAGACAGTACTTAACTAAATAGTATACCGGAGTATACTAAGAAGTATTCAAATATCGGCAAATAATGATTCCGTACAAATATTTTAGAACATTCAGAGTTGTTAGCATCCTTACATCTTCTCGTCGAGCTACTACCTGGTACTTTATACCAAACCTTGTCGTTTTTGATCTATCGGTGAACAATATTTCTTCTTCTTCTTCATCCGGTGCACTTCATTGCTGGAGGTTTGCGATCATTACATAAAAAAATGTTCTCTATTCTGTACCACTCTGAGTAATTGTCGAACGTTCATGCCCGTCCAAGTTCTGATATTGCGAAGCCATGACATGGCTCTTCTGCCTACTCCTCTTCGGCTCTCTATCTTCTCTTCCTCTTTTCCTTTCTCATTATGTGACCTAAGTACACTTTCTGTTTTTAACCGTTGTTATAAGTTTTAACTCTCTATTTATGATGTTTAATACTGCCCGATTCGTAAGGTGTTGTGTTCATGATATTCCGAGCATTTTGCGATAGAGCCACATTTCAAAGGCTTCTACCAGTCTCATGGTATTTAATTTTAATGTTCAGCTTAATGTATCTGAATTTGTGAACTTGTTCTATTTAAAAGTGTTATTTAGATCAATGCGACAATTTTCATCGGTTTTGCTAATTACCCTTATTTTATTTTTTGAAGATTTATTGTCAGTCCCATTGCTTCATTTGCATTATTAACTCTGTCTAGTATACTTTGTCTTCCATTTTTTCTACTATCAGAACGGTATCGTCTGCAAATACTTGATATTATTAATATATTTTATCATTTACTTTTATACTAACGTCGGCGCCATCTAGTGCTTGCTTGAATATACATTCAGAGTACAAGGTAAAGAGCAATGGAGACATGACACAGCCTTATCGAATACCTCTTTGTATACGGACGCTTTTAGTAGTTTGGTTGGGATAGTTTGGTTCTAATAAAATTTTTGAATTATGCGGAATTATTTTGCGTCTAACTTCATTTTTTGTAGTTCATACAACAATTTTTTATGCCGGACTCTTATCAAAAACGTTCTGTTAGTCGATGAAATAGAGATATACTTTTAGAAAGGTATTTTTGAGTGAGTTTTTGAGTTGCAAACACCTCCTCCCTTGTTCCCAAGTTCTTTTTAAATCGGAGCTGAGTGTCCTGTATGATCTTTCAGAATATTTTTAGTAAGTGGCTTATTAACTAATGAGCCTAAATTCGTCGCAATTGCGGACCTAAGTTTCTTTGGTATAGCTATGAATTCTATGCCATTCTTTTGGTATTACGCCAATTTCATATATATTGTTATAAAGATGTGTTAGTAGGTTTGTGTTGTTATTATCTATTTGTTTTATTAGATCTATTTCTAGTTCGTCTGGTCCACAAGCTTTCCAATTCTTTGCACATTGTATCACATGTTTTACCTCTAGGTTTAGCATTGGGGTCCTTCCATCTCCCACTTCGACGTCTGTTGCAATTCAGTTCTGAACAATATTTGCTCTCCGTTAATATATATTACTTTTTCAGTAGATGATATAATCGTATTAAGATGGGTTGTAGTATCATATCTGAGGTCATCTGATAGATAAGCTCGTCAAGTATGGCCCCTGTGATGGTTGCGTGGCTATTTTGTTAGCTTTTATTTACAAAGTGGTCAAAAAGGGGACAGTCGAAATGTGTAATAATAGCGGGAGATCAGTGATAGCCTCTAATGATGCAGTTCCTATACTTCAGAACTTTTGTTATATTCAGGAGCATATGTCAGTGTAGAGTGGCGATACTAGCTTCACACGTCTATCCTGCCGTTTTCCTTTATCACTATACTGGTCTATACCTTACCGTCGTATGACTGCTGTGTACAACTCACGGGTTACCTTTGGTTTCAACCTACCAAGTTTATCCTATAACTCTTCTGCAGTTCCAGAATAGTTGTGTAGGTAATATTGGTAATATGATGCGTCCACTGCTGAACATAGGTCTCCCTCAGCTCTTTTCATCTATCTCTTGTGCGGCTTGTATCCAGTTAGTGTTAACACCGGAGGTCACCCCTACATAATATTTACATTCATCATCATCAGAACACGCTTCACGTTTTTCCATCCTTATAATATTCTCAATTGTCCCTTTCACATCGTCAAGATATCTGAGGTTAGGTGATCTCCTTTTTCTTCCGACCTACTTGTTTAGCATAGTTATTTTAGCAGGCTCACTTCAACCACATCATTTAGCCTACACATCTTAGTCGGTTTATTTGGCGAATTTCAACGACGCTTTTATTATCAAAAGGTCTATAGAGTTTAAAATTATATCGCCTACTCCATAGAATATCAACGATTTTATTTCAAAGATTTTCAGCAGCTCTTGTAAGTGAGCAATGGCGTATTTAGCCTGACTGGTTCTTAATTGTTTTTTCTCAAATAACCTCAGCTCACCTAAACCGTTGATATTCCGCTTATTTTACGTGGACAACTAAGTTTTGTCTCAAAAGGATTCCCAGATAGTTTTTTTAGACTCATTTTCTCTACATGAAATATAATATAGTATATCGTTTATAGTTAAATTTTAGCGATTTATCATTGTTGTTCCAGTAAAACTTAATTTAATTAAAATAAAAGTTATTTGAGTTATATGCCTTTCGAGACGTTTAAAGACTGCGAGTTGAGCAGCTAGTGCGTTGAAAACAGGAAGGTTTGTAAGCCGGGTATGTAATCCTATTTGGAGACAAGATCTATAATAATCTATATAGATACATAAGGGGGAGGAAAACAAAAGGCCACAACTTATGCTCAAGATCGTTTCATAGTCCTCATGGCAAAAAGAAAGAGGACATACATAGCGTCAATTATTAATAACTTTTTCAGGCAAACTACTGGAAGGGAGATTTCTAGTCAAACTATAAGAAGACAGTTGCATGCATGTATTTGAGAACAATAAAACGCGCTACACACCCACGGCTGACGGTGGAGTAAGGGTACGTTCATAACGGAGACCATCGCATCGTATCCTCACCTAGAGCACTAACGTGCACGCATATATCGTTGGGAGATGGAACACAGTCGATGGGACTTCGAAGACTGGAGACATTGGCTCTTTTCTGATGAATCAAGATTCCGTTTATATACTTCTGACGGTAGAATATTGCTCTGGAGTGCAAGAGGACAACGATATAATGAACATTTAGTGGTATTAACCACTCTCTTTGTAGGCGGATCAATTTGTGTCTGGGGTCATTGTTATAATAGACGCACCGACTTAATAATTTTAATTAACGAAACAATGACGGCTGTCAGATATCGTGACCAGGTCATACAGCCAATAACAGTGCCATTTGCTGGTACTATAGGTTCAGTGACATTATAATATATAGACCTAGCAGTCGGCTATGCTTGATATATAATTGGGTGTTATGAAGCTATATCGCTTGGAGATTAGAGATAAGCTTACTACAACAATGGCGTACTCGTTTATTTTATAATGAGTTTATTTTTCTTAGTCAAAAGTAAATCTATGAAAAAAAAACACTTGTTAGAAAAAGTATATTTAAATCAGTTTAATAACAAAAACGCCGTGACAACACATGGCTCATTCACTGTGCCGGTGGGACCTGAACTTGTCATTGGAGTGCCCCTTAGTACTAATCGGGTTAGTCTCAAAGAGCTTCTTCCAGAACTTCTGGGCCAGTTGTGTAGGTATGAGTCAGGCTAGACTCCACATAGTCGGTCCATCCTTTCTAGACCATAGAAGATGTTCTAATGATCAGTAGGCTTACCGCCGTTCACTGTAGACTCAAACGGCACCTTCATCTGCTTGGATTGAGGGATGGCCCACGGTGCCGTCTTTGTAATGAGGATGAAACCTCACATGTCCTCTGGAAATGCTCGGCACTGGCCTATCAGAGGTGGCAGATCTTGGGTTGGGCCTTTGTGCAATCGACCCAAATAAGGAAGTTACCCTTAAAGAGACTTGCGGCTTTCTGTGAGGCCACAAGGTTACTAAAGGATTAGATGTTAACCACGGCAGAAATAGATCAGACTTGGAGCCCCTGCTGATTATTTCAGATATGGAAGACTAGGTCCTTATGGACCTATTACGTATAATAGGGGTGATACAATGAACCTGTTTTAGGAAGTCTAAGTATCTGAAATACTCATAAATGGGCCCTGTCCCCATCTACCATAAGCATAACTATTAATAACAAAAAATAAAAATGGTTAAATATTCAGTATAATGTAGAATAATTTATTTATTAAATAAACTTAACGCCTTCACTGTCTATCAGCATTTAATCCAATGTTTATAAAACAATATACATTTCAAAAATGTATACGTGAAAAGTGATAATGTTTGGCTTTTCGAATTTCCGTGACCACAAACTTATAAACTTAAATGGCATTTTACTAAACAAGTAAATGACCTTCAAAAGTTTAAAATAAGCTTTTCACATAAAAACGCTAAAACACATGAGCTAAATGATCATTTGATATTGTGTCAACTTCGTAATAAATCGCGAACGTTTCGTGCAACTTATCAAAACAATAATAGCAGCAAAGGTCATGTTTGTGACATTTGATATACTGTTGGCTGAGTCTATATATTATACGTCATTGTATAGGTTACATGCCCGAGATATCTGATCCAAAATGTCCCAATTGTAATGGAGGCCACCCCGCATTCTCACAAAAATGTCCACATCGCAGAATTAAATCCAAAAATTTCAAAAACTCAGCTAAACAAATCCGTTCATATGACCTTTCCTCGGACATAAAATCCTTAATTCATTTCACTTCCATGATCCTTTTTAATACCTTTCCTGAAAAGAGGAGTGACACTATCCGTTATCTCAATCAAATGTCTAACACATTGTATGGGTACGCCATATCTACCTCCTGCTATAATAACTCAATAAACCAAACCTTCATCCAACTCCACACATAAACACACAACACAACACTCACATGCACTCCAATATACACTTATCATTTATCCATACACATCATCCAGGTATATACTTATTATTTATCCACATACACACTTTACCTTCATCAAGCTCACAATCATAACCACATAAACACCTAAAGAAAAAGCCAACAACACACAACCAATAACTACACTAACTATACCAACAACTCTATAAACATACACATCCATAATACCAAACATCAAACAGAGAGCACCACACACACTCCTTAAGAGTCGAATTCAAATCACAAGGACAGAGGGAGATTGGTTTTCTGTGGTTTCCTAATCTCATTGCACAACGATACCTGATCCTAGGTGAGGACACAGCCACAGCTATCTTCTAAGCGTTTAAAACCAAACAAAAAAGGCCAACAATCTGAAAAGGACCGTTCTTCCATGGAATTTGTACTTAGTAGCGGGCTTGGTCCATACGGCGCCCAAAAGGTGGAAATTCTTCTAGCACTCCTGCTTTACAGCCACGCCCTGTCTCGGAGAGCGGCAACATGAGACTCACGTTTAACCAATAAATAATACCAACTTTGAAGAGGCACAGAGCCTAAACAAGGTAAATAACATGGGAACAACAAAACAATGCCTGTCGTCACCGCGCGAGAATTGTGAACGAATGGATAGATAGAAGAATGGAGTGGTCAACTTGATCTCCGGACATGAATTGCATCGAACACGTTTACGCGGAAATGTCCAACCGTCTAAACCGATTTCTGCAGCCACCTCAAACTTTACAACAATTAGTTAATCAATTGTCAACAATTTGGGAAACAATATCACAAAATTTTATTGATAATTTAAGAATGACATTCCTAAACAGAGTAACAGCATCCGAACATAACCTTTTTTTTTTTTGAATGTATCAATAATTTTATATTATCTATTTATCTTATTGAAAAGTATTTTTTTTACTTCTTTTTATTGTCAAACATGGCCTATGAATAAAGGTTTAAAATTACCATAAATATTTATCGAATATCCACTTCAATTGTTGAGCAGTGTATATATATATATATATATATATATATATATATATATATATATATATATATATTTTATCACTTTTCTTATAAAAAGTTTTTCTGAAACCAATTTTTAAAAATTAGGTCTAACAATGTATTACTAATTTTAAAAGAATACGTTCATTATTTTGCAGCTGCTATTGCGGAAATGAAAGTGTATTCGTAATATATCATGATAAAAACATTAGCTTGTGTACAAATCTAAATACTCCAGAAAAATTTTAATTCTCGGTCGATAATGAAAAACCTAGATCTGTTTTTTGAATAAATGTTTCGTCGGTCCACCCTGTGGGTTAAAGTCGAGATAATGAATCCAAGAAAAAAAGTGAACCGCGAGGGGCCGTGATCTAAAGATAGGTTTGGGCACGTGTGCACGGAGTCAAAATGTTGGAATGGTGCCTGAGTAGTGTAGCAAACGGATATAGGGGAAAGGGGAACGCTCAGGAAAACAAGACGGCTGAGCGGGAAGGAGGAAAATTACGACGTGCATTGAAGGCGTCACGATGCGTCGTCGTTGATTAAAATGTTTGGCGTACCGCTGCCGACTGTCCCTTCGTGGGGTATTCAACCATACAGAGTGACTAATCTAAACCGAGAAAATATCTCGAAAACTGTCTTTTGTGCTCTACAAAGATTTCGTTAGCTGACGAAATAATAGTAAACTTAATCCCTGCGTTTCAGACATACACCATTGTTTTTCACCCTAGAGTATAGAATCTAGTGATGCAATAGAGAGCTATTCTTATTTGTTTATTAACCTAAAAACACCGCAATTAATTTTTTACTTCATCGAATTGGTTATCCCAAATCGTATAAGTGACTGGAAGCTTGCAAAAGAGACAGCTCGTTTTGAGGTGACATCTACATACGGTGATGTTATAAAAGAGTAATAAACACTTTCTACTAAAAACACTGCCGCTTGTTGTATCTGAATAGTATAGGACTGTTGTTGATCTTAGTGCTGAAAGTCATATAATTTATTCTTTCTTGATTTACTTTCAATTTGTTGATATTGACATTTGAGCCACTTCCAAAGTATAGTTTGCTATATCCAGAAGATTGTTCAAAGAACAGATATATACAGGATGTTTAAAAAAAAACTAAAAAATAATTGGGGTTTACTTAAAATTTTTTTTGTAACGCTATCTGTTCCGAGATAAAGGGTGTTGAAGAAAAAAAAGTGTTACATTTTTTACGCTTTCTACTGGCATCATTGTAATACAATTATGTTTTGGAAGGTGATACATCTCATGAATTTGTTTTTATATCTTACTCTCATAGAGTGCGTCAGTTACAGTGTTCGTAACAAGTATTATTCAACGTAACTTATTTAAGGGTGGAATATTTATATTAATCAAAATTTCAAGTGAACTTAAACAGCATATAGTTTTACACCAAAAAGGTACTCTCGGTAAAACTCGATACTGTGAACCGCTTTCGGAATATTTTGCTTTGGAAATTATGAAGTCATAACTGATGCTGATATAAAGAAATGATCAAGTTATTAATAAAAAAAATCACAAGGTGAAAATTAAAATAATGTCTAAGAATTTGCTGCAGGCTGCGTACCTTTCAATGTTATATATCTTCAATATTAATATATGGAGCCTGAGACTTGGACATTAAAAAAATGCAATTTAAAAACAAACGAGGCTTTCGAACTCTGGCTATACCACAGAGTATTAAGAAGATTACGGACTGATAGTTTTAAAAATAAACAAGTACTGGAGAGGGTTGGTAAAGAAACATAACTAATGACCACTATATAAACAAGAAAACTGGAATACCTAGGCTTTGTGTTGAGCGGACCAAAATTTGAAATTTTGAGTCATAATATCGGGAAAGATTCAAGGAAGATCTGTTGACCGAAGGCAGAATTCTTATTTAAAGAATCTACGTGATTGGTATCAATGCAGATCGAGTGATTTGTTTAGAGCAGCAAGTTCAAAAATAAAAATAGCCATTGTGAGACGGCACTCTAGCAAGAGAAGTTCTTTGTAGCTCATTAATTTTCTTACTCCTTCCATCCATATTTGTTTCGGTCTTTCTCACTTCTGTTTTTCTGTTGGTGTTCATGCGAGTACTTGTTTCGGAAGTCTATTGTTTTTCATTCGTTGTACATGTCTGGAACATATGAGCTGCTTTTATTCCCTTATATTCCCATGTGTTCTCTGATTTCCTGATTTCTTATTTCCTCAATTCTCGAAATCCTTAGCCTTGTTACATCCATTTCCGTGGCTTCTATTTTTCTTTGGATTTTCTGTGCTAATCGCCACGTTTTACATCCGTATAATAGCATACTGGTTGCCAGAGTTTCGATTAAACTTTCCCTTCTTTGTTCAAGAGAATTCCGTCAAAGTATTATACAGCTTTTCTTGCTTGTATTATTCTGGTGTTAATTTCTTGGTCATCTGTTCTTTCCCGATTGAATATTGTTCCTAGATACCTGTATTCATCAACAGTCTCTATCTTCTTGTTTTTTTTTTACAAGATTTGTTGTGTCTATTCCAATGCTAATATTTGGTTTGTAGTATTAAGTATTAGTTCAAATTTTTGAAATTCCACAGCCAACTTTCTTATCATGTAATCCATATCTTCTCATATCCTCATCATTTGCTATGACTGCCTGATCAACTGCAAATTGTAGTATGTATATATCTGTAGGTATTATTCAATTCTACTCCCATACCGTGGCACTCAAAAACATCCTTGTAACCTCGGAAACCTTTTTTGGATGGTGCTAGAAAGGTCACCAATGGAGACACTGCGGACGGCAGCCAGATGGTTGGTGGAGAGCGAGTCGTGGGTTCGAAACTAGGAACCAGGAATGGGTCCAACGGACGAAATAAGTAAATATAGTACAGGACAAGATATATTACAAAAGATACAGAAGTATACAAAAAGATAGATGGGTAAAATTACCAAAGATACGATAAGATAGAAACAGGGAGCCACTCAATTTTTTGAGATTTAAGGAGAAAATTGAAAAACCTTAGAAAAGAAAAGAGATAAGGAAATATATTTAGGTTCTGAGACCAAATCCAAGGAAAGATATCAACAGTTACTAATTAAATAAATTTGATCAACACTCTACATAAACAAATAATAAATATATTAAGTATGTGGACTCCGTCCACCTACTTACCTACGAAACTAAATCAGAGTTATTGTTATATCAGGAAACTTGTTAGGAGTCGAGAAATAAAATTCATACATAAAACAAAAACAATATATTCAACACCACAATGGTATAGGCAGCTGAATGTACACACAAGTAATGTAACAGTATTATAATAAGGAAATAACTTTACAAATACAATATAATACAATCATGCACAAATAAAGTTTTATGGGCGTATCTCGAGATAATACAGTAAATACACAAAATGAATGACAAATACCACAAAGTTAATTAAAGTTAAATTCAGAGGATACAAAAAGATTACAGAAATAACAATTTAACCAAACCGCACTTGGTAAGTCGATTATCTGTTTGCACTGTTATTTAATGATTGATTGAGAACTAAATGTTCGTAATTTAGAAGATCTTAAAAACTGATCGAAAGTTCATATGTAATTATTATGTAAATGTTCCTTGAATTCAATAGTTGAATCACTAGTTATTCTTAACTACCGGTGTAGAAATGGATGACTTTAGGTTTGTCCAGATAATTGAAGATAACATGATACCATACCATATTATTCGCCCAGATAATTGAAGATAGTGATTATGATAACTTACAGTAAATATTAATGACTGCTGCACTAGGTACTTCACTGAAACTATATACTATACTTGTATCAAGCACTGAAGTTATTTAAATTAAAAGATACTTTATAACTATATTTAATCTAATATAGTATTAGATTTAGAACACAGAGACGATAATATGAGCGTAGCGTCTGTTCTCAAAGATCGCCCCACGAGAAGTAAGTTGGTTCTTCTAAAAATTTCACAAACTTCCCCCAAAAAAAGAAGGGATATATCTCCCACTTAAAAATGATAGGACAGAATCAATTTCTAAGAAGGTAAAAAGTCCGAAAGGTTCGAGTTAAACAACGGTACCAGCAATTGCATGTGAGAAAAATAAAATCCTTTGGATTAGGTTATTATAGAAAAAAACATTACAACGTGCCCCTGACGATATTTACCGAATTTATGAAAAAGAACCCGGAAAAGGATTAGCCAAAGATTAAACAAACCGGCGTCTCTAAACAAGCAGGTAGATTTTTCCGCAATATTTCAGCAGTTTCCAATAAAATTCAACAATCCATTTGCGAATACGACCATGGGCGTATCTTCAACGGAGGTAAAGGGAAAAAATAATTAATATTTTAATTATATAAAAAAAATGTTACATCCTAAGATCAATATATTCGTTTCATCAGTATGTTACTTCATTAACCAAACATTCTAAAGCCATTCTCATTGTCAGGTGACAAAACGTATCCTTGTCTAACCCCTCTCTCTGCTCTAAATTGGCTTGAGAACTTCTAATCTAGTCGTACTGTTATCATAATGGAGTACTGTAGATTTTTATAAGTGTAACCAGGTAAATCGGTACACCCGGTATGTCTGTTGGGTGCACAGATCAAGTCTTGTTGGACATGGTTTTTCTTAGAGGTCTCGTTTAAACGACTTTAAAACGAAATCGGCTGTTTAATACTATGAGTTGATGGTCACTTCCACAATCTGCGCCCGGGTGTGTTTATTATTTTTTCTCTCTTGATTTTATTAGGATGTAATCTATTTGATTTCTCGTTGATCCATCTGGACTATGCCATGGGTACAATCTGCATAGGGGTGCTGATAAAACGTGTTTGTAATTGCAAGATGATGCTCTTCACAAAACTCTACAAGACAATCCCCCATACATTTCTCTGCCCAATACTCCTTGAATATTTTCCTGAGATTACCCTACTTTGGCGTTAAAATATGCTAGGATTGTGATTAGTTCACGATTGGGAATAGCGCTAATAGTTTCTAACAATTTCTAAGTGGGGGTATATTTTTCTGTTCTATTCATTTGTTTTAAAATTTGGTAAGCGAAAGTTTATCTTTGTCTTTTCTTCGTCGCTTTTCCTGTGTAATTCGTAATTAATTTGGTTACCAAAAGTTTTTCATCCATGTAAATCATTTTCATAATTCTTTGTTTTTTACTGTTGTGTAAGAAAGTTTCAACTATAAATATCTGACATTTACACTTTATATTTATTTATACTATTACTAATGTTTGTGAAATATACCCAAAAAAACGTTACTCCACTACATTTAAATTTGATGTTACGCTTACCTTTAACTTTTTGTGGTGCAAAAAATAGTAAACGTTGAAAATCGGTTAATCAATGTCATCTACACACACAACATAAATCCCTGCTCCAGAGGACAATAGATTCCCAGAGACACCCAAACATAATAAACAATTAAATATAACAGAATTCAAAACTAGGATTTTTATGCCCAACACGCGCCTGGTAATCACTGAAATGTTCACTGATTGGTAAAAGTTCGCGCAAATAAAATAGTGGCCGATGTGGTGAACACAAACATATTTTTTTGACCTACCTGAACAATTTATTGAAAAAAGTTGAATATCGTTTGAAATATTTCAGGGTGGTGTTTAATTTTCCGAGGAGTGTATTTAAATATCCCCAATTATATGTGTCTTAAACGGATGTAAAGGTTTTTGCGCACTTTGGCGACCGTTGTGGTTTTTGACCTATGCTAATCTCCACGGAGCGTAGAATATTTCGTACTTTCCGTTTCTGATAAATAAACAACAATTTTAATCTCGATTAATATCGCTAAGGTTGATATTAACTATTTTATCTTGATAAATTTATTTATCTAATGTTATCTTAAACGATGGACCTGCTATGTACCTTGGTGTTAAACAAACAATACATTTTTGGAATAAAACGTATTCATTTACTTCGTTTAAAGACATATAAAAGAACTATTCGTAAAAGTTACTTTCGTTGATCACTTTTGTTGACTGGTCGTAGTGGACTTTCCCTTGTTAGAACCTAATCTTTAAAACCTATTACATGACATTTGGATTTTGAGTTTCTTGCAACAAATATAAGGCATTTAAAATATGCCAGAAAAAACGTAGAATTTAAACTTTTACATTAAAACCAATCGCACGTCGCGGGAAATGTCTCCAAGAAGATGGTTTTGAGTGTGATTTAGTTTTGAATTTTGAATTGTTTTTGAATTAGTTTTGAAAAACATACTAGTGTAATTGAAAAAGAGCAGTTTTAAATGTTTTAGATCGTTTGTAATGTGAAAGTTTAAATTCAACGTTTTTAAGCATATTTCAAATGCCTCACATTTTTTGCCAAAACTCAAAATTAAAATTTTCATGTTTTCAGGTTTTTAAGATTAGACTCTAGTTATCGAAACTCCACAGTGGCTGGTTTATAAAAGGGATAAATTGTATTGATCTCATGAGAATCGTAAATCACATCAAATGCCTCCACGAAAACGGTATTGAATGGCGTTTGTAGGTATAGTTGTGTCGTTTTCAAAAACGTACTTTTGTAATTGACAAAAAGCAGTTATACATGTTTTAGATCATTTGTAATGGGAAATTTTGAATTCATCGTTTTTTAGCATATTTCAAATGCCTCACATTTGTTGCCAAAACTCAAAACCGAAATTTCATGCTATAGGTGTTTTGAAGAATAGGCTCTAACATGGAAATTCCGCTACGACCGGTAAATGAAAGTGATAAATCTTATCGATCTCATGAGAATCGTAAAAAATGGCAAAAATCCCTCAACGTTTACATATTTAACATCTTTATAAAAACTGACTTTATTGCAGTAAAATACAAAAAGTGCATACGAAAGCTGCACTCTGATCAAAAGATATCGAATTTTTTTCCTCGAGTTTATACAAATTTATTTAAAAAATTGATTTAACGCACGCGGAATTGAACTGTCATTCAAAATCGTTGGGCGCTTCAAGCGTTATCTCTGAGATAACGGTTCGTTTAACATAACAAGTGATAATAAAAATTTTTGTTCAAAATCATCTAAGCTACATTTTTTTGTTTGAAACTTTTGTGTGCGGACAGATTCTGGGTAAATCAATTTTTTCCCATCCCTATCCGTATCCCTGCAAATCTCCTGATAATCAAACGATTAACCAAATAGATCATATAATCATTAATGCAAAACACTGCTTTAACTTATTAAATGTTAGGTCTTTTAGATGAGCAAACATAGATAGTGATCACTATTTAGTTAAAGCACGATTTAAAGAGAGAATATCCAATTTAAAAAAGGGAATCGGGAAAAGGAAAGAAAAAATCGGCATTAATAAACTAAAAGATCCCGACATTGAAAATGTATACAGACAGCACATAGAAGATCAAATAAGGACACAAACTTAAACGAAGAAGAAGAGATTAATACATTATGGGCAAATATACGATATATTGTGTTACAGAAATCGGTTGAAATATTGGGCAAAATCAAGTCAGAAAAAATATATCATTGGTTTGAACTTAAGTGCGAAATAGCCACAAACAGAAAGAACACAGCATGTCAAAAAATTATCGACGCAGGTTGTACGCGGAGAAAAAAGACGAGTATAGACGTCTTAGAAGAGAGGGGAAACGTATCCATCGTCGTAAGAAGAGAGAATACTGGAAAGTCAACTACACATCAAATTCAAGCACATAAAAAGATTCTAGAAAATCACTAGAATATAACATAGATACACACCATCTCTCATACTCACCAGAAGTATGAGAGACATGGTGCAGTACGCGGCAAGTGAATTAGGCGTGTGGTAAACGAGGAAAAAACCAAATATATGTTGGTTTCTAAAAATCCCCGAAATATCCATCAGAGAATTTAAATTAACAACCATACCTTTGATCAAGTCAAAGAATTCACATATCTTGGATCGCTAGTAAACGCAACAAATACGACGAGTGACGAAATAAAAAGACGCATAGCAATAGCAAACAAAACCATTCACGGTCTCCAGAAACATTTAAAAAATAAAAATATAAAATTTGCCGTAAAACTCAATATACACAAGACCTTAATAAGACCGGTTTTGATATGTGGGGATTAAACGGGGACCTTATCTCAAAATAATGAAAGACTGCTTGGTATTTTTGGGAGAAAAATTCTTAGAAAGATTTTTGGGGCCGTACATGAAAATGAGCTATGACAACTTTGAACTACATCAGTTATACACCGATGCAAACATTGTGAACTTCGTTAAAATGCACAGACTTAGATGGGCTAGACACATTGCTGGGATGTCAGATCACGATTACATGAAGAGATTAACATTTTTAAAACCAGAGAGCACAAAAAGTAGAGTACGACCACGAAGGAGATGGATTGATGATAAAGAAGACGACCTACAGATTCTAAGGGTCTGAAGATGAAGGGAAGTTGCCAGGAATCGACAAGAGTAGCGACTTCTTTGTAGCACCATTTCAAATTTTTCTTCTAACTGTTCTAATTCCTTTTTCTGGACAGTCTTGATATCCTTCATTTTAGTTTCTATTTCTTTTCTCTGCATCTCTAGTTTCCTCTCTGTTTCTTCTCTAATTTTTTCTAAACAGACTTTTTCTTCATTTTCATATTTGTCTAAACGCTTTTCCATTTTCCTATCATTTTCTTCTAATTTCTGTTCTATTGCTTGTCTTGTTTCCCGTTGGTTTTGTTCCATTTTCTTTGATGTTTCATTCATTTGTTGTGTCTGTATCTGCATCATTGCTAATCATTTTTCTAACATCCCTGTTTCTATTCTTTCCTCCATTATTGTAGCATTTCCTTCATTATTCGATCCTTCTTCAACAATTGTTTCCTCTTCTCTGTTATCCTCCTTCCATTCTTGCATTTTGCTTTGACTCCTTGTGGTCGACATGTTTTTTCTTTTCGTTACTGTTTTTGTCCCCGCCAAATGTGAAATTTTACAATACTCTATATGTTGCAGAACACGACAAATATTTCTCTCCAATTGTAATAAATTTCACGACAAATATCAAATATGCATATGCAATCAGTAAAATTCAAATAATTTAAAATAAATATCAAATGTACGATTGGTAAAAAATAAAAATCAAATAATTCAATAGCAATCAACTAACTACGACCAATCAATAAATCAAATTTTTATCCACTGGAAAAATTGTCAAAATACTTTCAAATTCAAATTCCCTCAATGTTATTTTTTTTATCTCTGGATCACCTGTACTTATTCCGGATCTCTTTCCCTTCCATCAAATGTAAAGCTGCTATATTTTCAAGCCCCACGTTTTGGAAGCCAGTTATTGTGATATTGAAAGTCTAAAGTGCGCCAAGCAATTAATTAGCTAATTAATTATTTAATTAAACTTATTTAAATGATATGATTATGATTCTATCACACTATTTAATTCTCTTATCTCAGAGTTATACTCGTGCTTCAATATCTATGCTTTACATGTGAGAGGTAAGGTCCAAAGAATACCGGAATAATAAAAAACATATATAATCTAACATTATATATTGAAATAAAAATATATTGAAATAAAATTCACACTCAAATATCTGCAATAAACAATATCTCATATAATGATTATCAAACTTCTGTTCTACGTACGTGAACCTTCAAAATGGGGGCCTGAGCGGTGTGGGCGGGAGGTCGCTGAAGCAGGGGCGCCATGTTGCCGGCAATCGTTTCGCGTCATCGCGCGTATTTAAGCTGTTAGGCCGTTTTTCGATTTCGATAGCTTCACGGATCATTCTTGATTTATAGGAGCGAATGGGGGCGATGGTTTTTGCTTTTTCGAAATCTATTTTGTGGCCTGTTTAAATATGATGTTGGGCTAGGGCTGAAGTATTATCGGAATGTTTGACTAATATAGAATGTTCGTAAGTACGGTTATGGATTCGTCGGTTTGTCTGTCCGATGTATGTCCGTGGTCAACTAGAACAAGGTATCTCTTAGACACCATGGTCTTCATTAGGGATTTGGTCTTTTACGGATCTGACGAGATTGAACAACTTGGAGTGAGTAGTGAAGATGGTTTTTATGTTTAGAGGAAGAAGAGTTCTACTGATTTTGTCAGTGACAACTTTAATAAAAGGTAGAAAGATTTTGGATCGATCCGGCGGCAAGGTTTCTTTTTTGTATGGAATGGGGTTTAGATGTTTTCGAATGCTCTTATTGATTTGGGTTTTGTGGTAGCCGTTTTGTAAGAGTGTTTGCCTTATTGAATTGATTGGATCATTGGATATTGAATCAATTCAATCTCTCCAATATGTATTATTATGATTGTTTATTTTGACTTTGATCTTAGTTTATTGAGCCAAAAAAAATTTCTTCAGCAGTATCGTGATATCTTCATACCGAAAGGAGGAAAGACGGGAAGAACTACCGTTCTTAAGCGTAAAATTGATACTGGTAATGATAAGCCAATTCGTCAAACAGCTTGACGATTACCACAGGCGAAAAAAGAGGAAGCTGAAACAATTATTCAGAAAATGAAGAAAGGCGGGGTAGTAGAACCTTCTACAAGCCCATGGGTCTCTCCGGTGGTCCTGGTTAAGAAGACACATTGGACCTAATGGCTGGAAGTAAATTATTTTCTACTTTGGATTTGAAGTCTGGATACTGGCCGGTAAAAATGGACCCGGCAGATAAAGAAAAGACAGCCTTCACCACAGGATCTGGATTATGGCAATTCAACGTTATGCCATTTGGATTCTGTAATGCTCCTGCGATATTTGAGAGGCTTATGGAAAATGTGTTGAGACGATTATCTTGGAAAACATGCTTAGTTTATCTAGATGACATAATCATCTTGGGGGAGACATTTGAAGATCATTTGAGAAATTAAGAAAATGTTTTTAATCGACTTAAAGCTGCCCAATTGCTGCTAAGCCCCAAGAAGTGCCAGCTATTTCAAGGTAAAGTCAATTATCTGGATCATATAGTCAGTAAAGAAGAAGTGGCCGTGCATAAGCAAAAAATCGATTCCATTAAGGAATGGCCAAATCCAACTGACAGACATCAAGTGAGAAGTTTTCTTGGACTATGTACTTACTACCGGAGGTTTATTAAGAAGTTTGCAGATATCGCTAAGCCATTAACGCGACTTACAGAGGAAGCAAGAGATTATCGCTGGGATACAGACTGCCAAAATGTCTTCGAGACCTTAAAAAAGCATTTAATCCCAGCACCAATTTTAGGGTATCCACTGCCAGAAGGAGAGTTCATCTTAGATACAGATGCAAGTAATGTGGGAATTGGAGGAGTGCTGTCTCAGATTCAAGGAGGACAGGAAAGAGTCCTTGGATATTTTAGTAAAGTTCTCTCAAAACCTGAGCGGAATTATTGCGTCACGAGAAGAGAACTTCTGGCAGTAGTGAAATCAGTAGAGCACTTCTATCAATACCTCTACGGAAGGAAATTTTTAATCCGAACTGACCATGCCGCTCTTAAGTGGTTGATGCAGTTTAAGAATCTAGAGGGTTAGATAGCCAGATGGATCGAACGACTCCAAAATTACGATTTCAAGATTGAGCAAAGGGCCGGAGTTAGCAACCGAAACGCTGATTCTCTTTCCAGAAGGCCATGCACAGTAGAGTGTTCTCACTGCAACAAAACGGAATCCAAGGAAGCAGCAGTGCTAAGAACGACGATGGTCAACGACGACCGAACGCCTACCAAGATAATGGAAGAACAAGAGAGAGATCCAGGTGTACAGAAAATTCTAAAATGGAAAGAGGAAAACCGTCGACCACCTTGGTAGGAAATATCAAACCTATGCTCAGTAGTTAACACCTATTGGGCCCAGTGGGACTCATTTATCATGGAAGATGGCTTGCTCAAACGAGTCCTGGAAAATGATGACGGTTCAGAGAAGAGAAGACAGTGGTGATCCCAAAGAGCAGAATAGCCGAAGTACTTCGTCAGTTACACGACAGTCCGTCAGAAGGGCATTTTGGTGTAAAGAAGACCCTTCAGCGAATTCGGGAACGGTTTTATTGGATGAACAGTTCCGACGATGTAAAAGACTGGTGTAAGAAATGTACTATTTGTGCTACGAGTAACGGGCCTTATCGAAAATGGAGAGCTCCCATGAGACAATATTATGTTGGAAGCCCGTTTGAAAGAATAGCTTTGGAGATTGCTGGGCCATTTCCAGAAAGTGAAAATGGAGACAAGTACATGTTGGTAGTAATGGATTACTTCACTAAGTGGATCGAGATTCCAGACCAGAAGGCCGCCACCGTTGCAGATACAAGAATATATCAGCCGATTTGGAGTGCCTTTGGAGATCCATAGTGACCAAGGCAGGAACTTCGAAAGCGATCTATTCCAAGGAATATGTGATAGACTAGGTATGAAGAAAACAAGAACTACGCCTTATCATCCGTAATCGGATGGTATGGTAGAACGGATGAATAGGACAGTTGGAAAGTATTTGACAAAGATGGTGTCCGATCATCAGCGAGACTGGTACCAATATCATCCGTTCTTCACAATGGCCTATAGATCTGCTGTTAAAGAATTAACAGGCCAGACACCAGCCAGGGTCCTATTCCGACGCGAGATGCGACTACCTTGTGATCTAGAGTTTGGGTGTCGACCTGAAGAAGATGTAGCAGGTGAAGATTATGTGATCGAATTACGAAGAAAAATTGACGATGTACACGAGTTGGTCCGTTCCCATCTCCAGATCGCTAGTGACCGAATGAAGAAACGGTACGATACGCAAGCCAAAAGGGGGTGTTTTAAGAAGAACGACAAAGTCTGGCTCTATAATCCCAAAAAGCGAAAAGGTTGTTCTCCCAAGTTGCAGCAGTTTTGGGAAGGTCCATACCTTATTATGGAGAAGATCAATGATGTCATTTACCGAATAAGCAAGATTCCGAGGGGAAAGCCGATGATAGTACACCATAACCGGCTGGCGTCTTTCGAAGGTGACCACAACGTAGATGAAGAAGTGGAAATAAACCAAGTCCAAGATGTGTTTGACCTCACGTTTGAGGAATTCATGGATGCCTAGGTAAATTATGTTAAAACCTTTAGTAAATTAAAATAAGATCAGTAAATTAGAATTAATAAAGACTTTATTCTTAAGAAATTAGCATAATAATATATATATATATATATATATATATATATATATATATATATATACAGGGTGGTCCTTAAGTAATTGTACAAAAAGAAACCGTAAATTCTACACTTTAAAATATTACGATTTATGTCAAGTTGCTTTAATAAAATGTTGATATTAAGAAAGATACAGGGTGTTAAAGTGAAATTTAAAATTTTATTTGTCTCTATAACTTTCATGTTTGTCAACATTTATGAATAAAAATTTACAACTAGGTACTATTAAATATTAGAAATTATAATTTGATGTATAGTTTAATGTAGCTGATAGAGGGCGTCACATATGCCACATATGTGGCATACATTTGCACTTAACTTTTTTGCTCTTCAAGTTACCAGTATTTTTAATAAAAAATATTAAAGATACATTATTTTAACAAAAAACGGTATACTTATTAACATCTTCAAAACGTAACAGTTTTCGAGATAATCGCATTTTAGAAATCAACTACATAATTCTGATTTATCGCAATTACCAACGGCAACGAAAGAAAATTAAAGAAAAACATCAATACTTCTGAATTTCGGTATAAAATACCTTTAATAAAGTTAATAGTTAACGAATTATTAAATAAAATAAATATATATCAGCAGGATAAAATAATAGGATTTGATAAATAACAGAATAATCGGATAAATTAAAGTCATAATCAAAACATTTTATTTACAAACCAAATTAAGAAATAGTTAAACTAAATAACATTAAACTTTTTGTCAAAGTAAGTGTTCAATATGTCCACCATTTTCTTTAATTAATTTGTCAATACATTCCATAAAGTATCGTCTTATATTAAATAGCATCATTGGTTCTAAAGATACTCCTGCAGTATTTATTATAAGTGTTATAAGTATAATAATGTATAATAATATATTAATATCTCATTACAAGAATATGACTACCACGAACAATCCAACGTTCAGGAAAGTTGTTAAATACTGTCTCACTCCGCTTTCTCTGTAATGTAATGGTGGGTCATATTCTTTAGTTATGTGGTAAGATATCAATATAATTATTTAATTCATAAAAATCCCAAAAGAATACCTATTATGGTACTTATAATAAGATTAAGATTAAGATAGAGAATAAGAGACTAGTAATATCAAACATCTGTCCCAGCATCCCGAACAGTATTATAGAAGACGAACTCAAACAACTAGAACTAACTGCAGTATCCAAATTAACGTTTTTAAAAGTTGGCATGCCCGAGTCTGAGTATAGTCATGTCTTAAGCTTTAGGCGGCAAATATTTGTCTCTCCGATAATCACCAAACCAATTCCAAATACAATCTTAATAACCTATGACAACACTCCTTACAGAATCTTCCTATCCCTAGATGGTTTAAATTGCTCTAGATGCAATACTACTGGCCACAAAGATGAAAACTGCACATCAACATCAACTGGTACAGAAACACATAAAGATCCATCTCAAGTGATACAAACATACACCTCAGAACTCGAACCCATGGAAGTAAATCAGAATAACTCAGCAACAAATATTTCAGATGACACAACTAACTGTTCCAACCCTATTTCTGCAGATATCCCAACGACAAACGATTCGCTTATAGTACACAATATACCTTCATCTACAGCTAACAGCAATAATACTAAAACAACCAATCAAGCAAAAAGGCAAATTTCAACCTCTCCTGAAATCTCAGAAACTAAAAACCTAAACGAAAATTTTACAACTCCAAAAAAATCCGCACCAAAAAAGAAGAAAAAGGCTTTAGATGTCGAAGCCACATTAAAACCAATTGAGAACATTTTAATGACAGCATCTCCTTCATATACGCTAAACTTCTCTGAATTATGCGACTTCGTTATAAACGCAATGGGATCAAAATTTCCTGAAGTCACAGCTAAAAACTATACAGAAGATTTTGACGGCTTATACACCTTATTAAAAATGGTTCACTCAAAATTACATGATAGACGCATGAAAAATAATATCACAAGAATTATAAAGAAAATAAATCCAACATATGAATCTTCCCTTACTGAAGAAAGCGACTACGATTTATCTCAATAGTCCAATTAAATTCATTCTTCAATGGAATTTGAATGGCTATTATAGCCACATTGAAAACATTAAAATGCTAATCAATGAACTGTCACCACTAATAATATGTTTACAAGAAACTCGTCTTTCCAACAACCAAGCAAAACTAAAAAATTATATGGCCTATACAAAAAATCGAGCAGTACAGCAAATATCCAGTGGCGGAGTCGGAATTTTTGTACATTCAACTATCCAATCCAAAGAAATTCCGTTAAATACGAATCTGGAAGCAGCAGCAGTTTCGGTAATACATCATTTTAAAATCAACATATGCAACGTATATTTACCGCATCCTGACGAAACTACTCTATTAGAACTTCAAAATGTAATTAAACAAATTCCATCTCCAAAATTAATTTTGGGTGACACAAACTGTCACAACATCGCATGGGGATCCAAAAAAACAGATAAAAATGGACGAATATTATTAGAAGCAATTAACAACATAAAACTAGTTTTGCTAAACACAGGAACACCTACTAGATTCAATGCACATAATGGCACATTTTCCTCCATAGACTTATCTATCAGTGATTCAACTTTAGCTCCATTTTTACAGTGGAATACATTAGACCACCTATACGACAGTGATCATTTTCCAATAATAATTACTCATGACAAAGATGAAAAAACCTGCACAACACCATATGAAACGTGGAAATTAAAGTCAGCTGATTGGGAAAAATACTCGAACTTAGTAAGCATACGTATACCAAATCTCGTTATAACAGATAATATAGACACTACTCTATCATCTTTTAACGGTATAATTTTAGACGCAGCCAGAGATTCTATAGGAAAAACCAAAAATATCACAAAAGCTCCTCTTCCTTGGTGGAACACTGAAATCGCATCCGCTTTAAAGCAAACAAAACATGCTTTTAATATATACAAGAAGTATAACACACCTAATAACTTAAACAATTTTAGATCTTTAAGGGCCAGATCTAGATTTTTAATAAAGAAAGCAAAAAAAGAGAGCTGGACCAATTACGTGTCGTCAATTGACTCATCTACGCCCATAAGGGATATATGGCAAAAAATAAGGAAAATAAAAGGTTCAAAAACATTTAACCATATTGACACAATAACTACAAACGATCTAACAACTTCAGACAAACATGAAATCTCAGAAATTTTAGTAGAACACTATCAGTTGTATTCAAGCAATCAACAGTACCACCCAAATTTCTTAGAACATAAAGAAAGAACAGAAACATCAAAAATTAACATAGAAGATACTGCTAGTCCACTAAACACCTCCATAACACTTGATGAGTTAAATGAAAGTCTTAATAACCTCAAAAATACCTCACCTGGACCTGATGACATACCACCAATTTTCATCGAAAAACTACCTATTAGCGCGAAGGTTACTTTAGTAGAAATCTTCAACAAAATTTATTCGACCCATAAATTTCCATCTCTCTGGCGCGAAGCAATTATAATACCATTTTTAAAAGACAATAAACCAAAAAACTTATCTTCTTCGTATCGACCAATATCTCTTACCTGTAGCATCTGCAAAATAATGGAAAAGATTCTAAGCAAAAGATTAAAATGGTACTTAGAAAAGAAAAATCTCCTTACATTCATCCAAAGTGGGTACCGATCAGAACGGTCTACAATAGATAATATTATAGCAGTAGAATCTGAAATACACGAAGCTTTTATACATAAACAAAAGTTAATAGCAATTTTCTTTGACATCACAAAAGCATTTGACACCACGTGGACTTACCACATCTTAAAAACAATGAAAGGTTGGAAAATAGATGGCAAATTCTTAGCCTTCACCAAAAGCTTCCTGGAGAACAGAAGTATAAAAGTTAAAACAAACGGAGTCATGTCAACTAAGAAATTACTGGAAAATGGTATCCCTCAAGGATCTGTATTAAGCCCCCTGCTGTTTTTAATAGCAATCAACAACGTATCTAACCATTTTATGCTTCCAGTAAAAGCAAACCTTTACGCCGATGATCTTGTAATCTATATGAGAAGTAAAAACCTAAAATCAGCTGCATCAATATTACAAAACACACTAAATAAATTAGAAGGGTGGTCGTTGGATATAGGCTTGAGATTTTCAACCGAAAAAACTAAAGTAATAATATTTGACAAAAGGAAAACACAACACCACTTAAATTTAAAACTAAACGGAAATACTCTTATAACAATCAACGAAATCAAATTTTTGGGAATGACATTCGACTCTCAACTCAAATGGACATTGCACATAAATGAACTAATTAAATCATGCCAACAGAGAATAAATCTTCTAAAAGTTCTTTCCAATCACAAATGTGGCGCAGACACAACTATTCTTCTACGATTATACCAAGCTCTAATTAGAAGCAAACTAGATTACGGATGTATATGCTACGAAACTGCTACTAAAAGTCAATTGAACAAACTGGACATCATTCAATCCACAGCATTACGTATAGTTTTAGGAGCTTTCAGAACCACGCCAATTAGCAGCCTTCAAGTCCTAGCAGGAGAACCGCCATTAGCTCTCAGAAGACAATATTTTTCGATGTGTTGTGCTACTAAATATCTCAGTGCAAATGAAAACCCGTTTATAACTAGCCTAATAAGAAGCAACCCTCCAAATCTCTACTTAAATCATTGCCCTAGAAACTTACCTTTCAATAAACGAATAAATCGATTTGAATTCAATATACATCAATTTAGAGCCACTTCTACAAATAGATGCCAGTATCCTCCCTGGAAAGTCCAAATACCAAAAGTAGATTTTACCTTACTTACCTATCCCAAACAATCACACAACCCTTCTGAAATAAAACAACAATTCCAGTCTACCATCTCCAGATATCCTGATTTCAAACTAATTTTTACTGATGCCTCTAAAAGCAGTAATGGTGTAGCTGCTGCAGCTATTTTTGAAGACAACATCTCTGTCACCCGTCTGGCCAAGGAGTGTAGCATATACACTGGAGAACTACAAGCAATCTTCAACGCACTCAACCAATGTACCAGCAATGATATAAACTTTCTTATCATATCAGATTCTTTGAGTGCCTTAAATGGTGTAAAGCAGATGTATCCAACTCATGCCAATTTAGCACTCATAAAAGACATGCTATACATTGCCCAAACACGTGGTAAAAACATAAATTTTTTATGGGTACCATCCCATGTTGGAATAAAGGGTAATGAAGCAGCTGATAAAGCAGCAAGAGAAACTATCAATAACACGACAATTCCTATGATGCAAAACTTACCGATCTCAGACCAAAAAACATTAATAAAAACTTATATTAACAAAACCTGGCAAGTAAAATGAAACCAAACACAAGCAAAATTAAAAATTATCAAACCAGATGTTACTTCTGCTTTACTACCGCTTCCAGCTCAAAGACATAACCAAGTAATTATTAACAGACTGCGGCTAGGCCATACAAAATTTACACATGGATACATCATCTCCAAGGACCCTCAGCCGATTTGCCACACCTGTCAAATACCATTTTCAGTACAACATATTATGATAGACTGTCCAGTGTACTCAACAGCAAGATCGACAGCAAAAATAAACCACAATTTAAAAGAAACTCTAGAAGAAGACATCAATAACACAATAAATTTTATTTTCATATAATCAAAAAGTATTTTGATTATGAATTTAATTTAATACAAAACGTAAAATGTTTTATGTAAAATCCAATTATTCTGTTATTTTATCAAATTCTATTATGAATTATCCTGCTGATATATTTATTTTATTCAATATTTCGTTAAATATTAACTTTATTAAAGGTGTTTTATAACAAAATTCAGAAGTATTGATGTTTTTCTTTAATTTTCTTTCGTTGCCTGGAGTAATTGCGATAAATCAGAATTATGTAGTTGATTCCTAAAATGTGATTACCACGAAAACTGTTGAGTTCTGAAATTATTAACAAGTATACCTTTTTGTTGTTAAAATAATGTTTCTTTAATATTTTTTATCAAAAATACCGTTAACTTAAAGAACAAAAAAGTTAAGTGCAAATGTATGCCACGTATATGGCATATGTGGCGCCCTCTATTAACTATATCAAAGTGTGCATTAAATTATAATTCCTGATATTGAATAGTACTCAGTTGGAAATTTTTATACATAAATGTTTACAAACATAAAAGTTATAGCGAAAAATAAAATTTTACATTTCCACTTTAACACCCTGTATCTTTTTTAATATCAACATTTTATTAAAGCAAGTTGGATTATATCGTAATATTTTATAGTGTAGAATCTGCTGTTTCTTTTTGTACAATTACTTAAGGACACCCTGTATATATATAATCCTTCATTTTTCTGTGTATTGTGCATCTCTTCTCCACTCTTTATCTTTGATAGATTTTATGTCGTCCTTTAAGTTGTAAAAGTACTTAAATTTCGGCCTTCCTATAATTCGTCGTCCTACCGGTCCTCTTTGATCAATAACGTTTCTGACTGTTGGATCTTCTTGTAGCCTGATTAACTGTCCTATCCGTGCCATAATTCTTGCTATTTTACTCCTTTATAAATTCTTATAATTTTTTGTTAAAATCGTTTAAGCAGTACTTGATCCTTCACGTTTCCGCTGCATATTTTAACACTGGCCTTATTAGTGTTCTATATAGTTTTATTTAACTGGATAGTATTGGCCCCACTATCCACTGTATATTATTATCTTAGTATCTCATTATTTGACTTTGATGAGCACATAGTTTTGTCTTTTAGGCATTTATTTTAGTCCCGTTTTCAGTGCTGCAGATGCCCTTAATGGCCGTCATCTGCATATTCAACCACATGTAGGTACAGATTTATTAAAGATTGTACCATTGTGTTAATTTGAAAATCTCGAATTAGCTGTTAGGGTTATTAGCAACACTAATTTGAGACATATGTTTTAATGTGAAATATTTAATAATTTTTGTAAGAATACTTAATTAGAATGAAATAGGGGTTGATATTCACCAAAATAATAATTTTGCTAATTAATATTTTGCTGTCTTTATTACGTGGATATTGAAGTGGGTATAAGAATACTGTAAATATGGATTCTTAAAAAAAGCAAAGTGTAGAAATTATTGGAATGAGATAGTAACGAAAATTTAAGTAACGAAAGTTTTTATACTTGTCGTGACAACTAATGGCATAATCTTTATTTTGTCTACTGCTACTCGGAATCGTGATCTGGTGTTAATTCCGTACCATTGTCGCAGATTGTTGAGCCATGGGGTCATTTTTTTCCTCGTCCTAGTCAGTCTTTAAGTTTGCTTTAGATTATTAACTATAGCAGGTTATATTTGGCATTTCTCATTAACTTGAGAAAGTGAGAAAGTCAATATTCTAGTTTTCTTTTCTTGATGGTTCGTTCTAATTTCGTAAAAAGTTTGTACGAATATCGTTTCGTTTATGCATTTGGCTCAACATATACTCGTTCGTTTTTCTGACAGTCAATGTAATATTTAGCAGTTTTAGATGTCAATACTTGTTCGACGTCATCTCCCGTGATGTCTAAACCGCCATTATGATTGAAGTTATGGTTTGAACTTCTTTGATCATTGAAAACAGTTTTAATGTATCTCTCCCATTATTTTAGCTTTTTTCAGTGTTATTCACAATCTACAACTATTATCTGTTAAAATGCTGTCTTTGGTTAAGCCGACTGTTTTTCTTTTTTTGTATATATTAAATGAATCGTGCTTTACGTAAAATTTTTCCATTTCGATTCATTTTGTCAATAACCATTCTTCTTTGGCTTGTCTTATTTTTTACGAATATTTTTTTGTAAAATATAATATTTCTTTTTTTTACAATGGATGTAGTTTTACACTTTTAATATAATTACGAAAACGCCTATTGATTATAATATGATCATAACATGATTAGCATCAGCTTATAACGTTGGATTCGATCAAAACATTGTTCATAATCAATTAAATCTGCAGGAGTAAGTTTATACTGAATAGAGCTTCGCGTATTCCAAAAGCATTTCTGAAACCAAACTGGAAGTCGTTTTGATTTACTTCTGAACACCAAGTATACGAATACCTAATTTTCCCTCTCATGATTAAGCCAGAGACTTAGCACTCTCTGCCCATTTAAGATCTACTGATTACTGAGGGCCATGTTATTTTTGATTCCAATCATGTTAAAAGTTTGTATGAATTATGGGACAAATAAAAAGGTGTTTTCTCGTTGTAGCACAGCTGGTCAAATCAATGTTATTTCCACCTGTGATTATCTAAATCAAACCTTGAAAGAAGTATTACTCAAAAGTTTTGATTCTGCTGCCCTATTAATTATGTGATGACCTGAGTTGATCCAGGGTGCTTATTCGGATAAACGTTATTTGCACCTATCCTTAATATCTATAGAACGTTCCCTATCGGGCATGGGGACGCTCCGTGTCAACGTAAAGGACTTCCTCGCCCAGTCATGTTTTGTGTGGATTGCTGAACTTCACTATTCGATTCAGTATTCTTCTTCTACACAAGTTGGGACCGGACATGATTCTGTAAGCATTATTTGGTTCTTTTTCTTATTTCTCCAATGCCATTTAAGTGTAAATATATCATTTGCAGTCAATTTGTTCACGGGAGTACTCCTCTAATGGGCCCGATTGATATTTTCCTTGAATAATATTTTCAGAATTCTAAAATACATCTTTCCAATCGCTGGTATTACAGTGACCCAATTATTTATAGAGATTTTTTTGTATTAATCATTTATTTCATTTATAATGAATTTCATGTTGCTAGAGTTTACCAATAATTGATATAACCTCTTAATGTTTCAGGTGCCAGGAACTAATTCCATGGTACTCCAGAAAAAGTAAGTATTTATTATTTTATTGTTATATTTCAACATAATTTGAATCTGGTAAACTTAAGTTTAAATATGTTATTTTTATACACTGACCAGCAAAAAAAGTGGCCATCCTATAAATTTCCGAAAATAAAAATTCTTATTATACATAAAGTATATAAAAATATATACAGAGTGGCCCAAAAGTCTGAAAACGGCTAATTATCTCGTAAATTACTAGACCTAATTATACAAAATTTGAGATACGCTTATTTTGGGATACGGAGATTCCATATTTGGTATTTGCAATGTTGCCAGATTTTCAGTTTCTCTTATATTATTGGTAACTTTGGTTTTTCAAATACATCACCCTATATATTCAGTTATTATTGGAATCTCCTATTCAATACGAGTTCAACCATATGTAACACTTATGATTTTATGTAGTCTGGAAGGTCTTAAATACATAAAACAGAAGTCTGGCAACGCCTAAATTGTTTCAATACATTTTTTAATACTAACTATTTTCAAATACATTAAAACGTAACAATTGATAGTTTAGAATATTTTTTAACATAATAGTTACGTTATTAAGTGTTCAAAATGTGCTCAATTTGTGAGTTGACAGCACCCTAATCGCTGATAGAAGGCGTCTACCACATTTCTCCATGATTGTCTAGAAATTATTCGAGATTCATTAATAATTCGTTGCCTTAGCTCTGCAAGACTTGCTGGTTAAGTTTTGTAAACTGAATTTTTCAAGTATCCCTAATAAAAATAATCTTTAGGATTGAAATCGGGTGAACGTGGAGGCCATTCAATTCTACCTTGTCTACCAATTTATCGTCCAGGAAATATCTCATCTAAATATCGCCGAACATTTACACCAACTATCTGACGTTAAATTTCTTTCGACAAAAAATGACCCAATTGAATAAGTAACTACTATATCTGACCATACATTTAGTTTTTGTGGTCTTTGAGTATGGTTTTCACGCATTCAGTTAGCACTTAATAACGTAACTACTATGTTAAAAATGTTCTAAACTATCAATTGTTACGTTTTAATGTATTTGAAAATACATAGTTCGTATTAAAAAATTTATTGAAACAATTTAGGCGTTGCCAGAGTTCGGTTTTATGTATTTATGACCTTCCAGATTCCATAAAATCATAAGTGTTACATATGGTTGAACTCGTATTGAATAGGAGATTCCAATAATGACTGAATATACAGGGTGATGTATTTGAAAAACCAAAGTTACTAATAATATATATAAGAAAACTATACAACTATATAACTATAATAAGAAAAACGGCAAATCTGGCAACTTTGTAAATATCAAATATGGAATCTCCGTATCCCAAAATAGGTGTACCTCAAATGTTGTACAATTATGATTAGCATTTTACGAGATAATTAGATAATAGGTTTCCAGACTTTTGGGCCACTCTGTATACATATACATATTATACATATAGTATATAAAAATATACCTTAAAAATGAAGCCTCAAAGAATCCATTGCAATTTACAAAATACCTCTAGCGTAACTGTTTGGGCAAGTACTATTATTATTTAAATAATCTCTCTCCGAGATAAACAAATTGAATAACTTATTAACTATTTGCTCGATCCGTTTGAAATTTAGCATACTTTAATGACTCATTAACTGCCACAAATTAATTAGTTATATTACATATCAATATGCAAAAATCAATGCTATTAACATTTATAAATAACTGTAAAAATAGGAGTTTTTTGAAATTATCTCGGTCAATTCTTTATGTATTCTAATGTTAAACTTTCAATACTAAAGAACTTTTTATGATCTAAAATTTATATTTGTCAACATATTTCCCTAAATCTACCCCTCATATACTTTTTGCAACCTTTAAATACCCGTATAAGATTTATTTCAGCTTTTTGTTTGTGGAAAACTGTGGGAAAATCGCTGATTTCACTTAAAAATCTTGTACAGATATTTGAAGGTTCGAAAAGATATTATGTAGAGTCGCTGATTAGAAATCCGAGAAGAGGTAAAGCTGGTTTTGCTTTTCTTTTTAACTTAAAAAGTAAAAACAAAATTGCCTATAAAAATAAAAGTCGTAGATCATAAAAAGCTGTGTAATTTTGAGAGTGTCCAAATTAAAATACATAAACAATTGATCGAGATAATTGCAAAAAACCCGTTTTTTCAGTAATTTATAAATGTTAATTAACTTTGTTTTTTGTATAATGACATGTAATGAATACACCTACTTGAAATTATGGCAATTAATGAGTAATTAAAGTGTTATAAATATCAACTAGATCGACCAAATAGTTTAAAGTATTCAATTTGTTTGTCGCGACGAACTGTACTTGTCCAAACAGTGACTACAGGTATTTTGTAAATTACAATCGATGCCATTTGGTATAAATTCAGGACTTAGGCAGCAACCCCTTGTCACTGTTGCTCTTCAATTTTGCTTTAGAATATGAAATAAGTAAAATATCGTCTGAGCTGACAGGAGGATTTAAGTACAGTCACACATTCTACAAGAGACGTGAGAGAGGTGTTTTTACAGCTCGAGGAAGAAACAGTTAGTCTGGATCTCCGAATAAATAAAGAAAAGACGAAATACATGGTAGTAACCAAAAATCCAGTACCAAGAGTTAGGCAGAACATCAGTATTAATGATCACAACTTCGAAATAGTAAAGGAGTTTAAATACCTGGGGGCGATAATCACAGCTGACAACCACATAGAAAAAGAGGTCTCAGTAAGGATAGCTGCGGGAAATAAAGCATTATACTCCCTTTCAACATTATTAAGATCGAAGCTGCTAAAAAGAAAATCTAAATTAAGTCGATTATTCGCCCAATTATTGCATATGGCAGTGAAACATGGACTCTCAACCAGCGGGAAATCAATAAGCTTCTAGTATTTGAAATAAAGGTTCTCAGAATAATATTTGGCCATCAAAGAGATGAATTCACAGTGGATTGAAGAAGACGCCGCAATGCTGAATTGGTGACTGTGTATGGATCTGAAAACATAGTTAAGACATATCAAGGCAAAACGAATAAGATGGACGTGGTACGGTCAGAGGATGACAGAGTGTTAAAGACAGTGTTTTTTGAAAGACTAGATGGTAGAAGATCAGTAGGCCTGCCGAGAAAAAGATGGAAGGATGATGTTGAAGCCGATTTATTTAGAATTGGGGTACAAAAATGGGAAATAGAAGCGCAAGATCGTAGAGGATGGAGGGCGATAGGGAATGCGGCGAAGACTCACCTCGAGTTGTAAAGCCAGTGAAGAGGAAGAAGAATCGATTTTGTATGTGTTTTTGTACGTCTTCACATGGATTTTTCATTACTACCCCTCATATACCTTTTCATCATCATCATAGCCTCCTCAAGAATTTCTCTTCAGTCTTCCCTATCCAACGCCTTTTTACTCCAAGCATGTATTCCCATATTTCTTATATCTTCATCGATGTTATCAAGGAACCTTGTTCTGGGTCTTCCTTTTCTTCTTTGACCTTTATATATACTATAGACGTTTTAGAACCTTCAAATATCTGTATCAGTTTTTTACATGGAATTAATGATTTTTTCACAGATAGACTGGTGTAAGTGTACTTTTTAATTTAATCCTGGAAAAACTCGAAGAGAAAAAGGGGCAAAAAGAAAATTATATATCACAGTTTACTGCCAGGAGAAACCATGCTGGTACAAATTGGTCTAAGGGATACGTTGGATTTGTTTGGGAATCCGTATAGGTATGCTGTGCTACTGTAACGGGGTGTTAACGTTCTTCTTTGGTAGTGTGTCAGGTACTTCTTAAATTTAGATAATGATCTGTATATTTAAATCTTCTAGGATTCGGGTTATGGTATAGAACTAATATAGAAATTAGCTGCCAATGCAGAATCGAAGTATTTTCTTAAGCAGGCTAAAATCCACAAAGGGTTGTTGCACTAAGTAAAGAATGAGAATAATATTTAATTAATGGTTCTTTATTCCTTAGCCTACCTAATTATTCAAGACGTAATTTTCATCTTGTACTTAGAAGAATATAGGCTTCTCCTATGTCTCTATCGTCACCTTTTTTACTTACAACTAATTATTTGTTATTCTTGTTACGTTCTTAGATTTTTGATAACTTGTCAATCTCATTTCAATTTAAAAGCTCTATTACCACATATTAATTTATGTTTATTTTTTTAAATTTTAATTTAGTTTTAATTAATTTAACAAATCTAAATTATTTATTATTTAAAGTATCCGCAAATGGCACTAGTTAAAGAGGTTACACAGTCTAATGGCAACTTCACCATTTACTTCACGGAAAACATAAACAGTAAAACACGTGGCTGGTTTAGTGGATTAGATAAACAATTATTTTAAGAAAGTTAATACTCTGAAAATAAACCAATATTAATGGGATATCTGTTCATAAAGTTATGCTCTGCAGGAAATTGCGTACATTTTACCTCTAGGGGAAAGGAAAACTCACAATGTTGTGTTTTAAAGATTTTTGATTTAATTATATCAATATATCGTCCAATTCTAACCATTTATATTTAGTTAAATGAAATTTTATCTTCTAAGGTAATAATTGATTAAGGTAATTCATTCACCAAACAAATTTATAACACTAACGGTGAGAGTATATTCTAAATTATTTGCAAATGTTTTATTATTCACAGAGTAGATCGCACTATGGTTAAATAAAATAGAGGATTAGAAATATTTTTTACGCTCAAATAACATTATCATCTTAAAGAAATCCTTGTTCGCGACTTTTGACAATTTTTTTTCTTTGTTCTTATTAACTTTTAACCCGAAATATATATAAATTTAAGCTATGATTAGGATTAAAAGTCTATCAAGTACTACCAAAACACGAAAAGCAAGAATATAGCTATGCAAAAAGGAAATAAACAAATTCACAAAATAAAAAAAAAATATATTAACAAAGACGAACTCAAAGCTATTAAAACTCTAACAGAAGATGCGTCCAAAATAATTTTATTAGCTGACAAGGGCAACGCAAATTCAAGAACTGGTCACAAATGAACCTTACATCAAACTAAACAAGAACCCAACCAAATCACTGGAAAACAACATATATAAGATCATGCACAAATTTAAGGATACCTGACAGACTACCAAAAAAGAACATTAATCCTGAACTACTATCGTTGGGTCAAATTTGACTCCAGAACTTGAAATTTCGTGCGCCACTGGTAGACAGTTTTGCAAACGACCTTGTTATTCCATGTATTCTCCCAATTAAGTACGTAGTGTAGAATGCCGCTTTCTAGCAACCGATAAGTGCACACGTGCTGCTGAGTTACGGTCGTATTTGACCCTACCATAGTAGTAACGTTATTATTATTTAAGATAATACTTACATGATTTTAGAATCATGAAATAAGTGTCCTATTTATTTAACTGTTTCTTATCTAACAGTATAGCAAACTACACCTGTTCTGAATATGTTACAGTGGACGAGATGCTAGTTGGGTTCAGAGGTAGATGCTGTTTCAGAATGTACATGAAAGCCAAACCAGTCAAGTACGGCATCAAGATTATGTGTTTAAGAGAGAAATTCCTCCATAATTTCAACCAAATAAAAATAAAAAGTTGATAAGTTTTGATTTGGTTTTACACAAGACAATCAATCGTATCACATGGCCGTAAAAAAAATAAACGATCAAAACTGAGCACTTGATCAAAATTGTGCACTTTATCGTTCAGGTCGAAGATGCCAGCGATGGCCTTTAGTAATTGGTTATTCCATAATGGATATTCATATAGTAAACAGTCACATTATTTTTCATGCAGCTAATCCTGGGGTTAGAAAAAATCGACCTGATTTTATTCTAGAGCTGGAAATCAGTCTTATAAATGAACATTTAGAAGTAAGATTTGGAATGCCAAATTTGTCTAGAGAATTACGCTCGATAATTTCCAAAGCATTAGAAAATAAAATTACTCATCAAGATCAGGCTAGACCAGAAAGGCCAGTTGTAAGACGTAGATCCTACTTGTGTCCCAGAGGTAAGGATAACAAACATTCCAAATTTTGCTCAGAATGTCATAGGACCATCTGCAAAACACATTCACTTCAGAGAGTTAACTGTACTTTGTGCAAAGAATAGATAAACACTTACACTTTGTTATAAATACTTCAAAATAAATTAGTGTAAGATTATATATAAATTAAATAAAGACTCTAATAAGCTAAGTGTTAGAACATTTTATAGTAAAGGTCATAAATTAGATTTATATAAAAAAGTTCAATATGCAAGTAGGGAGATAGTGACATTGTTAAACCTTCTGGTCATCTATTAATTTTATTGTTAAAGATAAAGAAATCTTGGGAAAGTTAAAATTGAAGGAAAGTGCATTGGTTCCTACTAATTGTTTCAGTCGATCCAACTCTATCCAGATTCTTTTAAAAGTTCTATAATTTTTGTTCTATCGTCTTCCTTTTCTTGAAATAAAATTTAAGTTTACAAAAAATCTCTTTCTTATATACACATGCATTTATCAAAAATACAAAAAAAAAATAGTAAATAAATTTTTATATCTTGTTAGAGGTTTTTAAAATTCGGGTCATCTATGACCCCACGATAGTAGTTATGTGGGTGTAAATACACGATAGTAGTTCAGGGTTAACACCACAGCTATACAGTAGCTGCAAAAAATCACAAAGAAAATGTACCCCTCAGACCAATTTGCAGCAGCGTGGTACCTCTTTGCAGCAGACTGTTGTTGCTCGTAGACATAGGACAGCCTTTAACACACATCTGTTATTAAAAACTCAAAGTAATTATTGCAAAAACTTACAGATATAGATTACAATTCCAACGATATGCTAGTCAATTTTAATATCAACAGTCTTGTCACCAATAAACTATTGGTTACAAGACTGTTGATATGTTTACTGTTTTAAAAATAATACGAGACTAATTAGAGAGGGATGAAACCAAACTGAATATATCAGCTATCATCATGTAACTACTAATTGTACTAATCAGGGAGCAGAAGTTTTGCTCCCCCCCGCCCTCAATGGATACAAATTGTCACATTGTGGATAAAGAGAAAATTTTATATCCATTTTAAAGCAAAGAAACTTATTAGGATGATTTCTTTAGTCTAAGTAAATTTTATAAAAGTGTCCATTTAATAGCCGTTAACTTAATAGATTGTCCACATCGTCTTTGCTGACCTTTTCTAGTGACCGGTGTACTAGTGCAGTTCGAATGCATGTTTCCTCTATCAAATCCATTTTAATAACGACTTCACGCTCACGCTACAAAATGTGGTTCACCTGCATACGCAGCGATTAGTCGCTAGACTCTGCGACCCAACTGTCAAAACCCAATAATCGCTCGTCTGCTTGTACCAAGAAAAAGAAAGAATAATAAACGATTAAATGAAATTTTTAGACGCACTGCGTGGATCAAATACAGAGAAGGAAAGCAGCATACAATAAAGGCATGTAGTCAGCAACCTCTCTTGAGAGAAAATATAATGTTTAGCCTAAAGAAAAGTTATGTTAAAGTCTTGAGCCCTTCTTAATTTAAAATATATATGTGTGGTATGCGTATTTATCATTTACGGTGTTTTATTTATTTAAATGTATGGACACAAAGGTCTTTCCTATTTCTTTCCTAAATTATTATTTGTTTCCGAAATTAAACAAAGTAGAAGTATTATTGAAAAATACTGATATATTTTTGTACACATTTATGACAAATCAATTAAAAGAAAAGTATTCTGCAAGTGTGTAAAATATTTAATTCCTAACTGAGCGCTTTCGGCTTACAAATCCATCCTCAGAGCCATGTTACAATAGAATAACTAATATAAGTAACTAATTTTAAATGTTTCAATGTTAAACTTACGCCAAATATATAAAGTACCACTATTAAAGAGGGATGCCATTTGTGAAAAACACAAAATTTTCTTTACAAGTTAAAAAAACTTCGAAAGTTTTTCAAAAACCCATTCAAAAGGCAGCACATTAGACTCCACAAACGATACATTAAAAATTTTTTGTTCATGGTACGGGTGTAATGTGTTGCCAACCCCAGCACAGAGCAAAACTGTAGATATGCTTGAAAAAAACTGTAAAAAACTGTAAATATCAAATTAAAAAACAGTAAATCTACATCCTTATCTTTTTATTATTTTCTATTATTTAGTCATAGTAATAAATAGAATATAGTAAAGGGGGGAAATTTAAAACAATAAAAATGATGTAATTATCACAGGATAATTAAATTTAAAAAAATGTAAAATCTCCAAGGATACATTAAATAAAATAAAATTGGTAATATATAAAAACTATAACCCAACACTTCAAGAAAATGTGACTATAAAGCGATTTTTGTTGGAGCTTGCCTTGAAAATCATAGCTATCAGATAGTATCACTAGCTTCTATTTCATTTTCAATTTGTAAATCTTCTTGATTTTCCGTTTTATTTTGATTTTTTTTTAAATCGTACATATTTTTATCGAATTTTTTAGATTGTCCTCCATTATATTAAACTCGAAACAATTTTTGATGTCTGATTTTGTGTGCAAGGTACCTTTTATTGTGGTCGTAGAAAGTTTATTTCTTAGTTTGGTTTTCATAATTCAGCTGATTTAGTACGGACTACTTGGCAAATAAATAGATGACGCTAGCATCTTAAATAAAAAAAAAACTATAGATTTCGATGCCTAAACTAAAACAAGCGAAAGAATTTACAAAAAACTGTAGATCTACAGTTAAAACTGTAGAGTTGGCTACAGTGGACCCGACCATTTGGATATAATTGGATCGAATGAAAAAATGAGTAGGAACCAATGCTCTTTCCTTCAATTTTAACTTTCCCAAGATTTCTTTATCTTTAACAATAAAATTAGTAGACGATCAGAAGGTTTAACAATGCCACTATCTCCCTACTTGCATATTGAACTTTTTTATATAAATCTAATTTATAACCTTTATTATAAAATGTTCTAACACTTAGCTTATTAGAGTCTTTATTTAATTTATATATAATCTTACACTAATTTATTTTAAAGTATTTATAACAAAGTGTAAGTATTTATCTATTCTTTGCACAAAGTACAGGTAACTCTCTGAAGTGAATGTGTTGTGCAGATGGTCCTATGACATTCTGAGCAAAATTTGGAATGTTTGTTATCCTTACCTCTGGGACACAAGTAGGATCTACGTCTTACAACTGGCCTTTCTGGTCTAGCCTGATCTTGATGAGTAATTTTATTTTCTAATGCTTTGGAAATTATCGAGCGTAATTCTCTAGACAAATTTGGCATTCCAAATCTTACTTCTAAATGTTCATTTATAAGACTGATTTCCAGCTCTTGAATAAAATCAGGTCGATTTTTTCTAACCCCAGGATTAGCTGCATGAAAAATAATGTGACTGTTTACTATATGAATATCCATTATGGAATACCCAATTACTAAAGGCCATCGCTGGCATCTTCGACCTGAACGATAAAGTGCACAATTTTGATCACGTGCTCAGTTTTGATCATTTATTTTTTTTTACGGCCATGTGATACGATTGATTGTCTCGTGTAAAACCAAATCAAAACTTATCAACTTTTTATTTTTATTTGGTTGAAATTATGGAGGAATTTCTCTCTTATTTTTACACATTGTGCCTTCATAGGTAAGTCGAAGTTTTTTTAGTTCATCAACTAGCTGAATTATCTATTACTATTACTATTGGTAATTGGTTCCACTAAAGCAAGTATTGATCTTGTAGGTATGGATAGCTTTTGGGGATTAGGATCATTTGTTTTACCTGTATACACAAAAGCATTTACCAAATAATGCGTTTTTACGTCACATAAACACATAATCTTGATGCCGTACTTGACTGGTTTGGCTTTCATGTACATTCTGAAAGAGCATCTACCTCTGAACCCAACTAGCATCTCGTCCACTGTAACATATTCAGAACAGGTGTAGTTTGCTATACTGTTAGATAAGAAACAGTTAAATAATTAGGACACTTATTTCATGAATCTATGGTAACTGCTATGGTAGGGTCAAATACGACCGGAACTCAGCAGCATGTGTGCACTTATCGGTTGCTAGAAAGCGGCATGCTACACTACGTACTTAATTGGGAGAATACATGGAATAACAAGGTCGTTTGCCAAACTGTCTACCAGTGGCGCACGAAATTTCAAATTTCGCAAATGACGCAAATCAAGAAACCCACCATCAGGAAAACTAGAACGGGTCGGCCTTAGGGGGCAGCTTCGACCCAGAACTTTTCGAAAGACCCTCTCATACTAATAGCTTCTTTGAAATGTCGTGAAGATAGTGTATATGTAGATGGAGAAATAAATGGTAAAAAGCATACCTTGTTGGTGGATATCGGAGCGACCAGAAGCATTATTCGCCCGACAGTTATAAACAGCCGTAAGAAACTGTTACCAACGAGGTTGCGACTGCGGACTGCTACAGGTGAAAATGCCAACATTAATGGAGAAATCCAGGTACAATTAGGAATTGGAGCAGAAAAGTTCGTCCATACTGTTATAGTTGTTGACATCGAAGAGGATGTTATATTAGGAATGTACGTAATAAATATGCACGGATTCTAATTAGATTTTAAGAATAAGGTAATCAAAGTTGGTAACGAGGAGGTATTTCTTCATCCACATAATGACAACACTATGCAAGCAGCCGTTAAAGAAGATACAGTCGTGCCTATGAGAAGTGAAACGATTATAGTAGCGCGGTTACAGGGAATTGTATACGAAGGGACACCTGTTATCATATAGCCTTGGAATCATGACGACGAGGTTGGCCGAGGAATCATAATTGGAAAGGAATTGAACATTTGATAATTCCAACGACAAATTCGACCAAATGGTCGCAGTTGCTGGACAGTCTCTAAATCAGATTGAGAAAAGGAAATTAAGTGAATTTTTTCGGCAGTATCGTGATATTTTTGTACCGAAAGGAGGAAAGGCGGGAAGAACTATCGCTGTTAAGCATAAAATTGATACTGGTAATGCTAAGCCAATTCGTCAAACAGCTCGACGATTACCACAGGCGAAAAGAGAGGAAGCTGAAACGATTGTTCAGGAAATGAAGAAAGACTGTTGATAGAACCTTCTACGAGTCCATGGGTCTCGCCGTTGGTCCTGGTTAAGAAGAAAGACGGAACTACGAGGTCCTGTGTGGATTACCGTTTGATGAACAACGTTGTCAAGAAAGATAGTTATTCTCTGCCTCGGATCGACGACACATTGGACACATTGGCTGAAAGTAAATTGTTTTCTACTTTGGATTTGGAGACTGGATACTGGCAGGTAGAAATGGACCCAGTAGATAAAGAAAAGACAGCGTTCATCATAGGATCTGGATTGTGGCAATTCAAGGTTATGCCATTTTTACTCTGTATTGTAACGATGGGTAACACACTAAATTTTTGGGTGTTGATACAGCAACACTGACGCAGTTTATTGTATCAACTCAGCGTGTCAACACAATTGTGTCATATAACACAGTAAGCCACTGACACTACCTGAAAGTTTGAGACCTTCCCTAAGCTGTAACATATGTTTTGCATTTACTTAATAGCTGTGTGAGACTGACCAAGAGTTGATCTTTTCACAAATAAAACCCTTTTGGGAACAAAGGACACAAAGCGATAATAGATCAGACAGGTTGAAAACTCAAAATGTGTTTGTTGATGTTTGATTGATGAATTAGTTAGATATATTGCTACGTTGTCATTTTTTTGACAGCATTCCGAAATTTGCAGGTGAAAAAATGATGAAGAAAAATATGCGATATTTTCGTGGGATATAATTAAGTCTTTAGTAATTCTAATTTATTGTTTTTATTATTTATTAAAGGTTCTATATTTATAACACGTACAACTTAATTTAAAGTTTATTTATACTAGTTTTTCTTACAATAATAATTTATTTGTACGATCGTTACATTTCAAACGCGGCGCGCTATCGTCTTCTTGCTAACTCCCCACAATGAAAGTCCCTTTATTTATATGAAATCATGTGTTAGACTAGAAGAGTCGATGGCCTTCTCGTTTGGTATAGAATGTAAGCGAAGCGGCCCGACACTTCGGAGTGTCGGGCCGCCGGCTGCGTTCTTGTTACCTGAAGTTTTTATTCGATCCCTTCTGGAGAGTTCGAATCGGTAGTATATGACGTAGAAAATACGTGAATGAATAAGAATATTAGTAAATAAGCCTCGAGAAAACTGACAATCAAAGGATTACATAAGGTGGGAAAGAGAGGGAAAGAAGAAGAGATTCGGTCTCGAAGATAGACAAAAATATTTTAATAGTTTTAAAACTTTCGACTAATTATTTGAACCTCACTGTTACAGAAATAAATGAATTACTTAAGTTTTGAGAATTTCACACTGAGGAATGATGAACTGATTCACTCAATATGTTAACTCAAAAGTTATCATCTTCAGTCTGCCTATGCTGAATTTTCCACACAGTACTTATCTTTCCGATACAATTCCTCGGTCAGGGGTTTACAACCAACTTATTTACATCACATAAGTACAGATTTCATTAGTTTAGTATTAGTTCAAGTTCATTGTAACTGTGTACTGTCTGTGGTTTTGTGATCGTTTTACATTATTCCTTTTTTAATAATCATCATATAAATAACATAGTCTTAGATACAGTTTAAATAAGTTGCCGTTTCTCTCTAGATTGAAGGTACAGTTTTCAGTTATAACAACTTTGGTGAGGTATGTAACGTTTGTTATATTTTTAGATTTTTGGATAACACGTCAATATGGCAACAAAAAAAAAGTGAAATTTGGATGCATTTTTCCGAACAGAATGAAAATAAAGTCAAATGTTTGTACTGTGGGCAAACATTTTCTGTCAAAAATAAATCAACTTCTTTATTCAGACACATGAATCAGAGACATCCAATGCAGCAAATTAAAAGGCAAAGAATCGAACATGAGGTGTTAAATGATGCCCAACCTTCCACTTCAAAACAACCTACAACATTAGAACTTGTTGAATCTACATCATCGATAGTGCAACCTCATTCATCAACTTCTACCTCGTCTAGTATATTGTTACGTAAAAATTAGCCATATTAAAATAAACCTGTAAACATGTTGTTTATTTCCTAAATATGTTGTAGAATGGACGAGACCTTTCGATCAGCTGGCAGACATATACCTGACACGATGTGTTCCCCTCCGATATGAAAGCGGTCGATCTTTCTGGAAACAGGCCGCTATAAAAAAACCAGTTCGAGACTATTCAGGTCAACTTCCGTCTACTTCACGAAAGATCCTATGAGACGGCATTTCATATAAATGGCATGGATTTTTATTGAGGAAGTCAGTAAGAAGATAAATTCGAAGCTCGCGTATGTAAATGTACGAACGTAATAAATAGTTGTACAGCTATTTAATAAATTGATAATAAATTACCGTGAGTTTTAATAAATTAGAATAAAGACAATAAATTAGAACTATAAAAATATAACAATATTAAAAAAACCTCAAACTATAACCATTTTTTTCCAAAGACCTCTGGCTATCAGCAAACAAAAAGAAATAGACCAACAATTAATTGCTATGATTACAAAGGAGTACCATCCAAGTATTGTCGACGATAAGGAGTTTAAGCGACTATTATTTTTATTAAATCCAAATTATAAGGCTCCTACCAAAAAAACTATCTCAAATTCAATGATTCCAACTTTGTACAATCAAACAGTTGATCTTGTTAAAACACGGGTGGAAAGAACTTACGCAGTGTGTCACGTCTGACGGTTGGACGTCACGTTCAAATGAGAGTTTTTATAGTGTTACCGCGCATTACGTAGTAGAAGAGGATAAAAAAAACATTTTTATTCTCAGATCTGTTAGGATGTGTATCTTATGCGGGGCGACATACTGCTGAAAACATTCAAAACAAAATTCAGCGTCTGATAGCCGAGTGGAAACTAGACAACAAAATTGCTGCCGTTGTTATCGATAATGCGGCAAATATGAAAGCTGCTGTGCGCATTGGTGGTTGGCAATCGTGAGGTTGCTTTGCTCATTCCCTAAACCTCGTTACCCAATCAGGTTTAAAGGACATTAGAGAAGTAGTAGAAAAAAATAAAAAATATTGTAAGTTATTTCTGACGAAGTAGCCATGCATTAGCTCAATTGAAAGCGACAGCAGAACGAATGGATATACCATCACTAAAGTTAAAAAATGATGTAGTTACGCGATGGAATTCCACATTTGATATGATTAAGAGAATTTTACAGATGAAAAATGCAATCATATCAACATTGGCAGTTTTAAATGGTTCAGCTACAGAATCTGTTGCGCCTCTACAAAACGAAGACTGGACTATTGCTGAACAGTCCATTAAAGTTCTTGAATATTTTAATTTAGTTACAACTGCCATAAGTTCCGAGCAAAAAGTTAGTGCTTCGTCAATAATATTTTATTACAAACAAATTACGAAACACATAAATTCATTCGACATAAATATAATGATGCCTCAGGTTCAAAATATGGTAAAAAAGCTGCAATTTGAACTAATACAAAGATTTTCAGATATAGCGGAACATAGTTTAATAGCTCAAGCAACAATCTTAGACCCCAGAGTTAAAGAATTTGGTTTCGTAGACGAAAGAAAATATCTCAAACAGTGGAGGATTTGTACAGCAAGGTAGCCAACACAAAATTACCCACACAAAAAGAAAACGAAGAGGAAAATATTGAACAACCAATTCAAAATATACCGTATAAGGAAGATCTACTTCAAAATTTATGGAAAGATTTTGACAAGGAAGTTCAACAGCACCAACAACCAAGCAACCCAACAGCCTCAGCCATTGTTGAGGTAGACAAATATTTAGAAGAGATCATTTTACCGAGAAAAGATAGCTTCGGTATATCCCAGGATCCTTTAATGTGGTGGCACCAAAGAAAGCACATTTACCCAAAATTATACCAAATTATGAAGACTAGGCTTTGTATTATGGCTACATCTGTCCCGTGTGAAAGGATATTTTCTAAAGCCGGACAGATAGTCAACAAAAAGCGAGAGAGATTAAAGACGGATAAAATATCTCAAGTGATTTTTTTAAGTTATTAATTAAACAATAACGAATAAGTAGGTGTATATTTTTTTACTTTAAAATTTTTGTTTTGTTGCGTTAAAATAGATTTAGATTCTTTTATGTAGGTATCTTTATTCTTTCTTTAGCGTTTAATATCTCTCCACTGTTTTTTAAGTTAACTTTAATTATTTTAACTATAACAAAATTAAACAATATTTAAACATAATTTAAACAATAATAATTTAAATTTCAAATTTTTTGTTTTGTTGTTTGGACCTAGATTTGAAATTTTATTTATTTGTTTTTTTTTATAATACAGTTTTTTCGTTATTAGTCATTTTATTTACATAAACAGAAATATATTCAAATTTATTTTTTAAGATTTAAAATTATCTGTAGACACTGTAAAATTATATACAACGTGACAACCAGGTAAAATACAAAATAGTCAACTCAGTTGAAAGACACTGTCATTTGGGTGACATTCGAAAACTTTAAGGCACATCTTTCGTGTTGTCTCTTTTTGTTGTATCTTGTATCAAATCGCACTATTGTTACTTGGGCCGAAAACACTCGGGGCGTTACGACACTGTTACTGTGTCATGACATTTTATTGTTGCGATGTCAATACACATGACACACCGTAAAGTATCAGCACAAAAGTGTGATACCACACAGTGTTACACATGACTACTGTAATGCTCCTGAAAAACGTGAAAACATGAGATGACATAATCGTCTTGGGGGCGACCTTTGAAGATCATCTGAAGAATTTAGAAAACGTTTTTAATCGACTTAAAGCTGCCCAATTGATGTTAAACCCCAAGAAGTGCCAGCTATTTCACGGTAATATCAATTATCTGGGTCATATAATCAGTAAAGAAGGAGTGGCCGTGGAAAAGGGAAGTGAGAAGTTTTCTTGGACTATGTACTTACTACCGGAGGTTTATTAAGAAGTTTGCAGATATCGCTAAGCCATTAACGCGACTTACAGAGGAAGCAAGAGATTATCGCTGGGATACAGACTGCCAAAATGTCTTCGAGACCTTAAAAAAGCATTTAATCCCAGCACCAATTTTAGGGTATCCACTGCCAGAAGGAGAGTTCATCTTAGATACAGATGCAAGTAATGTGGGAATTGGAGGAGTGATGTTTCAGATTCAGTGAGCACAGGAACGAGTCCTCGGATATTTTAGTAAGTTCTTTTAAAACCTGAGCGGAATTATTGCGTCACGAGAAGGGAACTTCTAGCAGTAGTAAAATCAGTAGAGCACTTCCGTCAATATCTCTATGAAAGGAAGTTTTTAATCCGAACCGACCATGCCGCCCTTAAGTGGTTGATGCAGTTTAAGAATCCAGGGGGTCAGGTAGCCAGATGGATCGAACGACTCCAAGAATACGATGTCAAGCTTGAGCACCGGGCCGGAGTTAGCCACAGAAACTCTGATCCTCTTTCCAGAAGGCCATGCACAGCAGAGTGTTCACACTGAAAGAAAACGGAATACACTGAAGCAGCAGTGTTAAGAACAACGATGGTCAACGACGACTGGACGCCGACTAAGATAAGGGAAGAACAGGAGAGAGATCGAGTTGTACAGAAAATTCGAAAACAGAAAGAAAAAAACCGTCGACCACCTTGGAAAGAAATATCAAACCTATGCTCGGTAGTTAAGACGTATTGGTTCCAGTGGGACTCATTTATCATGGAAGATAGTTTGCTTAAACGAGTACTGGAAAATGATGACGGTTCAGAGAAGAGAAGACAGTTGGTGATCCCAAAGAGCAGAATAGCCGAAGTACTTCGTCAGTTACACGACAGTCCATTAGGAGGGCATTTCGTGGTAAAGAAAACCCTTCAGCGAGTTCGGGAACGGTTTTATTGGATAAATAGTTCCGACGACGTAAAAGACTGGTGTAAGAAATGTACTATTTGTGCTACGAGTAACGGGCCTTACCGAAAAAGAAGAGCTCCTATGAGACAATATAATGTTGGAAGCCCGTTTGAAAGAATAGCTTTGGACATTGCTGGGCCATTTTCAGAAAGTGAAAATGGAGGCAAGTACATGTTGGTAGTAATGGATTACTTTACTAAGTGGGTCGAGATTTACGCACTTCCAGACCAGAAGGCCGCCACCATTGCAGATAAGGTGATCCAAGAATATATCAGCTGATTTGGAGTGCCTTTGGAGATCCATAGTGACCAAGGAAGGAACTTCGAAAGTGATATATTCCAAGGAATATGTGATAGACTAGACATGAAGAAAACAAGAACTACAGCATATCATCCGCAATCGGATGGTATGGTAGAACAGATGAATAGGACAGTTGGCAAGTATTTGACAAAGATGGTGTCCTATCATCAGCGAGACTAGGACCAATATCTTCCGTTCTTCACAATGGCATACAGATCTGCTGTTAACGAATCAACAGGCCAGACACCAGCCAGAGTCCTATTCGGACGCGAGATGCGACTAGCTTGTGATCTAGAGTTTGGGTGCCGACCTGGAGAAGATGTAGCAGGTAAAGATTATGTGATCGAATTACGAAGAAGAATGGACGATGTCCACGAGTTGGTCCATTCCCATCTTCAGATCGCTAGTGACGGAATGAAGAAACGGTACGATACGCAAGCCGAAAAGGTGAGTTTTAAGAAGAACGACAAAGTTTGACTCTATAATCCCAAAAAGCGAAAAGGTTGTTCTCCCAAGTTGCAGCAGTTTTGGGAAGGTCCATAGCTCATTATGGAAAAGATCAATGATGTCATTTACCGAATAAGCAAGATTCCGAGGGGAAAGCCGATGATAGTACACCATAACCGGCTGGCGTCTTTCGAAGGTGATCACGATACAGATAAAGAAGTGGAAGTACCGGTAAAGCAAGACATGGTGTTACCACTGAAGAAAGGCAAGATCTACTCGCGCTTCCCGATGACTACTCACTGGCCCTTCCTATCCTGGCCAGTATCAAAGACGCATCAGGGTTTTCTTCCGTCTTTCGAAGGAAGTTCGGTCGAGTTGCAGCACTGCAATGCCAAGTGCCAGCTCCCGGGAAAACCGTGAAACTAGAAGATGCATAACGTTACCTTTTCTACCTGGTAACAAAAGGCACTTCCCGTGATCAACCTACCTACCAAGATGTATGGGAAGCCTTACTTCAATTGAGAGAGCACGTATTAGAGTCCGACGTGCAAAAGTTAGCCATGCCAAAGTTGGAGTGCCGCCAATTAGATTGGAGGGTTATTCGAAGTAGGGTGGAAGAGATTTTTTAAGACACCGAAGTCCAGGTGTTAGTCTGTTGCAATCCGCATAGTTACTGGTGCGGAGAGAAGACCGTCCCTTGTCATTTTTATACAACTGGAAGTTGTAAAAGAGGGTCTAGTTACCGATACCAGCATACTGTTCCAGTTCCAGTCCCGACAAGGTTCCAGGAGGAACCATCTTTTAAGAGGGGGACAATGTTACGATAAATATAACTCATAAAACTGTAAACATATTAGTTCTAATTCTATTCTAGTATGTTCGCCGCTCAGCTGAAAGACCTATCTGCCTTCCATCCTTTTAATGAGGGTCGACGTCCGAATTCAAAGGGATTCTCGAATAACGGTATTTTATATTTAAAGAGCGAATTTTGTTGAAAACAGTTAGTTTAAGTTTTGAATATCGAGTTTAAATTGTAAGCCGGAAATAAACATAAATAAATATTGTGAAATAAATTAGTAAATATTGTAATAAAGACTTTAATAAATTTGTAAGTGTTATAAATAGAACCTTTGATAATAAATAAAGATAATAAATTAGATTACTAAAAATACTACATTCGTTTGAGACTTTAGAATACGCCTATAGTATATAGCCACATTTCGAATGCCTCTATTTTTTACGGATTTTGCTTTCAGAGTCCAAACTTCTACCCCATATAGCAGTTGTGACTGTACATCACATTCGACGAACCTTTCTCTGTTAATGATTTCTATAAGAATTTGTAAATCTTCTATATTTTCTGCCATGATTGCGGTATCGTTTGCAAATCGTATGTTATTAATGATGCTCCCTCCAATAGGGACGGATTAATGATGCTCCCTCCAAATAAACGAACGAATATCTCTGCAAGAGGAACAGCAAGGATTTCGGACAGGAAGATCATGCACGGATACAGTTTTTGTAATAAGACAAATAAAAGAAAAGTCGCTGGAATACAATAAACCAGCATATATGTGTCTGATAGATTTGAAGAAAGCGTTTGATAGAGTGAGAATTCGGGACGCGATACATTTATTATATGAAAAGGGAATATCACTGGATTTAGTAAAAACCATTGAAAATATATAGGTATAAAGATAACATAGCTAGGATAAGATGTAAAGGAAAACTATCGCAACCTATCAAATATGAAACTGGCATTAGACAAGGAGATTCGCTGAGCCCATTAATATTTAATCTGATAATGGATGAAATTATAAAGAAAGTTAAAAAAAGAAGAGGATATAGAATAGGAGAAAAGGAAATAAGGATAATATGGTAGGCCGACACCATAATAACAGTCGAAAATAAAGATCTACAAAGATTAATTAAAGATTTCGAAGATACGGCGCTCATATATAACATGGTGATCTCAACAGAGAAAACTAAGCGATAGTGATATCAGCGGAACCGAGACGATGTAAAGTAGTCGTAAATAACATGGCAAACAGAGCAGCAGGATGTCTCAACAACATAACCTGGAGAAACAAATACCTCGCAACGGAAACGAAAACCAGGATATATAAATCAACAATAAGACTGATAATGACGTACACAGCGGAAACAAGAGCAGATACGGCGAAAACACAAAGACTGCTGGAAACAACAGAAATAAAAGTCAACGAAAAATAACAAATCAAACTCTAAGAGACAGAGTAAGAAGTGAGGAAATACGAGCGAGATGTGGTATAGAGGAAATAAACGCGTGGACCAAAAGAAGAAAAGTGGAATGGAGTCAACACATCGAAAGAATGACAGAAAATAGAATAGTACGAATAGCAAGAGACAAATCGCCAAATGGAAGAAGATCATTGGGACGACCGAGGAAAAGATGGTCAGACAACGTCAATTAAGACTAATAACCGAAGTAAAACAGGCATTATGCCTATTTATAAAGTAGGAAGAAGAAGAAGAATCATTGAATAGAAGTCTGTCGATATAACATTGAATAGATGCCATCTTATGTTGAAAGGGGTGATAAGATGATGTAGGTATCATATGATCAGTTTGGGTAGGTAAAAACTGAAAATTCTAATACAAAAAAAAAGAAGAGAAGAAGGATTCGAAAGTTACTAGAAGCTATTATAGAAACAAACGAGAAACACGTAAATATGTTAACGTGATTTCGATCCTGCAATATGGACTTGAAAGCTGGACACTGAAGCAAGAACACATATTATAAGCTACAGTCATCTGAAATGTGATATAACGTGATCTATTACACTATCAAAGGCTTTATAATCTATGAAACAAGCGTGAATGTCGACATCTACATATCTGATTCTGTGGAAAAGAACCTGTACACAAACAATGGCTTCTCTCGTATCTATTGCGTCTCTAAATCCAAATTGTGATTTTCCAGCTGTGTTTCATTTCATTTCCAAAAGTTGTCATCATCATCTTTTGCTCGACAATCCGCTGTGGATCCTGGCCTGCTCTAAGATTAGCCGCCATTCTGTTTGGTTTCTGGCAACGTGTTGCCATCTTCTGGTCTCTAGTATCCCTATGTGGTATCGGAAAGTTGTATTTTTTATTAGAATAGGTTTTTGTCATCTTAATATCGTAAGTCTAATTTGTTTATTTCTTTTTTAAGATTTTATTTGTTCCAATGGAGGGAAGAAAACATCAAAGACAATCAATTTTGTTGGAAACGAACATTGCAATTTTAGAATGCTTAAAAAAAGAGAAGGATCTACGGCACATTTTAATTTAGGCGAATCAACTATAAGAGCAATTAAGAAAAATGAAGTTCCTATAAGAAAATCTATAATTTCTGGTACAAAATTAAGCGCCAAATTTTCATCTTATTCATAGGATATATTATTAGAACAAACAGAAGAGCCATTGTAATTTGGATTGAGGAACTAATTCAAAAAAGAATTACTGTAAGTGGTTATTTAATTCAGGAACAAGCCCTTCAGTTTTATGAATTAATGAAACAGTCAGAGCCACCAACTTCCACTTCTCAAGTTGGTAAAAAAATTTCAGCTAGCAAAGGATGGCTAATCAGGTTTACAAAAAGAAATGCATTTTATAATATCAAGATCAAAGGATATAGTACGACAGCAGATAAAGCAGCAGCAAAAATATTTCCACAGCAACTAGCGAAAATGATTGAAGGTGGAGACTATCTAAGTCGGTTTCAACTCCATCTAACCACCTAATTCGCGATCGGCCTCTGAATTTTCAATCATGGTGTCAGGCATTCGTATTATATGTCCGGCCCATCAAAGTCGCTGTGTTTTAATGAACGTTACGACATCTGGTTCATTAAAGAATTGGTTTAATTTGAAATAAATAATTATTATGCGGATAAAATATTTTGCGGAGTATCTTACGCTCGAATATTACCAGAAGCCTTTACTTAATTCTGCTGCGTAAGAGTCCATGTTCCGCCCCATACGAGAGGACCGGCCACAGCATTGTTTTGTATGTCCTAGTATGCGTCCATGGTATGCCCTATTTGTAAGGTTTATTCGTCTTGTAATTCGTCTATAATTCATGTGTCTCGGACTGAATTTTCCAAGTAAATGTTAAATAGGAGGCAAGCCAGGGCATTCCCTTGCCTGAGTCCATCCTTTATCTGAAAGGATCGAGGATTTTCTCCCTGTATCCTAACGCTGGCTTTTAAGTTAGACATTGTTATTATCGTTAATCGGTAGACTAAAGTTTTACCAGTATACCAAACTCACGCTTTGATTGATATAGTACTGTTCTCTTGACACTGTCATATGCGGCCTTGAAGTCGACGAACAGGTGATGGGTTTCAATGTTAAATTCTAATGTTTTCTCGAGGATATGTCTTATTGAATGGATCTGGTCAATTGTTGATTTTTCTGGAGTAAATCCGGCCTGGTATTTTCCAACTATGGCAACTGTGTAAACTTGTAGTCTTTCATAGAGAATATTTACTAGTATTTTGTATGCAGTTGTTAACAGGGTTATACCTCTGTAGTTGTCATACTGAAGCTGATCGCCTTTTTTTATGTAACGGGCATATCACGCCTTGAGACCAGACAAGAAGTTTATGCAGTACTTGTAGCAGGGCGTCGCTACCATTCTTGTAGAGTTCACTACAAATTTGATCAGTTGTGGTACTTTATTATTTTTAAACTTTTTAATGGCTTGGGCAACCTCTTCAGTGGTACGTGGTCTTTCGTTTGGGTTGGCTACGGTGTTATCTGCTTCTTCGATATAATGGCCGTTAAATTTTGCGTCGAAAAATTCAACTTATCCGTTCAAGATTGAGGCCGCATCACTTAGGATATTTCCTTTTCCATTCTTACAGCTCCCTATTCTTGGCTTAACTCTTCACTCATTTTGTTGTACATTTCTGTAGAACTTTCGAGTTTCGTTTTGATTTCTTAGCCATTCTGTTTTCTAACTACTTCCCTTCAAATTGCCTTTTTTTCTTCTATGTAATTTTTCTTCTTCCCTTCTTAGGGTTCAGTATTTCTCCTTTGCTCTTCTTGTGCATCTAGGTTGATCTATCTTTAGGTATGCTCTATTTTCGTTATCTGTTGCTTCTTGGCACTTCTCGTCAAACTATTCGTTTTGTCTAACTGGTTTGGTTTTTCCCCGCTTCCAGGATCTCTATTTCCTCATCCATTCGTCTTCTATACTCTCTCACAACGTTTTCAATGCGCAGATTATTAAGATTAATTCTGCCTTGTTCCATATGTTGATCCTTCTTTAGGTTTGATATTCTTCCTCTGATTTTTGCCATTACAAGAAAGTGGTCACTGTCTATGTTTGGACCTCGGTAGCTTCTGACATCCATGAGGTCGGAAGAATACCTTGCATCTATTGGGATGTGATTTATCTGGTTAACGGTTTCGTTATCAGGTGATTTCCATGTTCCTTTGTCTGTTATTTTATGGGGAAATCTTGTTCTTCCTAGTATGTTTTTTTTCTTGCAAAGTTTATTAGTCTCAACCCGTTATCATTTGACTATGCAAGCTTTCAGATCCTATAGTAGTTGGAAAAACTGCCAATTTTTGCATTAAGATCCCCAGTAATTATTTTCACGTCATGACATAGACATCGATAATATTTGTCTATGGTAACGTAGAATTCATCTTTTTCGTCGTCTTCCTTTTCTTCCGTGGGTTCGTGTACACTAAGTAAGCTATAGTTAAATAATTTTCCTTTAAGACGTCGATAACATATTCTGTTGTTTCTGGGTTTAAAGTTAAGGACTACTTGCTTTATTTTTTACTGACTAGAAAGCCACTGCCAAACTCGTGTCGGGTTCCAAGTCAAAACAAAATATACCTTCCAGATATTCGGTAATTTGTTCGTGAGACGAAAACAAGAAGTTGACTAGAAAAACAAAGAATCGAATTGAAAGATTTATCTCCTGATTTGAGATAAAGGACAAAAGAGACAGAGGGAGAGGAGAAAGAGGCAGAGTAAATATCGATCAAATTTTGTACATATTTTTATGTGGGCGAATTAGTCTCTGCACACTTATGATCAGCCCAATATGATAGAAAATCCATAAAAATAAGATATAACACTGAGTGTCGGTTTACAAATAAGGCTTATCTTTTTAGCTTTGTATACACAGTGATAAGGAGTTGGTTGGTCACTTAGACAAAATTAATAAACAATATATTTCAGAAAAGACTAAGTGTTAGAAGTGTTCAGTCTGTAAATATAACTTAAACTGTAGTAGTAGTAGTATCGTGCACAATGATTGTTAAAACTATCTACCCCTTAATTTTTAAAAACATTATCCGTAGTCAACGTTTCCGACGCGGCAAAAATTCTACTACCAGTTCAAGTAATTCATATAGTGAGAGTTCAAGTTCAGAGTCAAGCGTGGAGAGGTTTAGAAAAACAGAAACCAGTAACTACTGCCGAGATAAGAAGTAAACAGGAAGGTATAGTCAGTGAATGGTATTTAAATTACATCTTATGACAAAAGAAATACCCGTAGGAAATTATGTATATTTTTTATGAATAAAAAACATAATTTTTAAATTGTATGAAAAAAACTGTTATCCACAACCATCGTTTCGTTAGCAACGAACATCATTTCTATTTTATTTAAATATTTTATTTAATCCATTTCTTGTCTAAAAGTCTCTCATCAGATCTTCTTTGGTCTTCTTAATATTAACCTGAAGCTATCTTCTTGTGGCAGCTTAATGCAATTTTTTTTATGGGGAATAAGCCACAGTTTTACTTTAACATAAGTTTATTTTGACGTTTTGATTTCCACTTTGGAAATCGTTATCAAAATACAAAATATTAATAAATTAAACAAGTTTTTTGATACTTAATTCAAAAATTATTCTAATACTTAATTTTTTGTGCAATAAAATTTACAGCTACTAATTAAGTTTGTTATCAGACTGAGCTTATAAATCAAATCGAGGACCGAAAACAGCTGGATGCTATATATACCGATTTTAGTAAAGCATTTGATCGTGTTGGTCATCAAATTCTTCTTGCAAAATTGCTTTCTGTCGGATTTTATGTTCAGTTTATTGAATGGATCAAAAACAATGGTCACCTCAAGTGTTCCGCAGGGGAGAGATGCACGTCACCTATATTTTTCAACATATTTGTTAATGATATAGTGTTTAAGCAGCTGGTGTTTAAAGTTTGCTGATGACTTGAAGTGCTTGAGGTTTATAGAAGATCTTAGAGATCAGCTGACTGTACAAGCCGATCTTGATCGTTTATTTTATTGCAGTAGTAGGAATGGTCTTCATTTAAATATTAGTAAGTGTTGTTATACCAGTTTTGCCCGAAAGGTGAGCAGGATTGGTATAATTTATTTCATTGATGAGCAACCTACTTAAGAATGTCTCTTCCATTAAATACTTTAAGTGAAAGGCTTTTCTTGGTGGAACATATCAACTTAATATCCATAAAGGCTTCTAAATTATTTGGTTTTGTCACAGGAAATTATAAGTATTTTTCTATAAATGCAACTAGATCAGTTTATTGTTGCGTTATAATATCTTGGAATATTGCTGTGTAGTTTCTTACACTCCTAGCAACTACTGGGATTATCACCACTTAGTATTAGGCGGGCTATTTCAGGTACTGCTTTTATTTTTAAATTTGTTGGAAATTGAAAGGTCTTCAATAGATACGTTAAAAATTATTATATAAGCATTTTTACAAGTAATTTTCATAAAGTACTGTTTTTCAAATTTGCCCGTTAATTATGCCAGTTATTAATAACATTTCATCGAAATTTATAAAAGCTTAAATTTTAGTTCATCCATTTTATTTTTATAATTTTATGGCTATATTTTATAAGTCACGTACCTTAGGCTTCATAATAATCTGAATAAAAAAGTGTACCCCTTTAAAGTCTCATAAATAAATATTAACCAAAAATTTTCTGTTGCTCGGACTGTAGTTCCTGATATTGCCCTTTAAAACACTGACTAGGTTTCAAAAATTCACCAATTAGTGCATGAAATCAATCTTTTTTTTAATATAATTCCATGGGTTATTTGATTGTAGAATATTTGGTCTCCTTCGTCTGGGTGTCCAGTAGTAGGAGCGTACACGTGAACGATCTTTAGGATATATCTTGCACTTATTTTGATATTTAAGTAGACCACCCTTGTTGAGAGTTGGTTTATTGATAATTCTGTTGGCAATTCTTTTGTGAATAGTATTTGTAGTACCATAAATGTCCTGATGGGAGTGTGATAAGACTCTCTCCCTTTTTTCTTACTTCACTGATACCCAAGATATCCCAATTCACTTTTGAAAGTGCTTCCTCCATTTTACAAGTCTTTCCTCGGCAGAAGCTGACTGAGCATTATATGTAGCGATGTTGAGGTTTATCTTTTTGACGTACATCTCTTTGAGTAGGGTTGGTTTACAATAGTTGGGTTTTTGGCATTTATGCACCATGCTTACCTTGCTTGTTGGTGAGTATTCATTTCTGATTTCTCAGAATTGTATAATTCTCCAACCCATTCAAAATAAATACCATTAAATTGAAACATTTATAATGGTAGAAAAAGCAAAATGAAAATAAAGAACGAGGATATAAGGAAAATAAGAAAATATAGTCATTATAGGGTATATTCGGACAAACAAATTCAAGTAGAATTCTGAAATTGTGTATATCGATGAAAAAAAAGAGATCAAGAAGAAAGTTTCTAAACCGAATAACGAATAAAAAGAAAACTCGAAAAAATTGTGGTTATTAATACGAAAAGCGTTTGAAAGCGGAAGAGAGACGAACTAAAATGACAAGCAGATCTAGCAGATCATAAATAAATAAATATTTAACTACATCCGTATATTTTTTATTTCATAGAAAAAATACAACACACACATGGACGAGGTTAAATAACCTGCCATACGATGTTTTTATAGTACCCATCAATACTAATCTCATAGCGTTGTGTGTGATTCTCAAAACCGCTAGGCTTTTGTTATAAGAGATGTTCGTTTCCGATTTAAAATTCCTTCTTGTGGCCAGACTGAGTATAGATCTAGACGTCTAATAGACAAGGCATTCAGTGTATCAGCGGATTTCCGGTTAGGGAGATCGGAGAGGGGCGCTTACAGCTGTTCATAAGCCGTTACTGTTATCGTTCAACGTATTCTGAAATTAGTAAAAATTCTCATCCCATAGATATTTTGGTAAAATTATAACACGGTCAAATCACTCCTTAAATAAAATTGTTATTTGCCAAAATGAATAAGAATCAGCATGAAAATGAAATAAAAATAACAATGGCAAACATAGTCAAAGGAAAATATTTAATCATTAGCAAAACTACAAAAGAAAATAAAAAATATATTTTATACACACTGCGATAGAGAAAACACAGCACATCATATACACATTACACACAATAATACGTTACATATAATGAAGAAAATGAAGTGGATGAATAATTCTAACCTAAGAATTTAACTTTTGCAGTATAATATCGCTACCTTAATTAGCAGACCTTGTTACTCCAATAGTAAATTTTGTAGGAGACAATAAAAACTTTATAAAGTTTTATTTATATTAGCAGTCATATTTTTGGTTTGAAATATAATATATATTTGTATCCTTTAACTCAACTAGCTAATTGTATTTTTTTTATTTTATAGTTTTTTACGGAGTTTTGCACATACACTATATCGGAGATAAGTGATTGTCCAACATTTATTTGTTAAAATCGAAAAAAGAGTGATCCAGAAAATAAGATTTTTTTTAAGTTTATTAATACAAAAATATATTTTTAACCCAACAAATTTTAATTAAAGTTATAATACTAAACAAAAAACATAAATTTTACAAACTACAGTAAAGTTTAACACAAACAGGGTGTTTAATCGTGAGGAATTGCAGCATAAAAGGGATAAAAATCTGGTTCCAAAATGGATTTTAAGGATTGTAAATCAAGATACTTCCTATATTTATTTAATCGATAGTCTTTTGGTGTAAAGACTTGAAAGATTATGAAGTGTCATTGGATTAATTAATTTGTCTTTTCTTTGGGGTAGATTTTCCCATTCATCATCAAAATTCAATTTGAATTGAATTGTTTGTTTAGGTAAATACTTCAATGCACGTATATCGACAACTCAGGGAGATCCACTAAGTTTGCCTGGCCTAATGCTATTATAAAATAAGTGACTATAAAAATTTTGGAAATATTTGTAATCCAAATACTTCACTGTATATGAAGAAGGGAATTTTCTGTGATCTTTACAGATTATTATATATTCTGCTGCTTCACGAACTGTTTTATTTTTTAACTTCCGTTCAATGCAGGAGTGCATTGAGTCGGTCTCCATTTGTGTGTGACCGACTTCTAAAAACTTTCGTTAAACTATTACATTTTTCTTAGATGCAATATGAAGAAGCGCATTGGCTAGTGTATAGCAATGGTTCTGGTACGAACAGCCGTCGCTGTACAAAACAATTTTTCCTTTCCCTCAGGTAAGGGCAGGTTTGATAAAACAAAATCTGAAATTATTGTTGAAAATTTATTGAAAGTCTAACCGCCCTCTGTCTCATTCTAGATGAAACAAAATCCTTCCTTGGTGTTTATATTATAAATTGTAAAGTTGTGGGCAGACAACTCCATTTTATAGTAGAGAGACTGAAGATTTAGGGCAAAGTAATAATGATTGTAAATCCATTGTGAATGTTACACAAGTTGAGTCTGTTTTATCTACATCTTTTTGTATCCTTGCTTCATCTTTCTTAAGATTATGCGTTTCATGTTTGTCTTGACTCAAATTTCCCGTTTTAAAAGACTCGCAAAAATATAGCAAGGATCTTTTTTGGGTTGATATATAGAAAGATTTTTAATCATCAAAAATCTGTGAAAACTTACATTGTGACAACGGAGTTCCATTTTGTTCTTTGCGCCAATTATCTTTATAAAACGTGTACATGCTTCTTTTTGATTGCCAGCCAGACTCAAGATATAAGTTCAATGTCCTCTTGCGGCAATAATGCGATTCAACTTTGGGTAACCCAACCAAAAATGTTTCAAGTGATTCCACTTCTTTGGGTTTTCTAGGTTTTATTAAATTAGGTTCAACAGAGTTCTCATCATCATTGAGTGTAATTTTATGATAATCTGTTGGATCATCTCGATTTCTAGCTTCTGTTGCTTTTTGCCAGTTTAGAGCAGTCCATTCACCGATAGCTAAGGTATCTTGCTAACACGAACTGCAGAACCATTCTGAAATATTTTCAAGAGTTTTTTCTTCTACTCTCTGTCTCTGATTTTCGTTCTAGAGCCCTAACAGTGTTAGGTTTTTCTGAGTCAAAAACTTTAGAAATAGGTTTTTTTCTGGACAATCCATTTTTTAAAACTCTTCAAAATTTTCTTTTCCACCATCTTCTGTAAGTCTTAGACACTGGATTACACTATTTTATTTTCTGCTACACTTGCATCCTTGTTTCATTACTCTAGCAGTTTTTTTTTGTACTATATACATACGGTCCATTTTTTGTTTTTCTTTTACCCCAATATTCTTTTTATTTGTTGGGTTTAGAGTTGGGGCTTCCAATTTTTGTAAGGTTTTATCCATTGCATATGAGCTGCTTATCCCATTAGACAAATTTTTTGTTTGAAGAGATTCGGTAACTGTTATATTTTCAAGATTCAGCATTAAACTCATATCGTCTGAGGGCAAGGTGAATAAAAAACCATCATTGGGGTCAACAAACATTTCGCTTTCCTCTTCTTCCGGGGGTAATTATTATTGGTGCTATTGCGACAATGTTTATGCTCTTTGGGATATTAACAGTACATTATTTTTTCTGTAAGCTGTTCACTATTATTGTTTGGCTGAGTTTTAGGACTGCTTTGTTGTAGTGCCATATTTAGCAGCCTTTGACCTCTCGATGTTCTGAAAAAATATAAACCAAATTTAGTACTATTGAGTATGGGGAACCTCAATTGTACCTCCGAAATAAACTGTAGATATATGACTTTACGTAGGCTCCTTCGTATCTACAAATTTATTTATCCACAGTATTTCATTTCATCCACCAACATGACAACTGGGAGTTAAAAGTTGTGCCAACATGAAAACGACAGACTGTAGTTAAGAGATACGCTAATTCTTTAATATAACATAGAATTTTTTTTTTCTGGAGTTCGGAGATTTGTCAGTCTGTAGAGAATTGATTTCTTTTGAGCTTGCTATTAAAAAGTGGTTTTCACCAAAATAGGGAGTTAAGAGGTTTGCTAATTAGGGTATCGATATACATAATGAATAATATTCAGTTTGAAATCAATTAATAAAATTACTTATTTATTTATTTCTACAGACCTTGGACGCAAAGGGCTTAAAAGTTATCATTATAAATACAAAGCACATCATTCTAAAAACAAAATACAACTTATAAATTACAAAAGTACACATTATTTTACTATTTTTATATATTTTTAAATCATTACTCAGTTCTTATTCTTTCTATATCTTCTTCATGCTTTTTATATCAACAACGACATTTTTATTTCTAAAAATGATACGAGCTGTCACCGTTCTTCGGAAGGCACGTAAAGGCATTGGTCCCCGTGGGGTAGTGGTCATCGATACTACAGTCCCTATCGTTTTATGCTCAGTACAAGCTCTTATGAACTACACTCAGGTGCAAAAAAATCGATCCATTCCTTATTTCTTATGTATTTGAAGTTGTACAATTTTAGAGACATTAAATTACGTATGTAAATTTAGGTGTACCCTAGTATACGAGAAATAAAATAATATTTTTAATATTGCTTCTTATATTTCCTAAAACAAATTGGTAATTCAGGATTTTGTCAAAAAGGGTCTGAAGCAAGTAGATATTGTTTGAATGTTGTTTTTAATTCAACAACCATACTAGTGTAGTGATTTTATTTTCAAAACGTGTTATATTTTTATTTAATTATCCTTCCTAAATGTCTCTAACTCCGACAGATGCTGCAAGGGCGGTGACTTTAGTTCAAGATGGTCGTAGCCAATATTATGCAGCTGAAATGTTGGGTGTTAGTCGATCTTCAGTTCAAAGAGCAGTTCGGCATTTTAACGACACCGGTAACGTTACAAGAAGACCAGGATCAGGTCATAGAAGGGTAACATCCGAAAGAGATCGATTTCTGGTCTTATCATGTTTGAGAAATCGGCATCTAACTTCAGTTGAACTGGCAAATCGTCTGAGCGAAGTGAGAAATGGGGATGTAAGCAGATGGAGAATTCGTCGACGACTTGTAGAAGGTAATTTATTATCCAGAAGGCCAGCCCTATCTCCAATACTATCGCAGAGCTCAGAGCTCGCCTTGCTTTTGCAAGAGAACATGAAAACTGGAGTGATGCAGATTGGAGCAATGTATTGTTCTCAGATGAGTCCAGATTTTGTCTAAGGTCACCAGACGGTCGAGAAAGGGTTTGGAGAGGACACGGAGAGCGATATTTTCAATGTAATATTGCGGAAAGAATAAGTTATCGGGGGCTCCGTTATGGTTTGGGCTGGTATCAGTTCAGAAGCCCATACTGATTTAGTTATTGTAGACAGAGGTTCTATGACTGTTGCAAGATACATAACAAGTATTTTAGATCATCATGTAGTACTTTTGCTCCTTTCATTGGACCTAATTTTATTTTTATGGACGACAACGCGCTTTCTCACCGTGCTAGAACCGTCAACCAATATATAGAGGAGGTGGGAATTGTCTGTATGAACTGGCCAGCTTGCAGTTCCGAACTCAATCCCATAGAACATCTATGGGATATGATAGGAAGACGTGTTTGAGCACGAGTACCCCGTCCAAACAACTTGGCTGAACTTACAGCGGCTCTTCAAGAAGTATGGGACCAATTCGATCAATTTGATATTCAGATTTTAATTACCTCAATGCCTAGACGTGTACAGACTGTTATAAGGGTCCGAGGGGGAAACACATCAATGTTTTTCTTAATTTCAGAAAGTTTTGAATATTCTTGTATTTTTGAGTTTTGGCGTATGTCTCTATAAATAAATGATTTTTTTGGATAATCTGTAAAAATTATTTTAATCTAACATATACTTTTACATATATACCTGATTTAAAACTAATATCTTCAAACGTTTTCTTTTTTCAGCAAATAATACCCATGGATCGATTTTTTTGCACCTGAGTGTACATGCCTTTTTGAATATTTTTTGAATTTTTCAATGATTATATTCTTATTTGCTTAGACTTATACATAGGACACCATAGCAAATGCTAAATGTATTCAAAATACAAGAGAATAATTTTTAATAAAAATTAACTTGAAATAAATAAAAGTTTATTCTGCTAGAATATATTACAATGGTGTTTTTATTTGAAGCAACGATAAAAAACAACATAACCTATAATTGCATTGACACAATTGTAATATAATAACCTATAACTGCATTGACACAGAACATAAACACACAAAGAAGTTAATAGGAGAAGAGTTAAAAAGGTCACTATTTAGTAATTTATAGGCCGGATTTTCGGTATTAGCTGAGATTCGAGACGGATATTTCAAAAGGAGTTGCCGGCGACGTAGTCAGAGGAAGTTCATTAGCTTCTCTGTTTAAACTCTCTGCGGGGCTCGACCTGAAGGCTCCCAGGCAAATTCGAAAGGCAGTGTTGTGTAAAGAATTAAGAAGTTTTAAATCTGATGGGCTAGCTGACATATAAATGAAACTGCAGTAGTCTATTTTAGAATACATAAATCATCTATAAATTTGAAGCAGGAGTCTTGGTCTGCACCCCTGATGATTGGACAGAGTTTTTAATATATTAAGACTTGTCATGCACTTAGTTTTGAGATCTTTTAAATGGCATTTCCAAGTAAGTTTATGAGTCCTAAAATCCGTATACTCTTTACTGCAGGTGGACAAGTACCATTTATGGTAATTTTAGGATCTATAGTAATGGCTATCCTGCGAGAGAACTTAATGATGTTTGTCTTCTCAACATAAAATTTAATCCACTCACAAGTCCATTTAATCAATTGGTCAGTAGCATTCTGAAGCAGTTTGCAAGTAGCAACAGTATTAAATCATCTGTTTAGAGTACAAACTTTGCTGGAAACTCGCTTTTTACAGATATCGTTTAAAGCAAATATAAAAAGTGTAGGACTCAATACCGACTCTTGGGGAACGCTAGTAGTTTGTTTGAAAGTCCTAGAGATTTTGCCATTTTCTCTTACGTTAAAGGTTCTATTTGTTAGAAATTGATTAATAAATGAAGAAATATTTCCAAATATACTGTGCTCCTCGAGCGCAGCTATAATAAGAGGCCCATACAGGGTATCAAAAGCTTTTTTGATATCAAACGAAATTGCTAATACGTCTTGCTTGCACGGGAAGTCGTTAATGATTGTTGTTTGGAGGACTGATTGATTGTCTGCTGTTCTTCAATGTGACCTAAAACATGATTGTGCCAAATTTATTAATGTATATTATTCTAGGTACCATAGGAGTCTTTTATTGATCATTTTCTCCATAAGTTTGCACATTGTACCTGTGAGAGAAATTGGTCTATAGGAATTTGGATCAGTTAAATTGTTGCCTTATTTTTTAACCGTAATAAATATGGATTTTTACCACAAATTTAAAAATGATTTTTTGGTCCGTACTAAATTGTAAATTTTAAGTAGTTTAGCTAGACTAGGTTTAGAAAGATTTTTAGTACAGATAAAGAGTATGTTACCTGTACCTGCAGCTGAATTTTTGCAACAGTACAATGTGTCTGATAATTATTGTAATATAAACAGTATATTTAGAGAAATTTTATCGAATTTTTTGCTATCAGATAAATTATAGTTTAGATTAGTAGATATGGGAAGTTGCCAATTTGAAGTATGTCTATTTGTTGTTTTCTTATTAAAATTTTCACCCAAGATGTTAACAATTTGTTGACTACAAGTGACTCTGCTGTTTTGAGTGAGTATGGCAGAAATTCTTGAATAAGTTTTCTTTCCTGTCATGTGTTTTTGATGACTCTGTTGGCATTTAAAAGTTGGCATTTAACATTCCTAAAGTTCAAATGTAGAAAAACTCCTTCGAGTAAGGAATTATGTTTCCTGTAGGCAATCGAATTCCATCGGCATACTGTCAGGTAATTTAATAATTTCAAGTATAGTTTAATCCATATAAACCCAACCAGTGTTTGGTTTTGAGGATATTTTGCAAGTAATACAAAGTTCACTGAAGATAGACTGATTAGTCGGAAAACGTTTTGAACTTAACCCTTTTGGATTTTTAAATATAAGTTTAATTAAATATACCAATTAGTACAGAAGTGTTTTACTTTGATGTTCGAAGACTTTTATTATCCTTTCGAAATCATTCAGAATTTTTTATAAATCTTCTAAAGAATTTATGCTAGTATAGCATTGTCATCAGCATAAAACGTTTATATGTGTTTATTTTGTATAAGTTTATTTTTATACCCCTTTCGAGATTTGAGATAAAATGCAGCCCTGGCGAACACCTCTTTTTATTTGTATTTCTTGAGTTGACAAATAGTTGTTGATTCTTAGCTTTGCCGATTGATTCCAATAAAGATTTTTAATAACCTGAAGATCCTTTGTGTCGAGTCCAATTTTCTTGAGTGTGTTCATCATTGTTTGATGTTTTATGCTTGCAAAAGCTTTTTGACACTGTATAAATGCTATAAAACGTCTTTCCATGGCTGATAACATCTGTGAATGATGAATTGGACATAGCAATTGATCCTTTGTGTTCGGTCCAATTTTCTTTAGTGTGTCCATCATTGTTTGATGTTTTATGCTAGCAAAAGCTTTTTGACTGTATAAATGCTATAAAATGTATTTCCGTCGCTCAAAAGATCTTTGAGTGATGAATTGGACATAGTAATTTACTATACTCTGACAAGAAATTGGGGAGGGTGACTTATAAATGTAACATGATATACCAATTGTACGAGTTGAAAATCAAATACCTGTTTACTAATAATAAAATCAAAATAATATCGGTTCACATTTTGTTAGCTCTCCGTATATTTTAATGGGTAATATGCGGTTATTCACAGTGAGTCAGCTGTAACAACAGACGTGTTCACGATACGTTTTAGCAAATTAAAATTTGGTCAGCACAATTATTTACTCTCTGTCAGTGACAGAGAAATTTGAATTTATTTAAAACATTTATTTTTTTTTTAGTTTTTTTAAATATATTTGTTTAGATAATTCATTTGCCAAATAACAAATATGCCGATTGGTTGTAAAAGCAATTTTATTTATAACTATATGTATTCTGTCAGACATACCGATAGGGATCTTTGGAGTAACACCGAGACGGTAACCCCTATCGCTTGTGGTGCTGCTTATCCATAGATATATCCGATAAACGAGCGTGTAAGTAGTCTAAATAGCAGACTATTTAGACTATATACTGTTATGTGGGCCTTTTTGTTTTCTGGCTAGGGTTTGAACCAACGATCCACTAGATCATGCACAGTGAAGTCTGGTCCGGTCCACTTATCTGACCCACGATTTTATTCTAGTCATAAATAAACCTTTTATGTATTTTAGAAAGATTAATTAATAGTTGAATAGATAATCCAACAATGAAAATTACTTTGTATTCTGTGATTTAAAATTATCTTTCATCTTACACAGCCTTTTTAACACAAATATAGTAAATTCAATATTAACTGTTTTACACAAAAAATATGTTACAATGATAAAAATATTTATATTTACTACATTAAACTGTTTACTTACAACTTGGTTTATAAATTATCGAAATCCTGGGAATCTGAATCGTTGGCGCCGACCCTTACTCTTAAGATTCAATAACATTTTCCATTATCCCATCCAACTTCCACATTTGCTCTTCCATTTTCAAGACGTGGGCAACAGCGTTCTTCCAATTTGTGAGTTGTTTGTAATCTATACTGGTTAATAATAGGCGCTGAACATCGCCAATTTTAAATGTTATGTTCTCTCGGGCAACATATCCCTTCATTTGAGCTCAAATTAATTCAATTGGATTCAACTAACAATGCTAAGATGAAAATCATAACAAGAAACAGTGATACCATGATAGCTATTGAAATGCCTGCATATTGACGATATCTACCACGATGCTCCTTGAATATTGTGATTAGTTCTGCTTTGGCCATGTCCTCTGTATGAAATACATTTTTCTTGTAGCCATCTGTATCTGTAGAGTAGGGAGGGCGAGTTAAGTTTCACAGCACTTAGGCCACAATTGACCCATTGTGCATCCTCCCAGGGAACTGTCACCCTTAGCTTATTGTCCATCCTGCCATTTCTAGGAAGGTGGACAAGTCACCAGGAGACATCTCACTTATGTGGGCAGGTGTAGGCCAGGACTCGCCGAACGCGTACTCTCGTATTACCGATAACTCTGGGCATTCACATAGGACATGCTCTACAGTTTCGTCTTCTCGTTCACACTTCCTACATAGAGGTGTGTCTACTATCCCCAGTGTGTGGAGGTGTTTGCTTAGTGTACACCTACATTGGAACCGTATTTCTCCCGATCCGATATCGGGCGACGTCGGCCGACGTCGGATTGGAAACAAACTCAAGGTATTAAATCATAGTGCCTATACTGCTTCCGTGACGAAGCAGTATAGGCACTCTGATTTAATACCTTGAGTTTGTTTTTAATCCGACGTCGGCCGACGTCGCCAGATATCGGATCGGGAGAAATACGGTTCCAATGTAGGTGTACACTTAGTTGACAATGACCAGTTAAAAAACCAACTGCCAAACGTAGATTTTTCCTGGTCATTACCAAGTACTTCTTTGATGTTGACTCTTCAAGGTTACTTAGTGTTACCCTGGCAAGTTTACATCCTTTCCCTTCTTCCCATCTTCTTCTTGTAGCCATATCTTCATGACAGATTTTCTCTCTATGACATAATCACTATTTACACGTTGGACAATGTTTTCGAACCACTTCTCTAAGTATATGGAGAGTTCCCGGTTTTCTTCGATATAAAAACAAAATATCGCTGCCAATATGGTCGACAATTAGACGCTGGCCCTTTCCTAACGGTGAACGCAATCCTGTCAATAAACCTTCAACAAAGGCTTGTCATGCATTTAATACTGTTGTATCTATCTGTACTATATGTCCGGCGTTAACCCAAGTCTCGTCAAGGTAATAAATTTTTCGTTTTGTCGCACAATATTCCCGAATTGAACATTGCTCTTATGTCACCATGATATTATTTCCTCATTATATTCTTCTTATTATAGCGCCGTGCACCTATAGTGCGTTGGCTAATTATCTTAAGGCCAGACGTCTGTCTCTTGCGGCATGCAAAAGATCGCCAGTGTTATTTATGTCTGTCCAGTTGTTTATGTTTTGTAGCCACGACATTTGTTTGCGACCTACTCCTCTCTTGCCTTTAATCTTTCCCTGGATGATTAGTTGAGTGATTGCGTATTTTTTTCCTCTTAAAATATGGCCGAGGTATTTCGTACCTTGATCAAATTGAGTAGTTCTCTCTCAGTATTTGCCCTTCTTAAGACTTCCTCGTTTCTCACCCTATCTGTCCATGGTATGCGGAACATTCTTCGCAACGTTCACATTTCGAAGGCCTCCAACTTATCTATTAAAATGGAATTCGGGCGTCGTTTTATAGATCGAGAGTTTAAAGATATTTTAATGCAAAAACATGGAAAATAAATAATTACACGATTTTAAAAATATCATATTTACAAGTATTGACCTACGGGACCTCGGTTCAAAAGCGTATTCACTCTAATGCCCCTCGTCGATTTTTCAATATTTTTAAAGTTTTAAAGCAACATTTTAACCGGGTTGCACAAAAGAAAAAAAGGTGAAAATTTATATCTACTAAGTATTTGGCACAACACAGGTATTTAAAATAAACAGACATCAATGTTTTAGGAGCCTGAGGGATTGAGTGAAACGAATTTCGTGAAAAAAAAAAAATTGAAAAATAGACATTTGATGGGCTTTTTCAACTCAGTTTTGCTACGTGGGATTAACTTTCAAAACTCCTCATTTTAAAGTAATTGTTTCAGCTTTAAAAAAACCTTCCAAAATTACATTATCTTTATGAATAAAAAAGTTATAACAAATAAACATTAAAAATTTCACTAAAAAGTTGCGAACTAATTTGATTATAAAAGATTTAAACAAAATTTAGTTATACATTCTGAAAATCTGGCTAATGGAAGAATTATATCAACTCAAAACGAACATTTTAAGCTTTGTTAAATGTTTCTATGTTACTTTTTGAGCCTGGAGCCCAGCGAATTCGGGCGTAAAACCCATACATATGTGAAATCCATGTAGATATCCGAGATGCATATTACTCTATCATTATAAATAAACAAGTTATAGAAGTTTATAGTTAAAATTATAATTGATGGATTCGACCGTTACTTGATGGAAATTCATTTTATGTAACAATAAAACACTGAAAACTTTGTTTTCAAACTTCCACAAAATTTATTTTAACTCTTATCACTACAGCTGTTTCGGCTAATTGCCTTTCTCAAGTGATCCTGAGAATAGCCGAAACAGCTGTAGTGATAAGAGTTAAAATAAATTTTGTGGAAGTTTGAAAACAAAGTTTTCAGTGTTTTATTGTTAAAATTATACTTAAAAAGCGGTGAATTAATTTGCTTATAAAAGTTTTAAATAAAATTGAGCCATAAGCATTAGCAGTTTGATTAATTAAACTTATAGAACAATTCAAAACGCTTTGGCAAATTTGAAGCTTCGGTAAATGTTTTTATGCTTATTTTTATGATTTTTATGTAAATTTTTTGCCGAGATATTGAAAATTGTTTTACGCGCGCCCGCATTTGCTGCAAGCTGACCGTGCGCATCAGGGAGCGTTATTAAAAGTTCCATATATTGGTTAAAAATTAACATAAAAACATTTACCAAAGCTTAAAATGTTCGTTTTGAGTTGTTATATAACTTAAGTTAGCCATATTTACAAAGTATATAGCTTAATTTTGTTTAAATCTCTAATCTAATTAGTTCGCAACTTTTTAGTGAAATTTTTAATGTTTAAATGTTATATTTTTTTATTAATAAAGATGAAGTAATTTTGTAAAGTTTTTTAAAGCTGAAACAATTACCTTTAAAATGAGGGGTTTTGAAAATGAATAGCACGAATAAATGCTGAGCTATATTGGAAAAGCCACATCGAATACCTATTTTGCAATTTTTTTTTTTTCACAAAATGTGTTATAACTTCGGTTCTAACAATCTAATCAAAGTTTACCAAACGTCATTTTGTTAATGTTTTCAAAAGGAACAATTTTCATTGGTAGTAAAATTAAATATCTCCAATAGTTTAGGAAATACAATCATTTAAACAATTACATTGTCAATAACAAATTATCTGACGAGCTTTCAGCCTGGTACGCTCGTAAAATCGAATCTGTGTACCAAAAAAAAACATAAAAAAAACTTAATGTACTGAGGGGACATAAAAGTGAATCCTCACTCCCCCTTGGCTCCTTGACAACAAACTTTCATACTATTGCTGTAAATGTCGATCAACTTTGATCAATCCTAAATACGCGCCTTGCTCTAAACTTTCGATATAAGTTTAGAAAAAAAATGGTGAAAATTGAAAATTATTCTATTTGTTTATTAGCTTAAAAATTATAAATTTGTTTAAAACATTCACGAGGCTCTCCTAACGAATAGTAGATGTATATGCATGTTTTGTTGATTACCGAGAAGCATTGGACTGCGTTAACCATCAAAAGATGATTGAAATTCTGAGAACATCTGAAATTGGCGAACAAGACTTGCGAATTATCTCAGATCTATATTGGCACCAAACGGCAACAATTGAAATATAGTACCTAACATCCGAAGATAGACGAATCCGACGAGGAGTGCGACAAGGTTGCGTCTTATCACCGCTATTATTTAATCTTTATTCGGAATTTATATTCAGAAAAGCATTACACCAGGTTCAAAGTGGAATCAAGATTAACGGAACCAGTATAGACAACATCAAGATACGCTGATGATCCATCCTAATAGCAAGCGAGCATAAGAACTACAAAATATAATAAATGCGGTAGTTCGTCATAGCGAAATGTTCGGTTTACTTCTAAATGTTTCCAAAACTAAAATTCTAGTATTTTCAAAGATACCAACTAACGTACATTTGTATGCCAAGGGACAAATAATAGAACAGATAATTTCCATAAAATATTTGGGAGAAAATATCAACAACCAGTGTAACCCAAAAGAAGAAATCCTATCAAGAATCGAACAAGCGAGGAAAACACTCATGAACATGAAAACATTTTTTACAAGATCAGATGTTAGTCCAGAGAGCTCAGAATTCGAATGATCAGATGTTACGTTTTCTCTATTTTGCTGTAAGGCTGTGAAAGTTGGACAATGGAACATCAGTTGGAAGACGCCAAAACTCGCGGTTAAAAGACGCGAGGAGATGGTTCATCCACAGAAATCTTTCGTGCAGCAGTTTTCAAAGCTAAAATTGCCATTTGGATCGCCAACCTTCGAAAGAAGAAAGCTCTCATGTTCAATGGATTTAAATGATTCGAATTTTATTTGAAAGGTTAAACTCCCTTTTATATGTAAAAAAAATTTAAGTACATATTTAAAACATTTTTTGTTAGATCTGTAAAAATTTGGAAATTAATAATTTTTTTTTGTTTCTATTGCAAATTATTTTGCGAAAACTACTTGATGGATTGTGCTGAAATTTTGTGTAATGATTTTTTTTATATTAAAAAAATGTCTGGGTAAATTTTGAAGGTTGTATGTGGCTTTTAAATACCGGAAAAACATTGACAACACATTGACTTTCGAATTTTTTTTTTCATGGTTTTTGCTAATTTTGAAATAATAATAATTTTTTTAATTTAATTTTTCCAATTTGTATTTTTTTTTTAAATTTATTTAAAAAATTTAGCCCACCTTTTGAAATGTCTGCATAGTGAAATTATCATTTCTAATAATATTTCGAAGCGATTAAGGCAAAAAATCACATACAATTTACCCGACCCAAAACAGGTACCTCCTGGTCTATCATGACCTTTTTTATGTATGTATGGGACACAGAAGAGCCTTTGACCGTTCAGCTGGCACTACCTCTTCCACCTTAGATCTTAATTACGGGTTTGTATAAGTAATCTACCAAAGTTTTCTCGTTCCTTAAGCATTTCCGTTGTTATCTGATTTAATTTATATAAACGTAGTGTGATAATCTGCCAAAATGCCTTTTAGGAAAAGGCATTTTGGCAGATTATCACACTACGTTTATATAAGGTTTAAGGAAATCCTTAAACTGGTATCAAAGGAAATCCCTAAACAAATTTACAGAAACTGAACCCTATTTATCATTTTCTTAAAAACAACTTTTATTTTTCTCATTTATACGTAGTTTAACATGCCAGAATACAAAGTTTTGGACGTAACTGACTACCATAAATTTAATATCAACATCATCCCAGCCAGGCATTGATTATTTGATTTTTTCGAAACGCTAATCACTAGTTTTTGTCAATGTTTTGGTAAAACTTGGAAGTTTTCTCGACCAATATTTACTAAAAATCTTTTACTCTTGTAAAAGTTTACCAAATTTATTTATTTGCGATCACTGTGTCGATGGTAAGGCACAATTCTTAATTAATTCAATGTGTGTATTCACATTAATTAGATTGCGTTGGATAGTTTCCCTAATTTTGTTCAAGAATTTATTTCATACTATATGTATATATATTAAAAATAATACAACCACTCAACAAAATGAGCAATCCTTAAGAGTTTCGAGACATGCACGCATCGGTGGCGAAGAAAATTAGTTTACATTACCATAGAGAAATACAAAAATGTCATTCATTACATTTTCCTAAGAAATTAGATTTTCAGACATCTTACACGATTTGGGTGTTTCAAATAGCGCAGAATGGTTCTGGTACGATAAAAGGAGTAGTAGCTCATTTATTTAACACATTGGCTGCCACCATAAGAGTGTTAGGTCAGATGCCTAAGTGAAAAATGCTTACAAAACAATGTTTATTCATAAAAATGGTTAATAATACAAAGTAAGTTTAGATTCTTCCAATTGTTTTTTAAATAACAAGATCGCGGGTGATCCTAATGGCACTGCAGTAACATATTACAGACGTATGTGCAACTAGTATCACCCGTGATCGTTAACAACTTAATGCTTTTTAGTGATACATATATACTGTTTACACACAGTAAAATTTTTCAGAAACATTACAAAATGTAGAAACAAGTTTGGGTTTCTTTTGAGCTTCTTTATTGCCTTTTGTTGCAACTGTTTCAATGTAACATTGGTTAAAACGTTTTCTCTTTTTCCTATTGTTTGTAGTTTTGGCGTCAACTGTAACAAGCATATGCTTTAGAGTATTAATAGGTTTAGACATCGGACTGTAATTGACTAAACTAAAGATTAGCATTTTCCAAAATGAGATAACTTGCTGTTTTGGTGTGTTGAAGGAATTATATATTGTTACGAACATGCATTCAGCGTGGCCCGCCTAACGGTCACATCTCGAAGCACCGAGAAGTTTCGGCGATATATCGAGCGCTGTAAAATTCCACTCATCAAATAACGAATTAGAGGTGGGACTACTCCCGAATACTCTCGAACATAATACTTTGGTATATATATATATATATATATATATATATATATATATATATATATATATATATATATATATGTAACGAAATTAGGAGTTAAGTTTAGTTGATAAGATAGTACCGAACTGTAAAGTTATAAATAAATATATTTATATAAATTCGAACTGCTCGTTTTATTTAAAAACGGTACAGTTGGTGTCAGGTGTGAGATTTGAATATAAATTGAACAGTGATTTTTTAAAAAAGACTTTTGAACTTTTGAAAAGTATTGTTTGTCGGGAACATCCGCGTAGTTCAGTAGTGAACTTTGTACGAAAGAACATTTAAAAAGTACGTGTGTGCCTGACCAAAGATGCTGCTAGTAGAACTTTCAGTGAAACAGTTGCGTGAGCAATTAGAAGAACGTAATGAAGACTGCAGCGGGTCCAAGAAGATACTCTAAGAACGACTGAAGACTGTTCTCAACATGAATGGAGACGACCCAGAGACATTCCAGTTCCAGTCAGCAGAAGAAGCAGTTTTAACAAAAATAAAAAATGTGTCGCAAATGATTGAAGAATCTTCTATAAAAAATGATAAGAAATTTGAGAATGTCTCACAGATGATCGAAGAGAGTTCTAAAAAAAATGATGATAAATTCGAGAACGTTTCCAAAAGCTTGGATGAAACGTCTCAAATTATTAAAGAAGGAGGTAGACAAAATGACGAGAAACTCGAAAATGTGTCTAGAAGATTCGACGAGAAATTTGAAAATGTTTCTCAAATGATGGAAGAAACTTCTAAAAAGAATAATGAGAAATTTGAAGAAGTCTCTAAAACATTCGATCAGAGGCAGAAAAATGTAAACAACGTAGAAGAGAAGATCAAACAATTAGAGAATCACTGTCTTAAATTAGAAGAAAGACTTTGTCTTGTGAGACGAACCACCGTCATTAATGATCAATGGCAGCCACAACAGCTACAAGACGCTCAAGCAGATGATCCGTGTATAAAAAGAGTATTGGATTGGATGCGTCGAAGTGAAAGACCTTCTTGGAAAGACATTAGTGCATGTAGTCCCGAAGTAAAATGTTACTGGAGCCAATGGAATTGCCTAGTGCTGAAAGATGATCTTCTGTATAGAACCTTTGAGAACGATGATGGTACAGAAACTAAGCTTCAGTTGATTGTACCTAAAAGTAAAGTGTCAGAAGTATTGCGTCAGTTACATCAGGTGGACACTTTGGTATTACGAAGACTCTGCAAAAGGTTCGAGAACGGTTCTATTGGGTGAACTGTAAAGATGATGTAAGAAGATGGTGCCGGAAATGTGAACTGTGTGCAACCAGTAATGGTCCAGTTAGTAAAAAGAGAGCACCCATGAAACAGTATAATGTTGGTAGCCCTATGGAAGAGTAGCAATCGACATTGCCGGTCCACTTCCAGAGACGAATGATGGAAATAAATATATCCTGGTAGCTATGGATTATTTTACGAAATGAACTGAGGCCTACGCGATGCCAAATCAAGAAGTTGCTACCGTTGCAGAGGTACTTGTTAAAGAATTCTTCAGCCGATTTGGTGTTCGTTTAGAGATCTACTCCGACTAAGGGCTAACCTTCGAGTCAATCCTTTTCCAAAACGTTTGTAAATTGGTTGGTGTCAATAAGACCAGAACGACACCCCTGCATCCTCAATCAGATGGAATGGTCGAGAGAATGAACCGAACGATGGGTAAACACCTGTCCAAAGTTGTATCAGGACATCAAAGAGATTGGGACCAGTACATTCATTTATTCTTAATGGCCTACCACTCGGCCGTTAATGAAACTACAGGCCAGATTCCAACCTGCCTGATGTTAGGTCGTTAAGTTCGTTTGCCCTACGACCTAGAATTTGGCTGCAGACCTTCCGAAGAACATGTTGCAAGCGAAGATTATGTCGACCGCGTGAAGTTAAGAATGAACAACATTCATGAACTTGCCCAACAACACATCCAGTTAGCCAGTGACAGAATGAAAAATCAATACGATTCTCGATGCAAGAATGAAAACTATGAAGTCGGTGATCTTGTTTGGCTTTATAATCCACAACGTCGTCGTGGCTTGTCTCCTAAACTGCAAAGACAATGGGAGGGTCTGTATGAAATTAAAAAGAGAATTAATGACGTAATATACCGAATTAAGAAATTGCCGAAAGGTAAACCAAAAGTAGTTCACATAAATCGTCTTGCACCTTATGCTGGCTCAAAGAAACAGAAGAAGTACGAATCCTTCAACATGAGATCAAAGATGATCGGCGACCAAGCTTTAATGAGTTTATGTCAAATTACGCAGAGAGAAAGAGTGCTAGATTCGGCGTGACGACAGAAGTTCAGCAGGATATTTTTAGTGTTCCGCATAACGTCACTTTAGCCCACTGTGTTGCCCAAGATCTTGAGATGACTAAAGGAATCTCATCCGTATTTTATAAGAAATTTGGTCGCTTGGACGAGTTAAAAAACCAGCAGCCTAAAGTTGGAAGAGTGCTGAGATTAGAAGATGGTTCTCGATCTTTGCTGTATATGGTGACCAGGAAGTCGTATACAGACAGGGCAACCTACAAGGATATATGGTGTGCTCTAACTAATTTGAAGAAAATCGTCTGCAATTACTACTGCATCTAGGGCTAGGATGTCCTGGTGATACCTCGCCTTTTAGGCTCCGTTTTCCCCGAGACGACAATAATAATGCTCGCTGAGTGATGACTCTTTTACACAAGATGAGGTACGAAAATCGCTGTATACCATTTTCATCGAAGCATCTACTATTGATTAAGGAGATGGAAAACGATAAAATACTTAGCCATTAATATTGCATAAAAAATCCAAACAACAAAATGTTTGTGTTCTTAGATGAAGGGATCTTTATAATAAATCGATCGGTTCCCATCTGCGTAATAACCCAAAGAAGTTTCCCGAATTTTTTCTTTGTTTGAGGAGTCTGATCTTCAACTTGAATTATAAAAACGGTATATTCAAGTAAACGTACAAAAAGAAATTAGTGTGATTAGTGTAATAACCAAATTGTAATCTTGTTGTGATAATAACCACAAAGATAGCTATGTGGCTATTTGATCACGGGCACGGGTCATAACTGGATGGATTTGTCCCTCGAAATAATTGTTGGTGACTGACGATTATTTTCACCTAACGTGTAACACGGATGAAGTCGGGCCTATAGAAAATACAAACACTTTTTCTTTTTCTTTATTACCGAGGTTAGTTTCCTATCTTGTGAATATATTGTAGCCATTTATCTTTATAATTAACTATCTTGTCGTTAGCATAGATATTTAGTTCATTACGTTTGTCTTTATTTTTTATTAAATATCTTCTTATGCTGCCTTCAACAAACTATAGAGGGGCAAAGCTCTGTTTTTTTGTAATCGTAATATTTACTAAATCGCAGAACACAAAAGAGATTCTATTAATGAGTAGCTGTCACTCAAATGATGTAGATGTAGTAAAAGGCAAACAAAAGTCTGGTGAAAAGATTGATTTTGCATGTCCAAAGATTATTACCTTTTACAATAAAATTCTGAGGGGATTAGATCTAGCCGATAAAAAAATCACTGTATATGATTGCTCAAGGAGATCGGCCAAGTGGTGGAGGAAAATATTGTATAGGTTGACAATGATAGCAGTTGTAAATAAATAGATAACATACGATGAGACGAATAGAAAAAAAAAAGATTTTGTTGACTGTTTGAGCAGATTTACCTGAAGAAATGCCTGAATAGGCTAAAAAAAACCAACTAAAAGACATTCTAAAACTGGCAAGCAATTCTGTGATGTAAATGTTGGAATACGATGCGCAAAGAGCAAAATGGAAAGAGTTTAAAATATCTATTTCATAACTATGTGTAACATACCTATTTTCAAATTTTATTTGAACCCATTCCATTCATGGATTTTTATAATACGAATGATATTATTTTTGTAATGTAGGATTGAAACCGGAATTTTCTTATTATTTAAATATTATGTTTATATGCGATTACGTCAGAATTGATTGGAATGAAAATTACAGTTTTAACTAAAAATTTGGCCATTCGATTTCCACTCCGGAAATCGTTTTCAAAGAAGAATATTTAAGAATTTGTGTTAAAAAGAGATTATAACCGACAAAGTTGTTAACGATGTTCTGTCTTTTAAAAAATTGAAAGTTGACTAACTTGGTCTCGGTGTTATAGACAACAGCCATGCTTTGAGTAAAAAGATATGAAGGTGGATTTCTGTCCTATGGAACTTCAAATGCTGATTATTCTTCTGTTTCTACATTATTTTTGTGTACTGTAAGCGTTTGTGTACGTGAGAGCGTTCCTGTATTGAGTTTGGCTATATATTGACTTGAACACATCAAGTTTTGTTTTTCTTGTAATTTCATTCTTATTTATAAATTTATTGTTCATTTCATAGAATAGGTTCATCGTTGTTTGAATTCTATTATTATCTGTTTCCTTAGGCTATTGACTATGTAGTTTAGAAAGGAACTACAACGTTAAAGGGATTTTATTGTTTCATGTAGTCAATGAACCCCCAAATATAAAAAAACTGCGGAGTGCTACCATTTAAAGGGGTGCGTTTTTGAGAAGGTGAATTTGCCCCTATGCACTAGGATGCATTTGGGTGAATTCTATGCAATTTTTGGAACGTATATATCTACAGAAAAGTTGTTCAATATTAAATTTCCTATCGAAATATCACCTTTTAAAGTTAAAAATAATTATTTTTACCAAAAAATATATGGACCAAAAAAGACAGGAACACACGCGATTTTTCTTTTTTTCCTTATAACTTTTTTTCCACGGGGGTATAGGCATTGCATTACAGAAAAAAAACTTTTTTTCTGTACATATAGATTCTAAACATATGTAATGGTACATAGTTACAGAAAGAAAAATAGTTATCTTTAAAATGGTCTACTGTAGAAGACTCTATGACCAATTTTAAGCAAAATACGGTTTGTCAAAGTTTTCTACTTTTAACGATTTTTATTATTTACGGTAAATTCCAAAATTTATTACGAAAGCTGTACTCTTTATCTTTAAAAACCATTTTAATTTTTGTCGATAGGACACTCTGATCAAAAGCTATCGAACTTTTACCGTCAAGCTGATACAAATTTTATTTCAAAAATTGATTTCGCATGCGTAAGGTCAATGATACACTCAGCGGTTTGGCCCAAACGTTTATCGAAGCGGTTTTCTAGAATAGTGGCATACGTAACGATTTAACCGAAACTGTTTTCCACTCATTTTAATTAAGAAGGGAGTTTTCAGTTATTTCAGAAAGAAATAGAAAGATTTCACTTTCAAAACTATTGTGATTTATTGAAATGAGTGATGAAGTATTGATGTTAACTCTGCTTTACTACCACTGGAAAAAAGAAAGAAAACTTAAAGGATGTGCATACACCCAATTATTCAAGGAAGAAAAGATAAAGGGCACTTCAATAATTTGTTCTTTGAGTGAAGTCATGAAGAGCAATTTTTTAATTTTTTCGAATGTTAACAACCCCTTTTGATGCATTGCTTGGCCTTATAGAGCCCCACATACAAAAGACACGACTATGAGAAGTTCTCTGTTTTTGGCATTTTCAGACAAAAATATTGAAGAAAAAATACAAAAATCGGACAATTCTTAGCAAACCGTTTTTAGAAAACCGATAGACGTGTGGTACGGGTGATGCAATAAAACGGAACTGCTACTAGTCAGAGCTCTTATTACGACAACGGTCAGCGGTTCGATTTTGAAACCGCTCCGTTAGCCGTTGCTCAGTGTCTTTAAGGTTCGTATGAATGTTTGTTCACGCCCCTTCAACCAATCCGTTGGTTAACTTGTCGCCGTCTACGTATCCAATCCCCCTCGGCAAGACGTTCGTCGGACCGGTGCAGTGTAAGTGTACCATCAGTGAACCACTTTAGTTTATGCAAGTGTGTTGACGGCGTTGGACGAGCATTCGTCGTTTCAATAAATTTCTTTCTTTGTTGCGAATAAAATATAAATTTTGATATTAAGATTTTAATAAGTGCGGTCGAAAATCGATCTGTGTTGTGTGGTAAAAAAGCTATAAACATAAGAACTCAGTTTTGCAGCATGACGAAAAATCTGCGTGATTCTGCACGAAGACTTCGAGTCATTATCGGACAAGGAAAAAAAATGACATACTTTTCTCTTTATAACAAAATAGGATGTATCCATATTTTTCTTTTGCGCTTCTCCCGCTTCTTCTGCATTTTTTTATATAAATAATACGCTAGAATAATTTTTTGCGTTGACGACAACAAGCTATAACATGTAATGCGTGCACTTGTTACTTTAAAACTGACGATACTTTGGAGATTTCATACTGACGACGGACGCATATCCCTGGAAATTTATGTACCGTTGACACGGATACCCGTTTAACATCGGCTCATGCTCCGTTGAAAAAAACGTTCGTTAACAAGAGCCCTCAAGCTGTTTTGAAAAACGAATCGGGGAGTCGTCCCAACCACCAACCGACCAAAACCGCCAGGCGGCGCACATCGCTCGGTTTGTCACTACCTATTTAGTCAACATAGATAACCTCTCGATTCAATTTTACTTTCGGTAAACGCTTCGATCAAAACCGCCGCGTGTGTCATGTCATTTAAAATCGTCGGTCACTTCAAGCGTTGTTTCTGAGAGAGCGGTTCATTCTACAGTAAAAGTACTAATACACATTTTTCTTCAACGTTATCTCAGCTACATTTCTTATTTAAAACGACGACGTCGTCGGTGAATGCTCCTTCTGAAATGTCTACTCTTCTTAAATTTCTGTAACCCACGTGCACTTTTTCACTTTTACATTACATTCCTTAATTATTTAATCCATGTCTATTATAAATAGCGTTTGACTTAATCCTCCTCCTTGTCTCAGACCCTCGTTTGTAGTAAGTGATTTGATGTTCTTTTTTGACTGATGGCATAATTTATATTGCTGTTGTAAATGTTCTTAATTACCCTTATCAATTTATTACTAATACCTCTCTTCTCTAATATTTCCCATAATTTTTGCCTTGGTACAGACCTTGAAAAGCCTTTTCAAGGTCTGTATATGCTACATACATTTTGTTTTTTGTCATTTTTTTCCTATTGCTGATCTATTATTTGTTTGATGGTAAATATACATATGATCATGGGTGCTTTTGCCTTTTCTGAATCCGCTTTGTAATTCCTCAAGTGTGCTATCAGTTTTTCTGGTTATTCTTTTGTTCAATATTTTTTCGTACTGATGGCAGTAGTTAAGAGTGTTATTCGTCTGTAGTTGTTGCAGTCCGTTATATCGCCCTTTTTATTAATCGGTACTATCTGAGCCTTCTACCAGTCAATTGGTATAACAATTTACAGGTATGAGACTCTAAATATGAGTATGAGTATATTATTCTGGTATTCGACAAAAAATCTTTATTTTGATAAACTTGCGAGAGCAAGATATGCATAACTAACCAATATTTCAAAACATCGTTAATTTTTATTACACGACAAATTCAGATCGAATTCAATAACTCTGCTAATGTTCCGCGATATGTATTGATTATGTCTTTATTTAATTCCTGAGATTAATATCACTATAAGACCAAGGCTTGTTCGTCGTTGCCATTTCAAAAATTTGTTATTGACTGTTTTGTATCTCCTTTTCTTCTAAATAACAAGCAAACATATGTTAAGTAATCTAATCTTAGGTTCGTTTAAACAATTTTTGACAATTCAAACAACTTACAGATTAAATAATATTTGACCCAGCAACGGCGATACTGATAAAACGCCTAACTTCAAAAAATTATCGGCGTTGGTATCACTTAGAAAATAATTTTATAAGAAGAGTGGTAAAAGAAGATAATAAATGTCTAATTTCAAATAAAATCCAGCGTGAATACACTCAGTATAGAATTATTACATTAATACTCGAATAAAGTTAGATTTTTATCCTCTACGAGGACAGGCTGGATTTGTACAGGATATGAAAGAAAGAACTATTTAAAATGTCTGAAGGTTAAAATTGAGAAAACTCTACAATAAATAAAATACATAGATGCTAATTTTCGACACTTTGTACCTTTGACTAATCCCGAAGGAACTACACTTGAGTGCAAAACGATCGACTCAAAGCGAGATTTGAAATTACACCTCCTGTACAGGAGGTGTACATTACACCCACAATGTAAGAAGTATAAAAATAAAAAATATGTAATATGCAAACAATGACTTAATTATTGAACTTACAAAAACTGCTATTGCATTATTTTGAAGACGCGTTATAAAAACAATATGCAATACAAAAAGAGTTTCCTAAATATTCGTCATTGGAACGAACGCAAGAAAGACGTTATGAATAGAGAAATTATCAATTACAGAATGAATTTCTTTATTTTTCAGTATTTGATATTTCCATCCCTACTCCTAATGACACTTTTCAATCGATTTCGGATGGATCGGATGACTTTTCTAATAAATTCTTAAGGTATTGCTTCCCATTCATCATAAGGGGAGGGGGGAGTAGTTTGATTTTGCGTTTTTTTTTAATTTTTTTTATTCGATAGTATACCTTTAAGAGTATCCAGTTAAAATTTCAGAGTGATTGGAGCAACATTGATGGAGTTATAAGTAATTATGAGTGAGTGAGTGAGGAGAGTGAGTAAGGTAAGTGGGTGAGGTGAGTGATTGACATAAGTGAGTGAGGTGACTGATCACTCACATAGAAATAGGAATAAGTAAAGTGTCAAGTTCTCATTATCATGCACTTGCGGCAGATAACAATCGAATTACTAGAGCGGATAAAATGGCTGCAACTGCAACAAAAAAAGTCAAGTTCGTTGAACGCAGGAGCAAAAAGATGCTCTAGATATTTTAGCAGGAAGAACGTCCGTATATGGGCCTGAAATAAACGATACTGTGTGAGTATAAAAAAAAGCTTTTTTTTAAACGCATGAAAGACGGTGTTCACTGTATCTCAAAAACTATTTGATCGATCCTTCTCAAACATTGGACACTATGTCTTTAACTAGTCAAATTTGAACAAAAAAATTTCGAAATTTCAAAAAACCTTTTCGTCTTTTTTTACTTCTAAAATATGAAAAAACGATAAAATGACCTCGACGTTGCTACCTAGAGAAATATCATAAACTAACGAAATCTTTTTGGTTTTTTGTCAACAGATGACCCAGTTGTAAGTTACGATGAACACCGCAAAGGACCTTTTTTTCATCTTGAAAAATTAGCTGTCATTTTCTTAAATTTTAATATTTTTATACCAAAATTTCAGATAATACTCTTGAAATGTTGTATTAAACTAGAATATATTAATGTTATAAACCAATTTGTATTAAACAATTTTTCAAAAAAAAAAAACTTAAAAATATGGTTAAAATATTGAAAATAAACCCCCTTCCCTTAAGCGCAGCTCTCAATTCCATTGTACATGTTTCTGATACATGCTGTATTAGATTTAAGTCCGAGCTCAACGCAGGCCAATTTATTTTAGGTATACCGATCTCAGTCGGATAAGTGGTGGTGATTCGTGCGGTATGGCATTGTGCATTAAAATAAAAGCATCACCAATAAATTCCGCGTATGGATCCACATGTTTCTCTAAAATGTCTCTAATGTAACGATCCGTTGTTAAACGCCATTAAACCTTCTCCACGTCTTCCACCAGGCAGGAAAACCAACTCAGTTTTCCCATCTATAGAAATGCCTGCCCAAAACATACAAGATTCGTCTCCACTTGACACAGTTCATCGTATAGGTACAATATTGTGCAAATCGCTCTTATCGCCTTATATAGGCCCGGTGCCTTTTTCGTTGCCGTCTAGGCAGATCCTACTTTCGTCTGAGAGTAGTACCTGACTCCATTGATAGTCGTCCCAATCCAGAGGTTCGCGATCAAATTCTAGTCGCCATTGTTTCTGGCTGCAGTTAGCTTGGGACTCGTAGCTTCCCTTTTAGGTGTTAGTTCGGCTGCTTTCAGCTGACTGTCCTAACGCTGATAACCACACCTCTGACCTGTCTAAGCTCTTCTTTGAGATTAGCACCAGGCACCAGTCAAATGTCATAATGCCGACAATACACTGGGGACACAGCTGATTGGTTTAAATTTAGTCGATTTACCACGGCCCTCTGGCTCAGGCCATCTCTCGATAATGCTACTGCTTGAGCTGCTTTGAAGGATGTGGTACACATTTGCAATGCTAACTTCCTATCAGTGGCTGATGTATTAGTGGGTTGCTAGAGAAATTGATGCGTACGAAGTTGACATTAAAATCCCTGTGTCAACTTGGTTAATTGTTGACAGGTTACCTAACTAAGGTTGACAGGGAAGTTAGATTGATATGGTCTTGGAATAGTTACCAATAAGCTTTATGATAATCTTGCTTATAAGTAGCAGTAGTGGTTTGTGGAGGTGACTAGAAGTGGTAAATGGTCAGAGGTTATTGAATCGCCAATGCAACATTCATCGTTGAATCTATCCAGTATTCTGTCAGTACAGATATGATCGACTTTGGGCATTCCACTGCCATTGAAGAACGTAACTTCATTGTTGGTGATTCAGGAGATGGGCAACTCTAGAAAAAGGTATGAGAGTGGTCTGCCTGGAATGTTTGTGGAGGTATCATCGAAATGATTGTTTCTGCTGTTGAGATCACCCAATAAAACCGCCTTATCGAGCGAGGAAAAGTGCTCGATAAGTGGCACAGAAAGGGGTTCATTTGGAGGTTTGTAGTAGGAGGTTATCGTAATGTAAAAAACAGGAAGATAGCCTAATGACATTTGAAAGAAAAATAATGAGAAGGATAGTGAACTAATATCCCTTCGCTTAGAATGGATAGGACATATACAGAGACGCCCACACTCAGATATGCTAAGAAGGATAACTAACTGGACACTACTATGACCCAGGTGTAGAGGAACCCATAGACGAAGACGATGTAGAAGATGATAAGAACAATGAAGACTGGAACGTTCAGTGCAAGGACAAGAAAAAATTGAAAAAAGTCACGACGGCAGCAAAAACACTCAGCAAACTATGAATGACATCGAGGAATAATCCACCTCACCCAAGAATAGGATTTTGAACTGTATGGCGTTAGTTAATGAATGGATACAAAAAAAACGAACAAATATGTTAAAAACAAAAATATATAGGAATAATCAAAGTATCTATCCACTTCAGAATTCGCACAATTTAGTTTACACTCAAAAATAAAAGGTAATTACTAACAGTAAAATGCCAAGACACGTCAGGTGGTGAATATAAGGCGAGTACTGTCATAAAGTGACATGAATTTATCAAACATGTGTACATGGAGCATTTTTATGAAAATAAACCCTGAACGATATTTATTATCAGTTTATTTCAATTCTTATTAGAAAAAGTATGCAATAAGTTCTGTATTTCTGTATTACAGTGTGTGTTCTACTTAATACCTGCCATGAATGGTATTCACTAAACATGAACGATGTTATCTCTATACCAAACTGTAGTTTTTAAATTTGAAGACTACGTCTCTTTTAACTGAAAACGCCCTGTACAGTAATAACAGGTATTAAACAGAAAATAGAAAAGTGTACTCTTTATTTGACTTAAATAATAAATAACATTGATTTTAGATTTTAACGCAGAAAATTAATTAGTGTGTCGATACTTTGTCGTTGTTTACTTTAGAAAGTCATTGATAGAGTCAATACTACGCGTTTATCGGTATTTATGATTAATGAAAAGAAAATATTTTTACGATCAAAATAATATGCATATTATTTTTACTATTTAAATGAGTTTTATAACAAAAGCAACTGCGATATAAGCGATGCTTGAAAGGTTTCTGTTTAACAGTGAATATCTTAAACACGTATTTAAAAAAAAATTATCTATCATATCGATGTCATAATCTAATCCTAAATATATTTATTTACAGAGAGTTAATCTGTTGACAGGTGGATTTATCTGTTTGAAAATTAAATTACATGTTTCTGGAAATATGGGAGGATCTTGAGAACAGTATGTTGTGTTTGAATTTTAAAATTAACATGCACACATTATTTAAAAAATAAATTAATTAGTAACATATCAATATTTCACGCATTAGCGAACATTTATGAATTAAATGCGTGCTTGCACAATGAAGAAATATTCCAAGAATGGAACAAGAAGTCAACTATGCAACTATTTATGGGATAGAAGGCAAGAATAGGGAAGACTACAAAGGATAACGGGAACACTACTACTAAAATACTTAATGGATGAATATAATTTTCTCGACAAACTATCAACACTAACGATGGCTTCAATGCATAAAGGTATCTACAAAGTACATGTATGTATTCAGAGCGAACGTTCAGAAACGTTGGAATCACATATCCGGCTACGACAGAGTGATGCGTTGGCGTGTTTCCTTCTAAAATAGTCCTAGAGAACACTGTAAGACGCGAAATACGATAAGAGGGGAACATTTTTTGACAAATTGGTTTAACTGTCTCAGGAAATCTTGGACTGTAAATAATTCTTTTTAAATTTAAATTAAATTTAAAACACACCCGCTGGGTTCGGTTATTATTACTAAAATCTGATTAGATCTGACCAATAGATAGTTCTATAGCTACGAAGTACTAAACTGCACAATGCTGTGCTTTTAAAACTTATCACACCACGAACTCAAAAGGCTTCCTCCTCTTGAGTCTTCTTGTATGGTTTGTTATATCGAGAAGCTGGATGGCATCGATGTTTACAGGTTGGTGAAGTCTCTACTCGTAACTTTTAGCACATTTGTTTATAGTTTGGTCCCCAGTCTCCATCCCTAGATCTCTGTAGATATCGTTGTTTCTGATGTACCAGGGATCATTTACAAGATTCCTTAGCACTTTGTTTTGGAATCTTCTATTATAATAATATTGCTTTTATTGGTAAAACCCCATGTAATTTATTATATATTGATAATTTGGATTTTCTACCAAGCAGCCAGTGCATTTTTCTGTATCAGACAACTTCTATTCGTTTATTTGATTTCGAGTTTGAAGCCAAACTTCAAACTTGGCTTCTGGCTCTGGCTTTAAAATTTACGAAAGTGTTATAAAACGACTACCACTGAACTGTTCCGCGCTGCAGTAAACAAAGTAAAGATAGCCGTGATGATCGCCAACATCCGGAACGGATAGGTACTTTAAGAAGAAGATTTCGAGTTCTTCCCGTTTCTTTTTAACATGAGCTTTCCATTGTCAAGTCCAGCGTTTAGTGTAATACTCAAATACTTTGCAGTGTTAGCCTATGGGATATGGATATTATTGATTCTAATTGGTATATATTGCTGTTTTTTGTTTGTGAAGTTTACGTGTATAGATTCTGTTTCATTTAATTTAATTCTCCATATATTATCCAATTATTTATTTGATGCATTGATGCTTGTAATTTTCTTGCTGCATCATTGTGATCCTCTCCTACTGCTGAGATGGCAGTTTCATCAGCAAAGGTTTTTTTAACATCCCAATATATTTACAATCTGTAATATAGTGGAATAGTGTCACGTATGTCTATAGTTTGGTTGGCCTTCTGCTTCTAGATTCTATTGGGCTTCTACGACTAGTTATAGAAATTTTTGCTCCAAAACGCTGATAACTCATAGCAACCGGCGAAAGAAATGCCAGTACTGCGGGCTTATTTGAAAACTTGGTCGGTACTGAATCTCAATTGCTACACATCAACGCAATTTTAGTCCTAAAAATTCTCCCACGGGCTAAAAGTGTTCCATTTAGCGTGCCGTTCTCACCCGATCTTAATTGAAAACCAATTAAAAGATAATTTGAGCTAAACTAAAACATTAAATATTTATTAATTTTAAGAGATGCTCAGGTTTGCTTTTCCAATTTGAATTTTGAAACACAAAATGTTAAGTGCATATTAGGAACTGTAGAGATTATTAAGATATAAAGGATCGCATAAAAGTTACCGGATACGTCAATTAAACTCTAGATTTTTTGAACCATTACAACTTCCCGATGAAAAATGTATTTTTAATTTTGAATGTTTCTTCACATTTCATAGAGTAAAAGGAGCCGTGTGTGAGTTCTGAATCTTTCACCGGCGGAGCTATTGTTGCGATATTGTTTGACATAAAATGAACAAAAATTTATTAAAAATCCTTTGTAAAAGGTATATATTAAGAACCCAAACGGGCTAAGTTAAAAAGACAAAACGTTTTCGCAATCCATATTCCATCATCAGTGTCTAAGAGTACATGAATGTAGCCACTAAATATATGGGTAAAAACCCCTTAACAAATAATTAATTACATTTAGTTTACAAGTTTACAAATTTTCCTATAATGGTTTAGGATGTTAAAGTTACTGTTGGATTAGGTAACATGGCGACATATGACTCCACGTTGAAGTTGCTAGTCTTGAGACAGTGTGTCTACGAAGACTGTATGGGAGCAACAGTCGCTCCCATACAGTCTTCGTAGACACACTGTCTCAAGACTAGCAACTTCAACGTGGAGTCATATGTCGCCATGTTACCTAATCCAACGGTAACTTTAACATCGTAAACCATTATAGGAAAATTTGTAAATTAAATGTAATTAATTATTTGTTAACGGGTTTTTACCCATATATTTAGTGGCTACATTCATGTACTCTTAGACACTGATGATAGAATATGGATTCCGAAAACTTTTTTTTTTTTTAACTTAGCCCGTTTGGGTTCTTAATATATACCTTTTTCAAAGGATTTTTTAATATATGGTATACAGCCAACTACAGGATCGTAGATTCCTTGTGGATTGATAAAATGAACAGTTAACAAACCAAAATTTTTAATTTCAAAAGAAAAATATAATGGTAATTTTAAGTATTCTACTTTTGAAGAGACGCATTTTCTTTTATGATCATATCTTTTGTTTAAAACCCGACACAGATGCTAGATATTTAGCTAACGGTGCAGCTTTTTCTTTGTCGCTTCTGGCACACGCGGCCGCAGGAATTAAGGAGTTATGTACGGGACATTTCGAGTGTGAGGTTTATTTTTGGATTTTACTGGCTTCTGGGTGAATATGACTTAAATTCTCGCATGGGGGGAAATTCTCTGCGGCGAACGCGATGTTTTTGGTTGTTAAACCAATTTGCAGGGCAACGTAAGTTGAAATCAGGCTCAAATTATATTTACAGTTACAGTGGGATTTTACTATTAACTATATTGAAAGTGGGAGAAAACATTTGTAGTCGAAAACAAATTAATTTTGAGTTCGTAAGATTTAAAAATGAGAAATTCTATTCGCGTTTATATTTTACGGCTTAAGAGTCAATTTCTTTATAAGAAAAGATGGAATAAATTAATTTTAAGAATAACTTATACTGCAACTTTTATTACAAAGCACATATTGCCTTTCATTCTAACTTTAGCTTCCGTTATTTTAGACTATGTATTTGTAGAATATTCCTAGAAATAATGCTAAACCAAAGGGACAAAATTGACTAAGTAATGCTAAATTTTAGTCTGAATTTCTTCTCTAGCGGCATACAATTTTTTTTTGGTTAATTATATGATTGGGAATAAGCCACAATTTCCAAGTTTTATAAGTAAATACGTAATAATATAATTACACATATTCCTGACATGAACTAGAGTTGGCTGGTAACTTTGGCTTGACCCACAGGGGGTCGCCATTTTCGAGTAAGGGCTCAGTATGTTTCATTTTAGTTAAAATCCATAATCGTAGACGTTATAGACTACAAGCCCCTGGGACATTTTTAAGGCGTTATTTGATCCAGCATGTATCACATATAAATCAATACTACAATATGTAATAACAACTTTGAAACTATGCCACTCAATTTTTATCTGCATAGGTGGCTACACAGGTAAGGTAAACTTACCACTCAATGAGGGTGGCATTTTGGTCAAAAATTTTTGTACGGCATTTATAACTTGTGAGTAATACAAAAATAATGTCCTTCGACCTAATGCCATACAAAAATATTGGTATAGCCCGGTTACAGATAATTGAGAAATTTAAAATGGACCAATTGGTGTACAACTGGTACCGAACAAAATATATGTGCTTAGATTAAATGACATCTGTTTTAATAGTTCTTCTTTAATATTTTGCCTTGTTACAGAATAGTATTCAGAAAAACGTTAAAATAATTACTGTAGAATATAATTTTATTAGGTACAATTATAAATATATTATATTTAAATAATTATAACTGTTAGGTCTATTTAATCAAAATAATGTTTTTATCTTTAATCACAATAATGTTTTTATTTACGCTACTGCTAAAAGTTGCCGATGTAAGCCCCTTTTTATACCTATCAATAAAAGTTTATGAGTTTATGACTTCTCTTACTCGATTGTTGGGTTCTCTTCACAGCTCTGCTGTGCTGACCAAGGTTTTTAAATTTTCACGAAATTTTGAACTTATGATAACAAGGCTATCAGAATAATATTAAGTAAATAAAAATGTGGCACCATGAGAGAATAGTGCACTAGAAATTGTTTAAAATAATGAAGTAGAAATTGTTGAAGAAAATGAGGAAATTTTACCACCAAATAATCCTGGAAATGTTGCTGGACCAAGTAGAGGAAGCATTAAAAAGCCAGAAAAAAAAACGTTTATCGAAAGACGCTAAAGAAATTGTGTTAAATGTGTTTAATAGATTATGTGAAGAATTGGAACGGCACGAGAGTATTTTAAAAACTGCGGCTTTAACAAAAGTTTCATGTGCTACTGTGTATCAAATTATAAAGGAGGACATTACAAATAGACAAAAAAGGAGCGACTTTGGACTACATCGATCTATTGAGCAACATCTTTTAGGTCCTATTTCAGAAACCATTTATAATATGTTTGCAGGTAATGCCCACACTTAACCAAATTTTAGCTGAATTAAAATCTAAAAATATTATTAATTGCTGTAAATCAACTTTAAGAAAATTTTTACTATCAAATGGTTTTAAATATAAAACAATCAATAAACGACATACTATAATGGAAAGTGCCCGTTTAATAAAATGGCGTAATAAATATTTGGAAAAGATAACAGAGTACAGAAATAGCGGAAGAAAAATGTATTACTTAAATGAAACGTGGTTTGACACTAACGAAACAATTGGCAAAGGTTGGAGTATGGAGAGGAAGACGGTTGGGTAACAGATGACTTACTATTAAGTGCAAAAGACATTAAAGACAGTCTTTTGGACTATCACTAAGATATCACGGGTGAACTTTTTGAATCGTGGTTTAAAAATAACTTATTACCAAATTTAGCAGACAACAGTATTATTGTTTTAGATTATGCATTATTTATCATTCTAGACAACTTAAAAAATTGCGAATAAATACTCTAGAGAGGATGAATTGCAAGATTTGTTATTATCACAAGATTTATATTTTGAAGATTGGTACACTAAAGACCAGTTAGTAGAGGTACTTAATACAAAGTTATTTGTAAAAAAATATAATAAAACACAATGAGGGTATTAGATTTTGATTCGATACAGAGCAGCGACAAGCCGCATATACGTATTTCGACCTCTTTAGGTCTCCTCAGTACAGTATAGCCACTACTCCGTAGGAGTCACGGAGTAGTGGCTATATATGCTATATATGGAAATACGTATATGCGGCTTGTCGCTGCTCTGTATCGAATCAAAATCTAATACCCTCATTGTGTTTTATTTCTTTACTTCGTTTGGAGTACCAGAAATCGAATTCACTACGAATATTGGCCGTGATGAACGGCATTTGGAATGCAATTTTAGATTCCCTTGCCGATTTATTCATTAAGCTGTTTGCTTCGCAAGTTTTAGGAAGCACGGTGGCTGATATTTGAATTCGATTTCTCCAGGTAGAAATCGTATGATTTCTCTTTTTGAACATATTATTGATAATGCAGCAAGTAAAAATGGACATAAAACTTTAAGACTACCACCATATTACAGCGTTTTAAATCCAATAGAGTTGTTATGGTCTCAACTGAAATATATAATTTGAGACAAAAAAATGTAAGTCCAATATGTTATAACACTGTCGTGAAACTGATAGATTTTGAATTTAAAAATATCTCTAAGGATAACTGGAAGAAAGCAATAGAGCACGTAAAAAATGTCGAAAAATATTATTTTAAACATTCCTGTTCTAAATAAAATTATTATCAATGTGGAGAACAATGATTCAGAGGAAGAAAGTGACGAAGTGTAATACTAAGACAACTTTCTCTGAATATTGAGCTTACCCGGAATATTTTCTTACATAATCAGGTAGGGATTATCGATATAATGTTCAACACCAAACTACTGCTTCAATTTTTTAAGAAAAACGTGGCCTTACTATGAAAACTTCACTTGTTGCAATATCTATATCTTTGAATATCAGTTCTTAAGAGAAAATAATAATGTAAGTAAGTGTTGACTAGATAAACTTTTAATTTTTACTTCAAGGTTTTATTATTTAAATATATATTTTTTTATCTTTCACTACCTACCGTTCGCTCAATTATTAATTAGTTTTTGTATACAAACCAATTATTATTTGAACATTTTATAGAAAATGCATTGCAGAAATATGATTAAAGTAATTTAAACTTACACAAAATCATCAAGACATAAAATTAAGCTTTGTTTAGAACAATACAAATTTATAAAACCAATTTATTATAAAATATACCATATTATGTTTCATGTAGGTCGGTACTATCCTGTTCTTCACCAGTCATAGTGCTGCTTATCGCATTTTTCTCAAATAAATATAACCGGCCTATACCAGTAGCAGGCCCAATTGAGGGTCTGAGTGATGCACAGGAGTTGGCTTGTGTAAGATTAAATGGGAGGTATGAAAGAAAACCATACTGGTGGAACGAGCAGCTTGAAAATCTGAGGACAAATTGCGTGAGAGTAAGAAGGGAGTGTAAGAGGTTAAGAAGAGTACAAGCAGAAGATTTGGAAGAGAGAATAAATAAATTAAAGCTAATGCAGAATGAATACAGAAATGAGATAAGAATATCTAAGAGGTGGAGTAACCTGCTTCGGGATCTCGAAAAGGATATCTGGGTGCAGGCCTTCAAGATTGTCTACCGAATTGAAGGAGAAAAAGACACCCTACCCCCTCCCTGAGGAGGAGAAACTTAATACGGGAACTCTTTCCTCAGGTGGAGGATAAGCGTGAAAAGTTATTGGTTTCGTAGATGCACTGAGTTGGAACTCGGCGAGGCTGTTGGGCGGATGAAGATCCGAAAAGCACCTGGCATAGATGGAGTCATGCCGGACACAGTAAGACTCCTCGCCGCACTACAATACCCGCAGGTTTTCCTGAAATTGCTTAACAAACTACTTGAACAACAGCAGTTTCCAACAATGTTGAAAGACGCTAAGGTTGTCCTTATCCCGAAAGGTAGAGGTGAGATTTCGGCCAATTTGCCTCCTCAGTTCGTTAGCTGAATTGTACGAACAGCTTGTTCGCCGCCTTGAGCGAGAGCTAGAAGAAAAGCATGCGCTGAGCGACCGCCAATATGGTTTTAGGGCCACAAGGTCCACCATAAATGCGGTCACAGAAGTAACCTATTTAGTTACGCAGGGTACAAATCCTCATTATGCTTGACGTCAAGAATGCCTTTAATACGGCATCATGGAAAGAAAGGGGTGTCCAGGCTGAAAGAATTGGGCTTTAGTGAGTACCTGGTCAACGTAATTGACAGATACTTTACTGACAGGTGCATAAGAGAAAAAGATACCAGCATCAGTTTGTCGCAGGGTGTTCCGAAGGGTTCAATACTAGGTCCCATCCAGTCCATACAGACTATGTCCTGTACGACGGGGTGTTGAGGCTACAGGTACAGATGCCAAGGGGATGCACTCTTGTAGCTTATGCCGATGATCTCGCACTGGTAGCGAAGGCAAGTCAGAAAACGGACATGGCTAATACGGCTAACACAGCCCTGCATTACATTAGTGTCAGGGAGACCTATCTACAGCTAACGCGTCAGAAAACTGAGGTGTTAGTTCTCAAAGGGACCCGGGAAAAATCCTCTCTTCGCTTTATAGTGAAAGGTGTGGAGGCACCGGTCAAATCGATAAGTATCTGGGAGTCTTTTTATCGGAAGGACTAAGGTTTGGAGTACACATCCAAAAGACGGTAGAGAAGGCGAACCGAAATCTGGAGGCGTTGATACGGCTGATGCCAAACATTGGAGGCCCAGGTAGTACCAAGAGAAAGGTGGTAAATAGAGTTTTCCAGTCGGTGGTAACCTACGCTGCCCCCGTGTGGTGTAGCGTACTAAAAACTGTGAAATACGCTAAGCTGATGGGACTTCGCAAAGATGAATGCTCCTCAGGTTATCAAATCTGCCTCGGCAGACTGTACTGTTTGTGGGCTACCGGACGCTCCCGCCCACATTTTTAACTTCCAGAGATGGACAAATGAGATGGGAGATTTCGAGAGGCGAATGGGTTTCGGGCTGGATGAAAGACACATTGTAAACATAATGTTGAGAGGAGAGAAAGAATGGAGAGAAGTACACTGTCTGATTTCTGGGGTGATGAAGAAAAAAGAGCAGGAGGACAGAGAAGGAAATTGAGCCAGAGATCTGAAATTTATGATTAATATTATTTATTAGTTTGTGGCCTAACATCTGAAACAGTTTCTGATTTACGGTAATAGGTATAGTTATTTATAAATTTTTAGTTTTTTATTTTAGTTGTTAATTGAGTGGCAAGATCACCTCTCTGGAACGGTGGTTAAGGTTTTAGCCGGAACACGGTTAATCCGGCACTACCCTGGGGTCTTCTGGCCTAGTATCCTGAAAGATGCCAGGGTGGCTTGTTCCGTGACGTAGATGTCCAAAAAAGATTTCCTCCACCATTGCCTGTCAGAATTTAATGGATACATTCTTAGGCTCTTACTGGCAATGTACTGGTATTTGGCAATACGGCAATTAAAAAAAAAATAAAAATAAAAAGTAGCAGGGATAATCTTTCATTTTCAATAATTTAATATAGGTAGTACGGCATTCATACACATAGCTTCGGATCGTTATTTAGATTACTTTTTTTGCAATGCCGTACATAAGTAGTACAAATGAGGTCATTTGAGCCTATATGAAACTCATTGATTTAAATTTAGTTGCATAAATAAATAACATTTTTGGACATGTCGTACATTTTGCACGGTACATGTGCTTAGGAGAGGAAAATTAATTTCCCTCTGATAAGTGGGATATTACGATCAAAAATTTCTGTACAGCATTGATATATTTGATTAATATTCACATCAATTTTCAACAAAAAACAAAATGCCGTACAAAAAAAATGTTATAAGCTCGTAAGTTATAAATGCCGTACAAATATATATGTGATTTATTCTGGCTCAAATGACTTAAAAATGTCCCATGGGCTTGTAGTCTATTATGTGTATGTGAAATAACATTTTATCTGTAAACTGAAGGTTTTTAAACCGTTTTGTATTCACGTATCACTGATGTTGGTCTGATAAGACCGAAAACTTTTTGTAAAAATTTTTAATCCTTCAAAATTTTCATTATTAATGTAATAAACCAATTATTCAAGCAGTTTTACACTTCCTTATAAGTTTTTTAAGGGTTAGGTTGAGGAGGAACTTTTACCATTTTCTCATTTGTGTATTGGTATTTGCCCTCGATTGGTCTGATACAAGCTTATCAAAAATTACGTATATGTTTTCATTATCGTTTCCCCATCGTATTTTAAGAGTGTTCCATCGGGTACTGGAACTTTTCTGTTTTTTTCTTAGACTTTCATAATCTCTTTTGTTGTTTCGTCTTTAAATGAGTAGAACATCTTGGTATTTTGAGATTCCTTCTCCTTTCTTCCTAGTTCGCGATAGTGCGCATATCCTAAAGTCTTTTCCGGTTAAAAGTAAAATGTCATGTAACTCTGTCCGAGGTTGCGCGAAAACATAATACGATTCAATTGTCTCGTCTGTAACTAAAACGATGACCTTTGCACAGTACACCAATACACAAACGATTACGTAAAGTCCTGAAACTCAACTGAATACAATTAAAAATCATTAAAGTAAACCTAAAGGCTACCCGGTTAAAAGTAAAAAGTCATAGGATCTGAATTTTGTTACTTAACGTTGCCTCAAGGATGCGCAAAGCATCCTGCTGTTCTATAACTTAAAACATAACCTGAGAAATAATACACCGTTGCACAATCGGTTTCGTGTAATTCTGAAACCAAAGGAAATGGAATCAAAAACTACAAACATAAACCCAAAGTGTATTCTGGTTGAAAGTAAAAAGTCAAATGATCCTAAGTTTTGTTATCTAACTCTGTCTCAAGGTTGCGCAAAGACGTAAAATTGTTGATTTTACCATATTCAAAAATTCCGTTGTCTGGCCTATAACTAAAACGATCTTAAACGCTTAAAAAATTCATTCAGTAGTAATAGTTGACCTATGACGTAATCAGTTTTATGTATTGTGTGCATTATTTAACTATTAAATAATCAGTTTAAGGACGTTTTTTGCGAAGATCCTATGCGGAACGTGAATAAAAACAATGATTTATTTTAGTTTCGTGTATCACTTTTGACTGGGGTTAAATTTTAATTTGAATTTGAATAAAATTATGTTAACAGGCCAAAACATGGAACCCATTACTTCTACAGAGTTTTTATACTTATATTATTTTATATTATTTTTACTTAACGACATTCAGATTAGAAATTGTGTTTAGAAACAGTAAATAAAAATATATTATAGAGCTATAGTTTATGGATTTATGGAACAAACGGTAAAAAGACAACCAACATATATATATACTTATCAATTCTTTTAAGTATATACAGCCACCACCTAGAATCTAGAAGATGGTGGCTATATATACTTCTATATATAATCGACGTTTTCTTGGCTTTCATTAAAAAATATTTTCCGCGCATTCGAGGCTGTATCAGGATCTTCTATTACTTACTAAAATGGCCTCCAGGTCCTTATGAACTCAATACAGGACTTTGTGTATTCATGTCAACTTACACTGGGCTTCAAAATCATAATTACCCCTCGTCTCAGAAACAATTTTTTAATTCATGCCTCTCCAAGGCCTTTCCAATCTCATTTACTGTATTTCGTCAGCTTTCGTTATAATATCTAATCATTTTCCTCTTAGTCTTCCGTTGTTTCTATTGTGGTGTCCAGATAATGCATTTGCTTCACTTTTTGTTTGGGTCACTTTTGTAATAAATTTGTAATTTTTTAATTGTGTGAATACTCTTGATTTTTGTGTTGTGGGTATGTGAGATCTCTATATTTTTTCCCAACTTGTGTTTTCTTTAAATATTTCCGGTTTGCCATTATGTTTTTTTGATTCCTTTCTGCGTTGGTTCTGTAAATCACTAACTATTTTCTCCAGTTTTTCATATTATTTGATAGCAAAATTATATCGTCTACAGATCTCAGGTTTGTCGTTAGAAATCAAGTGGGTCCTTTATTTTACTCTATAGGAATGTCCAATTTTTACAAAAATGTCTCACTACATACTACACTCTACTCTACAACACCCTCGAGAAAAATTAGTGTGTTACTCTCATCTGTACTTCAGATAAACTAGATGTGGCTCTGACCTGACAAAAAGGCCTATTACCATAAAAGAGGAGATAACAAGGTATCTAGGACTTTCTATTTCTAGTTAGAAGCATAGGTGTACTCTTTACACTGTTTAACTACTTATGATTCACTTAAAACTTACATAGTTATTCTTAGCTACTAGGAGACCTACATTCAGTTATTGTTTTCCATCTTCTGACACCCAGTTTTCTTAGAACTTCTTGGATCAATTCTGCCTATTAATTGGGGTTGCTAGGTAGAGTCTCTTGATCTTTTTGCTGCCCTACTATGTTATCTCCAGGGAAGATCTCCTGGGGTGATCAGTACAAACAGAAAGAAAATTGTCTGACCTCCAGATATTGCGTAATAATGCTAAAGCAGACATTCTTATTTGGGAGTAGGGAGCAGACATTATTAAAGTGACTTTAATAAATTTTTTTTTTTTTTTTAAATATAGTGTAAATGAAGTTACCGATCAAAGCCTCATAGCTGCCGCCGGGAAAATGGCGTTAATTGAAACAGACCGAACTAAACCGTGAAAAGACAGCCAACCTTGAGGTCAAAAATTTGACAGAACAGCAAGGTAGAAGTACCACCCCAAATGATTGGGCGGTGTATTTAAAAGTTCAAATGAGTTTGGATGACAACCCGCTTGTAAGAGACAAACCAATGAAAGAAATTGGTATTATAACAGCAATTCCTCGCATTAACCAGTCTAGAACGAACAAACAGGCGAAATTCATTCAACCTCATATATAATTAATAAACGTCAAACATAATCTGGATAATCCGCCACAGGTGATCAACGAAAAGATAATTTCCACAGTCTAAGGTTCATCCACTTGGAACTGTAATTTGTAAAGGATTCTATGAATCAATTACATTATTTGCATTATAGTATTTAAGCAAAAGAAAGTTCACACTAATCTAAGTATGAGAATTAGTGTAAGTACATGCAATGTAAGTTGCATATGTTTTAATAAGTTAAGCGAAAATATTGAATTATTTTATTTAATTATTGATTTATTTCTATTTTATATATTTTAATTATTTAATAAACAAATGTGTTAAATTGTACACCTTACATGACACTTGTATAGTGAATAGATCATAAAGCCTAATTCTGCAAAATTAACGCATGATATATTTGGCTCAAGTTACTTATGTCAGTTCTCTTATTTAGAGCATTCGAATGTTTAAGAATTGAACACATTTCCAAAAACTGTCTTTTAACGAGATTGCGTTCAGTGCCAAGAATCTTAACTTCATTGAAATCCACTTTATGTTTGGTATTGATCGCGTGTTGCGCCAGAGCACAAGTGTGTTTTGATAAATTAATGTCACTACGATGTCTAGTGAGACGACCTTTTAATGATCTACCAGTCTGACCAATATAACATAAATCGCATTCATCACAAGGAATGTGATAAATCGTGTTAACTTGTTCCAAAGTGGACAAGAGTGTTTTAGTTTTTGAAAACGAATTTCTAACAGTTTTAGCATTCTTGACCGCAATTTTGACAGGTATGTTATTCCGTTTATACAGTTTAATAAGCTTCTCACTAACGGCATTCTGAGATAATTCTTTGGCGTAGTTGGTCAATTGTATCTGGTTTTGTCTGATACACTTTGGATTTTAAGTCACCATAAAAAAATCTAATGAAGTTCAGTAAGGAGATCTTGGTGGCTACTCTATATGTCCCCGTCGGCCACTCCATCTTGTCGGAAAAACTTTATCTAGAAAATATTGCACACTGGCAGCATAGTGAGGCGTAGCTCATTCTTTCTGCAATATGACGTTTTGAGAGAAGTCTTGCACATGATTTGTAAGTTTCACCATTTAAATTACCGTTAATAAATATTGAGCTTACATTATAGCTACCTAATATGCCTGTCCAAACGTAAGTTTTTGTCAAATTGCGTGTGACCTTCTCGAAATAATCTAGGATTTTCATCAGACCAGTATAACATTTTGACGATGAATTTAACCATTCAAAACAATTTCGCTTCGTCACTAAAACAAATATGTTGAAGATAATTATAATTATGTACAATATTATTTGTCATGGTCAATATTCCATCCGTCTATCTGGGTCATCCTCTGTTAATTCTTAAACCATTTTTATTTTGTAAGGCTGAAATTTATGTCTCTTCAGAATCTTTAAAATTGTTTTCTGATCTACTTCACAAACGTGAGCAACAGTTTTACTAGAAGTAGACGGATTACCGACAAACTCACTTAACACAAAAATATGTTTATCTTCGGATAAACAGTTTATTTTGAACCCTACCAGTCTCAAAAAATTGGCTTACAACTGACTTGAAATTGGTCAGTCAGGATAGCGTTCACTAAAAATTCTTACAGTCTCACGTTAATTTCGGCGAGCTTCACCATAAATTGTGATCATTTCGCATTTTTCTTGTAAATTACGAGGTTGTACCATTTTTAAAATTCACAATAAACAAATTTCGTTTCAAATAGCAACAAAACAAGCAAGCAATTTAATTAATCCCAGCCTGTGAGACATGTTCACCCCTAAGAATTACGTTTGGGTGTCTCTGTATTATGTCTGGTCTGTCTGTTTCAGCTTGGAGTCTGTTGAGTATTACTCTCTCTACATTCTTGCTGATTGCAGGTAGCAAGCTTATTGGCCTGAAGTTTTGAGGGAATGTGCTGTCTTTTCCGGGCTTTGGTAAAATTACGACATGGGCCTCTTTCCATCTGTTTGGGAATTTCTTGAATCTTGGCATCGCATTGATTATATTTGTTAAATATACTATGGCTCACGCTGGTAAGTATTTTAGAGCCCTGTTCGTTATTTAATCAGGACCAGGTGCCTTTTTCGGCGAGTTGTTTTTAATTAGCTCGTTTAGCTCCGCCGGTGATATAGGAGAGATGATTTCGTTTGGATCTTCGGGTCTTTCTCTTTGTATTTTTCTTGAAGATTTTTCTTCTATGAAGTCTATGTCCTCGTCTGGGTGGTAATTTAATGTACACCCTCTCTTGATAATATTCCTCATTACCTCTACTTTTTCCACTGTAGTGTAGTGTTCCGTTTTCTCCATGTAATGGAGGGATTGACTTTCTGTTATGTTCCTATGATCCTTAGGGTTTTTTGCCTGAATCAACGTTTCTCTACCACTTCTTGACAGCTTATTGGCTGTTACCATATTTGGTTTCTGGGCAATGTTTAAAATTGCGCCAGTTCTATTCACACTCTGTAATTTTATTACAGGCGGTTTCGGTGTCCACGTTGGTTTCGTTTCTATAAATTCATCTGTTTCCATATGACATGTAGACGGAGGTACCTGAGCGGTTTGCGCACCACTCTCTGTGCAATTTCTTCTGCTTGTTGCTTTGGGGGAGTAAGCGGAGGGAAATCTTCTTTCTTTTTGCCTTTTTGGCTCGTTGTTTGTTTTGTTTCCTTTAGGCTTTTCAGCTGTTTGTTTATTTTAGGGGTTGCTCCCGTAGATTTTGTCTTTTCTGGTTTCGCGTTTTCCTTTTGGCCTGGTTTTCCAGGTTGTCCTCATTTTTCTTTTTGGCCTGGGTTTCCAGGCTATCATATTTTTTGTGGATTTTGGCTTCATTCAATTGTTTGAATTTCGTATCCGTATGATCAATGATTGACTTTTGCGAGGCAACCATTGTGTCCTGTAGTTCTTCAATCTTTTTCCTGAGGGCCGTAATTTCGGCGTCTTTTTCTTTTAGCAGGATTTTCAGAGCCTCTAGTTCGGACTTTTCGTCCTCACTACCCCTCTGCCTTCTCGACAGAGGGGTAGTGAGGACCCATTATTCTCGGTTCCACGTTTTCCCTACGCGCGGTCTTTTGTCCATTTCTTGCTTGTTTTTGGGACGTTTGAAGTCCCCTTCGGCAACGATGTCTTCTGAGCAACAAAACTAAAGTTATTAATATTATTTATTTATTATAGCTGTCAAAAAACAGAAGGATTGATCTCTGAAAGGTTACATTATATTTGAGTCATAATCACTGGGATAATTAGTTCACTTACGCTTTTTAATTTGTAATAATATTAACTTTAACAGAATTTCCATTGGTGTGACTGTTAACATAATATTTTTGTTTCAGATTTATGTCGAAGATAAATACATTAGGTGAGTAACTAAATACTTTAGTATGGTTTATATGAAAATCCGGATATAGCATTCTCCTTTTTGTGACTTCTTTTTTCGTACCTTATCTAGTAAATTTAAACCATGTCAAATATCTGTTAAATATACGAATGATCCAAATCGTATCATAGTTAAAACCAAGACCTAGAAGAGCTGCAAAAAATATTATCTACCTTGACCACATACTGTGAGATATGCAATATAAAACCGCGCAATTAATCCTACAGGAAACCATCGCAGGAAGCATTTATCGTTTTTGTTTGTAATCAAAGTGTATCGTTTAAAATATGATAAATACTGCTACATTGTTCTATGTACTCGTTTTTGGCGGATGATATAAAAGTGGGAACATTCAAAAAAGTGTTTTTCAATTAAGATAAATTAGTTTTAAACTGTTAAAACTGTTGTTGGAAGTAGTAGCCCCATCTTCTTTTCATGTACCATTTACTAAAAGACAATCAGATCTCCTATTTTCAGATTTCTTTTCGATTAAATATGTATTTAAATTACATTACTTATTTAATAATTCTAGTCATACTTCATCAATTTGTATTGGGGCTCCTCTTTACATTCCATCTAGTTGTTTCTTCTATTGTTGCCCTGGATGCACATTATTTCTCACCTCTAACATTTGTAACATTCTGTATTTAAGTTCTTATGGTCCTGTCAATAACTTTGGTTTTGTTTTTTTTACTTCAATGTCAAGCACGAGCATCTTGTGTATGTTACTAGCTTAAGATCTCACTAACCAGTCTTAACATTCACGTATACATTATTTGAAGTTATAAAGTGAAAAATTATTGGCTACCTGCTGTCAAATATGTACAAAATCTGTTCAACACCATTTACAGAACAGAAGAATTTCCAGGTCATTATCTTACCTCTATATTTATACCATTACCGAAACGAGTACCATCACCCAAAATGTGCGAGATCTGTACATTACGCAATTGGTCATAAAACGTTTCTCCAAAAACGATAATATATTAGAACGAGTTCAGAATTTCACATATTTGTGATCCAACTTGATTAAGCATTGGGATCACTTTAGGGAAGTGCGTATTAAAATTGAGAAAGCTAAAAGGGTTTTGATGAAGAAGGATGTTGATTTTGATCTACATCTTTAAATCATGTTAGAATTCGAGTACTTGGTTATGGTTATGGTTGATTGGGACAGGAGCTATGTATGAGCCCTTCAGACACCTAGACCTTCTAAGACAGTTCCATTGTATCACAACTATCATACGGAATAGGCCCATAAGGACCTATTCTTTGGCGTTTCTGGGTTCCAGGCTGTTCCGGGGCCGGATATCTGCAGTAATCAGCAGGTGCTCCAAGTCTGAACCCCTCTTGCCGTTCTGAATGTCTAATCCTTAGTAAGCTTGTGGTCTCACAGAAAGCCACAAGTCTCTTTAAGGATAACTCCCTAATTTGGCTCGGTTGAATAAGGATCGAACACAGGATCTGCCACCTCTGGTTGGCTAGTGCCGGGCACTTCCAGAGGACATGTGAGGAAATTTCCTCCTAATCATTACAAAGACGGCACCGTGGGCTATCCGCCAGTCCAAGCAGATGAAGGTGCCGCTTGAGTGGCCGGTAAGCATACTGACCACCAGAGAGCACTTTCTACGGTCTAGAAAGGGAAGTTAAGCTGTAAGACTTCTGGATAGGTCCACTATGTGGAGCCTAGCCTTTCTCATACCTCTACAACTGGCCCAGGAATGCTGAAACCTCCGCAGAAGAAGCTCTCTAAGACTACCTCGACCAGTACCCCAATCACAAGTTCTGGTCCCAGAGTGAATAGCTCCTGTCGTGCAAGGGCATCAGCCCGTTAGTTCCATTCCACGCCTGTGGTCCCGGTACCCATACGAAGTTAACCCTATTAGTCCGCGCAACATCAGCAACTGATGCATGCAAGAACCAGCTTAGAGCTGACTTTGGGCGCTTTCAAAGCCCTTAGCGCTGCTTAACTGTCAGAGCAAATAGATATGCCTAAGCAAGCCCTATCTATTATCTCCTGAGCACATACCAGGATTACAAAGATTTCGTTCTGAAAGACTGATGTATGGGAGCCGAGAGCTCGTCCAGATTTAAATCCGATTCCGCTCCCATATACTCTGGCACCTGCCCGCCTGTCTATTCTGGACCCATTCGTGAACGAGGTGAGCCCGCTTCGACGAATCAGTGCAGGCTCTCGTTTAATCCACTCATTCCAGTCAGGAAATTGAACCAAGAAGGAGGATCTGAACTCAAATTGGGGGGCCATGATTTCCTGTACCATAGAGAGCACAGGACAACAATCAATTCCGGTACTTAAACGTTATGTATTGTAACTCTGCTACGTGATATGGAGCAGTAAACGTTAACCGAAGCAGTCAGTAACAAAATAACACATACATAATCCTTCTTCTCCTACCATTAGGTGTTGAGGGAGGTCTTCTTCTTCTTGTAGTTTCTTCACCTATCGGCGGTTGGCTATCATCACAGCTATCGGTACCTTATTGGCGGCTGCTCTAAAAAGATCTACTGAGCTGCAACTATACCACTCTCTTAAGTTTCTTAGCCAGGAAATTCTTCGACTTCCTATGGATCTTTTACCCTTGATTTTACCTTGCATTATGAGCCCTAATATCTCATATTTCGCACCTCTGGTAATGTTACCTGAATATTCCAGCTTTCTTGTTTTGATGTGCTTTATGACCTCGCAATCCTTTTGTAGCCTTCTTAACACTTCCGCATTTGTAACTCGTTGGGTCCATGGTATTTTCAAGATCCTTCTATAGCACCACATCTCAAAGGATTCCAACTTCTTTATATTTTCCACATTGAGGGAGGTGATTCTTGTAATCAATTTTCCCCATGCTTTTCTGTTTTTCGCCAATTGTGTTGCTTCTTGCCAAGAGTTGCCCTTATTTTCTAATATCTGCTTTATCACTGTCCCACTCTTTTATTGGTCTGTCTCTTCTATTTTCCCTATTGGTGTAGCTTTCCACATTCTTTTCACTTGTCTGCCATTCTCCATTCGTGTTATATGACCGAACCATGCTATTTTTTTTTCTTTATTGTGTCAAGTAATGGTTTAATTTTGAGTCTGTTTATTTCTTGATTTTTGAGCTGTTGGACCTTCTTTGCCCTATCGTTCTTTTGTCTCTATTGTTTTTGGTCATTATTTGTTTTAATTTTATTTTCTTTGTTGCTTTTGTAGGTTTTTTAGTGTTCTATGAAACAATCTTACATTTCCTTTATTATTCTTCCATTTTTCCTCCAAACTTCTCTCAGCTTTTCTTTTTCTCATTTTTGACTACTTCTTTAGCTTTTATTCTCTGTATTCTGTATCTTTCATATTTTTGTTGCGTTTTGTCTTGTAGGTATTCTTTCCATAATTTCTTATTTTATTTAATTTTGATTTTTACCTCCTTATTCCACCATGGTGTCCGTTTCTCGTTTTTATTATTTCTTATGGTCCCACATACTAGTTTTGTTGAATTTATCACAGCATTTTTAAATTTTCCCTATTTTTCATCTATTATTTCTGTCAGTTCTCCTTGTTTGTCCATTTCCTTCTCTAACTTCTCTTTATATCTGATTTTTGTTGATTCTTCCCGTAGTTTATGTATTTTAAATATTTCCTTATATTTCTTATTCTTGTCTTCTGTGTTTTTTATATGTATTCCTTCGCTGTTAAATGAAGTTTATTGGACGGAAGATCTTTTAGATTTAATGGAAGAAAGACGTCAATATAAAAACAAAGATAATCAGATGTACAAAAAAGTGGATAAACAAATAAAATACAGAATTAAAAAAGCGAAAGAACAATGGTTAAAAGAACAATGCGCAGAAATAGAAGAATGCCAGAAAAGACATGATAGTTTTAACACACATAAAAAATGAAAGAATTAACTCGCAACAATAGAACAAGAAAAATAGAACAAGAAAACCGGGAATACTGAAAGATGCAAATGGGAAACTTGTGTTAAATACTAACGACAAATTAAAGAGGTGGACAAAATACATCAATCAACTGTTCAAAGACAATAGAACAGAGCAGATGGAGATAAAAGTAGAAGAGGATATGGTTTTAAAGATATTAATAGAGGAAATTAAAATGGCATTAAAAAACAGCAAAAATGGTAAAGCAGTAGCTCCAGACCAAATCCATATAGAAATCTTAAAATGTATAAATTACCTTAGACATTATAGTAGACTTATTTAACTCAATATAAAAAACAGGACACATACCGAAACAATGGTTACTCTCCACCTTTTGTCCTATCCTTAAAAATACAAACGCTAAATATTGCAGTGAATACAGGACAATATCACCAATAAGTCACACTCTCAAATTATTCTTGAAAATAATACATGGTCGTATAAATAAAAAACTGGAAGAAGGAATAGATGATAGTCAGTTTGGGTTCAGAAACGGACTAGGAACCAGAGAAGCTTTATGCTTTTAATGTGTTAGCTCAAAGATGCATAGATATGAATGTTGATGTGCATTTTTGTTACGTTGATTTTAAAAAAGCATTTGACAAAGTAAGATATGAAAAATTAGTAAAAATTCTAAAGACAAAAAACATAGACCATAGGGACTTACGAAACCTCTACTGGAATCAAAGAGCACAAATCGTAATAGATAACGAACCCAGTCCAAAAATTGAAATCATGGGTGGAGTTAGGCAGGGATGTATTGTCTCCATAACTATTTAATGTATATAGTGAAGCCATTTTTGAAGAAGCCTTACTATTTCAAAGTGAACTAATAATAATTAACGGAAGATCTATTAACAATATAAGATATGCAGATGACACCATGATTATGGCAAGCTCTGCTGAACAACTCCAATTACTACTAAATAAACAAACAGTTTCTGTGAAAAATATGGACTAAAAATGAATATAAAAAGACCAAATACCTACATGATAATAACAAACAAAACAAATATACCAACAAACATACATTTGGAAAATGTACCGATAGAAAGGGTTGATAAATACAAATACCTAGGAACCTGGATTTCAGATAATAATGATCAAATCGAAAAAAGAGCCAGAATAGAAATAGCAACAAATGCGTTTGTAAAAATGAAAACAATTCTCTGCAACAAAGACCTTAGATTAGAACTGAGAGTAAGACAACTGAGATTGTACGTGTTTTCGATACTGCAATATGGACTTGAAAGCTGGACATTGAAGGAAGAACACATAAATAAGTTACAGTCCTTTGAAATGTGGTGTTACAGGAGGATGCTTAGAATAGTATGGACACAGAGGAAAACTAAGACGGAAGTATTGCGAGAAATGCTCAAAGAATGCGAAATAATAAACACAATAAAAATACGAAAGTTACAATATCTGGGACACGTAATGAGGGGACAGCGATATGAAATGCTAAAGCTGATAATACAGGGAAAGATAAGAGGAGGAAGGAGTATAGGAAGAAGGAGAGTGTCATGGTTGAAGAATTTAAGGGACTGGTTTAAATACAGTTCTATAGAAGTCTTCAGAGCAGCAGTAGATAGAGTAAAGGTATTGATGATCATATCCAACCTCCGATTGGGAGACGGCACTTAAAGAAGAAGAATAAGTAGTTTATTGCAGCTTATTTCATAGCTTCTTTCCACCTTTACGTCTCTTATACAGCTCTTCTCTGTTTTTTGCACTATAGTAATGTCAACAACTGATTGTTCGTTTCTTGATATGATTTCTTTTGTGATCTTTTGTATTTTTTGTATTGGATATGTGTATTCATTATCATCATGTTATTGTCTAAACAAAATTCAAGTAATAGTTTTCTATTATTTTTGATTTTGTCCTCTATGGTCCGCGGATATGGTCCTCTAAGATCATTTTTCTTTTTGCACTCTAGCATCCAAATTTCCTGTGATTACTGTTTTTGGTGTGCAATAATTTATTACCAATAACTCATTTTTTTAGTTTTTGTATTGCATCTTCATCAGGTTCAAGCGTATAATTAGATTTGTAATTGCTTCCTTTGTACCCATCTATATGTCAACTCTAAGTATACGCTCTTTAAAATATATCCAATTCTTTACTTTATTGATGATATTTTTCTATAGCATGCTACCCCTGCCTGAGCTCTCTTTTTCTCTTCTACTCTACTGTAAGTTTCCGTTTTCCAAAGTCGTGGTTCCTCTTCCTTTTCTTTTTGTTTCTATTATAACTACTAATTCAATCTTCTTCTCTTCTATTTCTTTTCCCAGTTCTACATCTTTTTCATTTATACCTCTTAAATTCCATGTTACTACCATTTTTAAAATGTTGTCCTTGTTTCTCATTATATTACCTTTTAAGAGCGTAGGCGGAAAATTTCGGGCCAATGCTTTTTAAATGCATTAATTTTCTTCGAATCCTGAGAAAACTAACAAATATTTTTAAAAAATTTAAACGCAGAATGAAAGATTACACTATCACCGAGAGCAGAAAGTCTCTTAGAATAAACAAAAAGTTTTTTTGAATGAGATATTTGAAATTAAAAATCACACTAAATTTTCTTTTTTTTTTCACCCCTGTAATTTATTCAAATAAACATTATAGAAGTTTTCAGGGACTTTCAGCCCTCAGTAATAAAATAATGTATTCTTTCATTCTGCGTTTAAATTTTTTAAAAATATTTATTAGTTTTCTCACGATTCGAAAAAAAATGAATGCATTTAAAAAGCATTGGCCCGAAATTTTGCGTCTACGCTCTTAAATGTGGTTCTTTCTGTCTATGTATGTATCGTCTTTATATTCACTCATGTCCTTATTCTGTGCTTTTTCTATTTCCCGTTTCATCCACGTATTTTCTTACACTAGTTTTTTTAACTAGCTTGCACTGTATTGTTTGTAGCTTTTTCTATCGTGTGTGTTTTGGGTTCCTTATGGGTGCATCTTCCTGATGGGTGCATCTTATGACTTCTATAGTTATAAACCCATGACCTATCTTTGTCCTTTCCCATTTGCTCTTTCGTTCGCGGCCATGTTCCTAAGTTTTCGTTGTATTTTTATCTCTTTTAGGGCCAGGTCACATTCTCTGTATACTCGGTGTTGTTTATACGTTGTTAATTTACCTTTGACTGTCAATACTTTTAAATTCTCTTTAAATTTATTAAATTCAATGACATACGACACATTATTTATTTTTTTTTGCTTTGTTTATTTTTGTTATTATTCCCAACAAAATATCACTCTTCAAGTCTAAGTGATAGAACTCTCACTTGGACCTGGATATCCTTGAATTAAAGTGACATCGAACCTCATAGCAACAAGAAGCTCCGCTGAATCTACTCGACTATGCTGAAGGTTTGCCTGTAGAACCCTGATTGGTATCATTGAGAGATGTTTGCTTTACATCTTTTTTGTGGTTTCAGATGAGTCACTCATTTCTGAGTCCTCCTCTGGACTACCTCTTTTTGTCTCATGTTCATTTTATTCCCACGAGTTGGGACGAAATATTGTCAGGCATGGTTCTGGCTTATTGTACATCTTCCATCTACTATTATACAAGTCGTTGGGACTTTGGCAGATCTGCTAGAGATAAACTCTCCGAAAACACTAAATAGAATTCCATTTGCACCTGGATAAGAGTTCTTGTATAAAGACGACATCGAATATTCTCATAGGGACAGTAAGTTCTGCCGAAGCTGCTCAACTATGGGTCTGATTGGAGTTATTGAGTCCTATTTAGGTTTAGGTTTACCCAGGAGTGAGTACGACTGCGCCCATACTTTGTCAAGGCTTTAATCCCCCAGAGTTCGCCAGCTGCTTGAGACATCGCTTGGGCAACACTTTTTAAGGCAACACCTTGTGACATGCAACTTTGTTGTGCGCGATGGGGGATGGACTCAGTCGAGTCTTGCTCGCTGATTAGCTCTACAGCGGCAATATCTTAATCAGTACGTACTCTGCTACAAATTAATTGCTTTATAAAATAGACATAGTGCGAGATGCATCACGTTTTTCGAAGTAAATCTGCACAATTTGCAGGCGTTATTCATTCGTCAGTGTATTCATAAGAAATGGTCAATAGTACTGAACATAAATCAGCTGTGAGTTATAAAAATGTCTGCCGCTAAAAATTTTATTGTCAGCTTAAAATTAGACCCTTCTAAAAATATTCTTTTAAAATCCCATTTGGGCAACTCATTATATTCTAGATTCACTAAAGTAGCATCTTTAGCCAAATGGTCTACCTTTTCATTGCCTGGAATATTATAGTGACCTTTTGTCCACACAAAGCTAACAATTCTTAGAGTACTTAGGAGCCTTAGCTTTTCAAGCACATCTACCATTAGTCTGTTAGTACATATGGGCCTAGAAAAGTATCTTAATGTGAGGAAGACGGACGGTAAGTGGGATAAAATTATATATCTTTCGAAATATAATGTGCTATTAATTATTCAATACAACGCCTTGACAGTGGCTACCAATTCAGCTGTGAATATTGAGCAATATGATTTTAATTTGTATTAAAAATAATCCTGAATATTGTCTATGTAAATGGCATATCCAACACCATCAGACGATTTTGAGCCATCGGTATAAATTTCACAAGAGTAGTTCCCAGCTTATGCTGTACTACTAAATTTTCGTGAACAATTGAACTATATGAAGAGATTACTACAATAGTATTACAGCCAAAGAATGAAATTCCTTATCCATTGAATGAATGATGTGATAGATTGGGAAAAGCATTAGCTAGAGACAGTGAGTTTTTATTTGCCCACCATCTGTTTGTTAGATTTTCAAATAAGATATTTTTTGTAACAAGCTGTTTTAAGTATTAAACCTTTGTTTAAGGTAAACCTTTGTTAACTATCTTTGGGCCGATCAATGAATTATTTAAACGAATATGGACTTGTCTATTTGTAAATAAATTGACATAAGCACATACAGATTGAACGGGTTCAATAAATAGAGTTCAGAACATACGAAATATATGTGTTTCGGCTCAACTCCGGTCAAGGTGGCTGGCCAACAAAAGGTTGTCAAATAATTATGTTATAAAAATCCAATAATTCAACGGGCAGCTGGATTCTGAACTAATTCAAGAACTCATTCATAGGTGGTCAAACCACCTATCGCTTCCTAAAGCCGGCCACTCACGGTACAGCGGTATCGTTCGACATAATCGTACAGGGGCGTTGTTCAATTTGTTGGAATATCTGGTGCGCCCACACATCATACTGCGCCGCAGTATTTGTTCGGTTCTCGACCATGTCGAATCAAACAATCATTTTAGCGTCTCTTACTTTGTGTATAACTAAGCGTAAAATATATAGTCCCAAGATTCCTAAGAGGAACATAGGGCTTCCACAAAGTGTCTCCAGCGAACTCTATTTCTGGCTAGTGCTTTGATTTCAAGCCAGGATTTTCCCATTTTTCTCCCTTCGTCCAGTACTGTCCTTCTCCAAGTTCCCTTAGGTCTACCTACTTTCCGTCGGCTTGGGGATTCCAATCCAGCGCTGTCCTGGCAATGTCATTTGGCGGTCTACGGAGTGTGTGGCCCAGCCATCTCCATTTTCTTCGCCTTATTTGCTTTATGATATTTTCTTGGTTGCTTTGGTTCCATAAATAAGCGTAAAAAGAAACCTAAAATAAAACGTAGATTCTGGTGCACAGAATCCAAGATTTTGGTGCAAAATAAATCTCGTCTGTCCGTGCACCCGATTTACTGGACTGCAATGCTAATTTTAATTCTCTTTTATAGGATGTTCTAAAATTGCTAATTTTTTTTCCTTACATACTCTTCATTCGCATCTTTGTTTACTTCTTGGAACTTTAAAACTAGAATGTCCATTGCCTGTTTTCGGGCGTTTCTATCGTGATACGTTTTACCTTTTATTCGCTATAAGCATTCTTGTATTTTATATAATTCAAAAAACTCTCTTAAAAAATTCTCGCTAAATCAAGCCATTTCGATTTTCTATAATATGATCAAAGCAAGTGTGTAGTTAAAAACGAAGTTGAACCACGCCGCTGTATCGTGAGTGGCCGACTTTAGGTAAGCCCCTCTTTGTTGCCAATATCATTCCTCTAGATGTTTTTAAAATAACTACAAACTTCTGAAATAACTACAAACCATTAAGTTTATTTTTGTTATTAGTCTGTTGTAGTAGATTGGTAAATACAATGAAAAATATAGGCAAATATTCGATTTATTTAAAGATACGAAGAATATATAACTCTCAAAAAGATCCGCAAATCGGATTATTACACGGCGATTGGCAACATTGACTTTGGGCTGCACTCTAGACTATGGTGCGTTTTAAAAGGAGAGGGATAGTTGAACGATATTTTATACAATGTCTATCACCGGGTATGGATTTATTTTTGTCCAAGTTTTATATTGATCCACTATTTCAAATGCAGTTCAAACAGACATATATTAAATTGTATGATCTGTTTTAAATTCGTTCAATCTGTATACTTGGCACTCCCAATTTAACAAGTTTATACAGCAGGTCGAGAATAGCGTTATCATATGTACCCGAAATATCCACAAATAAAGCAACTATATTATAGTTTCAAGAATAAGTTAAATATCGGTTACTTAGTGTGAAATGGAATCCATAGTACCTTTCCCTCTACCCTCTAACATATCAAGAAGCTATTTTATGAAACAAATTTAAAACAATAGTTTCGTCGTGCATATACAGATTTTTATTTTTTGTTTATATTTTCTTAATTCTGTCCCAAATTTTAGTTGGATAAGTTTGTCTATTTAGATTAAGACATAAATTGGCCTAAGTGTTTCTACATTTTTGTTTAAAGGTACGTTTACATTTTATGTTTAGCATCTAATTTGTGATATTCAACAAAACATCTTTTATACGCAATTTTTCTCTTATTCGATATTTTACGGCACTCCTAGTCCCACCATTTCATCCCACAAAAGAAGACCTATTCGTATAATATATGCTAGATATTGAAGTTTTTGACGTGTTGTGGTTACCATTAATCTTCTTTTATTTCTAGAAGAATATTATTATTTATATCTACCGTTAGATAACCTTATATTTAGACTTTCGAAACAGTCTAAATTATGTAACCAGAATTTTGTGTTTTACCTCTGCTTTATCACCCTTTCGAATTATTTCCGTTGACGATACCTCAACCGCAGTGTGACTTATGGCAGTTATTTTTATTCGCACTGTCTCCATTTTGAAATTCGTCATTAGATCACATCTTTTGCGAATAAATGACGTGCTCTAAGATTCCTTAGTAATGATTCACGTCACGGTTTTCATTTTCCTCATTATTTTTAACAATTAAAAATCACAACTTATACAGAAGTTAATCTTTAATATCCTGATTCAAAATTATTTTAATTTTCTTCATAGAATGGATTAAAATTTTTTATCGGCGTAGAATTTTTCATTGTATGTTATTTAAGATATATATATATATATATATATATATATATATATATATATATATATATATATATATATATATATATAGCATCACGAAAAGGAACCAAGAAGGTGGCTACCTCATCTATTTATTGAAGACGTTTCGCTTTCTAATCAGAAAGCATCATCAGTTCATCTAAAAAGTACAATATGAAAAACCAACCATCCATAGAAAAGTTATTATGTGTTACCTCAAAAAGACATGTAGCAGTCAATGATATTAAAATTGTAAAGAAGCTTATGACAATGGACATTAAAAGATTATGTTGTATAAACAATAAATTGAGCTAAAAACAGTTAACAATTTTCTCAAACTTGGCACAGCAAAATAACATGTGGTAGTTATACATGTATATAAAACTATGTAAAAAAAAACAAGTAAAAAAACCATTAATATGAGGAAAAAACTAAAAAGATCCAAGAATGCACCTCCAACAGTATATCAATAGTTAAAGTTTGATTTTGAGTTTAGGTAGCATTATTAATGTGAATAGATTAAGATTTTGTCATAAAAGTATAATGAAGTTACCACTATGAGCTTCTGGTCTGCTGCCGGTGAAATGAATGGATGAGATGGAGTATCTAAATTAACTTCTGCTTATTTGTGACAATTTGTTGGGCAATCCCCCTTCTCATGAGCTCCTATAGGTTGTCGATCGGGTTTAGGTCTGGAGAATTACCTGGCCACTTTAATTTTTTTTTTCATGTAAGATGTTATTGTTTTTGGCACGGTAAGGCTTATGGCACGGTACTGAATTGTGCATAAAGGTAAAATCTTCCGATTTGCCAAACCATTTTTGTAGTTGTTAATTTGTGGCATAAGCTTTTTTCCAGAACTTTCAATATACTGATGTTGGTTTGTCATTGCCTTTACAATGTACAGCCTCCGTGTGCCCTTGCTACTGATCACAGACTATACCATAATCTTGAGAGGATGCTTTTCTTGCTCCACTATATGCAAACCTTGTGATATTTTTCACCCACCTGTCTTCGGACGAAGGTCGACTTGTAATTGAGTATCTCCACTGTAGACTCATCGGAGAAACAAACCTATGAATAAAAAAACATAGGATATTTTTTTAGAATAAAAACAGTGGTTATAGGAATTTAAACTTTGATAATGATGTAGTTTATCTTATTCCAATTCTCAATTGTCCAATTTTGGAGCTCTTTGGCCCATTGTAATCTCTTTTTCATCATTGCGACGGTCAACCTTGGGTTTTTGGCAGGGCGACATGATTTGAAACCTTGCTTAGCAAGCCTTCTGTGGACTGTCGTGTCAGAAACTGGCATCTCAGCTTCACGAATAAGTCCCGTGAGGATTTTTCGTGGTTTCTTTGTGTTGTTTACGAAGATATCGCTTATTTTTTTCTCGTCTCTGGTTGTAGTATAGTGTATTGACACGATTTCGACCACATTTTTAAGCACGTTGATGAATCAGAGCTTTGTTGGTATTAATTTTTTTTTTCATATTGCTCACTTTTGCTTGCGCTGCTAGGTACTGTTTAGCTATCTGACATTGGAAAAGCTTTGTATCCCATAAAAGTGTTTTTATCTTCACTATTTTAGTTTCAGCGTTATTTTTATCATTACCCATTATGATTTTATTTCCAAAAATCGATATTTTTTGAAAAGTCTTTAAAATTAAAACTATTTTTTTACTCACAATCACCACTAATATATTATTAAAACATACTACATAGATATTAATGTTTCAAAAACCAAATAAAAACAGACAAATTAAATTCTAACCTCCAAGCGCAAATTCACCACAAAGTTATTAGTGACAAATCATATTGACAAACCTTAATTGTGTAGCAGCATATGATTTTACTATAAAACTTTCAAACAAATATCAACAACTTGAAAATAGGAGGCTGATCATAATAATTTGATCATCTAGTGAAGTACATTAATTGCTTCTAATAATCCTTACGCTTTAAGTTCTTTATTTGAGGTAGTCGTGAGGGATATGTACAAATTATATTTTTCTGTTTGTGATTACACTGAATATGATATTTTGAAATATTGTAAAATGAAAAAAAAACTAGTCTCCATTAAGAACAAGACAGTGATGCCAGCGATTATAAAAACATTTTTAATGAAATTAGTAAACAATCGTGAAACGTAACAGTCAACAAAAGAGATAGCGTGAACTTGATTGGCAATTAGCAGGTAGAATGTTTTTTGGCGTGTCTTAGTTTTATTTTATGTTTTAATGTTCAGCAAAGTTACCTTTATATGTTTATTCTAAAACAAAACATACAAATATCGTATTAAAATGTTCAGAAAGCGGAATTATGAAACACTGAATACATCAAATACATTTTTATTGGCTTATAATCGTAACACGTCGATATAACACCACCGAGCAAATAAGAACACAACGTATAATAGTTTCCAGTCTCTCCATTTACCTTCTACAGTTACTAAGGTGGAGTTTACTGCCTATAAGTACTAGTTGTCCAATATCACTTCTAGTCCACCTCTAGTCTATCACTCTTAGTTCAAAATCAAAATCTACAATGCTGCTCGTACATCCCATTTATTTACTTAATAATAGTTACTTAATCTAAATAAACTTTAAACAGTAATACTGTGCAAAGTTTTTTTTACTTATCTCTCTCTCCAATGGCGCTACAGCCCAAATCGAGTCTTGGTCTTCTCCAACCTATGTCTATAACCTTGCCAGTCCCGCGCCGATCTTCTCCAGGTTCTCACGTCTAGCAAATTTTACACGTCCGCTGCCATTTCATCCTCCTTTTCCGTGGCCTTCCTTTTGGTCTTGTGTCCTGTATTTTCTTATCTAGGGCTCTTTTTGGCAATCTTGCAGTCTCCATTCTCACTTCATGACCAGCTTATCGAAGTCTCTAAAGTTTAATGAATTCTGAGATAGGTGCCTCTTTGAACAGTTGGTAGAGTTCCTGGCTGTACCTGGATCTCCATACTCCGTTTTCGTTAATAAGGCCAAATATCTTGCTTAGGACTTTTCGTTCGAAGACTTCCAGCTTTCATTTTGGTCTTCTGTCATTAGAGTTTATATTGTCATATTAGTTTTGTAGACCCTGATTTTTAATCTATCTCCAATGTGTGTTTTTGGAACGGAACACATGGGTGAGTAAAACGTAAGCTTTGTGTTGTAATTATTCTTCTTTGAATTTCTGGTTCTTCTGTTCCATTCGTGTTTAATTTAACTCCCAGATATATAAAACGTTCTACAGTTTCAATATCGTCCTCTAATTCAACTGTGTTTCCCCTAGCTCTTGCCTGTATTAGTTTTTTTGTCTTTTGAATATTAATTTCTATTTGGGTCTCTTCCGCCCCTGTTTTTAATTGTGAATATATCTCTGCAGCCTCTTCTGTTCTGCGAGACATGAAGCTAATGTCATCGGCATAGGCGGCAATCTAAATTGATTTATTTGTTAGGAGATTCCTTCCTACATTCAGCTGTCTTATCACATACTTAAGAGTCAGGTTGAATAGTATCGGTGCCAGCCCGTCTCCTTGTTTTAATCCTTTGATTATTGAAAAGTTCTCAGTGAGCTCATTTTGTACTTATACACTCTCTGCGTCGTGCCATTTTTTTCCCGAATGTTGCTTGACAAATTAAATTATCTATACAAAATCGAAAATGCTGTCAACTCCTTCGTTCTTCAGATATCTTCTTCTTCGGGTTCCTTCTCCTAGCGGAGGTTGGAAATCATCATCGCTATTTTAACTTTGTTGCCGCATTTCTGAACAATTCTAATGAGCTGCAGCCGAACCACTCTCTCAAATTTCTCAGCCAGGACATTCTGCGTGTCCTGGGTTTCTCTTCCTTGTATCTTCCTTGCATAATCAACCTCAGTAATACGTACTTCTCACCCCTCATTAAATGTCCCAGATATTGAATCTTTCTAATTTTAACAGTTTTTATGACTTCACATTCTTTCTTCATTCTTTGTAACACCTCTATATTAGTTACTTTTTCAATCCACGATATTTTATGCATTCTCCTGTAGCACCACATCTCAAAGGAGTTTAATTTTTTGATTTCAGACTGCTTTATTGTCCACGCTTCCATGCCATATAGTAAAGTAGAGAAGACGTAACAACGTAGCATTCTTGTGCGAATCTCTAGATTAAGGTTACGGTTGCAAAGTAATTTCTTCAATTTTATGAACGTGTTTCTTGCCATTTCTATTCTAGATCTGATCTCCTTTACTTGATCTCCATCTTCGGTTAGCCACGTTCCTAAATATTTATATGTTTTTACACTTTCTATCGCTGTATTATTGATGATCAGGTTATTTACATTTTGTGGTTTTTTTGAGAATATCATTGATTTCGTTTTCTTGAGATTCATTTGCAGTCCGTAACTTTCACATGCATTGTATACATGTTGTATTATGTACTGTAGATCTTCCATGTCACTTGCAAATATGACAGTATCGTCGGCATATCTAATATTATTAATGCTATTTCCGTTGACATAAATACCTTCCACGATATCCAATAAAGCCTCTTGAAAATCACTTCACTGTAGACATTGAATAAGAGTGGTGAAAGAATACACCCTTGTCGAACTCTCTAAGTATACTTACTTCCTCTGTCAGTTCTCCTTCGACTCTTACTCTTGCTTTCTGGTTTTGATACAGATTCGATATACTTCAGATATACTTATCTGCTTCTCTAGCCTTTTTTCGGTTTATTGCTCTAAATGTCGATTTAAGTGCCAAAATAACTTGATTAAATAAAACCGGAAGTTGCTATGCCAAAGTTATGCAAGGTTGTCATTTTAAAGACAGAAAGATTTTATATTATTGAATGTGCTTTCTAATGAAGTAGAGAGTCGCAGGCCTAGAAAAGGAGAATATAACAAAATGCGATCCAACGCAAAATCCTATTTTTTTTTCAAGTATGGGAAAGAAAAGTCACGTGAGTCAGAATTTTTTTTTATAAAACGTTATCAAAGAACAAAATGAAAGCGGCGAATATAGTGGAATAGACAGAAGGGGCCTTAAGGTTCATGGCAAAAAACTTTCAGAGGAAACGAGAATAAGAGCAAAAAAACACATTGAAAGCTTTCCTGTTGTAGAAAGCTGCTACACTAAAAGGTCTTCAAAAAGACTTTATTTAGATTGCAATCTCAATTAACAAAAATGCACAACCTGTTCGTGGAAAAGTGTAAAGAGGACAATTTGCCAAGCTAAGTCAGATAACTTATAGGCGAATCTTTTGCAAGGAATTTAATATATCATTTTTTAAACCTATGAAAGACCTATGTAACGAATACACAAAAGCATCCCAACAAGAGAAAGAAACGATGGAGCTTAATTATAAGAGTCATTTCGACAGAAAACAGGCTGCAACGAAAGAAAAAAATTCAGACAAAGAAATAGAGAAAAATAATAAAACATTTAAATAATTTCCATGTGATATACAAAGCGTTTTATAAATTCGATCATCGCAAGTAAGTCTCTTGTATTATCTTAGAAAGTTGAACCTCTATAATTTTACAATTTATGAATCTGCTCCACCAAATGAGGCATTCTGTTATTTTTGGACCGAAGTCAATGGTAAGCGTGGAAGCTGTGAAATTTGTACTTGCCTGGGAATGTACATTAATTCATTATCTGATATAGAACATCTACGATTTTTTCACATACTTGTGGAGGACAGAACATAAATATTCAAGTATATGCTCTGCTTTTACATATTGTTAAAAATCATCCGAGTCTTCTGATAATTAAACAAAAGTTAATAGAAAGTGGACACTCCTATATGGAAGTAGATTCCATGCATAGCGCTATTAAAAGTGCAAAAAAAATGTGGAGATTTTTAGTGTTCACGAATATGAAAATGTCTTTAAAATGGCAATTTTTAGAGTTGAAAAAGCTTGCACAATTTATTATTTTTAATAAGAGGGGATCAAAAAGGGCAAACGGTCAACTGTTTAAAGGTAAAGTGTTTTAAGTATGAGAAACAGTGTCCTAACATTCTACAGTACAAGTATAATTTTCGCGACAAATATGAAAATATTAACGTTAGTTTTGTACATTGTGCTTCTAGGGAAAAAGGATAATAATGAAAACTTGGTTATTCCTCAATTATATTCTAAACAGCTTCCAATTTTGGATGCAAAGAAAAAAGATTTGATAAATCTCTGTGAAAAAAATATAGTTCCCCAAACGCTCCATACCTGGTTCAAAAATCTGCCAAGTTCTTCTTGTGTTCGAGACCTAACAGCTGAAACTGACTCAAGAACACACTGAACATAAAAGCATGCATTTTTTTGTGATACACATTTTGTTTTGTTATACCTGTTTTTTGTATTAATATTCTTGTTTTGTGAAAATTTACATGAAAAAAGTCTTATATAAGCAAAAATTATTGTATTATTTACAATGTGAACGAAACTTGCAATAATCGTATGACAGTAAGTAAAAAAAAAGTCATTCTTTCCTTTTTTGAGAACGATTTCCGAAGTGGAAATTGAAACGTCAATAAACGTATTTTTATCTTTAATTGTGGCTTATTCCCAGTTTAATAGTAATTAATTTACAATGCCACAAGAAAATAGCTTCAGAACAATTCTTTCCTTATCAAAATAAAACAAGTAAAACACACTAAATTAAATGCTACATGTAAGAAACATCAAGTCAACGTATTCAAACCGAAAATTAAACAAAAATTAGTAATTTGGTTATATATAATTTACTTCTCCTCGTCAGTAATCATTATTAAGTACTACTTTATGAAAACAGAAAACAGAACAATCTTCCATTTGCCCCTGTCTCTGGTAACTCTTCTCCATGCTTTAACTCCGATGGATTTTAGATCATCCTCTATGTTATCTTGATATCTAAGTTTTGGTCTTTCTCTGGCTCGTCTTCCCACTGGTCCTCTTCGGTCGAAAAATTTTTTGATCGATCTTGGTCGTTCTGTGTGTGTAAGTGACCACGTTTCTGACCCGTATGTTAACACTGGCCTTATTAGTGTTTTATATATGGTAACTTTAATTTTTCTGGGTAGTTTTGGGCCATCTGTTTCCTAAAGCCATAATAGCACTTATTGACATGCACTATTCTTCTTTTAATTTCTTCGCTGTCATTTTTCTCGTTGCCAGCAGCGAGGCCAGGTAGACGAAGGTGTCCACACCTTCCAGTTCCAGATCATCAATTAATAGTCTAGGTATCTGGTTGCCTAATCTAGTAAAATGCATATACTTGGTTTTCTGTGCGTTTATTTTTAATCCCATTCTCAGTGCAGACGCCCTTAATGATCGAAATGCATCGATCAGAGATTCTGTGGACCTAGCAATAATGTCTATGTCATCTGCATATCCGACCACTTATACAGATTTATTAAAGATGCTGTCTTAAGACTGTCGCTAAACAGTTCTTCAAAATGATTCGCCCACTTGTTTAGTATCTGTTCTTTGTCACTAATTATGGAACCATCTCTGTCTTTACATGCTGTTATTCTGGGTTTGAATTCTTGTGTTTTGTGTTTGAATTCTGCAACTGTTTATCTTCTAGTAAAATTTTCGCGAGTCTTTTCTATTGTGGTGGTTAACAATCTCGTTTAGAGCATTTCCGTATGGCTCTTTTTTTTCCTTCTAAACGTCCTTTTTTCTTCTCGTCTAAGATTTTCATAGTCTTCCAGGTTTGATCTCGTTCTACGCTGCTGATGAATATGCTTCATTTTTCTGTTAGTTAATGGATCTACATTCTTCGACAAACCAATCTTCGTTTATTTTAGCCTGGTTAGGTTTTAAAAAGCCTTTAGCCGCTGTATGGATAGCTTCCTTGCATTTGGTCCAATGTTCTTCTATATTTAAATTTTCTTCGATTCTTGTCAGCTCTTCATTTAAAATTTTCCTGTTATCCCTAGCGTCTTCAGATTTTAGCACATCAGTATTATATTTCGTAGCTTTTGTGCTCTGACCCTTCTTAGCGTTTTATATACGAGCCCTGAGTTTTGTTCTTACAAGGTAGTGGCCAGAGTCTATATCCTCTATAGCCTCTACATGCTCTTACATCCAGTACGTCCGAGAAATATCGACTATCAATTAGTACATGGTCAATTTGGTTTTTTGTTTGACCGTCTGGTGATTTCCATGTGGCTTTGTGGATATTTTTGTGAGAAAATGTACTTACTACCACCATTCCCAATGATGCTACGAGTTCAATCAGGCGTAAACCATTTTGGTTGCTGACAGCATGAAGACTATGCTTGCCGATCGTGAGTCGGTAAATAGTCTCTTAACCGACTTTAGCATTAAAATCACCAATAATAATTTTTATTGTTGTTCTGACATTGTCTGTAAGTGCTTTCCAGTTTCTCGTAAAATATGTCCTTCTCCTCGTCCTCTTTAAGTTCAGTGGGAGCATGGATATTGATAATGCTGTAATTAAAGAAAAGGGAGGAGGGATACAGGAGTAACACCTCTAAAAAAAACCAGGTTCAGCTGGTCAAAATGGTCGAGAGGGCAGAAGAACCAAGAGCGTCTGATCCAGAGTGGGCGGCTGAAGAAAAGGTCCTCCAAAATTAGCAACATAACACACAGAAAAACGTAAGGGAAGAAGAACGAAAATGGCAAGATGAAAAAGCCAAATACGTAAACACATCTCCTGGGGTGGAAATCCACACCTCTGATAGAGGGAGCCCCGTCGTATACGGGGGGCAATGTTGCGAAGAGTTCGGAAGACCCAGTCTTATCAAAGCTCAACCAAAAATCAAAACTAAAAAAAAATAGAACGTACATATGTGCAACGTGGAATATAGAAGGATGGAAGAAAAAGGCGACGGAAGTGATCAAAGAGTATAGAGAAAGCAACATCGACATACTAGTAACAACAGAAAAAAAAATGCAACGGAAACAATAAAAGACCATATCCACTGCTGGAGCGGAGTTAGTAAAGAATGTAGAGCAAAGGCAGGAGTGGGAATACTAATTAAAAATAAATGGAAGAACAGGGTTAGAACATGGGAGCCAATCAACAAGAGAATAATTAAAATGCATATAGACATATACGGTAAAGAGACAGTGATACTCGGAGTATATGCACCAATAGTCGATTCCCCGAGAGTAGAAAAAGAATATTTCACGGAACAACTTCAACATCAAATAGAGCTAATTAAGAAGAACGTGGAGATAATTAAAACAGGAGACAATAACGGCAGAACCGGAAGGAAAGAGAACGATAAAGTAGTGGGGAGATTTGGAGAGGATGAACAAAACAATAACGGAGAACGTCTGATTGAATTATGCGAACTAAACAACCTAAAAATCACCAACGGATTCTTCAGACATAAAAATATTCATAAATATACATGGACTCAAAAAACACGAAAGCTGAAATCAATAATGGAATGCATAATAATCAAACAAGATATCACAATAAAGATCAAAGATGTGTGAGTCAGAAGAGGAGCAGCATGTGGAACGGACCATAAACTACTGACAGCAAAAATGGGCATTAATTGAAAACATAACAAGATCCCCTCTACAGAAGAATCGTTGAACACTATAAGAGAAAAACAATACAATATAGACCTACTCCAAGAACAATCAATAAGATAACTATACCAACAACAAGACTGTATGGGAGCAACTGTATGGGAGTTGCTCCCATACAGTCTTCGTAGACACACTGTCTCAAGACTAGCAACTTCAACGTGGAGTCATATGCCGCCATGTTACCTAATCCAACGGTAACTTTAACATCCTAAACCATTATAAGAAAATTTGTAAACTAAATGTAATTAATTATTTGTTAACGGGTTTTTACCCATATATTTAGTGGCTACATTCATGTACTCTTAGACACTGATGATGGAATATGGATTCCGAAAACGTTTTGTCTTTTTAACTTAGCCCGTTTGGGTCTAAATATATACCTTTTACAAAGGATTTTTAATAAATTTTTTAATAGAATTTAGATACGGCAACATCGAAAAAATATACGAGCATATAAAGGCGAGTATAAAACAAGCAGCATTCGAAGCCCTTGGAGAAAAATAACCTATAACAAATAAACAACACTAATATGAATTAAATGAACCAACAAAAAGAATAATTGAAGAAAAAAGCAACTATACAGAAAACGGCTGATTACCAACAACGATGAAGTTTATAAAGAATATAGAGAAAAAGATAGAGAAGTGAAAAACAGATAACACAAAAAAATAATGAAGAATGGGAAAGAACCTGATTAAATATTAAAACATACATAAGAGGTACAAGAACTTCAGAGTCATGGAAAGTACTGAGAAGATTGAAACAAAACTCAAAGAGAAAATTAAATTGGGAAATATACAGAACAAAGAATGGAAGGACTATTACAAGGAACTACAACGAAGAAAACAGGCTAAGACGAAGCAGATCCCCACAACAAGAAATAGAAATAACAGTTAGGGAAATGAGAACGGCCATAAAAGCAATCAAAAATAAGAGCACCGGGATCTGGAGGCATCTCACCTGAGCTTATAAAATGCGTCTCAAAAAAATTACACCGGATGATACAATGGATATTTCAGAAAGCTATAAATGGAGAACAGCTCCCAAAGGAATGGACGAAGGTATATATGACATCTATATTTAAGAAAGGAGAAAGAAAACGATGCGAAAACTACAGAGGAATAAACGTAGTATCATCAATAGGAAGATTATATGGAAAGATACTGCTAGAAAAGATAGAGCAAGCGATTAAAGGCAAAATCGGGGAGAATCAGGCAGGCTTCGCGGCAGGAAGATCATGCATAGACCACATATATATACTGGAACAACTGTTGGAAAAGAAAAAAGCAAAAAATAGAGATATACATTTGGCATTTGTGAACCTGAGAGAGGCGTATGACTCTGTACCAAGGTCAGAACTATGGGAGGCAATGTTCAAATTAGAAATACAGACGGAACTCATAGAAGCTACAAAATCTCTGCATAAAGAAAATAAAGTGTCCATTGAAATGGGAACAATATTCGTAGGAGACTTCACCACAACAAAAGGGCTTCTGCAGGGTTGTTCCACATCTCCAACCCTATTCAAAATATACTTAGAGAAAGCCTTGACTACATGGAAAAGAAAATGCGAAGGCATGGGAGTACCGGTACGGAATGAATACCTATAAACGTTAAGCTTTGTAGACGATTAAGTAGTGATCGCACAAGACCAAGACGACCTCAAGTACATCATTAAGAAACTACAAGAAAAATATACCAAGGCTGGCCTAGATATTAACCTCCGGAAAATAAAGTACTATATACAAGTGAAGAAGACATAGAAGATCTACAGATTGATGACAACGTAATAATCAAAGGAAAGGATAAATTCAAATACTTGGGGTTTATAATCACGAAAAAGGCAACAACGAAGAAATTACGCAAAGATTAGGACAAACAAGAACAGCAATCCGACAACTTCAGTATGGTGGGATATACACCTAAATATGATGACAAAAACACAGACAAAAACAAGAAAAACAGCAGTCAGATAGACAGCAGTTCTTTTATACAGGTATATATATATATATATATATATATATATATATATATGATTTCAGTTGTTTTCCGGGTTTGACTACTCCGCGTTAAGTAATTTTGGTTTTTAGAAAAACCATTGTTTGCACAACATGCCATCAACACAGGACACAAAATCGACTTAAATGGAACAACAATGCTAGCCAATATCGAAAATAAGGCCAAACGTGTAATCAGGGAAGCCATAGAGATCGAAAAACATCCAAAAAATTTAAATACCAGAGACGATGCCCAAAGACTCCCAAATACGTGGAAATCAATTCTACAGAAAAACGTAGAAATTAAAATAGCGAAGAAGACCCCGCCCACTCTGCGCACAGGACCAATAACAAGAAGCGCTTCAAGGTATTTAAACTTAGCGAGCAGCGACCGAGAAATCAGTTCTCCTGAAACATCAAGACGAAGCAGAACTAATCTGACTTGACAATGGCAAGTGTGACCTTGCCGAAACGTCGTCAAAACAATGGTTTTTCTAAAAACCAAAATTACTTAACGCGGAGTCAAACCCGGAAAACAACTGAAATCACTTATAGCTCCCGCGGAAGTTTCAAATCCAATATATATATATATATATATATATATATATATATATATATATATATATATATATATATATATATATATATATATCAGTATGAATCCCACGCCAAAAATATGTTTATTTTTATCTCCGCTGTAGTAGAGAGTGTAATCTTTTTTTTTCTAGGCTAGCACTACCTGTCCACCTGATTTCTTGAAGTGCTAAATGTCTGCTGAATATTCATTAAGTGTATTGGACAGACTTCTTAGTTTACCTGCACTATACAGCGTATGCACATTCCAAGTAAATAAACCAATACCATTAACCTTATTTCGTTTGCCAAGCCGTCAACAAAAAATCCGCCCGGCTGATTGTTTTGAAGTTTCCGTAACAAAAGAATTTTTACAGGAGGGGGGTGTTAACCCACTGCCCAACTCCCAACCTGGAGGACCAGTTCACCCGCTCTTGTCAGTTGCCGACCCAACCTTCCACTCTGGTTGGATACCGGATCTCCAGTTGGGTTGCTCGGCTTAACAAGGGACACCAATGTGAAGGTGAGAGTTGGAGTTGAGTAGAAGAGGCTAAGTGGAGTAAACTGGAATCAACTCCATATTTTCGCATCCTACTCCTTTGTCCTCCACAAAATATCGAATAAAAGTTTTAAATGTGAAAATTGATCAAACTGTTTTAAAAAAAAAATTAAAACACGATTATCTCAAAACTGTTTTTTTTTTTAATTAGTGGTATGTTTCGCTTGTAAGCCGACATAATTAAAATGCATTGGTAAATAAATAAGCTATTTGTTTTAAGATGCGATGAGGCGGCGCTTTCCATTGTTCTAATGGTATACCTCCAGGACCAGGAGATCTGTTTTTTTTTTATATAGCTTTTAAGGCTTTCTTAACTTCCTCAGTAGTGACCGATTCTATATTGTATCTTTTGTTTAAAGTTGATATTGCAGTTTCGAAAAAATTTTTGCATTTTTTACTTCATTTTTAACCATGTTATACACTCTGAAATTTAGGTTTTTCGATATTTCGGTTAATTTATAGCCAATCATCTCTTTTACAGTATATTTTTTTTCTTCTATCATATGGTCTGTGTATAAATTAAACCGATCAATCTTATGTCACTGTGGTTACTACTTTATCGCCATAACTCTCCAAGACCAGATCACTTTCTTTTTCTCTAACTCGTCGATTTGGATTTCACGTTAAGTATATGTTAGCATATGTTCCTATTATTTAAGTGTATTACCTACAAATTTTCTGCCTTGTGTTAGACGATTATTCTCTCGTTCAACGGCGTCCAAGATTTTACGATTTTATGAGCTTTGTACGTATTGCTATAGAGACACCACAAAAATCTTAATCACTCAATACTTTTTGCTTAAAGACTTATCATTTACAAGAGTTTAATTCGAAGATTGTATTGTAATCATTCACTACTTTAGGAGCATTTTATGGACTGTTATAGAGATTCCCGGTTTATTCCGTTTGTTTTTCTCCATTCCACTATAAAACTGGAATTTTTATCGATCTCTGTTCCATTACCAGAATTTTAATAACCCAATACTTAGACCTTTAATACTTGCTTTTTTCTGGTGAATTACTTTGAACGGTTTAATTTTTTAAATTTTATAACTTTAAATCAACTCTCCATATTCCTTAGTTTCATACTGATGAGTCTGCCATAATATTTGTCTGCTTCATTTGATAAATTTTTATTTTTTTTTTTAATCAGTGACTTTGTCGATCATTTTGATGGATAAATAAATTAAAAATAAGTACTAGCACGAACAATTATTACAAACAATGTGGTGACGTCAGGCGATACGGTTGACGGTTTCTATCTAATATTTTCTGTGTTGCGCTAGGTGTATTACTTAAAATAATGAGTACCCGATAAAGGTGTTTGTTTAACTCGTAATACTATCATCTCTATGATGATCTAACGGTTGTCAAAGTCATATTTACTCATGCTACTCTGGTTTGGTGAAGTAAAAATCGGCAAAAGTCAAATATATAGTTGCATATAAAGAGCAAAAACTCGCTTGTCTAGGAAACACGAGAGGAAGGCTTGTATTCTCCTTCTTCTTCTTTAAGCAAGTGTCAAAGACATGATGGCTGCAAAATAAGGTTTCTAATGCTCTCTAAATATCATTATAAACACAAATGAAACTAAATCACTCAATTCGCTAAAGGTGTCCTCACTTTTAATATGGAGTCATAATATATGTAGGGGACGTATTAATAGTATATTGTCATAATACTAAATAATATCAATAGCTTCTTCTTCTTCCCTCTAGCACTACAATCCGGAGTGGGTCCTCGCTGTCTTAATAATTTGCTGCAATATTGTCTCTCCACTGCATCATTGTTCTTTCTAGCAGTCGCTTTCTTTGCGGATTATCTTCTTAGACCAGTTTTACGACATGCTGATCTTGTCTCTGAAATGACCTCCCATCTTAATCCTTCTGCCTGTTTAGTATATTTGGCTGGTTATATAATTCTTCCAATTCTCGTTTTTTTTTCTGGAAGCCGTCTGTTATGATCAGGTCGTGCTGCAGCCAATTGGCTTATTGTACAGCTTCCATGAGTTTATGATATCAATTCCAGAATTCTGGAACCCTGTACCAGCTTATACAGATCGAGTGGATGGATACCATATATATTTGGAGTCATTTAGTTGTCTCCAAAAATTTTTTGCGCCTTGCGACTCTGAGCTGACTCCTGCTTGTTTTCCGCAGTGCTTCAGCCATATTAGCACATGTCCGTCCAATATACATATTTTATATGTTTGACCGAGTATATTTTCTCAGTGAGTTGTGTTGGCTTCGGATCCAGGCTTTTTTTCGCTCGCGGACAATGCTTTTTGGCACTCTTCTGGCAAGTGCATCATCAGCTCTTTCATTTCCATATATGTCCGATGATCTGGAACCCATACCAGTTGAACACCGTTATGTTCCGCCAGTTTGTCTGGAGTTCATGTCGACATTCCCACACAAGCCTAGAGTCTAACTTAGAACTTACGAGAGCACCAATGGCTGCTCGGCTATCTGTGTATATATTGGCCCGTTTCAGGTCGAAAGCCCTCAAGTTAATTTCTGAAGATTGGAATAATCTCTGCCTGAAATACAGAGGTATATTCTCCTACTGGAGTAGAAATGTTGAAATTTCCAATGATGCATATGTAATTGTGGGTTTTACCACCATGTTATACATCCAATAAGCATGTATGGTCTTAAACCACACATTTTCCATGAATGCGTCTGGCTACCATGTCTTTACCATGAATAACGTGTATAATTTAGACTTAGATGACTCAATCCCTCTAAATTCCTCCCTTTGGTAAATTTAGAATTCCATTGAATTCTATTAAATTCCATTCTGTAACTACAGTCAGAGCTTGATGTATTCTGGCTCTGACTGTGCCATTAAATTTATTGTGGATAAATGAAACCGTCGTGGAACATGTAGATGAATTCGTCTATCTGGAGCAAAATGTAAAACTAAATAAAGAAAACCAGACAACGGAAATAAGTAGAAGTGTAAGAATGGGATGGGCTAGCTGCCTTTGGAAAGCTGTCTTTGTACTGACAAATAAAAAAATAACTCAGAAACTTCGATCTAAAGCATTTAATTCTTGAGACCTCCCCGTACTCAACACATGGAGCTCAAACATGGAGATTCACCAAAGCAAATTTCGAAAAAATGAGGAAAACTCAAAGAGCCATGGAACGACAGATGCTGGGAATTTCACTTCGGAAACTTCAAACTAATTCATCAATTAGAGAGGGAACAAAAGTAAAAGACTTTGAACAGGCGGCTTCATTGAAATTGAAGTGGCCTGGACAGGACGAATGTCTCAAGGATAGTAGATGGAACATAGAAATAGGGAGTTGGAGACCTTATGAAGCGAAGAGATCACGATCGTATTAAGATTATTGCAGGATCAACATGAAAACGTCTGAGACGAGAGAGAGAGAAGCATTGAAGGAAGTGGGATAGACTTAGAATAAAAACAATTACAGAATAGGATAAAATTACATAAAAGTACAGAAAGGTTAAAAATCGGTAAACTGAAGAAGAATAGAAACAATACTGAAGTTATTATTAGATGAAATAATCAATAAAGGAATCCCATATATAAAAAAGGGAGTCAAACGAATATCGAAAATTACCGACCAAAATTTTAACAAAACGCCTAACTAATAAGGTTGACTTCTATCAACCTATAGAACAGGCTGGATTTAGAAAACATTTTAGCTTCATAGGTCACTTGCACACCATAAGAACGCTAATAAAGATATTTACGTGGATTTCTAGAAGGTGTTCGACACCATAGAATTATGGGCGCTGTTAAGAGTTTCTATAAAACACAAGAATCGATTATAGATACAAAGACATATCCGAAAATGGAAGGAAGGTGAGACAGTACCTCGAGGGCAAGTTTCTTGCCCTCAAAGATATTTTTAAGAAACTACAATAAAACACAAAACGTCTAAACAGCGATAGAACACATTTAAACTACTTTAAGAATAGAATTTATTGTCTATATTGATAGTAAATCTAAATATTAATCCAAATATTTTCTATTTTACTATAATATCATGAGTGTTACCTTTTTCTTTTATAATTTACTGTTACAGTAATACTAGTGATTTTCTTTTATGAAAGTCTTCTCGGAACTCCACCTAATAAATACACACAATAATGTTTTTAAAGTTTAAGATGTCATCTACCGATTTGAAGGGAGATCCAATTTCAATTAGAGTTTTTTTACCATTACAAAAACAAAATCTTTGTATAAATTTTTATAACTTATGCTTTGTCAACGGCTGCCGATTTGGAGTTCGGAATTGGCCTGGAGCCAATTTTATAAGTGTGGTTAATTTCCATTCTGTATTAATTACAAAAGTAAAATGCCACAGAAAATACCTATAGAACAATATTAATGAAAATTATAATATTGTAGGAGAAGCCGACTAAAAGAAATAAATGCTTGAAATAATATTAAGAGATCATGGGCAAATGGAGGAAATGTAGTAAGATATTCAAGGTCAAATAATATAAATTGTGACTAAGGCCACGTTCATAATGACACTCTGTATTGCACGTTTTTTATAGTATTCGATGTTGAATGTTTAAAAAGCAGGTTCACACGAACATCATTAATTGCACTTTTATATTGGTATCAAAGATGCTATCGGCTTCAGCGTAGATATAACAGCACATTTATTTTGGTTTTATTCAATGAATCGTAAAGGTGGATGTACAAAAACGTTTAAAAATATTTAAAAATTAATCAACCGTTATCCATAGTTGAAAGATTCAGTCGCATGCATTTCTTTGAAAAATAATTCAATAACAAATTATTATTTAGTTGCTTCCCAATAAAAAACGCCCGTGTGAATTCCAACATGTAATATTATAAATATATGCTACTACAAAGCGAATACGTTGCGATTCATTCGATTTGCTTGACAAGTGAGTCTGTTGGTATTCAACTAAAAAGTGCATCCGATTTTTTGTAGATCGAGCCTCTTGTTGTATTTTTATTAATTCTAATTTATTGTCTTTATTATTTATCAAAGGTTCTCTATTTATAACACTTACAGTTTAATTTAAAGTGTATTTATACTAATTTATCTTACACTAATAATTACATAATTTATTTAAAATACGAGCGTTACATTTAAAAACCCGCTGCGATATTATCTTCTGACTAACTGTTTTCTACAAAAAGGTTTCTATTTATATATCTCATGCCGTTATTCGAGAGTTCCGGCGATTCCCTTTGTCTAGACTAGAAGGTCAATCGGCCGGGTCTTCATTCGACCGGTTTCTGGAACCTTCGAATCGTAGGGGACCGACCGTTTCAGGTAGATATTAGCTGGAATTTCTGCCAGCTAATAAAATCTAGAACATAAATGAGAATTAAAATATTTACGAGACATATTTATCGTAACATTGCCCCCTTTTAAAAGATGGTTGCTCCTGGAACCTTATCGGGATTGGAACTGGAACGGCATGCTGGTATCGGCAACTGGACCCTCTTTTACAACTTCCAGTTGTATAAAAATGACAAGGGGCGGTTTTCTCTCCGCACCAGTAACTATGCGGATTGCAACAGACTACCACCTGGACTTCGGGGTCTTTAAAGATCTCCTCGACCATATTTCGGATAACCCTCCAAATTGGCGGCACTCCAACTTTGGCATGGCTAACTTTTGCACGTCGAACTCTAGTACGTGCTCTCTTAATTGAAGCAAGGCTTCCCATACATCCCGGTAGTAGTTGATCACGGGCAGTGTCTTTTGTTACTAGGTAGAAAAGGTAACGTAATGCATCTTGGAGTTTCAAGGCTTTTCCGGGAACTGGCACTTGGCATTGAAGTTCTTCAACTCGACCGAAACTACTTCGAAAGACGGATGCCTACCCTGGTGCATCTTTGATACTGGCCGGAATGGTAAGGGCCAGTGAGTAGTCATCGGGAAGCGCGAGTAGATCTTGCCTTTCTTCATTGGTAACACCATGTCTTGCTTTACCGGTACTTCCATAGGCACCCATGAATTCCTCAAACGTGAGGTCGGACACATCTTAGACTTGGTTTACTTCCACTTCTTCGTCTACGTCGTGGCCACTTTCGAAAGACGCCAGCCGGTTATGGTTTACTATCATCGGCTTTCCCCTCGGAATCTTGCTTATTCCGTAAATGACATCATTAATCTTCTCCATAATGAACCTTCCCAAAACTGCTGCAACTTGGGAGAACAACATTCGTCCATTCTTCTTCGTAATTCGGTCACATAATCTTCACCTGCTACATCTTCTCCAGGTCGACACCCAAACTCTAGATCACAAGGTTGTCGCATCTCGCGTTCGAATAGGACTCTCGCTGGTGTCTGGCCTGTCAATTACCGGAAGATATTGGTCCCAGTCTCGCTGATGATCGGACACCATCTTTGTCAAAGACTTGACAACTGTCCTATCTACTTGCCCTGTCATTTGTTCTACCATGCCATCCGATTGCGGATGATATGCTGTAGTTCTTGTTTTATTTATGCCTAGTCTATCACATATTCCTTGGAATAGATCGCTTTCGAAGTTCCTGCCTTGGTCACTATGGATCTCCAAAGGCACTCCAAATCGGCTGATATATTCTTGGATCAATTTATCTGCAACGGTGGCAGCCTTCTGGTCTGGAAGTGCGTAAATCCTGACCCACTTAGTGGAGTAATCCATTACTACCAACATGTACTTGTCTCCATTTTCACTTTCTAGAAATGACCCAGCAATGCCCAAAGCTATTCTTTCAAACGGGCTTCCAACATTATATTGTCTCATAGGAGCTCTTTTTTTTCGGTAAGACCCGTTACTCGTAGCACACATAGTACATTTCTTACACCAGTCTTTTACGTCGTTGGAACTGTTCATCCAATAAACCCGTTCCCGAATTCGCTGAAAGGTCTTTTTTACACTAAAATGCCCTCGTGATGGACTGTCGTGTAACTGACGAAGTACTTCGGCTATTCTGCTCTTTTGGATCACCAACTGTCTTCTCTTCTCCGAACCGTCATCATTTTCCAGGACTCGTTTCAGCAAGCCATCTTCCATGATAAATGAATCCCATTGGGACCAATACGTCTTAACTACTGAGCATAGGTTTGATATTTCTTGCCAAGGTGGTCGACGGTTTTCCTCTTTCCATTTTCGGATTTTCTGTATAACTGGATCTCTTTCTTGTTCTTCCCTTATCTTAGTAGGCGTTCAGTCGTCGTTGACCATCGTCGTTCTTAACACTGCTGCTTCCTTGGATTCTGTTTTGTTGCAGTGGGAACATTCTGCTGGGCATGGCTTTCTGGAAAGAGAATCAGCGTTTCGGTGGCTAACTCCGGCCCAGTGCTCAATCTTGAAATCGTTCTTGGAGTCGTTCGATCCACCTGGCTATCTGACCCTCTGGATTTTTAAACTGCATCAACCATTTAAGGGCGGCATGGTCGGTTCGGATTAAAAACTTCCTTCCATAGAGATATTGATAAAAGTGCTCTACTGATTTCACTACTGCCAGAAGTTCTCTTCTCGTGACGCAATAATAACGCTCACGTTTTGAGAGAACTTTACTAAAATATCGAAGGACTCTTTCCTGTCCTTGAATCTGAGACAGCACTCCATGCACTGAGTTAATGGTCTATTGCATTTACCTTTGTAAATTCCACGAGGATTTTTTATTACTGATGTCCTTCTAGTGTTTTTCTGTGGCCAAACAATGATTTTAACAACTTTTTATTAAACTGATGATGGAATGATTTAAATTTCGAAAAGATCTTTAAAAATAAAGTTTTAAGCTTTTAATAAGCACTTTTTTTCTACCTTGATACACACGAACACCACGTGCTTCGATTACAAACGTTTTCTAAATGTTTCAGATGGTCTTCAAATGTCTCCCCCAAGACAATTATGTCATCTAGATAAACTAGGCATATTTTCCAAGATAACCCTCTTAACACATTTTCCATAAGCCTCTCAAATGTCGCAGGAGCATTACAAAGTCCAAATGGCATAACGTTGAATTGCCATAATCCAGATCCTGTGGTGCAGGCTGTCTTTTCTTTATCTACCGGGTCCATTTCTACCTGCCAGTATTCAGACTTCAAGTACAAAGTAGAAAACAATTTACTTCCAGCCAATGTGTCCAATGTGTCGTCAATCTGAGTCAGAGGATCACTATCTTTCTTTCGTTCTATCACCCTGTCTTTCTTCATTTCCTGAACAATCGTTTCAGCTTCCTCTCTTTTCGCCTGTGGTAGTCGTCGAGCTGTTTGACGAATTGGCTTAGCATTACCAGCATCAATTTTATGCTTAACAACGGTAGTTCCGGTACGAGACATATTTATCGTAACACTCTGAACCGTTCTATATGTAATGTATACTCCACTATGTTTGTCGTTAAGCTCGAATATTGAAAATGAAATAGAACAACAGAAACGTAAATAAGAGATAAAAAAAGAGGTAACAAAGAGTAAATAAGTGCACTAAGAGAAAGATGAAGATAACGCGATCGTTATAAAATATATTTTTCATAACAATCTTCAAAATTTTTCGATAAAAAATTTTTTAAAACAAATTTTATTTCTTCAAAAATTAAAAACCATATCAAAACATCAAACTTCGAAACCGAAAAAGTAAAAACGGTAAAAGTCAAATCAAACAATTTGATCTTGTTAAATAAGCTTGAGATAACACTAACTCAGTTTGTTTTGTAGCAAAAACAATGGAAAGGACAAATAATCATGGTAACTGTTATCTGTACGATAGATTATTTCACCAAAAACGCATTTAGATATATATATATATATATATATATATATATATATATATATATATATATATATATATATATATATATATATATATAATATATATTCAGCAAGTGAATGCAGAGGTTTATTCGGTCATTATTTATGTTGCCAAAAAAAAAAGAAGTAAACTACTTCATTTAAATATTTGAATACGTTTCGTTTTTTTTTTCAATTTCAAAAGCTTCCTCAGTTCACTACAAAATAATGATGAAGTTTATAAGTAAATGACTACGATGAGTACGTACTTACAAAACAATTTGTAGTTTTTGCGGATGTTCTAAAAACTGAAGCTTAAAACTTATACAGGGTGAGTCACCACTAACGAGACGGTAGATTACAGCGAAACGGTAAAAGATTTTGAAAAAATTTTAAATCTATAGTATGTAGATTGATAAAGGCTACATTTTAAAATTATTCCGAAATATACACGGTGTCACAAAAAAGTACGGCGTTTCAAAGTTATATTTTTTCTTATGGAACACCCTGTATTTTACTGGATTTTCTAATTGTCTGCAAAAAATAAGGTATAGTTTCATAAGACTTCCCTATACATATGTACAGAGTGTTCTGAGTTATGTCGGATTTTCTTAAAATGTTAAACTTTAACGAGGACTTATTCGTAATTTATTTAAGCAATTCTAATGAAATTGCTCATACATCTAAATAGCTGGATAATGGTCGAATGTATTTCATGATTAATTATTAAAGATTTATTTACAGGGTGTTCAAAATTTGCAGTTTCATTATTTTATTATTCAATGTGTAATATAAGGCATATTTTAAATGGAACACCCTGTATATTAATAAATTATTAAATTTAAAAAAATGAATGATATACGGATATCCTATAACTAGGACTGAAAGTTTTGAATTAAATTAAAATTTTGTTAAACGGAAATCGATTTCAAATATTTATAATTGTTACTTTCGATTTTTAAACCTATCATATTGACATATTGTTATAAACGAAACCAGTGTAATTGTAAATAAATTACTTGTAAATAAATTAAAATTTTTATGTCTTTGGATTTGTATTAGTTGAGAATAGGATAATTGGTATTAAAATATGATGAAAAGAAAATAAAACAAATTGTTGAAAATCTGATGTTTTTTAGATTTTTTACGATTCATCAAGTGAAAGGCAACTGCGCAGAGGTTACAGTTTTCAAAAATATTAACGTAGATATTAACGTTATGTTAAATTTTTTGTATTATTTTAAGTATTAAAATAAGTTTAATATTTAAATAAAAATAAAACTGTAAAATACTATATCTATTTCTTTGAAGTCATAATAATAGATGTACCTATAACTTCTTACGTGCTTACGAGCACACTCTTTTTTTGAAAACAATTAATACACAACGAAACAGAAAGAATTTTAATAAAACAAATAATACAAAATGAATAATGGACATAAATAATACAAAATAATCCAAAACTTACTATAAGTAAAAAATGTTCAGGTATGTAACAGGTGTTCAAATTGCTTGACATCTTGTGAAATACAACAGGCGATTCTATCTTCGAATGATTTATTTATATTATTTAACATAGCAGGAGTTATTGAAGCAAACGCGTGTGTTATTCTTAATTTCATGTCATCTCTAGTAGTAGGAAGTGTAGCATATACAATCTTTTTATAGAACCTAATTTAAAAAAATCCATCTTGGTTAGTCCTGGTGACCTAGGGGGACAATTATATGAATCACCTCTACCTATCCATCTGTTTGTAAATTTTCTGTTAAGGTAGTTCCTAACATCACGTGAGAAATAAGCAAGAGCTCCGTCCAACTGGAGCCACATTTTTGTTCGTAGGCTGAGTGGAAGGTTCTGAAACAGTGTAGAAAAATCTTGTTTTAAAAAATTTAAGAAATGTGTCTCTTTGAGATGTCCGTCAAAAAAATACGGGCCGATAACGTACTCGCCCATAATGCCGCCCCAAACAGTACGAAATAAATAATTATTTTCTGTGTCATAATAATGAAAATTATGTCTATTTACTAGACCATTTTAATGAAAAGTCGATTCATCTGTAAATAATACATTTAAAAAAAATCAGGATCTTCTCCAACTTGATCTAAAGTCCATAAACAAAAATTTAAACGGTTACCATAATCTTGTTCTATCAAATGCTGGTGAAGTTGAATGTGATACGGATGAAAGTGGTTGGTCTTAAGTATTCTACATACATTAATTTGACTAATTTCTAATTCACAAGAAATTTTTCTTGTACTTGGGTTTTCCGTAACAGAAAGCGGGATATTGACTTCGTTAACGTTCTCACCAATAACTGATTTATTTTTATTTACCTTCTTGTATGCAACATTACCAGTAGCACGGAATCTATTAAGCAATCTCTCAAAAACTTCATTTTGTGGGTGTCTTCTATCAGGATACTTTTGAACATAAACTTTAGAAGCTAAGAGACAATTTTCCAAACATTCCCCAATGCAAAGTAAATGTCGACACTTTCATGGATAGCGTAATTCTTCATTTTTAGGAACAATGAAAGTTAAATATTACACACGAATGTTTATATTTTGACAATTACCAGACCGTAATGTAAGAAAATGACAATGTCATGTAATGACATTAACTAACTATATCTTTTGTCTTAAAATCAATATACCGATGAAGAGTTTAAATAATTGTAAATTACGCAAAAACTATGAGACTTAAGTATAGGACATCTTTATTCCATTCAAAAGAGGAAACTTTTTAGTATTACGATTAATTAATATCTGGTGTTCAATTTAAAATAAGCCTCATATTAGATATTGAATAATCCAAAATTGAAACTAAGTTTTTAACACCCTGTAAATAAATGTTTAATAATCACTAATGGAATAAATTTAACCATTGCCCAACTATTTCGCTGTAAGAGAAAATTTGTTATAATTGCTTAAATAAGTCGAGAATGAGTCTTCTTTAAAAAAAATTGTTTGCTTATGATGCAGTAAGTTGTGGTTTTTGTATTATTTACGTTCATTTTGTATTATTTTGTATTATTTGTTTTATTAAAATTCTTTCTGATTCGTATGGATCAGAATCAGATCATGTATAAATATAGTATTTTACAGTTTTATTTTTATTTAAATATTAAACTTATTTTAATACTTAAAATAATACAAAAAAATTAAACATAACGTTAATATCTACGTCATTTTTGAATACTGTAACCTCTGCGCAGTTGCCTTTCACTTGATGAATCGTAGAAAATCTAAAAAACATCAGATTTTCAACAATTTGTTTTATTTTCTTTTCATCATATTTTAATACTAATTATCCTATTTCCAACGAACACAAATCCAAAGACATAAAAAATTTAATTTATTTGCAAAAAATGTATTTACAACTACACTGGTTTTGTTTATAACAATGTCAATATGATGGGTTTAAAAATCGAAAGTAACAATTATAAATATTTGAAATCGATTTCCGTTTAACAAAATTTTAATTTAGGGCAAAACTACTATCAGTCCTAGTTATAGGATATCCTTATATCATTCGAAAGAGAAAAAATTTTTAAATTTAATAATTTATCGGAGGCCTGCAACAACAAAATGAACATAGTAAACTGTCTAGTAAAACCAAAATAACGCTAAAACAAAGACGGGGAATAAAATCTAGTAGCAACACACAGATAATACAATACACAGAACTTTATAAGACAATAAGGAAAAGTATTAAGGAAGACAAGAAAATACAATGAAAGACTGATAGAAAATGTAATCTAAAACAGAAAAAAGTATTAGAAAACAAGAAAAGTATTAATCGTTGGCAAGAATTAAATCTTAGCTCTTAAGAAACGAAAACAACAGAATTGCATACAGAAATGAAATAATACAATTCGTGACTAAATTCTACAGCGAACTATACAAAGACCCTGAAACACTTAAAGAAGCAATTAGTAACCACGAAGATGTACCAGAAGTCCTTCCGAAAGAAATAGAATAAACAATTACAAAAATGAAAAGTGGTAAAGTAGCTGTAATAAATGGCATAACAGTGGAACTGCTTAAATATGTTGGCAAAAAAACCTGGAAAATCTTATCGGGTCTATTTACGAATAGTGTTGCCCAAATGCAAGACCAAGACGAGACTTAGACAGTCTTGGTCTTGGTCTTGCGCCAATACACCTGGTCTTGGTCTTGGTATTGCACTCCCGGTCTTGGTCTTGCAGCAAGAGTCTTGCAAGTCTTGCAGGTCTTGCAGTTACCCATTAGCCTATTGCTATTTATAAACGTTACTTTAGATCATAGAGCAACGTAACAGAGCAAGTACAATTTAAGCTTGAATAACCATAGCCATAATAAAGATCAACCAAATTAATAAATGTCTAAAGAACTGACACCCAGTAGGGTTTGAAGCATAGGCACGGATCTAAGCGGTCCGTGCCTATGCTCTGATTAACTCAGCTATCCACCATGCCCCACGGAAGTCAATCTGTTTCTTAATAAACGTTTTTATTATTTAATAGGCTTACATGTGCTGAAACATGGTTAAAACACACAAAAAAACAAATTAATGACATAAACTTGACTATATTTTAATGAACATTATCTGCCTAGAAAGGGATTGATCGACCTCCCATCGTATATGAAATGAAAATCTTAAAAAAGATTGGTATGTGGCAAAAAATCCACATACGTGTATCAAGGGTACAGATTTTGTAGGTGATCTCCACCTAAAATGACCAAAAACTCATCAAATTTGCTTTTAGGTCTTTTAGATCTATGACTCCAACTCTCCTTACTCCGACTAGAACTATTTGAATCACTCATGTCAAATTCGTAACTCATGTCAAATTGTAAACTTCTCACTGATCACCGAGAACAAAGGATTAGATAAAAAACAATTATTGCATTAGATTTGAAGGAAAGCTTGATTGAGAATGAAGTAGTGATGTCGAAAAAGTAACTACTCGTTACTTTATACTCGTTACTATCAAATACCCTAAGTACCGAATAAAAAACCGAGAATTATTATGGGTACTTCATTACTTTAAATATATGGGTATTTTGTTTACACTGTAATCGGCATTATCTCTTTGTTTGTTTATCTCGTTACTTTTGAATAGTAGCCGTATTCTTTCAGCAAATTTTGAATGATATTGCATACTCAGCAGAAAAGACATTTAGTCTTAGGCCGATAAGATTTGTGGTATTTAAATTCCTCGTAACTAAATTATAAGAAAACAAATATGCTAACCTCATTATTTTTTTTATCAGCTAAGGTGACACATTTTTAAAATGTTTCGATACGATATTACTGTCGGCATCGCAAAGCAAAGATATTATTTTATAATTAGAAGGGGCTATTCTCAAAATCTGGACAATTAATTTCAGAGCGAAGAAGTAATGTGCTGGGAAAGAATGTACAAAATATTTTATTTTTAAATTGTAATTATGACCTCTGAGTACGTGTCAAATTTTTAAGTGTTCTTGTAATGAACATTTTAATTCGCTATGTATGTTTATGGTATTTTTCGTAATGCACAAGTCAAATTTTCCAAATTTGTGTTAATACTTCTTTGCGTCTCATAGAGTCTCTAAGCATACACCCGAACTAGTATACTCCCTAAAACTACACTCAGTCCTAACTGCAAGACGCAAGAGTCTTGCAGGCTTAGTCTTGTTCTTGCTCAAGTCTTGCACGGTTAGTCTTGGTCTTGCAAAAATTAGGTAGTCTTGGTCTTGGTCTCGGTCTTGCAAAAATGCAAGAACAAGACCAAGACCGATTTTGGGCAACACTATTTACGAACTGCCTACGTTCAAGATGCATACAAGACCACTAGAATACAACCATAATTATCATTCATAAGAAAGGTAGCAAAGATATACCAAGATATTCACAGAAATCATCAACAACAGATTAACAAATGAATTAGATTCTGCACAGCCAAGAGAGCAAGCTGGTTTCAGAAGTGAATTCAGTACCTTGGATCATATCCATACACTTCGACAAGTAATGAGTAGAGCGAAAAAATATGAAATACCGCTAGCATTAACCTTCATAGATTTCGAGAAGGATCTCGATTCTATATATTCCAAGGCAGTAACAGAAGCTTTGGAGATAACGCAAACAAGGAGAATCAAAATCACCAAAGCTCTCCACTGCAACTCTAGACAATATATTCAGCAAAATGAACTGTCAGTACAAAGGCCTACCCATTGATGACCTCAGCCATAAGATTTGCAGACGACATCGTTGTGATTGCTAATAATCCAGCAGAACTACAAGAACTGATCAGCGACCTAAATGCAGCTAGCAATGAAGTTGGCCTAAAAATGATCTTGACAAAAACAAAATCATGTACAACGAGCTAGTGGATGTCCAAGATGTAATAATAAACAACATTGCACTTGAGACAGTAGACGAGTATGTATAACTGGGACAATTAATACATAAATCTGGCTCCTTGCTTCCAGAAATCAATAGAAGGATGAAACTGGCTTGGGCATCTTTTGGTAGAAATCCAGTAATATTCGAATTGAAGATGCCACTCCACATGAAGAAAAAAGCATTCGATCAGTTTGTACTACCAAAAATGACGTACGGCTTTGAAAGTTGGACACTAAAGAAATATTTAATATCGAAACACAAAGTCACTCAAAGGTCAATGTATCAATGTGTCAATCACCGATGTACCTAATCCACAGAATTAAATCTTAATCAATGACAGTGAGCGGGGCATTTAGCGAGAAGAACGGACAATAGATGTTCCTCTAGAATTAGACTTTGGTATCCAAGAGGTGTCCAGAGACCAAGAAGACGGCGGGATGATTGAACTATGAATAAGCTGCTCACAATTTGCGTACAAGATCGAGGCTAAGTAAGTCACCAGTCAATTGGCAAAACAAAGCGACAATTGATAAACAATTTATTTACAACTCTTTATTTTAAAATAATCTTTTTGAAAAGATTAACAAACTTTTCTAGAGTAGAAATCGAAACGTCAAAAAACTAATGTAAAATGTAATTTTTATCACAATCAACTGTGGTTGAATGCTTTATAAATACACTATTAAATCGGTACTTGAAGTTACTGGTTATTCTTAAAACATGTTTTTTTCTGTTAGTTGATCTATCCACTCTATCCCTAATATTTTTTCTTGTATTTAATACATACATTCCCCTATAGTCGTCAAGTTAGTTTAGTTAGTTGTTCTTTTGTTGGATTTTCTCAAATAAATATACTATTCTATTACTATGGTCCGTTCATGCTAAACATATATTTATTATAATATAAATATTTTTTTATTCCTTTCTTCTGCTTATAAAGTTCTTTTATATTATTTAATTGTGTAGATTCAGTATATAATAAATATTGAGTACAGCTTATGTTGAATAAATATCCCATCTAGTTGTTTTACATTTTTACCATTTACACATCTGACAAAACATGTGTTGGTAAAAGACTGCGTATGGATTAGACTTTTGTTTAGTATATTCAAGCATGCATTGCCTTTTCACATCTGTTTGTCATCGGCACACATTCATCTTCAAATTAAATTTTTGTTTTCGATTTTCAAATTTTCGTTGTCCCTAGAAACAAGAAATTATTATTTAAAGAAAAACACGTTTTAGATGTCCCTAGAAACAAGAAATTATTATTTAAAGAAAAACACGGGTCAACAATAAAGGAGATAAAAGGTCAATGGGCGCAGGTGTAAAAATGTAATGTGGGTTGGGCTTATGAAAGAGAATTAAAAAAGATATAGGTATACCATATACCATAATCGATAGGAAGATACATAAAAGAAGATAATAGAGAATGATCTACATGTGACGAGAAAGAACGAACAATAATTAGAAAGTATCCAGGACATCAAAACTCGTCAAAATTTATTCTACTAGAACTAGAAGAGAATATTAATTACTAAATTCTGAAATAGAAATAATCTATAACAAGAAGAACTTGAAGACAATGATAAGTGAGAGAAAACTGGCAGCCTTGTATTTCTTCTTCTTCTTCTTTTTATGTAGACATGACTTTGTTTGTTTTTCAATATGCCTCCAGTAATTTGTTGTTCCATCGTTTTCGAGGTCTATATGATCGTTCCATTGTACTCTTCTATTTCTTACCCAGTTCTTGATGTTCTTCACCTTGCATCTACGTCGTATATCTTGTAAAAAAATCATTCTTAAAAAATGTCTCTTACAAAAAAAAAACAAATAGAATGGTGTATTTATGGTGTCTATAGCCCCAATACAAGCGATGAAAGTTGGTTCTTCTTCTCCAAGCGCCCAAATTGAAAGTTTCAACGTGAAATATGAAGAAACGAATTCTATAGCCCCAATACAAGCGATTGAAAGTTGGTTCTTCTTCTTCACGCGCCCAAATTGAAAGTTTCAACGTGAAGTATGAAGAAACGAATGAAACGAATAAATATGATACTAATAATTGTCTATTTGCTCAATACTATGTTGTAATAGTCACGTCCATTGTCAAATTAACACTACATATGTATTTCGTGGTACTAAAGTCTTTTTTTGTTCCAATTCTACTTAACACAATATCATTAGCATGAGTCACGGGTAGATCTAGAAGATTTCCTGTTAGCTAGTGTAGCAATAGTGAGAATAGATTATGAGGACTTAGAACTAAGTCCCCATGGAAACATATACTTATATGAAATTTCTGATACTTACACTACACTGTACACATATTTTAACCCCATCATATCGCTTGCTGAGATCAGTAGTGACGTAACTAAATGACGTAAAAATAGCCAATTCTGACTTTACTTACCAGATATTTTCCTAACCCTATTATTTTATTCAAAAAAATCCCAAACGAATAATATTTTAACTATTTCCTGATTTGTTTTATAAATAAAATATTTTGATTACGACTTTAATTTAATACAAAACGTAAAATGTTTGATGTAAAATCCAAATATTCTGTTATTTTGTCAAATCCTACCTACTATTAACTATCATGCTGATATATTTATTTTATTTAATATTTCATTAACTATTAACTTTATTAGAGGCATTTTATACCAAAATTCAGAAGTAATGTTTTTGTCCAATTTTCTTTCGTTGCTTGGAGTAATTGCGTTAAATCAGAATTATGTAGTTGATTTTTAAAATACGATTATCTCGAAAACTGTTAAGTTTTGATGTTATTAAAAAGTATACCTTTTTTTGTTAAAATAATGTATCTTTAATATTTTTTTATTACAAAAACCCGTAACTTGAAGAGCAAAAAAGTTAAGTGCAAATGTATGCCACATATGTGGCATATGTGGCGCCCTCTATCAGCTACATTAAAGTATGTATCAAGTTATAATTTCTGATGTTTAGTAGTACCCAGTTATGAATTTTGATACATAAATGTTTACAAACATGGAAGTTATAGCGAAAATTAAAATTTTAAATTTTCACTTTAACACCCTGTATCTTTCTTAATATCAACATTTTATTAAAGCAATTTGATTTAAATCGTAATATTTTAAAGTGTAGAATCTACGGTTTCTTTTTGTACAATTACTTAAGGACCACCCTGTAGTTATGATCAAAGTAGGAAAAATTACCCGGACCGTTATTTTTACAAAACTTCTTATACCAGCACAGAATTTAAAGAAGTTGTAATTCATCATCATCATGGCTTATTCACTCCTGGCGGAGTGTTTGCCGCCTTTTTGGGCTCTCTGATTCATTTATTGCGGAGAATCAGTCCGCTGTTGTTTTTTTTTATTATTATAGCAGCGTGTGTGACTTGGCCCAGTCTACAATTTTCCTCCATTCTTTCCGATCCTTACAGCGCTCCTTCCAATTGTAGATTCTCAGCTTCTTTATGTCTCCTAAGACTTAATCTCTCCATCTTGTTTTGGGTCTCCCCTTTGGTCTCTTTGCTGTTGGTCTCCATCCAGTTATTCGCTTTAGCGTAGAGTCTGGGTTAGCTCTTTCTGTGTGCCCCAGCCACCTGAGTCTTTGCGTCTTAACGAACTTGATTATGTCTTCATCCTAGATGACTTCTTTAATTTCTTCATTGGTTAATCTTCTAAATTCGCCTACACTTATCCTCACCGGCCCCATTATTCGTCGAATTATCTTTCTCTCTAAGATTTCTAACCTCATTTCATCTTTTTGTGTTAGGCACATCGTCTCTGCACCATAGGTGATCACTGGCCTGATTGCAGTCTTGTAAATTTTTAATTTGGTTTTCTTACCAATGTGTTTTTCTTTCAGGAATTTTTGGTAGTTCCAGTAGGTTTTATTGCCCAGTAGGATGCGTTCATTTATTTCATCTGTTCTATCATTTCTGTCATTTACCATCACTCCCAGGTATTTGAAACGTTGTACTCTTTCAAATGTATATGCACCAAGCTTAATTTCTTTCTCCATGTTCGTATTCTCTCTTGAACACTTGAGGTATTTCGTTTTGCTTTGGTTTATTACTAGCCCTCTCTTCTTTGCTTCTTTATCTAGTATTAATATTATGTTCTGCATGGTTTTTAAATCTCTAGTAACCAGTGCAATATCGTCTGCATACGCAATCAGTTGGGCTGAAGATTCGATAATCGTTCCCATAATTTTGGCTGCTCTTACTGCGCCCTCTATGGCAATGTTAAATAATGTTGTTGACAGGGTAGAAGTTGTAATTAGAAATAATAAAACAAGGAGCGGATAACTCACCTACAAAATTATGATCTATCCCCAGCATATTCGGATACTGTTAAAATTAGTAAGAAAAAGTATGATCAACTGCAAAGCATCATCCAGAATAAATTTATACCACCTATTCATGATCCGTTCTTTAATGCCTTGAATTATAAGAACACAGAATAATATTCCGTCCTAAAATTCTCTTTCATTTCGAATTTATCGGATATTTTTAAATTTTGATTTTGTATACCTAACAGTTTTTAAAATAAAAATTGAATTCCAATGGAGAAATAAAACGTTTTCGTATTAGTTGCGTAAACTATCGAGAAAATTCAAAACAATAACATGCAAACAATTTACTGCTGATTCCAGATGCATACATAAATCCTAAAATAGAAGATAAAAATGAAACTATAAAATAGAATTAAATTAGATTTCGCCGCATAACTCAATTTAAGCTATATTTTATTGTTGTTCTGGTTTTATTTTAATTTTAATATTGCAACATGTATATTGTGCACTAACTTTAGTAAACACAAAACAAGAAACGACTGGTTGAAGTTTAAAAAGACTGAAAATCATCGACAATAAAACAGTATGACAAATTTTAGAGATCAGGGACAATATGTAAAAATATTAAAATGAATGTACAACCTTCAATGTTATGTGAACATTGGCGTTCCAAAATTTCTTTACAACTGGTTGGAAAATAATAGGTGTTCACATTCGTATACAATTTTATAGTTTTATATAGAAACTTTTTTAATTCGTGGGTTTGCCGGTTTGTTATAAATAAAACACTTAATTATTGCTTAAACATTTCGTCTATTTACTATTTTCAATAAGCACTTTATTTTATAAACATTACATTACAAAATTATATTTTATGTTTTCACTTTAAAAGTTTAAGATGGAAAACAGTGGTATCTGGCCCTAGATACATCTGGCAGGTACTTTAAAATACGAGTGTTACAGTTAAATATGAGTGTTTATTAAACATCTGCCATGGTAACTTTAAAAAACATCTCCATTTATTAAATTGTGATACATATTGGAAAGATCTTTAATGTCAGTCTTACTATTGATAGAATTTTGATCTTTTTTATGTGAGCATTTCCAATATGCAACTTTTGTTGTAGTTTTGCTCTTTTTCCAAAACTGTGTTTGTCCAATATATATTTGATTGCAGTCTTTACAATTTATTTTATAAATAAAATCCGACCGATAATCAATATTAATATTGGTTTTAAATTTTGAAAAATATTTCCCAGATGTTTTTGACGATTTTTGTCACAACAAAACTAATATCATATTTTGCCAACATTTTCTACATTTGTTCAGAGAATCCTTTTCTGTACGTGTTTGTTTGATTTAGTAACATTACTATTATCCCAGATTTAGCCATACGGCTCACACTCCGGGAAAATGCACTCATCCCAGATACCTACCATCTTTTGATACCTACGGTTGAGCTCTTCCTTATTATCGAGTCCTAGGTGACTTGATACGTCGGTGTATCTGCCAAAAATTTTCGCACGCATCTGGACGTCGAAAGTAGCACAGCTTTCTGCATGATCTTATATAGATGTTCATTTAGACCCAGCTTTTTTATGTTTTCTAGGAGATTTTTCGAAATGACTCCAGTGGTAGAAAGAATAATATGTATCGTCTGGGTACTTTCCATTCTCCATTGTCTCCTTATTTGTATTTTCAGATCTTTTGGCGATCTTTTCGTTGTACTTGTAGTTGTCATTCTGAAGCATACTCTCAGGAACGTATTGATCATATGGGAGACGGTTTGTTTGTAGAAGTCCTAGTTTACCTAAAAGCTATCTCTTGATGGAGATTCTTCCCTACTTGGAGTCATGCCGTTCCTTATATTCAGTTGCAGCAAATGCATGGCAGCCCCCGATAAGATGGATGGTTTCTTGGGCTTGACATGCATATCGGCATTTATCGTTATGGATCTGAGGGTGTTAGACAATATATTTCAGGTAATTTTTGGTTAGTATAACCTGATCCTAAATGGCAAGTAATGAACCTTCTGTTTCAGAGAACATCTTTCCTGATGTCAACCAATAGTTCGACGCTATATTGTCGACATAGTCTTGACTGACTTCATTCGGATGTCGCCCGTGCAGAGGTTTACCCATCCAGATTCGCATTTTTTCGTTCTTAGTAAGATGGTTAGATGTCTCCGCCTTAACTTAATATTCTATTTTTCTAATTGCTCGCTTATATCCATAGACCCTCGTCCTCCTAAATACCGCGGAAGTGATCTTTCTACTGCACTTCGAGGATGGTGTTTTTGTGAATTTGTGAGGTGTTTTCGTACTTTTCGCTGAAGAATTTCTATATCCGTTTTATTTTTATATTTCTATATAAATTTCTATTATACCTAGCAATAATACTAGTAATGTCACTAAATCAAACAAACACTATCATATACTTACCATACATTAATGGATTCTCTGAACAAATGTCGAAAATGTTAGCAAAACATGAAACTAATGTTTGACATAAATCGTCAAAAACATCCGGAAAATATTTTTTGAAATTTAAAGCCAATGTTAATAAAGATCATCAGTCGGCTGTTATTTATAAAATAAACTGTAAAGAACGCAATTCAACATATATTGGGCAAACACATCAATATCTGTATAAAAGTGTTGTTGCACACAAACATGGTGTACAAACCATCAAATTAATCTCAACGGCCTTAGTCAAACACCCTCTGGAATATAACCAGTCTTTTTATTTTAAAAATGTACAGATTTTGGAAAAAGAACAAAACTACAACAAAAGATGCATACAGGAGAAGATTTACATAAAAAAGATCAAAATTATATTAATAATAAAACTGATATCAAAGGTCCTTCCAATATGTATCACTATTTAATAAATTGAGTTGTTTTTAAATGCGCCATGGACAATGTTTAAAATATTAGCCTGAACCACGCGTATTTTAAAGTAGCTGCCAGATGTATCTAGGGACAGATACCACTTTTTTATTCCATCTCAAACTGTTAAAGAGTGCAAACATAAAATTTAATTGTCTAATGTAATGTTTATAATGTAATGTTTATATGACATTACATTATAAACATAAAATTAATTTTGTAATGTAATGTTTATATGACACGGTACTAATCGCAGAAACTTGGGAAGATCTTCAAATACTAATTAACAAAATAGTAGAATTCAGTGAAGAACACGAATTATCACTTAACATAAGCAAAACAAAAATAATGCTTATATCCAAATCACCACAAAACTTCCCTGACATAACCGTGCATGATCAAAGAATCGAACGCGTAAGAAGATATAATTACCTGGGAACTGTTATCAACGAAAATAATGATTGCTCTGAAGAAATCAGAACCAGAATAGAGAAAGCTAGAGCCACATTTACTAAATTGAAAAAGGTGTTCTGCGGAAGAGATCTAAGTCTAAAACTTAAAATTCGCCTTTTGAGATGTTACGTTATGTCAGTTCTCCTCTACGGGATGGAAACATGGACATTGAAAAAGATCGATACCAAAAAGATAGAAGCATTTGAGTTGTGGATGTATCGTAGAATATTAAGAATACCCTGGACAGAGAAAGTAACAAATGTGGAGGTTTTGCGGAGAGTGCAGAAAGAGAAAGAGCTGATACTTACTGTTAAAAAGCGCAAACTACAATATTTGGGACATGTTATGAGGGGAGATAAATACCAGTTGCTGCAATTGATTATACAGGGAAAGATAATGGGAAAGAGATCTATAGGAAGAAGAAGGCATTCATGGTTGAAAAACTTGAGAGAATGGTACAATTGCACCAATTACCAACTGTTTAGATCTGCAGCATCAAAAATACGCATAGCTTTGATGATAGCCAAACTTCGGAACGAAGACGGCACTTGAAGAAGAAGAATGTTTATAAAATAAAGTGCTTGTTGAAAATGGCAAAATGGCGTTTAAACAATAATTAAGTGTTTTTATTTATAACAGACCGACAAATCCATGAGTTAAAAAAGTTTTATTTAAAAATTTACGTTCTGGAAATTTTAACACCCCTGACAGGGTGTAAAAACGCAAAAAAATTGATTTACCAAGAATCTGTACGTTGTACAAAAAAATTGGTTTAAATAAAAAATGTAGTTAAGACAATTTTGAACAAAAATGTTTATTTGCACTTTTTGCGTAGAATGAACCGTTCTATCAGAAACAACGCTTAAATCGATCGGTGATTTTAAACGTAAGTTCCGCGCGCGAAATCAATGTAAAAAAATTTGTATCAATTCGGCGGTAAAAAATCGATATTTTTTCATCAGAGTGTCCTATCGACGAAAGTCATAATGATTTTAACGGTGAGGTGTGCAGCTTTCGTATGCAGTTTTTATATTGCCGCAAATAAAGTTAGTTTCTATAAAGCTGTTCAATAAATAAATTTGTGCGATTTTTGCCATTTTTTATGATTCTCGCGAGGTCAATAAAATTTATTACATATTTATTATATATATGTATATATATATATATATATATATATATATATATATATATATATATATATTGTTATGATATGTAAAATCGAGAAAAATATTGGTGTGTTTAAAATTCTTCAAAGTTCAAAAAACATTAAAATAATTCAAATAAGTAGGATAATAACCAACAAACATTTCGAAGAAGGAAAGTATTTAAATTTTTGGATTACCTGTATTAAACAAAATGTAAGCTATGCATAAATTATTTCCTTTGTTATACTATACTTGAGTGACCCGCATAATTTTAAGTGAAATCCCAAAGACAATTGAACCAGGTTTTTCCAAATACATTATTGCAGTGATTAGAGACAATAGAAGAGATTATAGACAGAGGTTTTTGTTAGTTTTTAAGAATTGTAGAAAAATATTATTTGTAAATAAGTTTTAGGAAATTTTACAATTATAGGTAAAAAGTTGTTTGTTATCGAAATGAAAAAATGGGAATTGTGACGAGTTTTGATTGGCGGGGATTGAAAAAGGTGGGATAGGTATGTAGGAATGAAAGTTTAGCTAGATTTAGGAGAGAGAAAAGAGAATCAGTTGGTTTCCAAGGGTGCAAGGCGAACGGCCGTTGTTTTCGGGTAGTTTCCCAGAGGTAGGAAGCAGTAGTGTTGAATGTTAGTGAGTTTTTGTGGAATTAGTGTATCTGACAGAAGCTGAAGCAGCAAAATATTGTAAGTCATATTTTTCTACTTATATTCCAAGAGTCACTGTTCAGGCCAACGAGAGATTCAGTTTATCGTAAAGAGAAGATACTCCAAGAGTCATTTTTCACTCGGGCCAACGAGAGATTCAGTTTATCGAGAGGAGAAAGGCTATCATAATTTGAATGATTTGTGCTTTTGAAGGAGATCATTAAGGACGATATACTTGCAACAATTTGTTGTAAAATTGCTGATTACATAGGGAACGGTTGAGAGGAGATTATATAGTCTACAAGGAACAAGGATTTGGACCACTCATCATCAGAGAGAGATATTTTTGTTTTCTGCAGTTTTTTCTTTTATTGATAACACAATTTTTACACTTAATTTAGAAAGGATAAAAATATTTTTATTAGGAGAGTTAGAATAGTTTGGGATTTTGAGATTTCAATTAATATTGTTTGTACCATTAATTTTGATTGTTCACGTACGTAGAACAAAATTTTGAGAATTATTATATGAGATTTTGTTTATTGAAAACTTTTGAGTGTGAATTATTTCATTATTTTTATTTCAATATATAGTGTTAGATCATATGTGTTTTTTATTATTCCGGTATTCTTTGGACCTTACCTTTCACATGTAATAGCATAGATATTGAAGCACGAATTTAACCCTGAGATAAAAGAATTAAAAATTGTGATAGAGTCATAATCATATCATTTAAATAATTTTAATTAATCAAAAAAATTAATTAGCTAATTATTGCTTGGCGCACCAAGACTTTAAATATCACAATAGTATGTACATATATATATATATATATATATATATATATATATATATATATATATATATATATATATATATATATATATATATATATTGGTGTTTAATATTTTTGGTTTTTGGTGGAATATAGAATTGGGAACAAAGGAACTAAAAATTATTTACTATACGGATGAAGTAACAATCGTAGCAGCATTTCTCTTTTTATTTGGCCTCATTTATTTTTAATCCATATTCTTTTACCAGTTTTTTCGAAACTTTAAATACTTTCTTTAGCTCTTTTTAACGATCTTTTTAATAAGACTACATCGTCTGCGTATGTTGTTGTTACAAATTTATAAGTAGCATATATATGTGATCTAAACCCTGTTAATCGGTCAAGTTTTGTATTTATTTTAGCACAAAAAGTTTTTCTCTTGTCGCTTTGCCTCCTCTATATCCACCTTGGTATTTTCCTATTACGTTCTTGCTAAATACGTCTAGCCTATTTCTTAAAATTATGGCTAAAATTTTATAGTCTGTGTCCAAGAAGTACCAAGAGAGTAATTTAGAGTATTTTATCACCTTTTTTGAATAGTTGACATATAACAGCCGCTTTCCATCTGCCTGGCATTTGTTTCTCTTGCCACACATTCTAAATTCTGAAGTTTGTGACCGTATTAAATAAAAAAAGGCTGTTTTTAATATATTGTATTATTTCGTTTACTTCTTGTTCTGTTAATTCTGAAATATTCCATCTCCCTCTGGGTTTTCCCAAAGGATTTGTGTTATTATTTATTAGACCAAATAAATCAAGATATACTGCAGTCAGACAGTATCAAGTACCTCTATGATCGTTTGGATATACTTATTAACAGATATACTGTGTGTAGACTGTAAAAACTCATTTTTAATAAATGCAAACACTAAAAAGAGGAAAAATACGCGTAAGAAAATTTTCTTTAAAATTATTGCTGAAAAATAAACTATTACCTTTATAAACATGCAAAGGTTGAATCAAAACTTGCAAATATTTCTTGCAAATACTACAACCTGCTACGCCACCAATGAACTAATATCTTGAATATCACGTAAAACATATACCAGAACAAATAAAAGAATATATTATGTACCAGTTATTTAAAACTTAAATTTATCAAAATTGTTTTAAGTTACGCTTATGCTAGTACTAAAATCAAGGAAATTAGAAAGTTTTTGAGATAATTAGAGGAAAAACGCTCCACAGCCAAAAAGTCGCAGAGGAAAACCGTGTCATAGTCGGCTAATGAAGCGATATACAAAGTTTGGAGAGTGTATCAAACTATTACAGATCCATGGTGAGATTGACGAAGTGATAATGTTAAAAATATACATCACTTGATACTCCGGACAAAATTTCATTTCTAGTACCTATACACGACATTTAGAATATAATAAATACAATATTGATGTAAATATTATATCAGTTAAAATTGATTAACAATATAAAAATAAAAATAAAGATAAAGATTAGTTAAAATGAAAATCAACTTACCGGAAATATTGTAAATTTTATCAAATAAATATATATTTTAAATATTATTTGTATGCATGCATAATGCGTATGTGCCATTTAAATGTTTTTCAGGCAGCAAAATTAACCGGACAGGTGTAGAGTCTAGAGATGCCGGTTGAGTGGAATTTCACTGTAATATTATTTAATCTGTATTGAGTTTTAATTTAAATGAATTAAATAATGTATATAAATTTATATCAACAAAAAATAATGGCAACCCAATCTTATCTAAACATATTTTTGATAAGGTAGATGTAATTTCTCCTAACCGTTTGGTGAACATGTAGGCCTGCCCTGTGCAAAATTAAACATTCAGCGGGTTTGTGTGAGTACACTCCTGCTGATTATTCCTGCGAAGGGGATATGCGAGCTGGCAACGCCGGCAGTGCCATGCACACAGACGCTGACATTCGCCGTCGTCCTCGGTTGCTGGTGCTTGGGCTTTTGCCCCACGCGTCTTAGTAACCCGCCAGCTGACTCGAACAGAGTAAATACTGACATTGGTTGGCTCCGGTGACGTCACCGAATCGTATCGACCAATACCACGGTCGGATGTCGTTGGATCATCTCAACTTGGCACGAGTTCCTGCTACATGGTAGTTTATCGCGTGGTGCGCTCTGTTCAGTACTAAGAACTCTTTTCAAACTTTGGAAGTGTTCGTTTTTGATCTCATATTTTAAAAACTTTTAAATTTTTACCGAGGCGTCAACTTAGTATCGGCAAACCGCGTTGTTTTTGGTGGTTGTGATCAAAATTTAGTTTTTTTTTTTTATTTCCTATACAAGTTATGTGATTGGAAATTGTGCTTTACGAAAAACTGGGTAAGTGTTTCTGCTTTACCTGGGACTCCCCATGAAGTTGCAGGAAAATCGCAATTTAAACGGCAGGATCCGTACTTGTGAGAATCTTGCTGGGACACGAGTATACTAAGCAATTATTGTCAAAGTATACGCTTTTTAACTGTGCATTATTAAATTATTCATTCGTATTTTGTCATCGTTTGCGGAAAATTGCGGTTGAATATCTCTACATATTTGCAATTTTTAAACAAAAAATTCTAACTAAGTTGTATTTACTAACTTCTTGAAAAAATATCCTCGAAATTAAGATTAATAATGATATCTGGGATAGCCTGTGTTTAAAGTAAACATTCTCTTAGACTATATAACTAGTTTTACTATTTTTAAATTAAAAACAAACATCTCGCAATGTTTGTAACTATATTTAGTAACAATGGTTTTTATCGACTTCTTAAAAATAGTATACTATTTCTATTTTTATCGGAATTGATTCTCTCTCGTTTTTACTTCCTTACGATAAGCAAACAATACAATAAAATTTTGGAAAGATGGATAATTCAATTATTGTTTAACCATTAGTTATAAAATTTATATGTGAATATGTTTTACCGCCTGATGTAGCAACTCAAAAAAAACTCATCTAGTGGTAAATCGAAAAAATTCTTTTAGTTTCTGACCAGTTATTCGAGATTAATTTTTTCCTCTTCCTCCTATTTTCATCGTAATGGATCCATTAATCAGGTGTTGCATGCGGCGTGAATAAAAATAGAGAAAAATTGAGTTTTACTCTAATTATGCATTCAATGAGCAAGCTTTAGAGAAAAATTTTTATATTCGCAGGGGTTTGAATAGTTTTAACTTAACCGTTCTTTAGTTTTATTCGTATAATATAACCAGGTTAGAAAGTAAAAAAACTAGAGAACTAATGTAAAAGATTGGTCTATGTTGATCATTTATAAGAACAATTTAGTCAACTATAACATTTACAAGGTAAATTGTACCGTGAACTAAAAGAAACTGCTATTAATTTTTAGGGTATACTGTTATCTTCTTGAACACATTCTTTGCTAGAAGCCTGGAACAGGCTTTGAATACAGAAAGCGCTAAAACGTTCTCTTTTTAAAACATAGAATTCCTCATGTAGGAAAAACTTTCTGAATGTCTATATTTTATAATATTAACGCGCCAGCATCTCGGACATAAAATAATATGCGAACATTTAGGCATTTAATATGAACAAAGTAGATGACGTCTTTGTTAGTTGCTAGAACAGTTCAAACAGAATGGGAACACACACGATGCCACTCTGAATTTGCTATCTATTGACTGTACCTAACTGACGGGTCGCAACATATTCTCAGTTGTTCTGAGAGACGATTTGAATGTGGTGGACGACAATATCCAAGATATAAATGTGCTATATACAAATTATTACATCAATTCAGAATTTTATTTTCTTAAATTGTGGTTTTCTTATCAGTGACAATTTTAACAAAATCATGGCTTAAAACATCTTAATTGTTTCATCATTACAAGCTCCATTGAGTATATTCCCTTAAATTTGAGTAAGTAGCAAACGCTCGAGCGTCACAACCGCACCGTCAGGATATCTGATATTATTTATAGATTTGCGCTCAATTCTGGTTCATGTTTATAAGTGCCAGATGTTTGGTAAAGTATTGTAATTCGCACGCTGTTGGTATTGGCAATGTCTCGGTATCTTTCTCACTTCTGCCAACTATATTTTGCTAGTCGCAGTACCAATAATTTTTTAGCCGCAAAAAGGTTCAGTTTTTTGACGGAAAGGTATATCATTGTGGTTTGTCTTTAATATTTGTGTGGGTGGAAGGCATCATGAATTTTTTTTTCAATTGAGGTTCAAAATTAAATCATCATTTTCTGTTCCTTTATCCCTATGCTGGGTCGGCTTCACTAATTAAACTTCTCCACAAGTTTCTATCTTGGGTCATACCAATATCAATCCCTTTACCGGCATGCCGTATGTAAGTGTCCCCCAAACATGTTTTTTGGTCTTTCTCTTTCTTTTCCTTGCAGAAACTTTGAAACCAGCATTTTTTCGTATTGGGTGATTAACGCGTCGAAGTTGAATATACCCGAATCATTTTAACCTATGCTCTCTCATCGGAATTTTTTTTTTCAATTGAGGTTCAAAATTAAATCATCATTTTCTGTTCCTTTATCCCTATCCTGGGTCGGCTTCCCTAATTAAACTTCTCCACAAGTTTCTATCTTGGGTCATACCAATATCAATCCCTTTACCAGCATGCCGTATGTCAGTGTCCCCCAAACATCTTTTTTGGTCTTTCTCTTCTTTTTCCTTGCAGAAACTTTGAAACCGGCATTTTTTCGTATTGGGTGATTAACGTGTCGAAGTTGAATATACCCGAATCATTTTAACCTATGCTCTCTCTGGAATTTTTTTTCAATTGAGGTTCAAAATTGAATCATCATTTTCTGTTCCTTTATCCCTATGCTGGGTCGGCTTCCCTAATTAAACTTCTTAACAAGTTTCTATCTTGGGTCATACCATTATCAATCCCTTTACCGGCATGCCGTATGTAAGTGTCCCCCAAACATCTTTTTTGGTCTTTCTCATTCTTTTACCTGCAGAAACTTTGAAACCGGCATTTTTTCGTATTGGGTGATTAACGTGTCGAAGATGAATATACCCGAATCATTTTAACCTATGCTCTCTCATTTTGGCATCAATTGGTGCCACTCCTAGGCTTTCCCTAATGGACTAATTCTTAATTTTGTCTTTTTTTCTCACTCCATTTGAGTTTTGTTTGGTTTTGCTTTTTACTGCGATGTCCAGCACAAGCTCGCTTCTTGGCTCACAGTCTCGCGATCTATTACCTTGTATTACTTAAATCCACCTTTGCATTCAACAAATACTTCTTTATTAAGTACAAATTTCACTAACATTCTATTAGCAATTACAGCAACTCGACTCCTACTGTTACTTTTTCCTACATGTATGTAGGGATTTTATATGTAGGGACCAGTGACATCAGCAATGTAGTTGGTTTCAAAATTTAATATGGTTCTGAAACTATTTTGTTGTGGCATCTTTATGTTATCTACTAAATTTAAGGGGGGTGTTCATTTTCAATATTTTAAACATATTTTTAATTTTGTTTTGTTTAAATGTTTAATATAAATTTATTTATAACATTAGTACATTATAGTATAACATTTTAAGAGTATTATCTGAAATTTTGGTAGAAAAACATTAAAAATTATGAAAATGGCAGCTAATTTTCCAAGATGAAAAAGAAAGTTACTTTGCGTTGTTCATCGTAACTTATAACTGGATCATCTGTTGACAAAAAACAAAAATATTTCCTTATTTTACTAGTTTCTCTAGGTCGCAACATCGAGATAGTTTATTTTATCGTTTTTTCAAATTTTGGAAGTAAAAAAAGACGAATTTTTTTAATATTCGAGAATTTTTGTTAAAGTTTGAGTAATTTGATGTTGTCAATTATGTAATTATAACAAAGAAATGGACAATATTTTGATGTTGCGGCCTAGTAATTTATCTATAAAAGAAGTGTGCAAACGAATCTATGAAGTATTTTTGAGATACAGTAAACACCGACTTGAAAAAAAAAATTATTCCGAGAAAAAAGCGTTTAAAAAAGCGTATTTTTTTATACTCATACAGTATCGTCTATTCCAGGTCCATATAGCGACGTGCTTCCTGCTATAATATTTACAGCATCTTTTTGCTCCTACTTTCGATAAATTCTGCCTTTTTTTGCATATGCAGCCATTTTATCCGCTCCAGTAATTCGATTGTTATCCGCCGCGAGTGCATAATTATGAGAACTTGACACTGTACTTATTCCAATTCCTATGTGAGTGCTCACTGATCTCACTTATTCACCTTATTCACTCATTCACCTCACTCACTCATCTCATTCATTCACCTCCTTCATTCACCTCCCCACTCACCTCCTCACTCACCTCCTCACTCACCTCCTCACTCACCTCACTCACTCACCTCACTCACTCACTTACTTCACTCACCTCACTTACCTCACTCACCTCACTAATTCACCTCACTCACCTCAATCACCTCACTAATTCACCTCACTCACCTCAAGCACCTCACTCACCTTAATCACCTCACTCACCACACTCACCTGACTCACCTCACTCACCTCACTCACCTGACTCACCTCACTCACCTCACTCACCTCACCCACCTCACTCACATCACTCACCGCACTCACCTCAGTCGCCTGTCACCTTACTCACCTCAGTCACCTCACTCACCTCACTTATTCACCTCAATTACTCACCTCACTCACTTACTGATAAATGCCTATAACTCCATCAATTTTGCTCCGATCACTCTGAAGTTTTAAATGAACAAAAAATACAAAAAACGGAAAATAAGATCCTACCCGTCCTTAATGGTAGTTAACCACACTAATTGAAAATACGTGTATTTTGACGTTAAAACGAACGAACGAAATGAACTCATTTTTAATTAAAATTATGGTTAATTTTCATTAAAGATAATATTTTTCTTCTTTGTCAACCATTTTCCACCCACTCCTGAATGTAGGTCTCTCCCAGTTGCTTCCTTCTTTCTCTGTCTTGTCCCAATCTAATTCACTGTTTTCCTGCCACTGCAAATATGTCATCTACTCATCTCTTTTGAGGTCTTCTCATGCTTGTTGTCATCCTCCTTGGTCTCAATTCTAGGATTCTTCTTGTCCACCTGTTATCATCATTTTTGGATATGTGACGGGCCAAGTGTAATTTCATTTTTGTAATTTCTTCCACGATATTCCTATTTTCGTTCTAGGTCTTATCTCGGTATTTCTATTGTTGTTTCTCAGTGGTATTGCAAGCATATTTCGTTGATACTGTATTTGTTTTAATTAATACTACTGTAAAGGATCAAGACAACTATTTAATGTTTAAATGGTGCAGCAGAAGAAGGGTTGAGCAAGTATGAAAAGACAGCACAAAGAAAGCCGTACTGGTGGGATGAAGAACTTGAAGGGAAAATCAAAATCAAACGTGATAAATACAATGCATTTTTGAATGTAAAAACGGATCAAAGTAAACACAAACGAAGGGAAATATTCAAAAAGAAAGATGAATGCTGGGAGAAAAACTGCTGCAAGAGGTAAGTTACCTCGGAAGTAGCAGAAGTGCCGAAAGTTTTAAAGTACTTAAATCTCTTCGAAAAGAAAAGACTAAAGATATCATCTCTCCTATTACCCTACGTGAATACTTTAAAAAAACTACTGAAAAGGGCAAAATATCTATAATCACCACAAACTATACAGGCTATATTATACATGCAGCTATCCAGCATTTATAAAAAATGTACAAATGGAGAGAATATACCGGAAGAGTAGAGAACATCGGTTACATCAACCGTACATAAAAAGAGAGCTAAGACATAACTATCGAGGAATAGCAATGTTACTGAAAAGTTTACGGCGAGAGTTCACAGAAAATTAATAAAAAAAGAGAATAGTAGGAGGTCGAAGAACAGCTTGGTTTCAGAGCAGGTATATCTACTATTAACCATTTTTTTACGATTTACCCAACTTATAGACAAAAAGCACGGCACGAAACCAAGCAATACACCTCCTATACATAGATCTTCGAAAAGCATACAACAGTGTACCACAACAAAAACTATGGGAAGCTCTAAAAACAACTCGAGCAAAATGAAGATAGGCCAAGAGATATCCAAAGGGTTTATGGTAGACAAAGGACTAGAAGTAAGGATGCTATCGGTTCCCGACTTTCTTTAAGATAGCATTGAAGAGATGGAAAAGGAAATGTAGTGATATGGGAATACCTCTAAACGACACCACATTGTATACTCTATGCTTTGCAGACGAAAAAGTAGTCTTGGTTTAGGACTACGAAAATCTAGAATATATGACATGCCCCCCTATATATGACATACGACTTATTCAAGAATATTTCTGGCTAGTGATTTGATTTCAAGCCAGGATTTTCCCATTTTTCTCCCTTCGTCCAGTACTGTCCTTCTCCAAGTTCCCTTAGGTCTGCCTACTTTCCGTCGGCCTTGGGGATTCCAATCCAGCGCTGTCCTGGCAATGTCATTTGGCGGTCTACGGAGTGTGTGGCCCAACCATCTCCATTTTCTTCGCCTTATTTGCTTTATGACATTTTCTTGGTTGCTTTGGTTCCATAAATTTTCATTGGAGATTCGGTTAGGCCAAAATATACGAAGGATTTTTCGTAACGCTCTATTGATGAAAACTTGTAATTGGTGTACTATGGGTGCTGATATCTTCCACGTTTCACAGCCATACAGTAATACAGCTTTTACATTTGTGTTGAAGATTTTTAATTTCGTTTTAGTTTGGTAAATCCTGGATTTCCATATGTTGTTAAGCATGTTGTAGGCGTTGCGAGCCTTATTTATTCTTTCATGTACATCACGCTCTGTACCCCCATTACAGTCAATTATGCTGCCCAGATATACAAATTCCGCTACTCTCTCAATTTTCTGGTCGTTGATCATAATAGGTTGGTTGTTTCTGGTACCAAATCGCATTTCTTTGGTTTTGTTGATGTTTATTTCTAGACCAACCTTACTTACTTTACTTTATCGTGTCCGGACATGTCATTCATAAAATGTCGGCCCAGTATCGGGCTACGTCGGTTCCATCTTTGTTGGCTAGCCACAAATCTTCAAGGGTACATCGATGAGGACAGTTTCTGCATGTAAGAAGATGTTCCATATTCTGTGTTTCTCCACAGTCACAGTTCACATCATCTTGGTTTATTTTTCTCCATTTTGCCATGTTTGATTTTACTGTAGCAACCCCCGTTCTTATCCTATTCAAGGTTTTCCACGTTTTAAAGTCTAGGGTCTGGCCGGTCCATTGAACCTGGGGAAGTGGAAAATACTCAGGCGGTTCATCCTTCACTGTTCCAAGGAAGCTTTTCCTAGATTTTAGTCGCTTTCGTGGACCAACCTTCTTTGATTCTTCTTGTACTTTGTTTACTTGGAGTTGCATGTCCTGTTTTGTATGTGCTAGGAGGCATATATCATCAGCGTAATCTAGGTCTTCCAGTCTGTTTGTTAATCCCCAGTAAATTCCTCTATTAGAGTTTACCTTTGTTAGTACGGAGTCCAGTACAATGTTAAATAGTATGGGGGATAAAACACAGCCCTGCTTTACTCCGTTTAGCATAGCTATTGGGTCAGATGTTATGCCGTTGTGTAGGATTTTGCTTTCTGTGTCACTGTAGAGTTCTTTGATGAGATTTACTATTTTTTCTGGTATTCCTATTTCCTGCAGTGCTTTCCATATGGCCGTATGTGTGAGCGTGTCAAAAGCTCTCTTGAAGTCCACAAAGCACACAAAGAGAGGAGAGTTGAATTCCTGTGACTGTTCTACAATTATTCTTAGTGTGTTAATTTGGTCCACGCATGATCTGTTTGGTCTGAAATCGGCTTGTTCCTTCCTCAACATTGGTTCTACACTGTTTGTTAGTCGGTTGTTTATAATTATTGCTGTTAATTTATTTATAGTATTCAGAAGTGTGATTCCTCTCCAGTTTTCGCAATATCTTCTGTCACCCTTTTTTATTATCTTTATTATTAATCCCGTTTTCCATTCTTTGGGGAACTTTTCCTCTCTCCAAGCCCTTTTCAAGAGTGGTTGGATTAGCTCTGCCACTGTACCTGGGCAAGCTTTTAACAACTCTGGTGGAATATTGTCAGGGCCGGCTGCTTCGTGTGCTTTCAGTTTTTCTATGGCCATTTCTATTTCTTGCGTTGTTGGTTCGTTGGTGTTTATTCTCATTGACAGCTTTATTCGCTTCTCTATAACTTTCTCGTCAGGTTCTTCTCTGCTGGTGTCTTGGAATTTAGTAATTCTAGATTAATGTGTTTGCGACGTTCTATTTATATATATATAAATATCAATATATATATATATATATATATATATATATATATATATATATATATATGTATATATATGTATATATATATGTATATATATATATGTATATATATATATATCTGTATATATATATATATATATCTGTATATATATATATATATATATATATATATATATATATATATATATATATATATATATATATATATATATATATATATATATATATATTATATACACGGTACGTCTCAACTGAGAGGAGTAGGCAGATTGAGACCCCGAACTCAAACCGAACCGTATCCCTCTTGATAATGGCTCCAAAATGGAAGCCGAACCTAGTGATTTTCATATACAGTTGTGAGTGCTTTACCACCCGGCTTTTTAACGTAAGAGATAGAAAACACAGTTACCTTGTGAAATAAAAAGAGATGAAACTCGTAGAGGTGGGAAATAATCGATAGAAACCTATAATTTACATTACATTGCATTAAAATTATCGATAGTCTCACACCTTTAGACGTTAGCTTCGAGCTAAATCACCTGGGTCATAATTATTATGTGTGACGTATTTCAGTGACATTTTTTAATTTCGCATAAAGTAAAAAATGATTGACCACAATAAAGTAAAACATGTGAATAAAATGAATTAATTAATAGTGATTATTTAATCTAAAGTTTTAAATTATTAACCAAGAATAATTTCTACTATGATTTGAGGAGTTTCATACACTCTTGACACGGAAATAAACATCAGTCCTTCGTGGATTAGTGGTAAGAATTCGACACTGCGACGCAGAAGATTAGAGTTCAAAACCCACATGTGGTTTTCTTTTTTTTTTAATAATTTGAAATTATGCAGAGATCGTTTTGATTTGAATCACTAAACATTTATGTCAGTCGTTACTAGTATTAGAAGAGTTTAAAGTTAAACATAAATATATAATAATAAGAATAAATTATAAATAATGAGTTTTTCGAAAACTTGTTACCTAATATGTATCATATTTTCTATTATTTTTTGATTGAGTAAAACAAAAATTTTATCATTGGTGTGAATTGAACCCCAATCTTCTTGTCAATAGACCACGTGTCTAAGTATTACACCAACTCCACATACAATAACTTTCGGACAGAACATACCTACCTTTAGTTTAGTCAAATATTTCAGTTGAGTTATTTTTATTATTAAATAAACTTAAATGTTTATAATTTAAAATCGCTACTAATTAATGGTTTTTACTTTAATTCTTAATTTATTCAATCATTTATTCTTACATCAGAAATTATTAAAATAAAATATTTTCGCGGTCATTCCTATAATTATGACTGAAGTCAAATAGCCACGTCTAAGAACTAGCTTTATCTCATTCTTTCTCACAAAATCCCTCTTCTATCCTTGCCGCTAGTTTGCCGAGTTTTAAAGCGACTTAAACAGTTCTAATACTATAATAACGTCTAAAGGTGTGAGACTATCGACGGTGGTAATGTAATATAAATTATAGGTTTCTATCGATTATTTCCCACCTCTACGAGTTTCATCTCTTTTTATTTCACAAGGTAACTGTGTTTTCTATCTCTTACGTTAAAAAGCCGGGTGGTAAAGCACTCATCACTATATATATATATATATATATATATATATATATATATATATATATATATGAGTAGCACAGAGGTAAACTGTCGTATGTCCCATCTATTAAGTTTAGAGAAAATGACGATTGAAATTTTATTGCATGAATAATTGGCCGTTACAGATTTAAAAAAAGTAGCACAAAAAATTGATCTGGGACTGTTTCTAAATTTAATATGCGTGATACATTGAAGTTAATAATCTTTATATATCTCAAACACAAAAGATGATTTAGTGGACTTACGATTATTTACCTCAACACAAATCTTCTCATAAGAAAAAACATACTATACATTATATATTACAAAATATTTTATTTTGAATTCAAAATAATCTTACAGTATAGAAAAATACAAAAAAATTTTAATCCAAAAAGACAAGACTAACACAAATTTATTCGTCATCATCTTGGTTATCATTGCTTGAATTTATAGGTATGTTTTGGTAAAAACTATGAAAAATTGTAGGAATCCACTGAAGAAGTGAGTTCAAATGATCCTTTTTTTTCTTGCTGACACCTTTTAAAGTATCTCGTAGTTGAGGTAAGGTAGTAGGTAGTGTCGAAGATTGTCTAACTGACCTTGAAAAATTTACAGTTTTGAAAGCTTCATCCCCAAACTGCGTTTTATAGAAAATAATTGAAGGTTTCTCAGTACGAGCCTCAAGCCAAACCACCGTAGATATCAAAAAGTTTTCCTTATCTGTGTTTTGCTTTTTAGTTTTAAACGGTGCTTCTGGAGAGCTGTATAATGCTGCAAAATTTTTAAAATCAGCTATTTCCATACGAAAAACCGTTGCACCAGAAGCTCTTATAAGTTGTTCCCAATCCCAAGGTGTCACAATTTGCGTTTTGGGTTGTTTCTTAATGGTTCTTTCAATTAAGGCATGGATATGGTCGGCTTCCATGTGGGTATGTCCACGTAATAAGAATTTGTGTGTAACAGTTTTTAAGGAAGGAATTTCTTTTAAAAGCCAAAAATAACTGCTTAGTATCATTACGTTTCGGTTTTGGCTAGGACAGTTATCTGACCATATGATCAAATTTTCTATTCCACTTCCAGGAAGTACATTGCCTGCCATTTTAATAGCGCCGAAGCTATTTCATTACCGCCTCTTCCAGATTTTGACTCATCCCAAGTTATACAGTACGATTTTTTTTCTGTAGCATCATATATTGTCAAATTAAGTGTCCATAATTTTAACAAATAGAAGCTTTGACAATTTGACAAATAAGGAGTAGGCAAGCATTTCTGAAGGTCCAGCATTATAACTTTAGTTTTCTTATTACTTCTGCTCTTAATCTTGTCATTCCTTTTTTCTTGATAGCGCTTTTCGGCTTCATCAAGATGAGCACGGTAAGCTTCTTGAAACTCGTCTTTCTTGTTTTGATCTAGAAAATTATCTTTCTGTTTTAAAATGAACCTATCACAAGCATCACACGTATCACTAGAAGGCTTTTTAAACCCTAAATTGAATTCGTTATCAAAAACTCGTTTGTAAGCCCAATGCTTTACTACTTCATTTTTTGGAATACCGTCTTGGTCACATTGTTGCAAGTACAATTCGTAAAGTTTATTGGTGTTCAGGTCACTTCCTAAGTATTTTTTGGCACTTTTCTCTCGGCTGTAGTGACTCTGATAAATCGGAAATGAAGATATGTGAGCTTTGACTCTAGCGAGAACACCTTCTTGGAGTTTGTTTGGAGGTATATGCCTACCCCTCATATCTCGAGAAGCAAAACCACCTGTGTTTTGTTTTTTTATAGCTGTCCTAACTACAGTTTCTGAAATCCCTAATGTGTTTAGAAAAAACACTTTACAAACTTCAATTCTGTTCCCACTCACATGAAAGTAATACGAAATAGTTTGCTGTCTTTGAGACTGCTTACTGTAGTCTTTGGGTCTTTCTCGCCTTATTGGTTGACTTCTGACATGAGCTATTATGAACTGTCTTTTCACATCCCAGCTTTTCGATTCATTCCAGTAAGTAGCAAATATTTCTTTCCGCTGTTCTTCAATGATTTTTTCCGAACATCTTTTTTTGCAGGGCTTGCAAGGTGGTTTCATACATTTTTCTTTTATCAGATTTCCTGTTTTAGAAATATGTTCTTGGCCAGATAAAGTTTTTCTTGCTCTCTTCATTGCTTTCCATTCATCAACATTTCTTAATTGTTTCCTTTGCTCTTTTCTTGTAGGTTTCTCTGCAGGTTGTCGTACGATTTCCTTCTGATTAATAGCTAGATTAATTTGTACCATTTCCGTTGAAGTTTGTTCTTCGGGATCTGATTCTTCCTCACTACAAACGTAATCAGGATCTGCGTCGCTGTCATCAAATTGCTCATATTCCAAATCATTTTGATTGTGGGCCGCTTCTAAAACAATTATTGTTAGTTAAGTTACGATAAACAGTTTAATAGTTTTATGCAAGTTAGGGAATAAACGTACACATTCAGATATTCATAAAGACATTGTGTCCGTTAGAGTTATTGTGAGCGTTTAATCTCAAGGTCTTTGCTGAACAATAATTTTATATGAATTATATTAGAAACTTCAACTTACCATTCATCACATTATCGGCTATCTTGACATCGTTGACAATAATTATTTTTGGTGTATTTGTAGAGACCGGGATAGGGCCTAGGCACAGTTAACTGAGGTATTTCCTAAAATTAATAATTACTTTGGGGTAAACAGTTGTATGTCCAAGTAGGATTCAAATTATATGATTATAATCGTTTTATTTATGTATTATTTATTAAGAGTATATAACATCTTTCTTTTTTAGTTTTTATCTCTGTAAATTATTTCCTAACTAGTACATTTTCATTATTGTTGTAACTCTAACCTCAAAAATTTATTATTTGTTACATTTCTTAGTAACTTTAAATATTGTACTTACCACAGCTATTATCGTCTCCCATCACTTGCATCGCCATTTTCATAATTTTTTCTCCTCTACTCATCCTTGTATTTGGTTTATATTAAAAAAAAAACAGTATTAAGAGCACAAAACGAGACAAGTTGCCCATGCGATTGTTTACCATTACTGAAATTAGACGGCAACACTTATTACACTAACGCTTAAGGAGATACTATTGTTTACCTCGTGTCGATATGGACACAATACTGTTTCTAACACGACTAGCTGAGAAACCATCACAGTTACGCTTACTATGTTTTACCACAACAAAATTTTAAGTTTTCTGAGTGGTAAAATGAAATAATCTACAAATTGCCCAAATATGGAGATACGACAGTTTACCTCTGTGCTACTGATATATATATATATATATATATATATATAATGTAGAATGTAGAAATATCTAGGCATACACGTAACCAAGGACGACCATTTGGATAAAGAGATTAAACACAGAAATAACCAGAGAAGATAAGTTATTCGGCAATTAAACAGCATACTGCGTGATAACACAATTTTTTAAAGAAAATAAACTCAGAATCTATAAAAAGATGGAAGCGAAATATGGCCACTGAAAGAGAAAGCCATAAAGGTTTTCCAACAGAAATGGATTATTGGAGGAGAGCAGCCGCTAAATCAAGATTAAACGTAGCGTAATAAACGAGAGAATTTAAGAAATCATGGGCGTTAAACATAGAACAACAGAGGACATCAGAATCAACTAAGATGGTGTGGGAACATACAAATAATGGATGACAACAGAATTGCAGATAAACTGGATAACGCAAGGAAGAAAGAGAAAGGCAGATCAAGATTAAGCTGGAGAGGAGTCGGTAATGATAAAAAAGCGAGAGGAATAGAAGAGTACCTTCTGAATGATTGAGACCAATGGAAACTGGAACAGTAAACGCCGAAGAACGTTATAATCTGTTATATATATGTTAGATGAGCCGTTATTCATTGGCTCTATGCACATGTCCTGCCGTCCTTAGTCTCTGGGCTTGTATCCTGTTGATGATGTTTGGTTGATTATACAAAGTTTCTATTTCTTCATTTGTTTAATTGGATAGTTTTCGGTTCTACTATCAAACTGTCGGGCCATATATTTTTCTCACTATGTTGCGTTTAACACGCCTTAACAATAGTTTATTTTGTTTTATTATTATCCAGGTTTCTGAGCCGTATGTTACGATCGGTCTAATACCTGTTTTGTATATTTGTATATTCGATATCTCGACAGCATAATATTTGACTTCAGTATGTCTTGTAATGCGTAGAAGCCTCTCGCTGTTCATGTCGTTGTAGTGAGATATAGTGCGACCTAGGTACTTGAATTCTGTGAAACTTTCTACATTGTATGTGTCGAAATTTTAATTGAAAATGTAAATTAAAAAATAATAGTTGTATCCAAAAACTAAAAAACACCGAATTTAAAGCCATGGTGACAGCATAACACGCTGAGATGCCGTCATCGATTTTTTTTTTCGGTCGTACTTCAATAGACCATAACATTCTAAAAACGGCAATTTGTTCCACAGATGAGTTTCAAGAAATGACATTTAGGAAAGAGTTCAGTCGGGATATACTTTATTAAGCGTAGAAAAATATATTCATTACGTGTTTATATATAAATTATTACTCAAATTATTAACGTAGTTACATATTTTCTACAATGTGCCTCCGCCTCATACATTTTGTTTAAAATTGAATCAGAACAAATCTTTTTAAATTTTCCTGATGTAAAACATAAATTGTGATTTTTAATTAATAGAAGAAGGGATTCATTTTGCTGTCTCTCCTGTACATATTTAGATATTTGCTAATATATTTTTTTCATTTTAGTGAAACACATATACCGCGTCAATCATGCAAGGTTATTGTGGGAATAATCATAGCAATCATAACAGGTACTTTGTTAATATTGTTAACTCGCAATTTTTTATACTGACATTCAGTGAGGGTTCGATGACTTCATGAGTTACGTTGTTCTCCCTTAGAATCTAAAGATGTTCAGTCAAATCGCAGGGCTTTAGATACTGAGCCTATGTCAACCTAAAGACGCTTTCTAGAGCGATCCTCCTTCTTACATCAACATTAGTGGGCGAAGGTCTCGCATTACCTCTTTAAGTCTGCAGTGGGGCACGATCTCAGAGCAAGTCAGCCTTTGCACTTTTTATTTTTTTTTCAGTAATTCGGCCAGATATTCATATTCAGTTAGTTTTAACAAAAATCTGTAGATCGGTGTATAAATATATTCTAATTTTTACTCTGTAATATGAACTCATGATATTTCTCCAGGTAGCCATTGTTTACACAGATTTTTTTGTGACAATGTGCTCATTGGTCACAAAGAATCCTAAATACGTGAATTTATCTTTATTATTTTATGTAAAATTATTGCCGAAAGTGAAATTACGACATATTTCTATCTGTTGGTGGGTGCTGATCCCATCACTTTATATTTTTCTTTACTTTGCAGGTCCATGTCTTCAGAGGTAGTTGAACAATAGCTACTTTTCTCTACAATATATTTTGCAAATAATTGGGTGACCGTAACAAGGTCAACATAAATATGTTCAATAACATGTATTTGTCCACAAAACATTTTTAAGATCAATCTTAGGAATAAGTTGATTTCCAAAGTCTGTTTCGCATATCTTATAACCTGGGATGTTCTACTATCTGATTTTGTTATCTAGATATAATATTGATTATAGTTCCTTTTCTCGGTTCACGTTTTTCGCAGGTGAGATTAATATTTAAACTGCAAATTAAAACAGCATCTTATTTAACATTTCTTTTGCTTGTTAGATTACAGGATTTTTAAATACACGAAGCTTAAGTAATATTTAACCACCAAAAATTGAAGTATTTGAGTTTAGTGAACCATAAAGTGTTTGTCTTAACCGATAGGTATTTATTTAAGAAACGATTTTTTTATTCTGGATGTTTTAATCTTGCTGCTAGTCCCATAGGGGTTCATATTCGTAGAAAAGTTTTTAGATCCTAGTAAATATCAATCAGCAAAACTGTTTTCTGTGATCGTTCTGCTTCTTTGGTTACTAGGTATTTGAACCGTAATAATTTGCCAACATTTATTTTATTCCTATATTAAAATTATTAAAAAATTTTCAAGGTAACGTTTTAAGAACACGTTTTGGATTCTCATAAGCTTAATATTTATGTTTGTACCAAACAACCTATATTTTTCCATTTTTATGTCTACCAATCAAATACTAGTACATCGGTGAATACTGCCGTAAGTACCGTATATTGTTGAATTGGAATTTTTCGCAAGCTTAGTTACCACATTTTTTATAGCACTAAAAAAATGTAAAAATATGCTATACTCATTCAGAAATTTGACACCCCGTATTAGAATTCACTGAACAATTTAAACGATTTTAAAAATTAATTGCAAATTATTGAGCCTTTATCACCCCTTCAGTTGAAAAAGGTGTAATATTAAGGGATTATCCCGGAGGTTCAATTAATGGAGAACCCTCCCGTTGTAGAACAGAGCCGTCTTTTTACAACATATGTAAGTTACATAATACTTTTTGGTTAAAAAAGGAACATTAATTACACAAAAGTCATTTACTGTAAATTTAATCATTATATCGAAAGAGTTGTATGTTCCATGGCTTTTTCTCTGCATATGTGTGTACATCTTACACACGTAGTAATTATGAATGTTGACATCCTTCCAGGATTTTCTGATGCTGGCTCTCCATATTTCGCTATATCGAGTCACTGATACTTTACTTACAATGATTGTATCTAGTAGTTTTTTCACTGTTTTAATCCATCTGGTTTGTTATGGTTCTTTACTTCTTTCACTGGACCGCCAGCCTCTCTATATTGTCGGCATAAGTAATATTGGCAGGCCAGGGCTCTTTATGAGAGCCTTGCTTCACGGCTCTCCACCATTCTTCCATTCTTCCCTACTTCAGTCTCCCTTAAATCGTCCTGCACTTCCTCCAGATATCTGAGTTTAGGTTGCCCCCTTCCTCTTCTTCCGACTGGCCTATTTAGAATGGTTATTTTAGCAGGATCACTTTCATCTATCCACATAACGTGACCTTCGTCCTTATAGCTATTCAACTCCAATATATCTCGAATACGTCAATTCCTTGCCTATCTACTGTTGTAATGTTGCAGATTTCGAAGGCACAACTACATATTGGGAAACAAGGATTCCTACTAGATGTGTGTGGACACAAGCTGTTCTTCCAATATGAATGTCTCGTCGAATTCCCTATTCACAGTTTGCAAGATTTGCAATTTAAAACGGTTTTGATATAGGTATCGAACTTACGGATAGATTTAAATATTAGGTTTATTTGCGATTAAACCACAATTATTGGCTGTAATGAAAATCACCTTTTTAACTAACTAGTGTTTAAGGTTTCTATTTTCACTCCGGAAATAATTCTCAAAAAAAGATTATAAAACATTCTGCGAAAACATATAACCAAAAGTTATTTTGTTATGTTATGTCATTTCAAAATTGACATACTTGGCATCGATCTTGTAGGCAGCAGCTTGTAAATGGCTGAAAAAATCTGAGGGTGGTGTTTTTACCCTAATATCAAATTCTAACTGTTTTGCGTGTTTTTTGTGTTATATGTTTGTGTAAAACTGTATCGTAATTGTGATTGTGTAACGTAAATTGTGCAACGTATATTTTTTGTATATGTATATTGTGTATAAGATTGTAGGTGATGTTTGTTGACCTCCTATTACTCCTTTATTGTTGGTATATTCTTGTTTCTGATATCTGCTTTTAATAGAACTTAATTATGTCTAAAGAACAGTTAAGAGTGACACCTCACAAGACATCATTTTGTCAGTGACAAATAATTCACAGAAATCTTTGACTTTGATAAACATTTTTGTACAAGCGTGTATTAGAAGTATCTATCAGCAACTCCTTTGAGAGCCGCCGAGGAAGAGTTTTTCATGCTCGGTTGTGGCTCCAGGCAGAGATTTACACAATATTTCATTGTGCAAGAGAAACTGCCATGAGGGCTTTCGAACTTTATAGGCAGAGATTTATGCAATCTTGCATTATGAAACAGAAATTAACAGGAGGGATTTTGAACATAGCTGGATGGTCAAATTCATAGTCAAGCGGCTATAGGGGCTATTAAGAGCCCTAAGGTAAGCTACTGTGGGAATGCCTAGAACTCTATAGACTGGCGAAACATACCAGATCATTTCAATAAAATAGCTGATTAACAATGAAATAGCAGTCGAAATGGAGCCTGGATCCGAAAAGTGTGAAAGCGTATCTGAAAGCTACAAATGGAGATGAAGGGAATATACAAAAGGTGTTATTGGACTTGTACGAATATGTTATGTTTTACATTACGTACATTAGTACGTTTTTTACCTATTTTAAGCTTGTACAAATAAAATTTTTGTGCAGATATATCTTACAGATTCTAAATCCGGCTTTTTATTATTAACACAAAAAATTGGAAATACAAGACGTGAGATTTCACGTCTGTTAAATGAGTCCGAAATTTCCTAAAGGAAATTGTATTTTCCAAACCACCCCTGCCTTGGCATTATATTCGAATTCAGGTAAAAGGCAAGGCATAGCGATTTGCGCCCTTGTATGTAGGAGGGCCACGCGCCGGCCTTGTACGCCCTCGCTCATCGATCGTTACATTACTTACTAAATCAGGTCACTGTGTTTGCGGGTGGCCGTTTTTATCTTTCACTTTTGTCTTCCCAACCCTTATTGAGTTCAATCTACCACTATCACCTTATTCGAATTTATTAGTTGACCAAACAGTAAAATCGGCTTAGATGCATCACCATTAAATACTCAATTAGAAATAGATAAAGGGAAGATTAGAGCACTTTTTTATGATACACTTCTTACTATAAATAAAACTAAAGTTTTTGATTGTAAGTAAATACCACAACATCAATTGTCAGTTTGGTGTAAATACATTATTTACAATTAAAATACCAACACCAGGGTCAGGAAAAGGTAATTAGAAAACGAATTATAAGATTATCAAGATTCCATCTGTGACATTCCATATTTGATTCACGCGTTCTACCAGAAAACATAATCCCACCAAATGTTTTAGGTCGTCTAGCGTATCCTACACTTCTTTATTTTTTCTTATTCTTCTATACCTCCTATATTCGATTATCTTAAATAATTGCCTGTTGATCCCTATGAAATTTATCAAAACCCACTCTATAAAAATAGTGAAAGTGTTGACAAAACAATTTTTCAACCCCGAAAACCTCTTAAAACTCGTATAACCACACTATTATTTATTTTATTTAAAAATTTAAATCGTTTTCATATGCTACGTGACCTTGAAAATGGAATAAAATGAATAAAACATTGCGGTTTTCGATAAAACTGAATACAAATCTTCCTTGTTGTGTAGAGATTGTTAAAATTGTTTTAAATATGGAAATGCTGACTTACATGATCATCAAATAATGTATATATATATATATATATATATATATATATATATATATATATATATATATATATATATATGTTCGGAAAGATTTCCGCGGTTAATACAATGAAACCTAGAGCTAAGATTAATACTATTACTAAAATTAATATTAAACTCACCAGTCTTCCGGGTTGAACCGCGTCGATATCCATTTTGCCGAGCTTTCGACATCCTCTCTGATGTCTTCCTCAGGGCTTCCGAGGTCTCAGTCTTCAGAGCCCCCAGACACTACTACACTCTTCACTGATCACTGCACTGTCACTACTGTCAGTAAAAAAATTTAAGGGAGGTCTACAGCCCTAAATCCCCTCAAACTTTTGAGTACGTTTAAATCAAATGAATTTTGTAGCGTCATTAGTTTAACACATTATTTTTAAAACTGTTTTGCCTCGTATCACTTTTTTCAAAAAACAGTTTTTATTGAGTTACGGCCCTTTTCATTAACATTTAAAAAATTAGGTGCAACTATGAAATGGCTTAAATGAATTAACAAGCACAAAAAATATCTATAACCTCCATAAATATAATATTACAATAAATGTTCAAAATGACCCCCATTTTCTTCAATACACATTCGCTATCGTTTTAACAAGGAAAACCGAATGAGCAGAAAACAATCATATTTTTCAAAAAACAAACCTTTTACAAAATTGATTTGCAGCTTCAATTATTCTAACCCTCAATTGTTGTTCGTCCTCTATTGTTACAGAATACACTTTCTCTTTCATAAACTTCCAAAAGCAAAAGTCCATGGGGTTAAGACCTGGACTTCTGGGTAGCCAAGGAATAGGTGTGTCACGACCCCTTCCAATCTACCAACCAGGATACTGCCTGCAAAAGTATTCCCGGACTTCATTATTGTAATGCGGTGGAGCGCCATCTTGTAGAAACCACATATTTTGCCTTATTGCAATATTAACTTCTTCCAAATTTTCTTGTAAATCGTTTGCCAAGAACTGCAAATAATTATCACCATATAAATTGTTGGGAAGAAATACTGCGCCTATTAGATTGTTATCCACAATTCCTGCCCAAACAATAACTTTGAAAGTCCTTTAGTGAAGAGTCGTTTTTTTGACGTAAGCATTTCTACTGAAGATTGCCTCGTCGGTAAATAAAATATTTCTAATAAAATTAACATTTCGTGTATTTTCCATTAACAACCAATCGCAAAATCCAATCCTTTTAGGATAATCTTCAACCAATACCTCTTAAACCGTTGTTAAGTGATAGTGTTTATACAGCTGATCCTTCAAACGCCTCCAAACACTTACGTGAGAAACATTTATTTGAGCAGCTATTACCCTTGTACTTGTTCCAGGGACTTCAATGATTTCTAAATTGTCTTCATCAGTTGCATTAATTCTTGGACGACCACTATTGCCGCAACAATGGTCAGAAATAATCGTATATCGGGTGTATTTCGATTGGGGTATTTTACTACATAACGCCTTGCGGCTTCTGCACTATATCATTGAGATTCACCTACGATATCCCCGATAGTTTATTGAAATCATAATTTAATCTGATCCAACGTCCCCAAAGTTAAATGCATATCTGCCATTTCCTGAAATGTGTAAGCCATTGTAATATCAAATTTTTTAATATTAATAATAATTAATAATAAAAATTTATTAAATTTTTTAATAAAATTAAAATATTAATTTTTTGGCCAACCAGGAAAAAACCAGTTTTTCGAAAGAGTGATAAGAGGCAAAAAAGTTTTAAAAATAATGTGTTAAACTAAGGATACCACAAAATTTATTTGATTTGAACGCACTCAAAAGTTTGAGTGCGGGATTTAGGGCTGCACACTCCCTTTAAAATTTTTCTGTGCGCTTAGATTTTGTTGTTACTTTTTTATGAAAAATGCTTTCAGAACAAGAAAGTAACGTGTCCATTTTTATTACAAAATGTCAAGAAGCTTAGGAGATCATGCAAAAAAAAACAATTTTTATTTTGTACCTTTAAAGGGCTGTAACTTTTTTGTGTACACTTTTGTACTAAAGTAAGTTGGATTCAGTCAATTTATTTTTGTCCCCGGAATGCGTGATTTAATTTATGACATACCTTTTTGAAACACCCTGTATATACCTCAAAGGTAAATTGTAGTACCTAAGTAAGATTTCTACCAAATTTTTGAGAGCAATACGAAGGTTATTAAGAACAGTTATTTTACGTTTGAGAGTCATTGGATCTTGTATGTTTACACTGTTTACTGTATAAGAAGGTGTCTCTAAATAACAATATTATTTGACATGTTCTTTTTAATCACTAATGGAACGGATCACTTACGATAGTTTATTTTTCAATTGAAAGAATTATAATACAGATTGATTTCCACTTAACGACAGTGAGCTAATAATATTTATGAGATAGGTGGGTTAAACATTATAAATAGCTACTTTCCAACGAAGTTGAAAATGAAAATCCGCCCCTTTCAGGAGCAAGAAACAATACTCCTTCAATTCAAGAAGTATATGGGACACATCAAAACATGTAAAAAATAACAAAACTTCAGTAAGTGACGGTCAACTTGCAGATTATTAAATGTGGGGGCGATAATCTTACTAATCAATTTGCATTAAATAATAGTAAAGAGCTTGGAATGAGAAAAAATCCCGGAAATTATAGGGGTATAACACAGAATACAAAATATTTTCGAGTATGATGAATCGTCTATATGATCGCAAAGAGCTTCTGGCAAATATTAAACTGGTTCTAGGTCTGGTCGATCAACAATGGACCAGATTTTTGCGCTGAAGCAAATACTGAAAAAAACCAACCAATTCAATACCTACGACCTCTTTATAGATTTCAAATCGGCCTATGATAGTGTGCTACGAAGTAAATTGTATGAAGCCATGGACGAATTTTACATTCCCGATAAACTAGCAAGACTTGTAATCTACAATGCGTAAAGTTGTTTGAGAATTAGAAACACAGGGTGAACAGACACAAGCGTTTGAAACGTATGTCGAACTGCGACATCTCCTGAAACATCAAAAAGAAGCAGAACTAATCTGACTTGACAATGGCAAGTGTGGCCTTGCCGAAACGTCGTCAAAGCAATGGTTCTTCTGAAAACCAAAACTATTTAACGCGGAGTCAAACCCGGAAAACAACTGAAATAACATATAGCTCACGCGGAATATATATATATATATATATATATATATATATATATATATATATATATATATATATATATATAATATAAAAAAACACAGAAGTTAAAACACTTCACACTTGTATTGTGGTATAAAAAACAAATAGTTAAAACTTTATAAAAAGTGTCGTCAAAATTTAAGTTCTAGCATAACGTTTTCGATCTGAACAGATCATCCTCAGTGCCTTGTGTAATTGTAGCTAACAATAAAGTTATCTGTGAGATCACCATATGGATTTACAGTATTCCAAATGTTGATTATGTTGATCCATTTTGATTATGTTGTGACTCTAGGTCAATGACAATGGATAGATTTTTAATTACTTTAGGGACTACACTTGAGAAATCAGCACCGTTACTATCTGCTACAGTCTATATTGCAAGGTAAAGTCAAAGGTAAGCGAGGACCCGGTAGAAGGAGAATATCATGGCTGCGGAATTTAAGAACATGGTTTAAGAAAACCTCAACGGAGCTGTTTCGGGCCGCAGCGAGCAAGGTTATGATTGCCAATATGATTTCCAACATCCGAAACGGATAGGAACCAGAAGAAGAAGAAGGGACTACATGTCTCCCTGCATGTCTCACTTAAATTTTGGCGACACTTTTTATAAAGTTTTAACTATTTGTTTTTTTAAACGATAGTATACAGCCAACTACGGGGTTTTCAGCCATTAATTTTATATATAATATACTTATAATATATATTATATATATACATATATATATATATATATATATATATATATATATATATATGTATATATATATATATATATATATAATATATATAATATATATTATAAGTATATTCATATATATATATATATATATATATATATATATATATATATATATATATATATATATAATATATATTATAAGTATATTCATATATATATATATATATATATATATATATATATATATATATATATATATATATCGGAAAAAGGAGTACAACCGTCAATCCAATATATTATAAGGATCACTCAGAAGAGTGGTGGGTTCTTATATCGGTCTCAAGGTGGAGAAATAAAAGACAAAGTTGCTGTGCTAATTTTTAATAAGTTGCTAAATGTGTTAGTTAATTGATTGTTTATACAATACTACCGTATAATGTCTATTTACTTGAGTTTTATTCACAAACTTGTTAATATCTTTGACTGCTATATGTCTTTTTAAGGTAACACTTATAACATCTTTTCCATGATTTTGTGGTTCTCATATTGTACTTTTTAGATGAACTGATGATGCTTTCAGATTTAGATGAACTGATGATGCTTTCAGAATACGAAAGCGAAACGTCTTCAAAATAGATAAAGTAGCCTATCAACTTTGTCTTTTATTTCTCCACCTTGAGACCGATATAAGAACCCACCACTCTTCTGAGTGATCCTTATAATATATACATATATATATATATATATATATATATATATATATATATATTTTTTATAAAGTTTTAACTCCTGTGTTTTTTATATTATATATATATATATATATATATATATATATATATATATATATATATATATATATATATATATATATTGGATTTGAAATTTCCGCGTGAGCTATATGTTATTTCAGTTGTTTTTCCGGGTTTGACTCCACGTTAAATAGTTTTGGTTTTTGGAAAAACCGTTGTTTTGACGACGTTTCGGCAAGGCCACACTTGCCATTGTCAAGTCAGATTAGTTCTGCTTCTTTTTGATGTTTCACGAGATGTCGCAGTTTGACATACGTTTCAAACGCTTGTGTCTGTTCACCCTGTAATTCTAATTCTCAAACAACTTTACTCTTTGTAGATGTCAAGTCTTATTAGTTTATCGGGAATGTAAAATTCGTCCATGGCTTCATACAATTTACTTAGTAGCACACTATCATAGGCCGATTTGAAATCTATAAAGAGGTCGTAGGTATTGAATTGGTTGGTTTTTTTTTTCAGTATTTGCCTCAGCGCAAAAATCTGGTCCATAGTTGATCGACCAGACCTAGAACCAGTTTAATATTCGCCAGAAGCTCTTTGCGATCATATAGGCGATTCATCACACTCGAAAATATTTTGTATACTGTGCTATACCCCTATAATTTCCGGGATTTTTTCTCATTCCAAGCTCTTTACTATTATTTAATGCAAATTGATTAGTAAGATTATCGCCCCCACATTTAATAATCTACAAGTAGACCGCCACTTACTGGAGTTTTGATATTTTTTACATGTTTTGATGTGTCCCATATACTTCTTGAATTGAATGAGTATTGTTTCTTGCTCCTGGATGGGGCGGATTTTCATTTTCAACTTCGTTGGAAAGTAGCTATTTATAATGTTTAACCCACCTATCTCATAAATATTATTAGCTCACTGTCGTTAAGTGCAAATCAATCTGTATTATAATTCCTTCGATTGAAAAATAAACTATCGTAAGTGATCCGTTCCATTAGTGATTAAAAAGAACATGTCAAATAATATTGTTATTTAGAGACACCTTCTTATACAGTAAACAGTGTAAATATATACGGGATCTCAAGAATTTATTGCTCTCAAAAAATTGGTAGAAATCTTACTTAGGTACTACAATTTACCTTTGAGGTATATACAGGGTGTTTCAAAAAGGTATGTCATAAATTAAATCACGCATTCCGGGGACAAAAATAAATTGACTGAATCCAACTTACTTTAGTACAAAAGTGTACACAAAAAAGTTACAGCCCTTTAAAGGTACAAAATAAAAATTGTTTTTTTTTGTTCTGAAAGCATTTTTCATAAAAAAAGTAACAACAAAATCTAAGCGCACAGAAAAATGTTAAAGGGAGTGTGCAGCCCTAAATCCCCCCTGATTGAAATTTAATAATGTAATGTATAATGAAATTACCACTCCAGGCTTCTAGACTGCCGCCGGTAAAATGGCCTTAGATTAGAACAAAGGCACCAAACAACGTTAGACACCTACCTTGAGGTCATGAAATTATGACAGATCAGCAAGGTGAGATACCAACCCTAATAATAGAGCGGTATATTTAAAGAGTAAGATGAGTTTGGGAGATAACCTGTCTGTAAGAAATCAAACAATGAAAGGAAAATGTTATTAATAACACCAATTTTCCCCCAGTGATCGGTTAAGAAAAACGAATAAACACTTGAGGTCAGTCCAGAACTCATATATAAATCGTCAACGTTTTGGCTGGATAATCAGCCACAGGTGAAGAATGATTATAATTTCCAACAGTCCAAGGTTCATACACTTGGAACTGCAAATTATACATATTCTATGAATCAATTTGATTATATGTATTAAAGTATTAAATTAAAAACAATTAATACAAATCTATGTATATGCTATGACTACGATGGCTTACACTACGATGACTATGTCAAAGTAGTGTAAGTTGCATAAGTCTAAGTTGATATAAGTAAGAAATATTAATTTATGTTATTTTATATTTTGAATTTATTTTAATATGTTTATTAGTATTTTAAATTATTTAATAAGAAAATATGATAAACTGTACACCTTAAAAGACAATTATAAAGTAAATAGCTTATTAAGCCTAATTCTGCAATATTAAAGCATGATATATCTGGCTCAAGTTACTAATGTCTGTTCTCTTATTGAGAGCATTAGAGTGTTTAAGTATTGTACACATTTCCAAAAACTGTCTTTTTACGAGATTGCGTTCTGTGCCAAAAATCTTAACTTCATTAAAGTCAACCTTATGTTTAGTATTGATAGCATGTTGGGCTAGAGCACAAGTATGTTTAGATAAGTTAATGTCACTACGATGTGTAGTAAGACGCCCTCTTAGTGATCTCCCAGTCTGACCTATGTAACATGAGTTACACTCAGCACAAGGTATATGATAAATGGTATTAACTTGTTCCAAAAGGGACAAGGGTGTTTTAGTTTTTGAAAACAAATTTCTAACAGTCTTAGCATTCTTGACAGAAATTTTTACAGGTATGTTATTCTGTTTACACAGTTTTATAAGTTTCTCAGTAACTTGAGGAAAATAAGGTAAATATGAATAATGGGTAGTAGGAGTCCTAAGATCAGTATCAGGCAGAACAATGCTATTAATTACATTATTTGATATTATTCTAAGTTGGTCACCATTGGGTATGTCATCCAAAGAGGAACCATAGCTTTGTAAATAAAGGTATTTATTAATGAGAGAGGAAGGAATTCCCAATCAGAATATTTCTTAGTAATTGAAGGGATTCCCTTCGATTAATCGGATGTGTCAATATATTTAGTCGGCAGCTTAAAGCTTTAATTAGGTTTAATTTATATTTGAAAGTATGACAAGAATGGTAGTTGAGAAACCTATTAGGGGCCATCGGTTTCCTATACCAACTCGTCTCCCATTCTAATGACACGCATGTCTAAAAAGGGAGTACTATTGGTGACGGGGTCCTCAAGTTCAACGGTGAACTGTAAATGAGGATTAAACTCATTAAACATAGACAAGGTGGCCTGAATCTTGTCTGAAAGGCTAATAATAGATCATCCACATACCGCTTAATAAAAGGAATTTGAAAATCTAAGAGACCCAAACGGCCAGATACTAAATCATCCAGTACAAAGTTAACTAGGATGGGAGAGATTGAGGAACCCATAGGTGTGCCAAATATTTGAAGATAATATTTGTCATCAAAGACCAAGAAATTAGTGTCAAATACTAGTTGCAATAGTTCTGATGGAGTTGAATGGAGTTCCAACGATTTCTTAAGGAGGTAATAACGCTAGAAAGAGGTAAGTGAAACGAGACATCATATCAAAACTCACTAAAATGTATCCTTGTGGAAGTTCAAAGTTATTAATAAATTCACTAAAGTGAAAAGAATCAACAATATTAAAGTTGTTATTATATTTATATGATTTGGATAAGATGTCCGTTAGAAATTTAGAAATATTAATATTTGGTGAATTAATGGATGATACAATTGGTCTCATGCTCTGTGTAGGCTTATGTATTTTTGGTAGACAATAAAATCTGGGAGCATATCCATCATAATTATGTAAATATTTCGCAAGTGGTTGATCTATGATCTTTATGTTTTTTAAGTGAGTTTTAAGTGAGTTATTTATTTTATTAGTGAATTTAGAACAAGGGTTGGTAGAAAGAGGTTGATAGTATCTATCATCATCTAACAACGATTTACTCAAACTGAGATATTGATCTCTATCCATGAGGACAGTAGCATTACCTTTGTCACTCGTGAAAACGAGAAGATTAGGGTGGGTTTTTAAAAACGATACCGTCTCCCAGTAAATCTTATCTAACTCCGATATGGGTTGTCTAGGGCGTTTGGTGAAATTCAACAGAATGTTGTTGGAAGAAGACCTAAGAGACAGAAGGTCGGAATTGTCAGCATGTGACAAAATATTTTCTACATCTGCTAAGATTCTACTCACAGAGTAGTCTCTGAAAGTTGGTTGAAGGCCAAATTTAGGGCCCAAAGATAACAACTTGAGAATGTCCTGCGGAACCTCAATATTGGATAAGTTTTTAATCCATTTAGGATTTAATGGAATTTTCTTAAATTGGAGAATGTCTAAATTATTTAGTTTCTTACGAAGGCGTGCCATGGATTTATGATATATAAAATTAAATTTCTTATGTAAAGATGTCTCAAAAGTGTCCAACAAATTTTCAGGTAGGTGATTATCCAAGAAAGAAGTGACGTTATTGATTTGAGAAGTGATAAATTTAATATCAGTGTGAACCTTAGATATATGGAAAATAAGTAATCGTTCCCTTACCTGTCTGTTTAAAGCTTGGCTTCTACGGTATAGTGTGTTGTCAGTGGAGCCTGATGTAGATGAAAATATGTTGGAAGTGGTGTCGTCGATGATGATGATGACAGAATGCTAAGACTGTTAGAAATTTGTTTTCAAAAACTAAAACACCCTTGTCTCTTTTGGAACAAGTTAATACCATTTATCATATACCTTGTGCTACGACAGACTATTGTCGTTTGCATAGATTGCAATGGATTGCAATAAATCAGTGTTTTGTTTGTCTTCATTGGAGAACCATCTCTAAATGAAGCCAAATGTTCGTTTAAAAATTTTGTAAATCTTCGTATCTACGAATAGACATATTATTGTTTGCAAAGTTTGTGTGTTCTTTGTTTGTTTTTTTTTAAGTTAGTTCTAAATAATGATTAAACTTCAGTACATATATAATAACATCTTTAATATACTACATATTGAGTTGTAAGTTATAAACTATTAGATCTGTATTTCTTATAAACTCTGTAACTCTGTGTCATCTATATTTTAGAGAACTAATGAAGCTTTAGAAATATAAAGCGAAACGTCTTCGATAAACTTATGGAGTAGTTGACTTCTTTTTTTTTTATTTTGCCAACCTCAATGACCGATTAAACCTCTGAATTCACTAGTTTGTTAAATTAAATTGACGGTCGTAGTCTGTACAATGTCATATATATATATATATATATATATATATATATATATATATATATATATATATATATATATATATATATATATATTAAATCGAAACACAACCTTCTTCGTATATTTATCGTCCCTACTCGACGCAGTGAGTACAAAAATTGATGGTGCATAGTGGAATATGTTTATTCTCAGTACCGCTCTGAATGGCATGTTTAAGCCTGGGTATACAGTTTACTTTAATTGCTATCGACGTATCTTCATCTTTCCTCACTAGAGGTCTCTAGTCAATACTCTGATAGTTATTTTCATGTAATTGCCAGAGTAATCGGTGCGTTTTTATTTGGTTTGAGTCTTCTTACAAACTCCTTCTGATGACGGGTAGACCCTGAAACACGTGTCAGGGAGTGGTAAAAGACTCAAATTAAATCGAAACGCAACCTTCTTCGTATATATATATATATATATATATATATATATATATATATATATAACCTAGAGCTAAGATTAATAATATTACTAAAATTAATATCAAACCCACCAGTCTTCCGGGTTGAACCGCGTCGATTCCATTTTGCCGAGCTTTCGGCATCCTCTCTGATGCCTTCCTCAGGGCTTCCGAGGTCTCAGTCTCCTGAGCCCCCAGACACTACTACGCTGTTCACTGATCACTACACTGTCACTACACAGTATATAGGTATATATATACTGCATATAGGTAGGTATATATGTATATGTATATACATATATACCTACATATATATATATATATATATATATATATATATATATATATATTATATATATATATATATATATATATATATATATATGTATATGTATATACATATATACCTACATATATATATATATATATATATATATATATATATATATATATATATATATATATATATATATATATAGGTATATAAGTTAATACGAGTGAATAATAAAAGTAGGTATATCGATGGAAGTCAACAAACTGAAGCAATTTGGAAAGGCAGTTATCAATATAGGTCTTGACTATTCAAGGCTTCACTTCTCACTCTTCCCACAAAAGGTCGGGATACACCCCTGTTAAAAATAACGCACCAGACAAGGATTTATCTGCAAATATCGCTGTATGTTATTATCTAACCTAACATTGTCAGGGCGTTCTTCTACCGGTTTCGTAAAATACTTTTCGTTGATTTCGATATTTAAAACCCTTTCTCCATAATTTTAACGATATCGTACTCTTAGAAGATCTGCATTGACGAGCAAGTCTCCCCGTTGACATTCCATCCTGGTTTTTTGTTTTTTTCACCAATCTCTCTGACCTCTGTGCAGTAAATGCCGTTCCACTTTTTGGGAGATTCGGACATGGTATTCCCTGCTCGCACTCCACTATTGTTCTATAAATCGTTCTGCGTGACATGTTTTCATTCTGGAATATTGGATTTCAACTTTAAGTACCCACCCAACTAACTTACAGATACTGTTCTTATCTCTAATTTATACAATATCTTAAGCGACAACAAAATAAATAAATATCAACTGACAGTAAACAAAGTAAACAAACTTTTGTTTCCAAAGGCAACTTGATATTATTTTGTTTTTGTTAATATTAAAGTCAATGCATTGTGTGCCAAAACCTTTAGGACATACGTTATTTGTAAATTTTTCTTTTGCTGTGTCAATATCGTTTGTCTTCCATTAATCTAGTGGACCATTTAAAATTTGCTTCTTTAATTGAGACTTGGCAAGTAGTTTCATGTTGACCCTTATATATTTGCTAATGTCTTCTTCTGTCAATGTGTCAATGTCGCTTCAACCTATTAGGCCTTGGTATCTAATAACGTCTACCTCCTACATTGCCGTTCACGCACCGAAGATCTCTAAGTTTTGACGCCCATAGCAGTGGGTAAGTTCATATTGGATTTCGGTATTGCCTAAATTTGGGAAAAAGACTGTATGATTATCTAACATGACGTAAATAAAGAGAGGTTACTCATCTGAAAAATTTAAATATTCTAAATTTAGCAAGAATTTGTTTGGTTATATAACGTATAGCAATCGCTTGCCACCAATCAGAAAATAATGGTGAACGAACATATCTTTTGTTATTGTCAAACATAGTAAAGAAGAAAATATGGTATATTTGATGTACAAGAGAAGTATAAAGAGTAAAACAAATGACGTGCGTTTAATTCAAAAAAATATGTAAATTAGACGGTTTCAAAACGTTACAAATAGTAATATTTTCTGTACTATTAACTACCGGTTCAAATAGAAAGCTTTTAGTGTGTTAGTATACTTTAAAAAATGTATTTGTTTCAGGTTATCCGCATTAACAACGTAAAGAAGTTTGAGTGCATGAACGTACTAATTACCTGGCATGTCACTGGTATATTTGGGTATGTTTATTTCCAATTTTAACTTTAGTTTTTAAGTCTCTAGGCTATTGATTACCTTCAAAAAAATTGGACTAAAAGGAACTACAAAGTTAAAGGGGTTTTATTATTTCATATCGCTTGCTGAGAACATTAGTGACGTAACTCAAAAAATACCAATTTTGACTTAACCTATTAGACATACTCCTAATATTGAACTTGATATTATGCTTTAATGACGGAAGTATAATTCTACTATAAATCACTTGATGGCGCTATACGTCAGTAATATTCTATGACTTTTAGTTCCACTTCTGCATGCATTAGTGGCGCAACTCAGTGTACGCTGGACAGTGACAAGAGTTTGAGCATAAGCTTAGATACTTAGTGACGAACCTTGACTTACGTCAGTAGTGCAATAACTTGAGGCATTATTTTTTAACATATTGAAGACGAGTTCGTGCATTACGTCAGTAGTGCATGATAAACAAATCAGTTAATACTAATATACTGTTGACTTAAACTAGTTAATCATTGGTGTCAATTGCTTATAAACATTAAATTTGTGCCAATTTGTCTCAAAAATGAGTGCGAGGGGAGAGATATTTTATATCTACATTAGGAATCACTGAAAGATTCATTAGAACCACAGCTTCAAAACGGCAAGACGAATTTTTGGAAAGTGAAAAGAGGGGTAAAACAGGCAAAAATAAGGTACCCGAAGAAATAAAAAAAGGTATGCATCAACACTTATCGTCAATACCTGCAGTAGAGAGTCATTACACAAGAGCGAATACTCAGAAAAAGTATATCGATGGAGGCAAGACAGTGATGGATCTGTACCGTGATTATGTTCAGTGGTGTAATGATAGTGGGAAAAATCATGGAAAGTTGTCTATGTACAGGCATATCTTCAATTATGATTTTAACATGTCATTTCATACACCAAAGAAAGACCAGTGCCTTACATGTACAACTTATGAGAACTCTGACCTGGATGGTAAAAATGCCCTTCTAGAAAAGAACTTAAGCAGACAAGAAAAAAATGCAGACAAAAGCAATATTACCAACTTATAACACGTAGCTTGTTTCGATTTACAAGCAGCTCTACCACTTCCTAAAGGTAACGTTTCAGCCTTTTATTATAAGTCTCGTTTAAATTGCTACAATTTTACAGTTTGTAGCCTTCAACAAAAAGGACTTGGTCCTGTAGAGTGCTATATTTGGCATGAAGGAGAAGGGAATCGTGGATCCATTGAAATAGGTTCTTGCCTACTTAAATATTTAAGAAAAACGGCTAATGGAGCTGACTCTGAAAATTTGGAAGTAGTCTTCTTTTCAGATAACTGTGGAGGACAAGGCAAAAATAAATTTGTTGTAACCACCTTTTTGTATGCAGTTACTAATTTCAAAATAAAAAGTATTATCCATAAATTTTTTGAAGTGGGACATGGTCAAAACGAAGGTGACAGTAGTCACTCCATAATCGAAAAAAACATCAAACGAGCTTTGAAATCGGGCCCCATTTTCCTACCAGCTCAATACTCAGCAATAATAAGTACTGCTAGTAAACGAGGAAGTATGTTTAAAATCAATGAAATGGCTCATGAGTTTGTTGACTTAAAAAAAATGACATCCGATTGTACTAATCAGCCATTTAATGTAAATATTAATGGTGAAAAGTTTAACTTTAATGATATAGTTACCAGCACAGAATTTAAACAAGTTATAATCAGAAATAATAAAACAAGGAGCGGAATAACTCAACTACTACAAAATTATGATCTATCCACAGTCAAAATTAATAAGAAAAAGTATGATGACATACAATCTCACGTCCAAAATAAATCTATACCACCTATACATGCTCCTTTCTTCAATGCATTGAATTATAAGGTCGCAGGATAATATTCCGTTGAAAAAATTCTCTCTTTATCTGATGTATTTCGACTCCATGGAATATTTTTGATTTTAAGTTTTGAATGTTTATACTTAAGTTTTTATTTATAATGGTATCTATAACGACCACCTGTCAAAACTGGCCACCTGTACTAGCCGGCAAGTTACAAAGTGCCCCAAACCAAAATTTGTGGACTACAAAACCTGGTATTAACGGCCACCTTTTTTATATCGGCCAATAGTTCTGTCATTTTTAGTGACCGTTATTGACAGGCGTTACTGTATTAGCATGTTTTTAATAAATTTATCCAAATTAATAAAATAATACGTCACTAATACCGCACAAAATCTTAAAAGTTCCACGTACTTGAATGCATTAATGGCGTAACTTGAAAAAAAAAATTGTCAAAATACCCCTGTCATCAGTTAAACGACTGTATTATGTGAACTGTCAGCTTACCTAGATGAATAAAATCGAAAATACGTCAATAAGTCAGTCAGCTACCGAGCAATCAAAGATTGCATTTCCCCCAAAACTTTAAACGCACTTTACTACAAACTACATTTTTGAGGTTACGTCACTAATGTTCTCAGCAAGCGATATATTCAATGGACCCCGACTATGAAAAAGTTGTTCTAAATTAAATTTCCTATCGAAATCTGACCTCCCTCCCCCGGGCTCTTAGACTAATAGGCTACACACTAATTTTGAAGTTTATAGTAGTTTTTTGAACATTTTTTATGATTGTTAATTTATTTATATCATTATTTTATTCATTTATTTAATCAGACCAGAGGTTTTTCCCTATAAACTGCCAGTTCTACACCGGTCTCACTGCAGCCATTTGTACATCTTCCATTAACCATTATACAAGTCTGCGAAACTTCGACAGACCTGCTATATATTAGCTCTCTTTCAAACATGGACCTTTTATTTGTCTTTCGTATATCCCAGGCGAAACATACCTTGTTGTGTCGGAAGGTTTGCCTGTACGATCTTGATTGGTAGTTATTGACACTTATTTGGAGCAAAGACAGAGTCCGCGACCGTGGTGGCATCTGTGCTCGTGTCCTATACATTTTTGTGCATGGATTCAGAAGAATCACTCAATTATGAGTCCTTGTGAACAATGTAGTTTTCTCGTATCCAATTTATTCTCATGAAATACGGCAGGTATTTTAGACGGTGGTCTCCAATAAACGTCGTACGCTGCGTATAACGTTACGCCATTAGTCGCGTCTGTATGATTATATGTACAGCCGTTACACGCTGCGTCCAACGTAAAAGAGACCGCATCCATTATTTATTATATAAAGCATACAGCCGCGAAATATGGCGTAACACAATACCCGGTGTACGGTGTTTATTAGAGACCATCGTCTTAGAGTTCATATTCACATATATTTCAAATATTATTTTTACTATCTATGAACACTATGGTTTGTTTAATTACTAGAAAGAAGAGGTAGTTTCAAAAGCTTAATTTATACTTACAAAAGATGATGAAAATCTCAATATATTCTTCTTTTTATTTAGACATGCTGTTTTAGCACTAGTTATTTTAAAATTCGTAGTCAGAAACATTTGTATATTGCTTTTATTATTTATGAATATCATGCATTGTTTAATTTCAAAGTATTAGTGCTTTAAGAGTATCAGTTTCAAAAATATTACCATATTCTTCCTTAAGATATGCTATTTTCACGTCAGTTATTTTATTTATTTTTTTTTATTTGAGAAAAAAATCGCATCCACCTAATGTAACTACGGAACAATACATAAGTTACAATTTTGTGGTACAATATAACTATAAGGTTACATATATTAACTACAAAAACATGTTAGATCTTATTGAAAACACCAATTGTTTTTATAAAGTCAATTAAATTTTTTGGTCCTTTATTATTGTCAAGCAGAACTGATATATTTGACACAATATTAAAATCAATACGTTCTTGTGTAAATCTTTTTCATTAAATTAGAATATGTCGACAGTTAGTTGTTTGTTACAGGACTAACAATTGATGGTTCAGTTCTTGAGAACAAATGTGAGTGAATAAGCCTGGTATGGCCTAGTCGTAGGCGGTTGAATACTGTTTGCTTCTAACAACTTTTATAAACTTACTTTTTTACTGTATCTTTAATTTCCTGAATTTGAATTTTGCCATTCATCGATCTAGTCATTTAACACATATATTGCTTTAACAACACTATTTTGTCATTAGGGGCACATTTTAATATAGTTTCTGAATAAATCTGCACTAGTCACTGCACTACGCGTACTTGAGTCTGCACCTTCATTTCCGCTAATGCCCACGTGGAAAGGATTTCAAATAAGGTTAACCTTATTTATACCTTAAATTCTACCTATTTGTTGAGATAAGTGAAGCTGCGATGTGGGGAAAGTCGAAATAAGTGCTTATTTGAATTAGTAATGAAAGCCGCACCAACTCCTTCATTAATTTTCGAAGCGTCTGTAAATATATGACAGAAATTTTGGTAGGTTTCTAATATATTTTACAAATGTGCCTTAATAAGCGAGGAAGGTTCGGTTTCCGCTTTATTGCAGCAGCTTAGGTTAATATTACATAACGGAATATTGATGGACCAAGGAGGTTGGAGTCGAAAAAACTCGGAAAGTAAAAAATTAAGCTCAAGCAAATGTGTTCTGACTCTTTGTGTAATATGGTTTTCTCAAATTTGGTTTGGCATTAAACATATTGCAATATTTATTAGTGAAGGTATTATTGTACAAAAGTTAATCCGAGGTACAGTAGACTGAGGATGAATGGACGAGTTGGTTGTATTCGTCTGCGATAAAGAGATGGTTCGCCCAGTTCGGCGTAAATAATTTCTACCACACAGACCAAATCAGTTTGGTCTGTGTCGTTTCAACTGACAAGAACCACTTGTTAAAAACCTAGCAGGGAGACATGTAGCTCCTGAAGTATTAAATTTTATCCAATGTCATCAACCTAGAGTCACAACATAATTTAAATTTGGAATGATGTAAACCCATATATGGATGTCACAGTTACAACTTTATTGTTAGCTTCAACTACATAAGGCACTGAGGATGATCTGATTAGATCGAAAACGTTATGCTACTGTATAAACTTTGACGACAATTTTTAAATAATTTCTGTATGCATATCATATTATTACATATATAAACTTTGATCAAAATGAAAGGCAGATATCGAGCACTGTTTATTAATTAAATCTTGCCCAAGTACTTTTGCTTCGTAGAGCATCTTCGGAGGCATTTCATCAAATTTGGCCTATCCAGCAATCTGTTGAGAATGCCATAAACATAAAATTGTACATTACACTACTTGACACAAGGACAAACAGTTTAAAATTTTTAAAAACGGCGAAGCTACATATTGGTTGGCATCAGGAGAGAGAAATATCAATTTATTACATATATTTTATATAATGCATATATTATAACATATACGTACTTTTCTACCTACCAAGTTCTGTAATCTCAGCTGCTATTGGTTTCAGATTAGTTTATGGAAAATGTTTATGATCTATGGATTTGGTTACTAAAATTGCAACTCCCCCACTTGCGCAAGCTGTTTATTCAGTCTTTACGAAAGCATGTAAACTGTTTTGGCGAATACGGGTTAGAAGATACAAGATTAGTTTCCTATAGAGAAACAATTTCGGGACACTGTTCTGATTGAATTATATTGAGCATTGGTAACCGATGGAAAAATCCATCAATATTCCACTCTAAAATAGAGTTGAATATTATGTATCAGTTTAAGAGAGTTCGCTGTCAGTAGAGTCTTGTCCGAGAAAACGTAGCAGTGTTTAGCCTTGTAAAATGATGTTTTGTAGCTTTGTCTGGAATATATTGATAAGGGATGGTAAGCAAATGTATGGGACCAAGGAAATCAGATGTGTATTCCTTAACAATTTCGATATGGAATAGGCGGCGTTGAATGTTTTCAATGAGCATCATTAATTGGTCATAGCTTAAAACGGGTGGTGTTGATTGTTTACTTATAAATGATTCCAACGATTCGGGGTTAGATAATGAGCCTTTAGGTTTTTTAGGTTTTTGAATTTTGGTTCTAAGAGGCTGAGCAGGAAGAAGAAATGTTTGATTATCAACAGTACTTTCGAGAGGTGGAGATAATGTTTTTTCTCTATGGTTCGTTTGGCGGAGGGACGGTGATTTTTTCTTGATCGCTAGTAAAGTCTGTGAAATTATTTCCATATTTTCGGCTGTAGCAGAAGATTCCAGTGAAGTATTTTAGTGGGTTTTTAAACCTTTGCTGCTTCAGAAACAGGCTGTATAATTTGTACTGTTGTAGAGTTAAGGTATTTGGTGTGGACACTTGTGGAAATATTTCGGTATTTTTGTTATTTTGATCATTACTAGAAGTTTAGAGGTTGGAACAATACAATCCATGAAGATGAAAATCTTTTTGACTCATAAAGTTGGAGATCATAAACATGCGAAAGATGTCTACGGTAACGTGGTAAACAGTATAAAACCTAGAGCTTTCAGCAATACAGTCTGGTGGAAGAAATGTACAGAAGAACTGATCACTCAGAAGAAACAATTGTACCTAAATTTGGTACACATTGGAACACATAAATATAAGATAACAGCGACTGATACTTACAAATAAAAATAATTACAAGAGGAACTATAAGTAATTCAAAGAGAGTTGTGGGACAAAATTACCAGGAAATTAATAGGCACCTCGTTAGAAGATAAACCATCTGTCCCTCAAAAAATACTGTTTTTAATAGTCTTATCACATGGCCTGTCCATTTTATCCGGTTAGCTTATGTCTAATTATGTTTTGAATACCATATAGAATCACCAATTCAGCATTGCAGCGCCTTCTTCAATCTCCTGTTATTTCGTTTCTTTGAGGCCATATATCATTCTGAGAATCTTTCTTTCAAATAGCAGCAGCTTATTTATTTCATATTGATTGAGCGTTCAGGCTTCACTGGATTAAGTAACAACTGGACCAATAATTGACTTGTACAATATTAGTTTAAATTGTCTTTTTAATAACGTAGATCTCAATATCCTGTTAAAATATCCAATATCTCTCAATATCCTTTTTAACAGGATATTAAAAGAAAAAAGAATCCCAAACAACTGGAAGGAATCAGTAACCATTATCCTACACAAGAAAGGGGATAAAGCAGATATAAAAAACTACCGTCCTATAACACTCCTTAATGTAATGTATAAACTCCTAACAAAAATTTTAACCAATAGATTGACGACAAAATTCGATGGATACCAGTCGAAAGAACAAGCTGGTTTTAGAAAGGGATTCAGCACAACTGACCATTTACTAAGTATGAAAATACTTATAGAACGAGCAAATGAATACCACATTCCTCTATATATGGCGTTCATAGATTTCGAAAAGGCTTTCGACAGTGTCGAACATTGGGCAGTGAAAAGTTCTTTGATTAACAGCCGAATTGACCACAGATATACGGAACTAATAACCAATATATATATATATATATATATATATATATATATATATATATATATATATATATATATATAAGGAAGCCAAAACAAAAATTAAAGTATATGAAGGAACAAAATCATTACAAATAAGTAGAGGCGTGAGACAGGGTGATACAATATCACCGAAACTTTTCAATCAGGCTCTTGAAGATACTTTTAAAAGATTAGAATGGAAAAAAAAAGGTATAAAAATTTGTGGACAACGCTTGAACCATCTAAGGTACGCTGATGACATCGTCTTGATAACCGATAAAAAAGATGAATTATCTGAAATAATGAAAGAACTGGACGTAGAAGCTGGAAAGATAGGCCTTAATATGAATTACAGCAAGACCAAAACTATAACAAATACAGATGAAGACATCACAATGAGAATCGGACAAGATGAAATAGAACAAGCTAAGGATTATATATATATCTTGGTCAAACTATAAAACTTCACAAAGAGAACCAAACAACAGAGATCAAGAGACGAGTTAGACTGGCATGGGCGGCATTTGTCAAACTAAGCTACATTCTTAAAAACAAAAGATATCCACAGCATCTTAAGTATATAATCAATGCGTACTCCCTGTTCTTACGTATGGCTCCCAAACGTGGACATTTACAAAAGCAAACATGGACAAAATCATAAAAACCCAAAGAGCAATGGAAAGACAAATGTTGCACATAAGACTAATGGATAAGAAGAGAAACGAGTGGATAAGAGAGAGAACAAAAGTGAGGGATGTTAGACAAGAAGTTGCAAAATTGAAATGGAGATTTGCCGGACACAATATAAGACAAAAAGAAGACCGATGGAACAAAATTCTTATAAGTTGGAGACCGTGGGAATATAAACGAAGCAGAGGAAGGCCCCAAATGAGATGGGCAGATGATATCAAGAAGCACGTAGGCTCTAGATGGATGACTGTTGCGACAGACAGAGAAGAATGGAAAAGGATTGGGGAGGCCTATGTCCAAAGATGGACCGAAGAAGGCTAATTAGATAGATAGATAGATCTCAATAATGTCGAAAAAGAGTATAATGATCTATTCTAATGATCTAATGTTATTCCAACAACATTATATTACAGTTTCCGTTTTACAAATCTCCTTTTTAAATTCTCAATTATATATCCAGAAATATAAAAGTAAAACTCTACAAAACAATAATACCCCAGTCCTAACATAATATGGTTCAGAGACCCGGACTCTATCAAAAAGTAATGAAAACATCTTAGGATGCTTCAAAAGAAAAGTACTAAGACGAATATATGGAGCGGTGAATGATGGAGTGTAGAGAAGATGATACAACTTCGAACTGTATAGAATATACCAGGAGCTAGATATCGTAAAACATATTAAGATAGGACGTCTGAGGTAGATATGACATGACATGCAGATGTACTGGCTTGTTTCCTTATGTCATAGTCTCATGTTAAATTTGGACGATTTCTTGGATACGAGAGTGTAATTCTAGTGGACCATCTATTGTCAGCTATAGTCAATATATATATATATATATATATATATATATATATATATATATATATATATATATATATATATATATATATATATATATATATATATTGAAATGATTTCAATATGTTAAAATATATACAACTTTAATGGATTTTTATATGAGTTTGTTGTTTATGAATTTCATGAAGCCATCACAATGTGGGTTCGACTCTGAAATAAAAGAGAAAAAAAGATTAGTAAATGGTTAAATAAATTAATTTTTACTTACCTGGTATAGTGTTAATAATTTCTGAATAGTATAGTTGCCTAGTGTTTAGGTGAATCGTCTAAACCTTAAAAAGAACAAAAAAGAAGAATTTTAAAAAAATATTTAAACATAGAAATTTTAATAAACGTCAGAAAATAAACTGCTTGACAGTTTATTTGACAGTCTGTGGGAGCTAAATTAATAGGGGTTTTGTTAAATAAGAAATTACAATGATGTGGAGATGAAAAGAATAAATTAGTATTGTAATAGAATAAGTTTTATATCTAAACATTTTTTTTTATAAATTCCCAAATTAGATGTGATTAAAGTGATTATGAGAAAGTAATGTGGCTTGACAAATATGTCAAACAGGACAGTTTTATGGTTTAAAATATTTAAATAGAAGACAGAAAAAAAAAGAACGTTGGTTGCCGTTAGCAACGAATAATAATGGGAATTGGTTTTTGGAGAGGACGCCGACGAGGTTTTTTTGGACGAAAGAGAGCCCTGAAACTGTGGAATAGGTCGGGAGTGTTTTTTTAACTCGTCTAATTAGAATTTAGTTTTTCCACAGTTTCCACAGCAGAGATATCCAGAAATTTGTTCCAGAGAGTAGAGAAACAATTTCACTTATAAATTATATTGGAGTATAGAAATGTCATTTAAATTGAGAAAATTAAAATTCATGAATTAACATAATTGCGATAGGCCTTAAAAATTGAAATTATTAATGATCATTAAATTAAAAATAGAATAGTACGTACCTTAACTTCCGAAGAGAGGATTGATATTCCAGTTTCACCGATTATTTTTGAGTAGTTAGTTTCCTTTAAAGAAATCAGAACTGTTTTAAAGTGAGGTTGGACAATAATTTTGGGGATCATTTGAAATTTTGATTATATTTGAATAGTCAGCGGAATAAAGTGTTCATTTTCTTTTTCTTTATAGTTCATTTAAACACTTTATAAAGTTGCAATATTTATTTAGTTTTTAGGTACTTGTAGAGAGTCTCCACATTTTGCAATACATTTTTATTGTCACGTCACTAAACCACGTTAAGACTTAAACGATTCCTATTTTTGTAGGAATTGTAAGTTGTAAATTTTTAAAGGCAACCGAAGTTGCAGACGAATTTTATTGTTTATATTAAATTTGTTCAATATTAATAAATAACGTGCTTCATTTGGGTTAATTTATCAAAGGTCTAAAGTAAATTTTGGTTTAATTTCTTTTTGAACTCTACCAGGAGACTACAGAGTCGACGTCACACAGTGACAGATTGCTTAGAACATATAATTGAGCTAGCTGAGGTATATATTAAATTAACCAACGAACCACATATTTTAAAAATTACATTTATTATAAATAAAAAATAAAATTAATAAAATACAACTATATCAATATATATATATATATATATATATATATATATATATATATATATATATATATATTTATATATATATATATATATATATATATATATATATTTATATTACATCAGTGACCTGGTTTTTCTGTCTGATCCATTCTATTCTTTTCGATCCCTCTTTGTTATACCTAGCATTCATCGTCGCTTCATTGACCTTTGAGTGATTTTGAGTTTGAATATTATCTCTTTCTTTAGTGTCTTAAGTTTTACAGCCGTATGTCATAATTGGTAGTATACATTTATCGAATGGAGTGGATTTTTTCTGGTGGAGTGGCATCTTCGATTTGAATATAACTGGATTTCTGCCAAAAAATTGCCAAGACTTTCTTCTGTTGATTTCTGGGAGTAAGGAGCCAGATGAATGTATTAATCGTCACAGGTATACATACTCGTCTATCGTCTCAAGGGCGGTGTTGTTTATCATTATGGCCCCTCTTTATAATCGGCGATTACAAACAAGTAAGCGCGAACACGACTGTGTAGAGGGCATACTCGGCTAATCTTGCTCATCATTGTCTATGATCGCCTACAACCCGTGTCGGTTTTTCAAAGGTTGATAGGTTGGTTGCAGGATGATTGTGCCGATCATATACGATCACACGATCAGCTATCATCGCCGATAGTGTAGTGTAGGCATTACATCTTCGACGTCCACTAGCTCGTTATACATGGTTTTTGTTTTTGTTAAGTTAATTTTAAGGCCAACTACATTGCTAGCTTCTGGTACATCTTGGTTACTCATTGCTTTTTCAACTGTTTCAGGGTCTTCGCTGTATAGTTCGCTGTAGAATTCAGTAACGACTTAACGAGTTGTATTATTTCATTTCTGTCTGTAATTCTGGCGTTTTCGTGTGTAAGAACAACGATTTGTTTCTTTCCAGTGATTAATGCTTTTCTTGTTTTCTTATAGTTTGTTCTGTTTTTGATTGCAATTTTTACCAATATTTCATTGCATTTTCGTATGTGTTCCTTAATACTTTTTTTTATTGTCTTACAAAGATCTGTTTACTGTATTCTCTGTATGTTGCTGCTTAAATTCATTTCCTTTCTTTGTTTGAGCATTATTTTGGATTTATTATATAATACTCTTTTAAACTATTTACAATTAAAGATTGTAAATTGTAGAAAATTTTATTGCAAATCGGTTTTTATAGCATTTTCGCATATTTGCAGTAATTGATTTTCGCGTGGTATAATTCAACTCTCATTCTAAATGAATATGTGATTTTTGTATGAAATATTTAGTTGAGGTTAGGGAAAGATACACACATGGTGCGAGGACAGAAATATAATCTACAGTCAGTGCGGAAAACTCCAAGATTGTTTTGTTGGTTAGAAAAAGTTGTTAGCATACCAAAAATTGCTGGCAACGATTCAAGGTGATTTTAAACGCATGAAAAATATACAAGATTTAAGTTTTTCTAATGGTCGACGACTAGAATAATTAAAATATTGTTTTGTCTGAAGAATATTTTACAACGGCTTTTTATTTAGATATGTTTTTATGAGAAAGAAAGGTTCATTGTTTAAAATATGCGACACATAAACTAAAAGCAGCGATAAGACATATACATAAACAAATATGTTGTGAAAAGAGGTAAAATATTTATCCGTATGCATTGTGCACCAGATATAGCCCCATTAATCTTGAAATATGTACAATTAAAAAAAATCAATTTAAAAGTTGGTATATACAGGGTGGCACAATAATTCTGCTGGAACTACTATATTGTCGCATACTATCTTGAAACGTAAACAATTAAAAATGTATATAATATAGACAGGGTGGCATAAATAATTCTTGTAGCAATACTGGTCATATATTTTACATTGACCCACTGAGTACCAAAGCTGGAACACTTGATATGGCGATTATTAACACGATTTTACAAAATATCTAATATTTCCGTGCAGTTTTTCTATTTTTACCTTTCCAAGTATTTTTGAACTTCATGCGTGTTTATATTAGTTTTTTTCTTTTATGTATATTTACTACAACTTTTTACATAGTTAATACATCTATTTTTTTTTACTTGTTTCGGGTCTATAGTTCCTCCACTTCCGTTTTTTGATTTCCAAAGCGCCATATTTCTGTCTGGAGCCAGTAAAATCATGCCCAACTTTTATCTTTGTGGTGTATTCTGTGTATTTATTTTTCATATCATTATATTCATCGTTCACATCATATTTATCATATCGTGATGATTAATTTATGATCACTTCCTATCTTTGCTGATGTCATTGCTCTTACATCCAAAACGGTTGTAACTCTCTGTTTGGCCAAATATACGCTATCCTATATATCTAGGCCTATCTAGGTTAACCTAGATTTCTTCCCGTGAGTTCTCTTTTGAAGTTTGGAAACAAAAAGAATTTCACGGAACTAAATCTGGAAAATACGGTGGATGGCGTAAAAGTTCGTGGCCCAATTCGATGAGTTTCGCCATGGCAACGGCGGAGGTATGAGCCGGTGCGTTGTCATGGTGGATTGGAGCTTTTCTGTTAGCCAAATGGGGTCGTTTTTTCTGCAGTTCGGCGTCGAATGTAGATCACCCCTTGTAAATCCCAGAAAATGGTAGTCATCAACTTTCCGGCCGATAGGACAGCCTTCGCATTCTTCGGAGTACGTTCGCCGGGTGCCGTTTGATTTCCAAAGCGCCATATTTCTGTCTGGAGCCAGTAAAATCATGCCCAACTTTTATCTTTGTGGTGTATTCTGTGTATTTATTTTTCATATCATTATATTCATCGTTCACATCATATTTATCATATCGTGATGATTAATTTATGATCACTTCCTATCTTTGCTGATGTCATTGCTCTTACATCCAAAACGGTTGTAACTCTCTGTTTGGCCAAATATACGCTATCCTATATATCTAGGCCTATCTAGGTTAACCTAGATTTCTTCCCGTGAGTTCTCTTTTGAAGTTTGGAAACAAAAAGAATTTCACGGAACTAAATCTGGAAAATACGGTGGATGGCGTAAAAGTTCGTGGCCCAATTCGATGAGTTTCGCCATGGCAACGGCGGAGGTATGAGCCGGTGCGTTGTCATGGTGGATTGGAGCTTTTCTGTTAGCCAAATGGGGTCGTTTTTTCTGCAGTTCGGCGTCGAATGTAGATCACCCCTTCGCATTCTTCGGACAGCCTTCGCATTCTTCGGAGTACGTTCGCCGGGTGCCGTCCACTGTCTCGACTGCTCCATGGTATTTGGTATGTACTAGTGGATTCATGTTTCTTCGACGTTTATGAAACGACGTAGAAACTTCTTGGGAGTATGCTTAAATAGTGTCAAACACTGCTCTGCGGTGATCTTACGGTTGGGCTTGTTGTCCGGAGTGATTAAACGTGGCACCCATCGCGCCTATAGTTTTCACATGCCCAAACTTTCTTGCAGGATATCTCTCGTCTCAGCTATCTCGCGCACCTTCAGTTGGCGGTCTGCTAATACGACATCGTGGAATTTTGCCACGTTATCCTCAGCGGTAGCCATTTTTCGGAGCACCGAAGCGTGGCTCATCAAAAACCAACGTGCGACCACGTTGAAACCCGTTAAACCAATTCTTGACGGTTGTCTTCCGAGAAGAGTCATCAGGGAGTCCAAGCGTTCTTCGATTCCAGTTCAAGTAGAATTTCGAAACGAATACAAAAGTGAACTCTTTCAATTAATAATCTAAAATAAATAGTGGATGACGTGAATAGATATTTTTTTGTCAAATGATTGAAATGATCACTTCTGCTCCAGTATTCGTTTTCAAATGGTCTACTTATCCGCCTTATATCAATTTATATATAAGCCACCCTATGAGATTTATTCTATTTTTCTATTTATTTTCATTTTAAAGATTTTTTAGTTAATAAATCTTTAAATTCGCATGAAAAATCTTAATAACAAGTAAAAACAGATTACTTGTGTTAACGATATAAAAAAGTAATTGTGTGATTTCATTACTGACACACACGGTATTTTTATGTGCCCCAGGCTAGGTGTTATCGATTCCGTTGTCCTTGTACTCAAAGTCAAAATCTTTAAGTCAGTATTCGTGCTTCTTCACGGATTGCAGGATAATGTAGTAATACTGGTTGCTTATTTGGAAACATGCTGATGGATAGAATTAAATTTTTTGAAATGGGAATCATAATATCGTGTATCTGCTTTTTAAGTCAATCTGTAAACATCGATTAATTGTGATAAATGTTTGGAACACACATTATCTGGTTTTTTTTTGAAACTTAAAATTGAGTTTGTTTTTATTTATTATAATTATCTTATAGAATAATGCATAAATGGATGATTTAGTGGTCGACATCAAAATTGATTATGCTTAGTAATATTACACATTAAGTTAACTACTTGGTTAAACATAATGTTTAACATTAACATTTTTATATAAGAGAAATATATTTAAATTGAGAGAATGAAAACTCAAACGGTATATTAGTAATGAATTTGTTGTATTATTAAAAGCTCTAGGTGATGCTCTCGGTAAGGAGGCACAATATACCATTTCAGTAATACCAAATTCTCATCAGAGCTACAAAATCATTTCATAATTAACTTATAGGCACCAAAAAAATCAAAAGCAAGTAGCATCGAGATCACGACCTGCTGATAATTCTCTCATAACAGGGTCACTATTATTATGTTATTCATAATTAAATAAGTCAATGAAAACTTGTTTCATTCGGGGAAAATGCCTAATATGCAGATTTTTTTATACAGAATAAGACTATTCTCTATCCTCAGTGTACAAGAAGTGGTGAAGAAAACCCTACAGTGTCTGCTGAATACTTTGCTAATATCTTCCAGCGCAACGAAAAACCGTCATGCTCTTATGCAGTAACCATAATACGTTCCAACAAAAAGATGATGGTTCATCGCATCGTCTTCCGAATATTGCAACAAAGATTGTGGTTGCCCATTGACGGTTTCGTTAAAATCATTTTAGTAATTTGTCAAATGCAAGTACTCGTTGGGCTGACCTGCGTAGTGGAATTTTATTATCCATATTTTCGAATTATCGTCTTGGGAAGATACGAATGATGAACATGCGCATAAAAAACGATATAATCAGTTTTGTGACGATTTCTGGGTAGTACAAAAGTTACTATATTTACACCTCTAAAAAAGAAATTGACGAAGTAGTAGGAAGATACTCATCAGAAATTCCAACCAATATTCCTGCAATCACTCTTTTAAACTATTAAAAAAATTAACTTTCTATGGAATTCGGGGTGTGTCTTTGAACTGGTTCAAAACTTACTTGGTAGGTAGGAAACAATTGGTTAGAATAAATGACACCGACTCTAGTTGTAAAGATATTGAGTGTGGAGTACCGCAAGGTTCAGTATTAGGTCCCATTCTTTTTTTACTTTTCATTAATGACATCACTTACTTGAAAATTAAAGGGACAATTTTTCTATTTGCTGATGATACCAGTATTACTTGGAGCAGCTCTGATATTTCAACGCTTCATTCAATTATAACCGATGATTTACTTATAATCAAGGCTTGGTCAGACTCCAACTTACTTAGCTTTAACGTGGATAAGACTGTAGCATTATCTTATAAAGGAGTCATGCAACCCTTGCTTTTGAATGAGAGCCAAATCAATATCGTAAATTCCGTGAAATTTCTAGGTATTCTCATTGACAGTGATGTCAAATAGTCCTTGCATACTGACTTACAGGAATACTTACAGGTTACTGACATACCTTAAGGAAGAAACTAGCCTCAGCTTGCTTTGCAATAAGATCTGTTTCGAAGGAACTAAATTTATCTTCTGCCAAAATGGCATATTTCTCATTGTTCGAGTCCCATCTTCGATATGGGCTTCCATTTTGGGGTTCTAGTACAGCGGCCCAATTTGATACTATTTTTAAGTTGCAAAAAAGAGCAATCCGTTATCTATTTGGTCTCAAACAAACAACTCATTGCAAGACCTACTTCAAAAATCACGGAATTTTGACGATTCCCTCTTTATTTATGTTGGAAACGGTTTGTTTGATTCGAAAGCATCTAAACATTTTTCCCGATAGACCTGACCATGGCTACTCCATTAGAAATTCGGATTGTAACGTTTATTTGCCGATCCCGTCCACTCAGCTAGTAAAGAATTCTATTCTATATCGTGCAAAGAAACTTTATAATCACCTTCCAAGAGAAATTAAATCCGCAACATCCTTCATTAAGTTTCGTAAGGTGACAAAAATATATCTCTCAGAAAGACCATATTATTCAGTTGACGAGTTTCTTAATGTATAACAAAGAAACAAAATTAGTATTGTTTATAATTACATTTGGGTGTCTCAAGCAGTGGCTACAATTTGTCTCATTTGTTGTTGTCTGTACAAATTATGTAGGTTATACAATAATTTTACTAATTTAAAATTGTGTTATTCTGTTTTTTACTATATTGTTTTTGTTTTATACTTTTTGTATTATTTGACTGATTTATTTTTTAGCTTTGTCCATAAAATTGTTCAATAATTTTCAGTGACAATAAAGCATATTTCTATTCTATTCTAAACCAAAATTAACTGTAGAAAAGCAACTGGAATAGATAAAATCACTCCAAACATGATTAAAGAGTTACCAAGAATAAGAATCAATGAAACAGCATCGACAAACTTCCCTATAAAATCTGATATTATATAAGGAAGGATCCTTGGACTCTTTTTTTGTGTAGTATATACTAAGGACCTACCAACAAACAGAAAAACAATCACAGGAACTTTTGCGGATAATACCGCTACACTAGTGTTCCCACAATTGCTTTAAACATCCTACAGTGTCAACTAGAAAATCTTCAAGCATGGTTCGACAAATGGAGAATAAAAATTCCGTAACGTCATTATGCAAAACTCATAACATTATCCATAACAAATCATCAAAAACAGTCATAACACTAACCACGTAATTTTTTGGTACATGCAGTGAAGGAATAAGATTTTATTTCTGTTCTGTCAACACCAGGGAAGTGTTCATGTGATCCTTGTATTTTATCAAATTAGAAATCTAACCCTACTCACTCATAATATTTTTTTGGATAGAAAAAAATACGATTTTTAACTTTTAATACTTTTTAATAACGTGAAACTTTTTAGAACTGTACACAATATTATTATTCAAACATTGAATTTAAATGTGTAGACATGTCTACACGTAATAATATAATTATGTTTATGCAGTGGACAAATCTCGCATTTGAAATTTACTTTGGAATTAAATTTGAAATATTGGTCTATATTCGTTGTGACGAGGAAAGTAAATGTGGACAAAGAAATGAATTGTTCTGAATTTTCTGACCTGTTCAATTTGTTCCTTTAATTTTGGAACATGGTGGAATAAACATTTAATTTTGGAACATGGTGGAATAAACATTTAATTTTGGAACATGGTGGAATAAACATTTGTTATTTCCTTTTAAATAACTTTACTTCAAGGCAATAACTCAGTGGCATAATCTTAATGTAAGTCATAAAGACAAAATAAATATACTTGCAATTAAAGCTCTTGTGTAGTTCAAAAAATAAAATGCCGGTTCAAAAATATTTATTTTTCTTCTTAAATGATTTGATTTTAACGAGATGATCTTATATCAAAACCAATACTTCCATTAAGGAAACTGACAAATAAAACAAACTGTTCTTAGTAAGTAATGTAGTTTGTTTTTCTTAATAATGGCGTAATCGATCGACCTTGTTGATATTTCATAGACCAGTCACAAATAATATCATAATTATGTCATTGATGTGGTTATTAGCCTAGAGTAGACTTATTATTTGTTTACAATAAGTACCTTCGACGATAATTTTTTACGCATCTGTATTAATTACAAGTACATATTAATTATAGACACCTTAAGATATTATGTATATCATATTTTCCAGTATTGGTACTTTTCGTTACAGTACCATGTTTCAATCAGCTTTGTTTTACGATGATTTCTTTAAGGTTTCTTTGCAAAACAATAATTCCGGTGTTAATTCAAGGGAAATGGTCAGTCATGAACTTAATAGGTGAGGCAATGAAGCACAAAACCTATAAATTTACCGCAGCAAGATAAATTCCTATGCAACTTTTTGCATTCGATCCGAGGAGGTGTCAGAAAAGTTTGTAAACAAAATTCATGATGGTAAAATAAAAATTGCAATTTGTGCACAAGGAAAATGCATTTCCAAACTGTATACACAATGAAAAACTTGCAACTCTGAAAATATTGATAGGAATGGGTTCAATTTTGTTACTCTGGTATTTTCGTGGTCGCTGAACACGAATATTATAACGACGATGGTCTTCGAGCTACCTAGTGTCCAGAGTGCACCTAAAAGGAGTGCAATTAAAAAAAATTATCTCCCAACAGGTTTTCATACAGAAAAATCGCATTTTTCGATGTAAATTGTTAATAATTAAAAACAACGCGGAGATGCGTTTTTTTGCTTACTATACTTAAAGTTCTGCATTCACTGTACTGTACCTTACAATCTAACAAAAATATTATTTAAATATGATGTTCTCTTTAAATATTAAATATGGATATTGGATCCCTCTCTTCCTCTTTACAACAATTTTTTTTTAAATACGATGTTCTCTTTAAATCTGGATATTGGATCCCTCTCTTCCTCTAATGCCTCCACTACACATCGGCAGACGCATCTGCAGATGTATCAGCACAAGCTGACCACACATCTGGACACATCTACCGTTCAGCCTGTGTTCATTCCCGAGAGACGCAATATCTGACGCCAGCCGTACCGAAACCCTTTGATCTGTGATAAAAAAACCGACAACAATCGGATATCATGCAGACGCATCCGCCGACGTGATATATAAACAACAGATGATCAAATTACCCCATTAGTCGTGTTCTAGTTCACCTACGAATCGGACGTGCCTAGCGACAAAGCGAAACGAAATTAAACTGTATTCGTTTAAAAATTGTGTTTTATATATTTTCAAATTTGGTGTAGTAAAAATAAAATTAGATTGTGAGTTAAGAACAATTAAATGGAACAGTTAGTCGGGGGGAAACCCCCAGACGACCCAGCGCCCCCAGATATACGTCAAAAAAATATAGTTTTTGGTGAATGTGATTTATATCCAACCTTGTCAAAAAACGATATACAAACAACAACAATGAGCATTGATAACACATAAAAAAAGAGAGGAGTTTTTGTGTGTAAGTACTGATTTAGGCCCGTATCATATTTATGTTGAGAATAATAATATTCGGTCGAATATAAAGGTAAATTAAATGCACTTAAAATCAGATATATAATTCTTTTTAACTTTCCGGAGATAGACAATAAAATTATTAGTATTGATTCTATAGGTCGGAATAGGGTTAGGATCAAGATAAAGGATTATAAATCAGCAAATTTTCTAATAAATAATAAAAACGAAAATATTTTTCTTAAAAATAACTTTGTATTGTATATCCCAAAATTCATTCTTCATAGACAAGGTGTTATTAGAGATATAGAAAAAGATTTTTCAGAGGCGTACATAAAAGATAAAATAAGACAATTTGATCAACATTGCACTTTTGAAGTATCTAATGTCAAAAGAATAAAACGTAAAATAGAAAAAATTACGGATGAAGTTAAAATAGTAGAATATGTACCCACAAAGTCTTGCATTGTTATTTTCAAATCACAAATCTTACCAAAATATATTTCTATTAATAAAGTTATCAAGGAAGTAGAGCCGTATAACCAGAAAGTATTATTATGTTATAACTGCCTCCGTTTTGGTCACCTAGGAGGTCAGTGTAGAAGTAAACCAAGATGCAGCAAATGTCAGGAGTCCCATACCACACAAGATTGTAATAATTCAGATTACATACCACGCTGCTTTAACTGTCAAGGAACTCATCTTACTACTAATTTGTCTGCTTGTCCAGAATTTAAAAGACAAAAAATGGTAAAGGAAACCATGAGCTCTTGCAATATTAATTTCTTTGATTCAAATAAACAGGTCCCAAGAAATACGTACGCAAACATAGTCGCTCATAATACCTCTGCCATGGAAAGTGGTCAAATATCCTCGACAAATTATTTCCAACGGCTTCAATCTGGACCTACCCCTTCTAGTACAATACAGTATCATTCCTCTCAACCTCAGTACTCACAGTCCCACAATTTACAACCCAAATCCTAGAATAACAATTTTACTAAATATATGTTTTCTTTCCCTACAACTTCAAACCCAAACAAAAGGCACAGGCCAACCAGCCCTGATCCCATTGAATTTTCAAGAAAAGAAATACTCACACAACCAACACCTCTTTTGTCTTAGGGGGAATTTTTAATAGTCAACATTATTTGAAAAACTCAGTCGGAGTAAAATTACAATCAGAGGAATTAAATGCAACAATAAGTTTAGTCTTAGAAGTAGTTCTCAATATTACAAGTAATATAAAACAAACAATTTCGATGTATCAAAATCTGAAATAGTGGAATTAATTAGTAAACATGTAAACCATACCTTGTCTTCAAATTCGCAGACACAAACGCAAACATAAATTTGCTGCAATGGAACTGTCGTTCAGCAGTAGCTAATAAAGTAAATCTAGAATATCTGCTATATCAAAATAATATTTTCATAGCATTGCTTTCAGAAACGTGGTTTAAATCAAAATACTATTATAATTTTAAATAAATCTTAAAAATAGATATCCTTTCACTCATAAATGTATTTCAGTTCAAATTTTCCGAGGTAAAAATCCCATCAATATTGTGTCTGTTTACATTGAACCAAAGACTAAGATATCTGAAAGTCAATGGTTGTAATTCTTTAAAGACATACCTAAACCGTTTATTTTTGGTGGGGATTTTAATTCCCCCAGTATCGCATGGAGCTGTGAAATTGAATACAGCTATGGTAAAAAACTTTTAGAATGTATTGATCATTGTAATTTGATATGTCTGAATGATGGATCGCCCACATTAGCAACTAGCAAGAGTCCATCCGCTATTGACTTAACCTTTTGTACAGAAGATATTTCAAAATTTTTTTACTTGGAGAGTCCTACAAGGCCCCTAATGGATCCAATCATCTTCCAATTATCATTAACATGGAAACAGATCATATAAATTCATTTCCAGCTCAAAACTGTCACAAGATCTGGAATCTTAACAAGGCCGATTGGAAATTATACACATCTGTACTAGAAGCTGAAAATTCTCCTGGAAACTATCAAACTCTACTAGCAAACATTAATAAAGCAGCCAATTTAGCAATACCAAAGTTTTCATCTAACGGAATACATAAGAGACGAATTTCGAACCAATGGTGGTGTGAAAGTTGCAAAACCGCCGCTGATAACCGAAAAATTGCATACAGAAAATATAAACAAGATCCTACAAGAAATAATTTAGTTGAATTTAAGAGACTTGACGCTGTCGCAAAAAAACTCTTCAAACAAAAGAAAAAACAGAATTGGGTAGAATACTGCGAAAGCCTAAATTCAAAAACACAAATCAGTGAAGTATGGAAGAAAGTAAACGCTTTTAAAAACCGCAAACAGTCCAACAAGATTCCAATAGATCCAGAATCCAGCTGGCTAGATAAATTTCATAAGAAAATATCTCCTCAGTGGGTACCTTCACAACATTTTCCAGAATACAGCGAAACAGTGTCAAGAGATAGGTTTGGCTTAGAAGAACCATTTAAAATGTGGGAGTTAGAGCGAGCACTTGTCAACAAAATAGCAGTGCCCCAGGTAAAGACAATATTTCATACTCCATGATATACCATATTCCTCACCACTATAAAATATCATTATTAAATATTTTTAATGACATTTGGAATTATATGTCACAAATTCCAGACAGCTGGAAGGAATATATTCTAATACCTATTAAAAAACCTGGGAAACCAGAAAATTGCAGTAGATCATATAGACCAATATCCTTAGCCTCTTGCTTCCTAAACACGTTAGAAAGATTAATAAAAAATAGAATTGAACATTGGTTAGAGCAAGAACATATCCTCCCAAAATCTCAGTATGGATTTCGAAAATCAAAATCAACCCAAGATGCCATAACTGCCTTAGTCTCATCCATAGTAATAAACTTTACTGATAATCTGTATACTATGGCTGCTTTTCTTGATGTTTCCTCTGCATTTGATACCGTTAACTTGGACATTATGCATAAAAAGCTATTAGACATCGGCTTTGTATTTTCTCTAGACAACATCAAATTCCACAAGGTCATCTGGAAGTAGGTCAAATTCAATTCCCTATTAAAAATTGTATAAAATATTTCGGTACTTATTTAGACAGAAAACTTCTATGGAAGGATCAAATTCATCAAGTCATAAAAAAGTCTGAAAATGCAATGAACATTCTAAGAGCCTTTTGTAGAACTAACTGGGGCGCTGATCCAAATGTAGCACTTTTATTTTACCGTACTATGATTCGTCCCATTTTCGATTACAGTTGTCATTTGTATGGAACTGCCGCAAACACACGTTTAAATAAATTAGAAATACAAAAAAATAAATGCCTTCGGCTTTGTCTTGGATATTTGAATTCTACACCGGTTAATATAATGGAAGTTGAGGCGATAGAACCACCTCTGAAATTTCGACGGGAGTTTTTAAGTGATAAATTCATTACTAGAGCCATAGGGAAAAATACTAACTATATACAGGATATTCATATTTTATCAATTTTAGATCTAACTCATAAATATTGGACAAAGAAAAAATGTTCTCTTCTGGTAAATAGTTACTTGAGGATATCTCAATACCGACATACTTTCTATTCGTATGAAAATCAAGTTTTACCTATGTATTCCCATATATTAGAAGAGCTTTTCTCAAAACATATTAATACCTTTTTTATGGAGAGTAATTTAGATCCAGTCGCTTTTCAATCATTTACACGGCATAAATGGCCAAATAATCAGTTTTACTTTACAGACGGATCTAATGTACAAAACAAAGTAGGATGTGCATTAATTAATATTCAAAATGGATTTAAAAAATTATTGAAATTGCCAGCTGAATCATCGATATACACTGCTGAAATGACAGCGATTCTTCTTGCATTAAGGCATATACATAGTAACGAACCCCACAGCTGCATAATATTTACAGACAGTAAGAGTGTCGTCGACAGACCAACAAACGTACATAGGTCCAAACAAGTAAATCATATAGAACTAGAAATTATGACTATTTACAATAAAATTACAAATTTAAGGAAACACATTATTATATCATGGATAAGGGGACACGCGGGCATTAAGGGCAATGAAATAACAGATAGCCTAGCCAAATCTGCCCTAGACATATGCGGAGAAGCTCCCTTGAACTTACTCCCCTTTTCAGACATTGATATAATTAGTAAACGGCATCAAAAAGAAAAATGGCAAACATATTATCGAAACACGAGAACTGGAAATAATTACAAACAAATGCAGCCTGAAATACCCATAAGCCCCTGAAAAATTGCACGTTAGATTGTACGGATGATTGTATGTTTATTCCTCTAACTGTAAAAAATTCCTGATTGTTAAAATTGTTTGTCTTTAAATTTGTCTGGCTAATTGGCTCGGCCAAGGCCATCAAACTAAAATAAAAAAAACTACACATCTCCAGATGCATACGTAGATGTCGTCCGTGGACGCGTCTGCCGATGTGTAGAGGAACCAAAGAAAACCGACAACAATCGGATATGTTGCAGACGCATCCGCGGACGTGATATATAAACAACAGATGATCATAATCTTACCCCATCTACACATCTCCAGATGCATACGTAGATGTCGTCCGCGGACGCGTCTGCCGATGTGTAGAGGAGCCATAAGATGCTTAATCACTACGGATATTGGCGACTAACATGGCGATTTTCACGTTATTGACTGCTACTTTAAATAGTTCAATGGTAGATAGTGAAAAGCACTTTCTAAGATTATAGAGCCAGAAAATTCTTCGTTCTAGTCCCAAGATTCTATGCTCCGTAAAGATGAACCGAAAATACATAACACCGAGAAGGCAATTCTTGATTTTTATTGGTAAATAATGAGTCTTAAAAATTTTACTCATTGTAACAAACGCTGCTCTAGCCTTCTCTATGCGCTGTTCAATTTTGCTTTTAATGATCCCACAGAACGTTTATATTGTTATCCAAGTAAATGCACAACTTGTGTTAACTTCTATATTGATTATTAATTGTTATTGTTATGGCAGTATGTGATTTTTACTTGCAATTATAAATTTTGTTTTTTTAGTTTTGTTTTTTAGTGTTAAAGTTGAGGCCGTATTCTTGAATCATTTCTGCTAGCTTAGTAACTAGTTGATGAGCTTGCATGCTATCTCCGAAGAGTATTGTGTCGTCTTCTTCAAGTGTCATACGCTTTGATGTGCATTTCGAATTCCCCACCAAACTCTTCTATCTCGCAACCATGAATGTTGTTTTCTCCTTGTGTCTATTCTTCCTTTTATCCTTCCTATTTAACTAAATCTTAATATATAATATAATATTATTATATTATATATATATATATATATATATATATATATATATATATATATATATATAATATTATAATATATATCATATATTATTTATCACCTCTAATTACTTGCTCCAAATGTTTAGTTGTTTTATAATGTGTAGTTCATGTTATTGTTTAGGTTAACTATATATATATACAATAGCACTAAAGGCCTTAGAGGCCCATGGCTTAAAAAATTTTGTTCTTTCTTCATTTTCGCTTTCCTTTATGTACTGAGATCTTCTCTGGCTCGATATGTGACTTTTCTCCATTCCTTCTTGTTATTCATTTTTCTTTTCTGGCCGTCTAGTCCAATTTCTTCCATATCTTTTTCTACCTCCTGATTCCATCTATTTTTTGGCCTTCCTTTTCTCTTTTTTTAAGTTATATTGTAGTTTAGTACCCTTTTTGGAGTCCTCGTGTTTGGCATCCTTTCTAGGTGACCTCGCCATCTTAGTCTCTGTGCCTTTATGGCTCCTATTATGTTAGGTTGATTATATAATTTCTTTAACTCATCATTTGATCTTCTTATCCATAAACCGTCTCTTATTATTCCTCCATATATCTTCCTCAAGATTTTCCTTTCCCATATCTCCAGTAGATTTTGTTCATTTTTTGTCATTGTCCACGTCTCACTGCAGTATGTTGCTGTTGGTTGTATAGTTGTTTTGTATAACTGTATTTTTGCCTTTCTTGATAAAAACTTGCTTTTCAACATTCCACTAAGAGCATGTACACTTCTATTGCCTGCCATTATTCTAGCTTGTATTTCTTCTTTAATGTTAGGTTTACGTGATATTATTGTACCTAGGTATGTAAATCTTTCCACGATTTCGAATTCGTATGATAATCTTTCTTCTACTTCTACTTTAAACTTTTGTCCATCCCTAAACTGATCATCTGTCCACTGCATACATTTTGTTTTAGTTTCATTTATGTAAAGTCCCATTTTCTTTGCTGCTTTTTACTATTCTCTGTACTATCTCCTGTAGCTCTTTTTTTCCTCTTGCCAGCAACACTATATCATCCGCAAATGCCAAAACTTGGTGTCTTTTATGATATAGGAGTCCTTCTCTATTAATTCTCGCTTCTCGCATTATTTTTTCTAGGCATAAATTGAAGAGTAATGATGACAAAGGATCGCCCTGCCTTAATGCTTCGTTTACTATAAATTTGTCCGATGCATGATTGTTGACTTTGACTCTGTTTTCTGTATTCTCTAAAGTAAGATGTATCATGTTACGCAACTTTCTGCTAACTCCCAGTTCCTCAAGGGTCTCTTTTAATTCCTTCCTTTTTATTCTGTCGTATGCTTGCTGGAAGTCGATGAATAGCGCTATCGTTGGTAAGTTGCGTTCATAGCTTTCTGCTTGTAACTCTCTTATTATGAATACTTGGTCCGTTGTGCTTCTCCCTCGTCTAAATCCACACTGGTATTCGCCTATTATATTTTCAGCTTCTTTTTCCAGCTTATCTTTTATCGATTTTGATAGGATTTTATAGATGGTATTTAGTAACGCTACTCCTCTGTAATTACTGCATTCTGTTTTGTCTCCTTTTTTGTGTAATGGACAAATAATGGCTTCCTTCCAATCTCCTGGTATTCGTTCTTTTATCCATATCTCTTTTATGATCTTGCATATCCAATTATTTAGCAGTTTTCCACCATATTTCATCATCTCTACTGTTATGTTATCACTTCCAGGGGATTTGTTGTTTTTCAGATTTTTTATGATTTCCTCGATTTGTTTTTTGCTGGGTGAATTATTATGTCGTCTATGTGTTCAATTCTTGCTTCTGCTTCCATATATTCTGTTTGGTTTGACTTATTATTACCATTTAGTATTTCATCAAAATACTTTTTCCATCTTTCGACTATTTCTGCTTCCCCGCTTATATTATTTCCTGCTTTGTTTTTAACGAATATGGGTTTTTGTTGGAAACCTTTTTTTTCATTTCTAGCACCTTGATACAGGTTTTTTATTTTTTTATTTCTATAATTATCTTCTATTTCTTTTAGCTTATTTTCTATGTGTTTTCTCTTCTTTTCTCTCAGCACCCTCTTTACTTTTTGTCTTTGCTCCCTATATCTATTCTTTGTCTCTATTGTTTCTTTCGTGATCATTTCTATCCTTAATGATTTTCTTAGTTCTATTTCTTTTTGGCACTCTATGTCGAACCAGTCTTTCATCTTTTTATTCTCTTGTTTATCACATTCTTTTGCTGCTTTCTTCATTATTTGCTTTATGTTTTCCCATTTGTTCTCAGTTTGCTCTTCTATTTGTATCTTTTTTAGTTCTCTTTCCATTGTTTCCTCGTATATTTCTTGATCTTTTTTTGTTGCTAATCGAATTGGGTTAACTATACTCCATGCTATTACTATTAAACATCCATACCAATTCTTCTTTGCTTAGGTACTTGTGGCTAACTGTAGCCAACATCTTTTTTTGCTGATTATTTCACGTTCATCTTTATATTTTTCGAATATTCTTTTACAGTTTACTCCTCAGTTGGTTTATGTGTTTCTAACTTTTTCTCTATTTCAGTTTTCAGCTTTTCCTTCTTGTTGTTTTCCTTCAAATCCATGATGTCATATCTTTTTATTTATTTTTCTGTGTCACCGTATTTGTGAAAGCGTCTATTAGTTAGACTCTCTTGTGAGTATCTTGGGGGTGATTTTCATGTAAATAGTCTTTTTCTGGTGTAGGTGTCAAAACCAATGTATGTGTAATTGTTATAGCGGTTCATGTTAGACTCTTGTAAATTTATAAGTTGAGTCTCATAAGAGAGGAATATTTTTTTTTAACGAAAATAAACTTTGCAGCTATTATTTTACCAGCTCTTTCTATTATTATCGGTAGACAGTAAAATTAAACTAATAACTCTAATCTCACATGTTTTTTAAAGTTTAAAACGGCCTGCTGTAGAAATATTACAGAAAATATTACGTGAGATATGAATAATGTGAAGGATTTTGAGATTCTGGTTAGTAAACTCGGAAAGTCCGTCAAACTGAACCAGATCAAAACTTATCCTTCTATTATTAAATGAGAGGTGATAATTTAATGCTAAATAATAAATTCCGCTTTGAAAATGTTTGTGAAAAAGTATTAAATACGAAACGAGAAATAATTAAATCCGTAAATTAATTTTCGAAACCAAATTCAGATTTTTGCTTTAATGTGCCTTCTAAGAATTTCAAGGCAAAACAGATGTTGATAAAGATGTTAGTTGAGACTTGGGGAATCTAAAATTTGCATTCCACAACATATCTCCTCAACTAAGCAAAAATCCATAGCGAATTGGTTTCTAGTACTGGAACAGAGTATATAGAATTAAAAAGAACAGATAGTTAATATTTTATTTCACGTATAGTGCGTCTGTGTATCCACTTATACATATTTCGCCCGAATACGATTCTTCAGAACGGCAACTCACAGTCGTTCTCAACGTGAGAAATAATTATTTTCAGATAATTATATAACGCTGACGCATTTCTTGTAGATACCTAACTTGACAATTATTCTCCATTCTTTGACGTATTTTTAGTTTTTTAAACTCCGATCATTCTCAGAAGATGTTAAGTATCTCGGAGTGATCCTTGATATGAAACTTACGTGGAGTGCTCACCTTACAAATATTTCCACTAAAGTAATAAAGGCTTTTTCGACGTGTCGTAGGCCTTTTGATAAAACATTGAAACCAAAAATTATCTAATGGTCATAGTTACTTATGCTGCTCTGATTTGGTGGAACAAAACAACGCAGCAAACTCAATACGGGAGTTACAAAAAATGGAAATACTTGCTTGTGTAGCAATTACGGGTGTAATGTGATCGTGACCCATTGGAGGCTTAGAGGTAATACTGGACCTTCCTCTTTTTCATATAAATGTATAGAGAATCGTTTTAGAAAGTAAATGCTTTTAGGCGAACATGGACTTAGTATCTAAAACCAGGTGACATAACTTTTTTTTCTTTTCTAAAGTTGTAAATTTTCTAAAAACCCTACCAAGTTAACCCATCCCTTGGGATGACTGGTGTGTGTTGCGAATGCGTTCCTGTTACCCTGCCTGCTAACTTAAACCATTCTCTCTTACGTGTATGCAGTTGACTGTCGCACGTACCGTACTCCGAAAGTGGTATATCCGGTCCAAAGCTGACGACACTTTCGGAGCACTCTCTTCTCTTATCTAGATCTTATCTCTGTCGTTGGTCTGGTTGATGTTTCTATTCTTCTTAATGACTGCTTGGATGTAATTGTGTACATTATTCCATTCCTTCTTACTTCCCGTCATCTTCACAACCATCTCTCTCTCTCTCTCTCGCAGTCACAGGGTTTATACCTGCTTCTCTATACATTCTGTTTCTCTCTACTGTCCATCACTCCCACATTATGTGAGTAACAGTTTTCCCAGTATAGGCATTTTTTGTACCTGTCTTTCTGAACCTCTGAAGATACGCCCTAAAATGCCCATTTCCTGTGAGCGCTTGCATCAGAAAGTATTCCAGCCCCCTGTGACCACAGTCCACCCAGTCCCTTATGCTGGGGATCAGCATCTTAGTCCACTGGGCAACATATTCCGTGCTGTTCCTCTCTTCTTGCCATTTTTCCATTGATCTTTCCCTTTTTTTTATTTTTATGGCAGTCGTCAAATGTTTTCTTCTCTTATAGAGATGTCTCCATTCTACTAACACATTCAAAGGAAGGCAACCCGATAGTCCACAAGGCCGCCGCAGATACAGTCGTATATCCGCCTCACTCCAGACTGATGCTGCGTAAAGGATGTTTGACTGCACAACACCGTGCAGTACCCTCCTCCTTTTTTATTTGGGTTCCCCAATGTTGGGCATCACCCTTCCCAGCCCAACTGCATTCTTCTGTGCCTTCTGGGTTGCCACCCGTTATATGCTCCACTCATCCGCCATGTTGATGTAGCGTCACTCCCAGATATTTGATGCATCTCTTTGATGTTAGTTGTGTCGTTCTTTTCCGGTTATCATGCAGAATGATGGCTTCAGCCTTTTCTGCCGCGAGTTCCAATCCGTACTGGCATCCAGTCCTTCACGACATTGCCCGTATCACTTACCCTAAATCAGAGATCCGGCTCGTCCCACGTTACCACCAACACAGCGAGATCATCCTCAAAGACGAAGGGGGTTATACCTGCTCCTTATTCTCAGTTCATGTCCCCGTCGTATGCCAGGTTCCATAGCATCGGACCCAAGACTGATCCCTGTAGGACACCAGATGTTACGTCAACGAGCGTGCTCTTCTCAACCATGATCCTTCTCTCGGAAATATATATATTCCGATATCACATTTATCAGATAGCTAGTACACTCCCTATCCTCCAATGCCCGCATCACCCCTTTCCACTGCTGAGTGTTGAACGTATTTCTAACATCGAAGAGCAGCAAAGCCACCCAGCACTGTTCGTCCCCACTGTTGTGAGTACATTCAAAAGGATAGATATTTGGAGTGTTGGAACAGCCTAATGCATGAAAGTGCTCTTAGCCATTATGTCTATAAAACAAATTCACTCAAATCACAAGAGGTGCCCTCACATATTGTACTCAGGTATCAAAATCACAGCATGGAGTATTTGCCCTCGGAGACTCTTTTACAGTATTTCAAGTAAAAATGCTAGCAGTAGATTGAAAAAATCTGATAATTTTTCCTTTTTTTTTATCTCAATGTATGGTAGTTTCTAGGGTGAAACTATTTTTCTCTTTTTCTTTGAAATGATTGGTTTTGTAATTAACAAGAATTTTACGTAGCTTATATTAACATACTGTATTTTCTTGTTTCAGATTATTGAAAAACAACCGCTCCTATCTGCACAGCTATCCAAATCGTCGATATCGGCGATTATTGTCCTGTATAATCAACGTTTTTAATTCAGCGGTTCAAAATTGCTGCCATGGGTCGCAAAAAAATACAAATATCAAGAATTACCGACGAACGGAATCGTCAGGTAAGAAATTTTTGTTTTTAACATCATAATAAATAACTACTATCTACTTATTGCTGATTTTTGAGATAATAAAAATCAAACAATACGCTAAAAAGAGAGGTGGAAATTAAAATGAATTTACTATTAAAATAATACTTGTGTTCTCTCACTTAATTTTTTTTAACTTGTAAACAAAACATTATATTAAGATTTTATTTAAAAATATCAATTAAATCGATAGTACTTGTAAAACATCTTAGTAATTTAGAAAGACTGACAACCGCGTCTTCGATAATTATATTCATAATTTCATTTTTATCTAAAAATATTTTTTGTAATCTTTATCTTTATAAACCTACTATATGATTATATGTGGATAAAAATACATCAAAACACTGACCAGAAAATTGCATAAACTGAGACTTTTGAATCGAAATTAGACGTAGGGGAGATTGGACAGAAAAGACTACCTAACACTTTTTTACTTGCATCTGCCTTTCATAAGTAATGAAAACACCACCTTAACAGTAGTTTTAAATAAAAATTTTTATTGTAATGCTTAACAAAAAATGTAAATATACTAACACGTTTAAAAGAACTACAACTTAAAGAGACATGGCGTCCTATTCTGTATACTCCAGTATGCGGAGCAAATGAGAGCATCAGTTAGTGTTTGCAAAATTCGCGTAGTGCAATCATCTGCCCATTTATTGCATTGTTGACACTTTATCCAGCCCTCTTCCTTATTTCTCCGTCTATCAGGTTCATTGCAATAGATACATTCCGGATCTGAATCTTTACTACTGTCACTGCTATCGTTCACTGGCTGTTTTTTCTTTTGGCACAAGCTTCAAAATTTGAATCTGCTTCTGCAATTCTTTGCGTGATTTTAGTTTTGTTATCTTGCCAGTATTGCTTACTGGTGCCAGGTTGAGGAGAATAATTATCAGATATGCCGGTTGAAGTTGCAGACAATTACTGATTTGGAGTGGCAAGTCTGGGAGACCTAGATTGGTGCAATTGCTGACGTATTTGAAAAGCATACACTAAGCAATTTTGCTGTAAATGTATAAGGGCATACAGGACCAGCGATCCTATATTCCCCAACGTAGGTGAATCTCATTGTCCCATTTCCCGCAAAAAGAATTATTAAGCATAAGTTTAGTTAAATTAACGATTAACGCGTGAAATAAAGGTGAGAGATGTGAACTGCACACATTTAACAGCAAACGGACTTTTGCATACAGTATTTTGTAATAAAATATCATAAAAGTTCAGTAAAAATTAGAACACTTACCTTAAATTATCTCATAAAATGGACACTTTGCATTACCTGCGTTCACTGACTCTGTACTGAAGCACGGTTTACTGTTGCCAACCTCTGGTAGCAAATTCAGCGCGAAATTCAAATTATTCATTTCATATCTGTCAATGTTCCTATATGCCCCGCTCTCCCCTATCTACCTGTTTATAGGCGCCCAGTTTATTATATTCATTGTTTACGACTATTATGCATTATATTGCAATACTATATAATAAACTGACTGTTTCAGAATAAACATGCTAAAATCAAATATTTCTTATAACACGAAATGACCTACAAAAAGATGCAGAAATTTGATAGGTAGCTTTGATGGGTAATGAAGTTGCTATTATCCTCATTTGGTACAAAAATCGCAGGATTATAAAATTAAAACTAGAATAATTGGGCTGTATAAACTACGATTTGCCCATAACAAAGTATTTATCGCTTAAGTAAAAAATAGCTTATTTAACACCCCTAATATCAAGAATCTTTAATGCACTTGCACTTTGCAAAGATGGGGGTGCAGAACACTGTTTGTGAACAGGTTTTTGTAGAAAGTTGGAGCTGTGGAACAGAAATGTACAACAACAAAAAATAGAAATGTTTGCAAAATATGAATGAATACGTCAAAACAAAAGAAAAAAATCAATATTTTAAAGTTGTTTTGTGACAACTGAAAGTCATTTAGCCGTGTTGGCTCAGAATCCTAAAAATTAATTTCTTGCTGACGACAAATTGATAGCAAGTTACGAGTGGATTAGGGATCGATTCTCTCAATTGCAGAAGAAGAAAATTTCATAGTACTTCATTACAAGAAGCGAAATCAAGAGATAATTTAGTAATAAATCTGTGAGTTTTGGGCGGGAGTGGATGATGTCTATTTTCCACTGAAAACAAGAGCAGTTCGTATATTATTGTCATTTTCAACATCCTACCTTTTCGAAGCCGTATTTTCTGCGGTGGTTTCTTTAAAGACAAACTAAATATAGACAATGAACTGATAGTGGCTATTTGTAATATGAAATATATTTTTTGTAATGTCAGAATGAATAACCTTTTTGTTATTCTCTTGGTGAATTAAACTTTGTTATCGGTATTAAAAGTAATTGTCATTTTTTTGTATTTCGATGTACTAGCACCCCACGTAGAGGTATGGTGCCACAAGAGGACGCGCCACTCATTTTGAGAAACGCTGTTAAGTTAAGGTTAAGTTAACTACTGGCTTCGAGATACTTGTTTCTTCAACCATTTTTTTTTTCATTTCTTGTTTATTAGAAGTTCAACATTGTTCATTTTGCTATTTTATGTTCTTAGATGGAATACTTACAGCAAAGTGTTAAGAAAATCGTAACTTAGGTGTGTGGAATCAAAAAACGTTAATACATAATTAATAAAGACAAAAATATGTTTGGATTTAGAGATAAGGTAACCATGAGTTATTCTGCTGTCTTATACGCAAACGAGCGACATATGTATAACTGTTTCACTGTATTCACTAACACCGACGCGACGACGCACTTTGTATTGCTTCACGAGCATGATGGTCAGCTTTTTCGTTGCCCTCTTAACGAGTATGAGATTTGATCCAAATGAAACGAAAATTTTTGCTTCATTTAGAAGATGTATTTTATATATGTAATGAACTGAGGGAGTCAGTAATTATCACGGTTTGGAGAAGTTGTGGTTGTACAGTTCCCCAGACAGGATGCTACTGATTGGTGGTAATTTAAATTGTAATATAATATTTGGAGTAACAGCTGCTGATCCTACACCATTATTGGATTTGGATGCATCTGTATAAACGTGGTAACAATCGGGAAGACAGAAAAGTTTGTTACGGAACAATTGGTTTATTATTGCATGAGAGGTTTCAAATTTTTGTATTTAGACAATGGGTAGATCACATTGTCTAGTTGTTTAGACTCTGCAGATTTTGATGAACCTCTGCTCACCTGGTTTGATCCCTAGAAGCTGTTCATGTTTCTGTTTCACTTAGCTGACTACTATTTATATGTTTTCTGTCTAATTTGTATGAATTCCGACTTCTGTGTTTGTCTCTTTTTTCAGTTCCACAAGTCTGGATGGGCTTTATAGCGAACGACAGTTGTTGTCTTTATATAAAACGTTTGGAGGGAAACCGTGTTGCCTTAATCTCTACTAATTGTTTGGAGAAAGCTTATTGAATTCCTTTTATCAGAGGGTACAGTATCAAATATTTTAGAACCATAAAACTATTAAAAGATATTCCTTCGTTATAACTTAGCAGAAAACAAGGCGTTGATTCAGTATGTGTTTGGTTTTATCAATTTCTTCAATCTGACCAATCATCTCTTCATATTTCAATAGTAAGTTTTCAATTCGGTTTTCAGGTTGAAACTGCAGACCATCAGTTTGCATATCTGCGATTTCTAGCACCCAGTTTGTTATTCTGGTGATCTTGACCTTCAATGGGTTTCTATTCTTGGCAATGATTACTTGTTTTTATGCCTGTTATAAAATAATACTTTACACTTGTTAGATTTGCATAAATAAAGTTTTATAAATGAAAATAAAGTTTCATGATAGTGAACCCACGACTGCTTTAATCTCAACTTTTTCTGTAGATGTTTAAGAAAAATTTAAATAATATTTCGACTGAAAAAATAATAAAATACCAATTTTAATACATTTCTCACGTAATTATGTATGTCCATAAAAATTTAAAAATCATAAACAATAACAATTATTAGTAAATCTTTAAATCAGAGTTTGTTTTTGAAAATTGATGAAACAATACTTTTATCGTTTCACTGATAAAATGAATTTTTCGCAGTTATCAACGATTTCTCATCACTTAAGTACTTAATTTCAGTTTCACAGTTAGAGATACTAGGAACATTTTCTAATGTTAAGAAAACATTTATTACAATTAGCAAGTATTGCACTAAAATAGAGTAGAATCAATATAAAATGGACAATTGCTGAAACGGAACATTCAAAAATGCTGCCAGAATCGTTAAAATGTATATCATACGAGTACATATATAAAAAAATGAGAAACAATATTTAAAATCTCGAATACGTCATCATTATCAAAAACGAGACCAAACAATGAAAACTGACACAAGAAATCTTATGTAACTATACCATATGTATACCATAAATACTTATGGTAGAAAATACCATACAAATATGAAAAGTTCCATTGGGGTGGGGGCTAGGACTCTAAATTATTTGAGTCATGCAATCGTATCATTCATTCATAATAGATTGGCCCAAAGGCTATAGCGGAATAAGATGTTAAAATCTGCACTAGGCTGGATTTTTATTTACAGTTGAATTTGATTTTTATTTACAGGGCACTTGAAAATACATATTTAGAAACCCCATTACTCAAATTTGTAGCTCCCTAATGTGGTTTCTGGGATCCCCTAAAGCAAAGAATGTTTCTTTTTGAAAAATAATTTTTCTGAGCGAAACAAAATCATAATTTTAATGCCCAAAAACCCTCAGATTTATTTCAGAGTTTTTTAGATGAAAATTAGCTCAGGAAAAAATTTTAGGTTATGTAGGTAATTTTTGACAAACTTCTAAATCATTGTTTTTGTGTATTTTTCACGTTCTTGTGAATAGGAGGGTTAGATTTTACATTTTCTGTAAGAAAATTTGGAAAACCCCTTTTTTTGGTATTTTTCCAATGGTTTTAGCACATAATCTCAAATCAATGTCAATAAATAAAGATTTTTGATATATTTTTTTGGTATTTCTAATAGAGAAAGAGGTTTGCCATTTTCAGACCAGAACATGCCCAAATACGAATACCCTATTTTTTTGATAACTTTCCAGTTTTTTATAGAAGGGTCATATTGGTCATTTCCACACTGAAACATAGATACTCTGCATTCGAAAAAACTGCATTTTTCGGTGATTTTTTACATATGTTAAGCACATAACCTCATTTAAATGTGACAAATAACGATTTTTGTTTCCCCCCTCTTCATTCAAGTCGTGATTATCATTTAAAAATATTATCATTTATAGATTAATAAAATAATTATATTTAACGCTTTAATAGGCAATCAAGTAATACCCGGCATTAAACAAAAACATAAGGAGAATGTTAAGAACGAAAATGGAGAACTGATGATCAACT